>CM076682.1:146273162-146873162 GCA_038501925.1 Xenopus petersii
ACGGTGTTCTTCTACAAGCTACATAAGATGATCTACAATATCCTTTAGCCTTTATACCATACAACCTAGAATATTTTCTCTTATCTGAGCCTATAAGTGAGTGTTTCCTTGACTGTATTTCTATAAGAGCAACCTAAGGCACAAGTATAAGTATAAATGGTGTTTTACTCCTAATTCTGTATTCCCTTATGAATGAAAAGTTGATGTCAGTGCAAAAAAAAAAATCATACTGAGACTATTTCGGTAAGCTCGGCAATAAAAGCGGAAATTTATACCTCAAAAAAAGGAACAGTCTTGAAAATGTCAAGAACCACTTCTTTTTCAATTCCGCGACAGACTTTATTTCACAGCGAAAGATTCTTGACGGTTTCAAATTTTTATTGTACCCGACTGGTTATATCAATCTGCAACGAAAGTATGAAGGGATAAAATACAATAAATCCAATTATTTAGTAGCGTTAGGAAGACGCAGCTCAGAGATGATGATTGAAGTCACCCAGAAAGAGCAAAGTGAAAGCGCAAACTTGACGTTTTATGGCGAGTCGTTTTTTTTTTAATAAAGATCCCTCTTAACAAAAATTATTGTGTTCTATAACTCTGTGACATGCCACATAAATGCCTGATTGTTGCTGGAATGCTGCGGCAATATACTACGTCTCATAGCAAAGTATTTTGGGGCGATTGGAAACTTTGGGGGATAATTTGTTTAAAAAACAATGTTCAACAAATATCTGAAAAGCCTTTAATTAACCATTTTTACATAAAGTGATAGCTCTGTCATGGGGCAGCCACATTCTCCAAAACGAAGCTATGTTACATAATATGGAATAAAGGGAAAATGTACATTAATATCGTTGGCACAATAAGCTGAGTGCAATGAATGCCTGCCGGCATACTCAGAGTTAACTATGTATCCAAACTGCTTATATACAATTCAATTTAATAATCACTAATAATCACTAATAATTACAGCTAGTGGACAAAGGGATTATTAATTTAATTATTTAGTTAAGAAATCTGATTTGTGATGAAATGTGAGCAGAGTTAAATTCATTTTGACACGATTGCACCAGGGACCCCCTTGTCTTTGGCATTCTGGGTAAAATGCTGCATTGTGAGGAAGAAAACATGGTGATTAAGCTCTAAATTGCGCTTTGCTCACTGCGCTTGCGGATCGAAATGAGCCCTCAGATCCTGTCTGTTCTCCTGCATTATCTCTATTTAGGTGTCCTAATACCACCCTAAATTAAGCCACTCCAAGATGTAAATGGATCTCTTTGTGTGTGAGGCCCACCCCTATACCCCCCCCAGGGGCTTCTGCCGCCTCCCGCTCACTCATTGCCACCCCCTTATTTTTGGTGGGAACAGGGGAGCGAGGGCAGTTGGGTAGTGATGTTGAAGGCCAGTTGGGTAGTGATGTTGGAGGACAGTTGGGTAGCGATGTTGAAGGCCAGTTGGGAAGTGATGTTGGAGGGCAGTTGGGTAGTGATGTTAGAGGGCACTTGGGTAGCGATGTTGAAGGCCAGTTGGCAAGTGATGTTGGAGGGCAGTTGGGTAGTGATGTTAGAGGGCAGTTGGGTAGCGATGTTGAAGGCCAGTTGGGTAGTGATGTTGGAGGGCAGTTGGGTAGCGATGTTGGAGGGCAGTTGGGTAGTGATGTTAGAGGGCAGTTGGGTAGCGATGTTAAAGGGCAGTTGGGTAGCAATGTTGGAGGGCAGTTGGGTAGTGCTGTTGGAGGGTAGTTGGGTAATGATGTTGGAGCACAGGTGGAAAAGTGATGGCAGAGGGCAGATGGGGATTTGGTCTGGGTCAGGGGGCCCACCGGGTTTTTTGACTTCAAATGCATTGAAGTCAATGGGCGTCAAAATAATTTTGTTGCGTGGCAATTTTAATGCAATCGACAATTTTTATACGGGTGAGTATTTGCATCTAATGCATTAAAGTCAATGCGTCAATTGCAAATGTATTTGCGGGTGGTGAAATGAGGAGATTTTCGATGCCTGCCACATTTATTTGCCCATCACTACTAAGGAGCAGCAAGACAGAAGAAATAGTCTGAGAAATAGTGCTGATGGGTTGTCGGCCAGCTTTAGTTCAACACCATCCTCTTTTGTGATCCGATATACAGTAGAGTAGTTGGCATGGCCATCTAAGCTCATAGCATAGTTACAGATATATAAATACATTATTCTCAGTCAGCCTGTAACATTCCAAGGAACCTTCCCTCCAAACCTCATCATAATTTACTGCCAGGCATGGCCCTCCCACAGCTGTTGGCAATGTATATAAGGAAAAGAGAAAAGCTATTCATTTCAAGCTATAGGTACACCAGTACAACATTGTGATATGAGTTCTATCTTATGGCAGCAAGTAACAGGCAGATTATATATAAGTATTATTAAAGGTTTTTTAAAATGGTAAAAGGAAGAAACAGAAGACATCCCACCAGAAAACCTTAGACCACTTTCCAAACTAGTATTCCTTCTCTCCTCCCTCAACCTCTTTATTCTACTAGTCTTTTATATCTACTTACTATATTTTTTCATTATTAAGCATTTTTTCCCATAAAGAAATAGGGAATGACCATGAAATAGACCAAAATGTTTAGAAGCAAGAGGGCCCACATGGAGTTTTCCTGGTATCCCTGTCCGACACTGACCATGGGTTTTGGGTAAACACACACATGACTAGGGATGTAGCGAACCGCTGACAATGTGTTCGCGAACGCCGTTTGCGAACACCGGCAAAAAATGCGAACAGTTCGCGAACTTCGAACATCCGAAAATCGTTCGATTCGAACAATCGAAGGATTTTAATCATTCGATCGGCAGGATTTTAGGGGGGCAGCATGCTGCCCAACCACACCCACATTGGTTCAAAAACACTGGGGATGCGCAGGAGATACAATCTCCATGAAAATTTGCATGAATAAAGGGTAGGGGACAGGGGGGACAAACGGCAGTGGGCCTAGGGGCGCCCGCTATGTAAATCCGGCCCTGCTTGTCACCCTGATCCTTTTTGTTCATCACCCCTTCTTGTCTCCTGTGTGCACAATATCAGTTCTCACCTGTAGGGATGTAGCGAACCGCCGTGTATGTGTTCGCGAACGCCGTTCACGAACACCGGCAAAAAATGTGAACAGTTCGCGAACTTCGAACATCCGAAAATCGTTCGATTTGAACGATCGAAGGATTTTAATCGAACGATTTTCGTTCGAATCGAATGATCGAAGCCATTGGATCGAATGATTTCATTCAATCCAATGGCTTCGATCGTTCGATTCGAACGAAAATCGTTCGATTTTAGCGATCGAATGGTCGAATGGTCGAACGATTTTGACGCGAACGCCTATTGGCGAACGTCGCGCGCCGTTCGCGAACTTGCGGCGGACGCGAACAGTCGAAGTTCGCGCTAACTAGTTCGCTACATCCCTACACATGACTAAAGTGCAAACTTGTCCATTTTATTGCAACATTGGATCACATGGAGAGCTGAACAGGAAAGACCACTGAAAGAGGGCCTTTGATTGTATTTATTTTTTGTTTGCTTATGTGATTGAGCTTGATAAAGAGCTAATTTAGGTTTGAAACATTGCAGTTGCCCCTGATGTAAAAATAGAGGCTTTTAAACTTTTTATGAGATGGAGTGCTGCCTATAATCGTTGGAGTACAGGTATGGGACCTGTTATACAGAATGCTCGGGACCTTCGATTTTCTACTAGAAAATCATGTAAACATAAATAAACCCAGCAGGCTGGTTTTTCCTCAGATAAGGATTAAACTTATCTTAGTTTTAATGAATTACATAAAGGGCCGGAACTAGGGGTAGGCAGAGTAGGCACGGGCCTAAGGAGCAAAGCTGGGGGGCTTTCTCTTGCTGCTATCCCTAGTCCGGTCCTCTCTCTGCTCTGGTCCCCCTCTCTGCTCTATATTTGTGCATCATTTCCTCAATGCTCATCTATCCACGTAGGCGCGCGAACATATACTTGCACATGCGCTCAGCCAGCGCCGAGACCGGCCAGGTTGCCTAGAGTGCCTGGCTGGCCTGGCTCTGATTACAAAGTACTATTTTATTATAACAGAGGCAAAGTAAAAAAAATGGATTATTTGATTGTAATGGGAGACAGGTGTCCCGTAATTCGGAGCATTCTGGATAACTGGTTTCCTGATAACGCATCCTATACCTGTATGAGTTGTTCCAGGAGTGAAAGGACCTTGGTGGATGCGCACGCATTGGTAAATTGTACATTTAAGTGTGTGCTACGTCTTTCTCTTTTGGGCTTGGCTTCTGTGATTGTACACAGTTTGTCATTGACTGCATGTGTCATGATTGCTATGTTTCCAGATAATATGTTGGCATGACCTTAGCATGACTTTATAAGCATTATGCATGGCATGTCTTGTTTTTTTTTTAAAAAAAAATCATAGTACTATTTAAAGATTTTTTTCACAGTTGGAGCTCACCTTCTTATGCTCCTTTAAATTTATGTTTTCACCACAGGGAACAAGGCACCCCAGTGTAAGACTTCACCAAATTAGTGTCCTTGTTGCTGTCCCCATTACCTTGTTTTTTTAAGATTCTATCTCTGTAAGATGGAACACCTGCTGGGAGAAAAACTGATATTCCTTCTAGAGATGCTTAACAGCCCATATTAGGACATAATTCCTTCAAACGCAACGTACAAGTGATTGATTATAGCTGGCGAGAAAACAAAGAAGATATTCTTTAACCTAATGCAATTAGCTCATGAATTGCAAATTGATCTTTACTCACAGTTATAGAAATATATATTATAAAAGGGACCCTTATTATATTCTTCACCAACCCCCCACAAAAAAACATTGAAAGCACATACAATTTATTTCTGATGTTTTCGCACAGGATGCTTATTAAGGGGGTTATTTACTAAACTACTGAATGCAAAAATACCTAAAAATTCATGTTTTTTTTATATAAAATCGGACTTTTAAAAAAAATCACAAATTTTTCTAAATTTATTAAACACCCGAATTAAAAAATCCGGCATCTCAGACCAGTCGAGGTTGTGTATAAATCAATGGGATTGATTTTTGGGTTTCAATGGGTTTCGTGCAATACCCCGAAGTTTTCGGAGTTTTAGGGCAAAAAAGCATAAGAAATAGTTTTCAGGTGAAAAATACGAAAAAATCATGAAAATCGTTTTTTTTCCCCACAAAGCAAATTTTCGAGAAAATAATAATAAATAAGCATAAAAACCAGAGCGGATTTGATCGGAGTTTGTAGCAGAAAATGTTGAGATAAAATCGGACTTTGATAAATAACCCCCTAAGTGTATTTACTGTGATAAAGTAGGTAAAAATGCATTCATTACTACTTCACAGTTTGTCTTATTAAAGCTAACTATAGGCTGCATGTGATACCTTTCATCTTTCCTCTTCTGAGTAGAACGTGCAGAGAATGGCAAATAACATGCCAGCTAAATTATTATTTTTTATCATTATAAGAGATTACTTCAACGGGGGTCTAAGGATGATTCTCCTCAAATCTTTAAAATTGCATGGCTGATATGCACATTCATTTTCATCTTATTTCTCAATTGCAAATTAGAAATGGCTCACAGCGGAGACCATTGGAGAAAGGGTCTTCTGATTGCTCCTGCTGAATATGTAGATGCAACAGTGACCTTTCCTCATGAAAAAGAATTACGTGAATAGTTAGTATGGGAGTAGGGAATGGAAAGAAACAGTAAATGTATTACAGAAAAAAGAGGACATAAACCGGTGCTCAATTATACATTGACTATTGCCATTAAACATACCCTAAAGGGGGCTCAATATACTTTGACCAATATTGCAAATGTTATCTAGATCCATGGAGAGGACATTTATTCTAATAATAATAATAATAATCGAACAGCAATATTTTATTTCTCATCTATTTGGAACAAGGATTCAAGATATTGGTTTAACTAAAGTCTGTTGGAGCAATGTGGGAGTAGGAGGACAAGAGGGGCTCGGTAGCTTCTGTGTACAACTTGATATGGAAATTTTGGTATTTTTGTTAATAAAACACACTATTACAGTATATAAATTAGTGGGCGTTATCAGGACCGTAACTACAGAGGAAGCAGGCCCTGAGGCTGCAGGGGGATTCAGGAGGTATATGGGCCCCATGAGGCCCTAATTCATATACAATTTTAATAAATACTGGTAAAACAGGACAACCTCTAGACATTTTGGGGGCCTGAAAAATAACTTGCTGTGGGGCCCAGAAATATCTAGTTTCACTACTGGGCGTTATTTACAAAGACCCCAAATAAAAGTACAAGAGCACTATGGGGTGCAAAAGTCCACCCCTTAGTGTTCATTCAAGAGCAATTGCATCTGGGGTCTGAGTCCATTGTCTGCCTGCTTCTCATGGCAGATATGGTAGCTGGTAAGTATAGGACTCTGCTGAGGTCTGGACCAACTGGCACGCTACGCCATTTTGATGCTTAGGTTAGTGGACCGCTAGGGGGAAAGAGAGGGGATGCCAATATGCCTCTCTTTTGCCAGCCCTTCATGATTACAGTGCTGCCGAAGACATGCAACATTGTAGTTATGGGGGAGAACATAGAGATGATAGATGACCCCTAGTATGTTTACTCGGACACTATGAATAGCTCATATTTCATTATCAATTAAAATTTGTATGAAGTAGTAGTATGAACTATGAAAGAATTATGGCATGGGCAACGGGCACCATTGGTTGACTGTACTTGGCACAAGAGTCATTTTTTGGAATATTTTTTTAAAGTTATCACATCTAGCAAATTTGCACTAGGTTAGTAAGTCAAAGCAGCCAATAATCAGCTAGCTTTGAACAGGTAGAATAACAAAAGGAAATCACTGGTTCCTATGGGTTACTTTTCCGGGACAAATTTATTAAGTTAACTGAATCTCTACAATTGTTCTTTGGGAGGATAAGAATGGAAGATATAAGATAGAAGATAATATTTTACTCAGTAGCATAACAACAATGTGTTGGGTACCCCAGGAAGAAAATCATTGAGGGGCCCGGAATGCACCTACCCAGCCCTCCCCCACTTGCCCTCTTCCCTACTCTTGTCCCCAGCCACTTATGGCGGGTAGGTAAGATTGCAGCTGGGGAGGGGGGTTTCTTATACCTATAGAGGAAGCAGACCCCCCTGAGATTAAGTTCCCAGATCACCACCTTCATCAACCATATGATTGCAGTTGTTTTGATTCAAGGATTCAGTAGGCTTCATGCACCCTGATATTATTATGCTTAACTCATTTGTTCTTTTCTTCAACTGTGGGGTCAGAGTTTCAAGACCCAACCATAGGCACACTTTTGGCTCACTCAATCTAGCCATGGGTTGGTGCAGAATGTGGTACATAAAGGTTGACTTAAAGGCCCCAGGGCCAGATGAAATACACCCTTGGGTACTAAGAGAGTCTTAGGCAGGCCTCTATTTCTGATTTTCTCAGATTCACTTTCATCTGGTATGGTACCTATGGAGTGGATTAATTCTTATGTTTAAAAAGTGATTACAATCTCAGCCTGGCAATTATAGGCCGGTAAGTTTGACACCTGTGGTGGGCAAGTCATTTAATCACATTTAAAATGATGTTGTAGAGAATAGCATTATGCGTAGAAATCAGCATGACTTTATAAAGGATAGGTCATGTCAGATACATTTGATTACTTTTTATAATGAGGTTGATAAGAATTTGGACAGTGGAGTGCAGTAGTGATCTAATTGGATTTTGCCAAAGTGTTAGAAGGTCATGTTAATACAAGTGTAGAGCATACCACATTTACCTGCCATTGATATTTATGATTCTGTGCATTATTATTATATACTGAAATAGAAGTATAGAGTAGCAGTTAATACCCTTGTTTGTTAGTGCAGATTATAACTCTCTGCTTCATGTCAGTCTATTCCTATATGAAGTCATCTTCCCTCCGACTGTACAGCATTTGTAATATCATGAGTCATCCAGGGTACATAGAATTCTATTTTTTAGCAGAGAATGGCACTGAATTATATCAGGGCCTTGCTTAGCAAAGTAGGAGTCAAGCATGTTTTCACGTTCAGAACCTTGAAACTAAGCCCCCACAGAGTTCTACGCAAGAACATTTATAATGATGGTCGGGGAAAAAAAGCAGATAGAAAAACTGAAATAGCAACAGGTATGCATGCATGAAAACACAAAGGAGCCAAGAAGAGGATTTAAATGGTAGAAAATACAAATGAAATCTAAAGGCTATGGCCTTGTTTCTTTGTGCGTTTTTATTTCATTTCTGGGCAGACTTAAATGATAAATGTGTTCTTGGCGCATGAGATGAGCAAATAATAAATGTTTTATTAGGGTAAAATTGACGAGAGGGGGAAAAAATAACCCTTATGATATGGTCTCATAATGATGGGAAACATCGAGGTAGACAAACAACAGGTATTGTACATCTATAAGTAATGCACTTTCCCAATTTTCTTGGTCTCTTTGGTTGGTTCCCAGAACATGGATACCTATCAACTCCATATTTTGTCAGTAATTACTGTTTTTTTTTTTCTTTCTATTGTAATGGATTATATTCATGCTAAATTATGAATGAGTTTTATAGTAAAACAAATGCTATTATCGCAGTTATTTATTCATGGGGTTTCGTCTGTAACATAGCCACGCCAATGTTTCTCGGAGTATGGTATTGATCAATGGCTTTAATCAGATGCATCAAGGGAGCCTTAATGATTCAGCAACTGCAGCTCGGACTATCAGCCTATCCCATTGGATTCCTGCCAGTATATAAGTGAACGCTGATGTTTTTATCAAGCGTTGGTAATAACAGCAGCGAGCGGCAGACTTGGAGAGATCTTCACACAAAGGAGTTTGTATCCACACCCAACATGCATGATTGATGAAGATGATTCATTTATATTACTTAGTAGCTCTACCACTAACCCCTTAATGAATGACTCCAAACCCAACAATGTACTCAAGTTTGAGATTATTGGGTAACCAAAAAACACATTATTGGCGTTGTGGAATTCCTCCTTTAATTAAAAAAT
Source organism: Xenopus petersii (assembly GCA_038501925.1). Taxonomy (NCBI): domain Eukaryota; kingdom Metazoa; phylum Chordata; class Amphibia; order Anura; family Pipidae; genus Xenopus; species Xenopus petersii. Next base: position 146,282,215 of record CM076682.1, read on the forward strand.
AAGGTCATAGTTGGAGCATTGAAGAAATGAGTTAACCTTTCTTGCAACAAAAGTCTGGACACTCCACTTATATGAATCAGACAATTAGGGGCACATTTACTAAGGGTCGAAGTGTATTCTAAGTGAATTTTTGGGACCATCCAATAGGCCAAATTCGACTTCGATTCGAAGTGAAAATGCTTTGACTATTCAACCATTCGCTAATCGAAGTACTGTCTCTTTAAAAAATGTTGACTTCAACACTTCCACTTCGCCACCTTAAACCTGCTGAATTACTATGTTAGCCTATGGGACCTCCTAGAACATATAGCCAAATGTTTTTTTTTTACGGTTAAATCGTTTGATTTGAAGTACGATCGTGGTACGATCGTACGATGTTAAAAATCCTACGAATTCAATTTTGAATGTCAATCTAGCCTATTCGATGGTCAAATTACAAAGTTTTTTGCACTTCGAAATTCGACCCTTGATAAATCTGCCCCTTAGACTTTTGTCTAAAATTAGCCATGCAGAAGCTTAGAGGTCTTTTTATCAACAGTCTCATTTTAGTGGTTTTACAGGTTTTTGAAACCATGACTAAACTTACTTTCTCTAAAACCATGAATGTCATGAAATCTGACTATGAAGATTTTCATTCATCCAGTTCATGGTATATCTAATATAAGTAATTCAAAAAATTTCATGAAAGATCTGAATATAAAAAGTAGGAATAAAAAAAAATTTTTATTAAAAATGGTCCAAAAGGATGAGCTCAGCTCCCATTGACTTCTATAGGACCTCGACAACTTTTACCTGAAAAATGTTTGTGTTAGAGTTTTTTCGTTGGCTTTCCACTTAATAAATCTCAAATTTTTAGGGGCCCATTTATTAAACCTCTAAATTTTCTGGTCGAGTTTTTGAAGGGGAAACTCAAAATTGTAAAGGGAAAAATCCTTGACTTTTTAGAAATTTATTTTACCCCAAAGCTGCTAAAATTCCAAATCCAAAAATACTTAGAGGCCGATTCACGAAGGGTCGAATATCGAGGGTTAATTAACCCTCGATATTCGACTGGGAATTTAAATCCTTCGAATTCGAATATCGAATTCGAAGGATTTAGCGCTAAAAAGGATTTTTCATTCGACCGAACGATTAAATCCTTCGAATCGAACGATTCAAAGGATTTTAATAAAACGATCGAATGAATATCCTTCGATGAAAAAAACTTTAGCAAGCCTATGGGGACCTTCCCCATAGGCTAACATTGAGTTCGGTAGCTTTTAGCTGCCGAACTAGGGGATTGAATTTTTTTTTAAAGAGACAGTACTTCGACTATCGAATGGTCGAATAGTCGAATGATTTTTAATTCTAATCGTTCTAATCGTTCGAATTCGATCGAATTCGATCGAATTTAACCAATTCGATGGTCGAAGTACCCAAAAAATACTTCAAAATTCGAATTTTTTTTCATTCGAATTCTTCACTCGAATTTTGTACATCTGCCCCTAAATCTCAAACCTGTTGAGGTCATGTTGAAGTCAATGGCAGATGTCCTTGAAGTTGTTGCTTGACATCGTAATCAGCACTAGATAATCCAATAAAGTCAGGGTTTTCATTCGATAATCTGAAAAAGTCGAACTTCTGTGGCTCAAAAAAAGTAGTTGCGGGATAAGTCTCAACAAAACCTTGCGACAATTCGAATCATACAATTTTTTGAGTTTGATGCCTGAATTTCTTGTTTTTTTTTGTGTTTTCTTTCGAAAACCCTGACTTTTTAGATTATTGTACAAAAACAAATGCAGATCACAATGTCAAGAAACATTTTCAGGGACATCTGCCATTGACTTCATTGACTACATTACCTCGACAGGTTTTAGCTGGAGTATTTTTGGATTCGGATTTTTAGCAGCTTTGGGGTATAATACAAAATGTGAGGTTTTTTCCCTTTAAAAATTTTTAGTTTTTTCTGAACAGAAAAAAATCAAAGTTTAGCTGAAAACAGATGGAATTACAAACGAAAGACAGATCTTTGCAAGAAAAGAAGGGCATCTTCCATTGATTTCTACATGACCTTGACAGCTTTTACTTTGTGTACTTTTGCATTCGTGGATTTAACACTTTATAAATAACGAAAAAATCATGGATTAAGGAACTATGAGAAACATTACAATTGTTTGCCCTAAAAAGCCTGCATTGGAGAAACAAAAGTTCCCAGAACATTCTTAAATCAGTCTTAATAAGTTGAGAAGTGGCATTCATTATTACTGTAAACATAATTTCACAAACTCAGGAAAATCCCACTGGACATTGTTTTTAGAAATCAAGTCAGTGAAGGTAATGAAAGTATTTTTTTTGAAAAAAATGTGTGTGAATCGATGTTTCAGAGCTTTTGGGTGAAAACTCAGAAAAATTCGTAGATTTCAGGGAAAATTCATGAAAAAAATGTGAAAATCTGAGCTTTTCCCGTAAAGGTAATTTTCGGGAAAATGTAATAATAAATAAGCGTTAAAAACCTGAGCGGGTTAGATCGGAGTTTGTAGCAGCCGATATTGAGATAAATTCGGACCTTGATAAATAACCCCCTAAAAGTACCCCAAAGTCCCAAAAAGAGGACCCCTGTAGAGCTGTTCACTTTTCTCATTATTTTTTTATTTTGTTTTGGTGAAGGGATTTAGGGGAGATGGCTCATTTATGACCACAAGTGCAGTATGAAACATTGCATACAGTTCGGCATGTTATTTACCCACAATGCAGCTATTTCCCCATAACTCCAGTATAATTGCAGCTGCAGGGGGGGATGCTTCTGACACAGTTGTATTAAAAAAGTATTGGAAGTCAGGATGTCATAATTTCTTGTAGGTGTTGCCACCCGTGATGTATCTATTCACACAACAGTGTTTATTTTTGCACAATGAGTCCTAAGAACAACAGTGCTATCTACACTATTACTCTGCTTGTATGCATGAGTGTTGCCACCAAAACTGGAAATTTCAGCAGGGATAGTTTAATATGGGAATAGGGTTACTAATCCTATTATCCTAAACATAATGTTTTTCATTTGGTAGCTCCATTTAAATCATCATCCTATACAGAAAACCCCAGGTCCAGTGGCGTAACTACCAGAGGAGCAGGGGGTACGATTGGGCCAGGGCACCCCCTCAGGGCCCCCCAGCAGCTTGCACGGCACTTTCTGCTAGGGGAAATGCGGGCAGAAATGGGAAATGCGGCCGTAAATGCGGCCGTTTCCGGCCGTACAGAGGGGGGCGGGGCCCGGCTGCACGTCCCCCTCTAGTTACGTCTCTGCCCAGGTCCTAGGCATTCTGCATAATATATTCTATACTTGTATATCTATCTATATATATATATATATATATATATATATATATATATATAAAAATAAAAAATAAAAAAAAAAAAATATATATATATATATATATATATATATATATATACAAAGTTACGGAAAGGCCGTCTCCCATAGACTCCATTTTATACAAATAATCCAAATATTTCAAAATGATTTCCTTTTTTCTGTAATAATAAAACAGTAGCTTGTACTTTATCCCAACTAAGATATAATTAATCCTTATTGGAAACAAAACCAGCCTATTGGGTTTATTAAGGGGCTGATTCACTAAGGGTCGAATATCGAGGGTTAATTAACCCTCGATATTCGACTAGGAACTAAAATCGTTCGACTTCGAATATCGAAGTCGAACGATTTAGCGCAAATCCTGCAATTCGAAGGATTTTAATCCAACGATCGAAGGAATATCCTTCGATCAAAAAATCTCAGGCAAGCCTATGGGGACCTTCCCCATAGGCTAACATTGACTTCGGTAGCTTTTAGCTGCCGAAGTAGGGGGTCGAAGTTTTTCTTAAAGAGACAGTACTTCGACTATCGAATGGTCAAATAGTCGAACGATTTTTAGTTTGAATCGTTCGATTCGAAGTCGAAGTAGTAGTTGAAGGTCGAAGTAGCCCATTCGATGGTCGAAGTAGCCCAAAAAACACTTCGAAATTCGAAGTTTTTTTAATTCGAATCCTTCACTCGAGCTTCATGAATCGGCCCCTAAATGTTTACATGATTTTCTAGTAGACTTAAGGTATGAAGATCCAAATTACGGAAAGATCCGTTATCTGAAAAACCCCAGGTCCTGGGCATTCTGGATACCAGGTGCTTTTGCTGCCCAAGGAATCCATGTCCACAAGTGCTGGTGCCATCAGTATTGGGAAATCAGATGATCTTCCAAGGACCTGATATGAGTATTTAGATTGTAAGCTCTATGGAGCTCCATCCTCTTGTCTCCTTGACACTAAGGGGCCTATTTATGAAGCCTTGACTTTTTCTGGTCAAGTTTTTTTTAGGGGGAAAACTCGAAGTTTTGGAGATGAAAATACATTTACATCTAAAACCTGTCAAGGACATGCAGAAGTTAATGGCAGATATCCCTTTTACAATTTGAAGATGTTTTTTTTACATAGGGATCTGCACTGCATTATCCTAAAAAGTCGGGACAACTAGAAAAATGTTGTCGAGACTTTTCCTGCACTGAATTTTTGATCTGATAAATTAGTTAAATCCGAGTTTTAGTAAACCCCCCAAACTCTTAACTTTTATTGTAATTGTATTTATTTGTATTTATTATTGCAATGACCTCCTGTTTGCGCTATGAATTTATTGTTCTGCTGTACAGAGCTACGTTTTTTAAGTAGCGCTATATAAATAAAAATATACATACATATACATTGAACCTGAGCCTTCATGAATAGCATGATTGTGGCATAAGAATAAAGCCTTTCCCCCAAATTATACTACAAGTATTAGTACCTGTTATCCAAAATGCTCGGGACCTAGGGTTTTCTGGATAATGGATCTTTCTGTAATTTGGATCTTCATATCATTAAATCTAGTAGAAAATCATGTAAACATTTAGTAAGCCTAATAGGCTGGTTCTGCTTCCAATAAGGATTAATTATATCTTAGTTGGGATCAAGTACAAGCTACTGTTTTATTATTACAGAGAAAAAGGAAATCAATTTAAAAAATTTGGATTACTTGGATAAAATGGAATCTATGGGAGAAGGTCTTTCCATAATTCAGAACTTTCTGCATAACGGGTTTCTGGATAACTATTAGGGGTTATTTATCAAAGTCCAAATTAATCTCAATAATTTTTGAAAAAAACTCCAAATCCGCATGGGTTTTTTTGGCTTATTTATTAATACACTTTCCCGAAAATTTTGTGTGCGAGAAAAATCTGGAAAAACATGAACATTACGAGTTTTATGAACTTTTCTGAATTTCCAACCGAAAACTCAGATTTTTTCGGATTCTTGCCCGAAAACCCAGAAAACTTCAGATTATTGCACGAAACCCAGCGCAGATAAAAAAAAATATTTGGGACTTCTCCCATTGACTTATATGCAACCTCTGCAGGTCTGCGATGTCTGATTTTCAGATTTGGTCTTTTTCTTTCCTCGAGGGCCTAATAAATTCCGAAAAATTTGTGATTTTTTTTCATAAAAAATTAGGATTTTATACTAAAAAAAACACTTTTTTGGGGGTTTTTTGGCATTCAGTGTTTAGTAAATAACTCCCTTATTGATGGACAAATCTGACCCATTTAGTTTCACAAAAAATTCCCGAAAAATTCACAAAAGTCACCAAAATGCATTAAGGTCTATGGGAGTCAATTTTTTTGTGTTGCTCAATGCTGTGCGTCAAATTTTTTCGGATGAGCGACAATTTTTTTCACCCATTGGAGTCTATGGGCGTAATTTTCGCAGTGAAACTCTGCGAAAAATTACGCTCATCATTAATAACTATACCTGAATGCAGATTTTTCAACAGACCCTCGGTAACTGGCATTAATTTTTTACATGCCACTGGCATTATGTACATATCTGGATCCAGGGATTCCTGCAAATCACAACACAGCTGCACCATATCGTTCCGTGTAACACTATATAACACTTCCAATAAATTATTTCTCACTTCAAGTAATATGTCACAACACTGAACTAATGCACCACTAATGGAGCACACAGAGAAATAAGTGCCAGTTGGTAAAAAATGCTTTAAAAAAAATTACATAACATAATTTCCATGTATATATGCGTATATATATATATATATATATATACACCATTAAGGTCCGCACTCGTCGTTAAATGCTAATCTCGGGTGCTGCGTGTAGATCGTGAAATCCAGAAATCTAGTAGTTACACGCACACCGATGTTAATATAAACGTTACTTTATTAGGAAGTCATTAAATATGTTGCATCAACGTTTCGGTTCGGAATTTAGAACCTTTCTCAAGATGCTTTTCCCTCTGGAACGCCCCTTGATTTTAATGGGCGTCAGAATTGTCGCCGGCGTCAAAGATATTTGGCAACCGGTGTCTAAATTCGCGTTTCGCAAAACGGGAGAGATTCGCCCACCACTATCAATGATGTATTTTGTTGCTGATAATATATTATTTTAGTGCACCAATGCTTCAATCATTAATGGGAGGGCTAATGAATAATAGAGGATTCTATAAAAACACAATGATAAAAAGTTATTCATTGCTGTAGACTAGTAGACAATTCTGCAAAATACTGGCCAGTATCTAGATAGTCAGCAACTGGGAAAAAGCTTTACAGTTCAACACCAACGGAGATGCCCCTGGATACTGTTGCATTGTTTAGGATGAAAAGTATTGGAATACATTTTAAAAATATTGCAGGACAGGCCTCATTACTCCATTGTACTAGTTTGTCAGAGTAATGGATACGGGAAACATCAAATTGGAAATAAAATGTCACTTTATTAATTCAGTAAAACTTTGAGCGACTAATGAGTTTATAAGGCAGGATTAGATGGAATTTTAGAATGGAAAAAATAAAAACAGTATGGGGCCGATTTACTAACATTCGTATTTTTTTTTTTTCCACGAATTTGCTATTTATTTCTCTAAAGCTAAAAAATGTTGAGATTAAGCGGAGGATTTATTAAGCTGAAAATTTTGGAAAAATCTGGAAAAAGTTCGGGGGGGGGGAAAAAAAGCACAACTTTTTTTTATTATGCTGCTAAAACCAGCAAAATCATGTAGAAGTCAATGGCAGATGTCCCTTTTACAACTGGGAGATATTTCTTTGATTTCGTGGTTATAGAGGCTTTAGGGTATTTTTTACACTGGCTTTTGTGCAGCAATACACAGTCACAGTTTTCGTGACTTTTCTGCGACTTTTCCCGTATGTGCTTTTTTAGTTCAGATTTTTAAATAAATGTAATGTAAAAAACAAGTAAAACGAAGTCGACTTTTTTGGACCATTCAGACTTTTAGGGGTTTTGCAGATTTTTTTTTTGCTAGTAATTGTGTTAGAGACATCCATATTTTTGTGTTTAGTGTTTTTTTCCGTTTGTACATCTTGGGGATCAGGGCCGCCATTAGAAATCACGGGGCCCCGTACAACAAAATTCTTGGGGCCCCCTGGGCCCTGCCCATGCTCACGCCCAAGCCCCACCCCATATCCCACCTACTCCACATGACAGTTAAAAGACCACACAGACATCAGCATTAAAAAAGTAACCCCCCCGACACAAGTTATAAAAAGCTATTGATGGTCAGGGCCCCCTTATAAGTTAAAAATCTTTTTTAAATTTTACATTTTAAATTTTAAGAAAAAACATTGGTGGCAGTTGCCCCCTTACAAGTTACAAAAAAATTGGGGCCCAACAAATTTTTTTTTAAAAAAACATTGGTGGCAGGGGCCTATAGATTATTAAAATAATAATAATATTAAAATAATACATTGGTGGCCAGGGGATTTAAAAAAAAACAAACAAACAGAAACTGGTGTTCAGTAGAATTGAACTCAAGGCTTCAGGACTTCAACTTCACCTCCTTTTGTGACTTTGGGTCTTTTCGCCGCATCAGGACTTTAATTCCGGCTGTTTTCGTGACTACAGGTCTTTTTACCACTTCAGGACTTTGGCTGTTCTTCTTTTCAGCATTTCGGCATTCGGCAACCTGCGAAATAGCCGCACGGCTCAGGCTCTCGTAAGGGGGGTCTGGCTCTTTCAAAAATGCAGCACTGCCTGGCCCCCCTTCAGGCCCGGGACACTTGTCCCCTCCTGATGGCGGCCCTGTTGGGGATGATTACTAACAACTGAATTTTATTTTTTAAATAAATCTCAAAAAAGTAGTGGTTTTCCTATTTTTTTTAAAAAAAATTCTAATAAGTTTTTTCTTTTTATTTCTCTAAAACTCTAAACATTCTAGATTCATTTGGGGGCCGATTCACTAACTTCAAGTGAAGGATTCGAAGTAAAAAAACTTCGAATTTCGAAGTGTTTTTTGGGCTACTTCCACCATCGAATGGGCTTCTACGACCTTCGACTACGACTTTGATTTCGAATCGAACTATTCGAACTAAAAATCGTTCGACTATTCGACCATTTGATAGTCGAAGTACTGTCTCTTTAAGAAAAACTTCAACCCCCTAGTTCGCCATCTAAAAGCTACCAAACTCAATGTTAGCCTATGGGGAAGGTCCCCATAGTCTTTCCTAAGTTTTTTTGATAGAAGGATATTCCTTCGATCGTTGTATTTAAATCCTTCGAATCGTTCGATTCAAAGGATTTTATCGTTCGATCTAAGGAATAATATCCTTCGATCGTTCGATCGCACTATTTGCGCTAAAATCCTTCAACTTTGATAATCGAAGTCGAAGGATTTTAATTCCCAGTCGAATATCGAGGGTTAATTAACCCTCGATATTCGACCCTTTGTGAATCGGCCCCCAAATGTAAAAATCACATTAACCTCTAACAGGTTTCCAGATTTTTTTTCCACTACGAATTGTCTGAACTTTATTTTGAGGTTTTCAAGGGAAGATTTTTTAGCTCATTATTTTCTGTTTGTACTTTTTTTATCTGAATCTTTTAGTAAATTCCATGACATTTGTAGTTTAAGGGGCCCATTTATTAAACCTTGATTTTTTTCTGGTCGAGGTTTTAAAGGGGAAAACTAGAATTTTATGTGGAAAAAGAAAAACTCAAATTTTTTGAGATTTACTATACCCCAAAGCTGCTAAAATTCTGATTCCGTAAATATGCCGTCTCAAACCTGTCGAGGTTTTGTAGAAGTCAATGGCAGATGTCACTGAAGTTGTTTCTTGACAACATGATCTGTGCTGGATAATCCAAAAAAGTCATGGTTTCGTCCGAAAAAAGTTTTTGCAGAGAAAAATTAGATAAAGTCTGGGTTTTTGGAGCATCAATTGTATGATACGACTTGATGCTTGATTTTGTTGTGTGGTTTTGTCATTTCGATTTTTACGAGAAAAATTATTGATAAATTAGTTAAAATCAAAAGGGAGTTTGGTCAACTTTGTTTTCATAAAAAACTGAGATTAATTTGAGTTTAAGCAAATAAGCCACTAAGAGTTTGTGAGTTTACTCGTGGTTTCAAAAACCTCTAAAATCTGACCTTTGATAAACAGACCTTCACATATTTATATATTTGAATAACTTTCATGGTATTTTGTGGTTTTAGAGTAATAAAGTTTAATCGTGGTTTCGAAAAGCTCTAATACCACTAAAATTCAACCTCTAATAAATGGGCCTCCACGTGTAATCTATATGCGCAGATATTTATCATGTATAGCATATATGAATTTGATCTAAAATGGTCTGGTCAAATTTGTTAAATCTGACTAGATGTGACCTAGGGGCAGATTTATCAAGGGTCAAAGTGAATTTGAGGGAATTCTCACTGTACACGGCAGCTCTGTAGCTTTAGGGCAGAGACAGACGAGAAAATTCGGGGAGATTAGTCGCCCATCGACAAATCGATTCTTTTTTGGGGGACTGATCTTCCCACAATGCCTTCCCGCCGGCTAGAATCGAATTTTTTTTTTCGAAATTCAAAGTAATTTTTTGGATACGTCAACCATCAAATAGGATACTATGGGGCAGATTTACTAAGATTCAAGTGAATTTTTGAAGTACAAAAAGTTTGATTTTCATCGAATAGGCTACTACGACTTCGACTTCAAACTTAGATTCGAAGTAAAAACTCGTTCGACTATTCGACCATTCAATAATCGAAGTACTGTTTCTTTAAAAAAAACTTTGACTTCAATATTTTCTATAAACCTTCTACAAACTTTTTCTAAGTCTATACACATCAAATAAAAATCCTTCGATCGTACGCTAAAATCGTTCGAACCGTTTGATCAAACGATTTTTATTCGATCGTAGGATTGCCAAATTTGGTGAAAAAACTTCAAATTCGATATCCGAAAGTTTTTCAATTCGATTGTCGAATTTCGAAGTTTTTTGTACTTCGAAATTCGACCCTTGATAAATCTGCCCCTACGACTTTGAATTTACTTTGAATTCGATTCGAAGTAAAATAGTTTGAATATTCGAATATTCCATAATCTAAGTACTGTCTCTTTAAAAAAACGTAGACTTCAATAGTTCGCCAAATTTTTCTACGTTTTTTGTAGTTGAAGTAAAATCGTTCGATCGATTGTTGAAATTGTTCGAATCGTTTGATTCGGGAAAAAATACCTTGACTTCAATGTTCGAAGCCATTCGATGGTTGAATTTCGAAGTATATTTTTGCCCCTTAATGTCAGACGCTTATCCATAATTTCACTTTCCAACACAGGTCCATGGCTGAATGACCTATAGTATACGCTGCAGTGGCTAAAATCTAGAAATCACTGCTGTCAATCGCTGCCCAAATACTCTTTAACTGCCGAGTTAACAAGGCCTTGAATTCCCTGTTTGCCTGTTTGCTTAACTGCTGCTGTTGGTGGTCTACACCGGAAGTTCTGTATTTATTTGCTTGTATAAGCACTCGTTCCAGTATAAATATACATCTGGTGTCGTTTTCAGACTGAGACAATTTGTAACACATTAAACTGAATGGAACATTTATTATAACAGGCTTTGAGGAATAGTAGCTATCCAGTGTTAGGCTAAGGCCACACTAGGCGATAGCGCCGCGGTTTGACTCGCGGCGACTTTTCGCCGCGACTTTTAAGCCGCAATCGCTGGGGAAACTTTTGCGCTGGCGTCTATGGGGAATCGCGAAAAATCGTCAGCGTAAAAACACACGCGGCGATCTTTTTTCTATTGTCGCTCGAAATCGCCAATTTCGAGTGACAGTAGAAAAAAGATCGCCGCGTGTGTTTTTACGCTGGCGATTTTTCGCGATTCCCCATAGACGCCAGCGCAAAAGTTTCCCCAGCGATTGCGGCTTAAAAGTCGCGGCGAGTCAAATCGCGGCGCTATCGCCTAGTGTGGCTTTAGCCTTAGCATTTTGGCATCTGCACATTTTATCACGAAACTGCAGTGAAAAAATTTGTCACAAAAGAAATATCGCTGAGACAAAATAGACGCCATAAGAAAAATGGCTTTAATGCATTTGGACAAAAAAGTTGCCATAAGAAAAATTCCCATTGACTTTAAAATGCATTTGGATAAAAAAGTCGCCATAAGTAAAAGTTGCCATAAGAAAAAACGTCCATTTGGGGTTATGTAATAAGAGGCACTTCGCTTTGCCCTGGGGCAGTAACCCATAGCAACCAATCAGGAGGTAGAATTTACTAGTCACCTGTTTAAATGCAAGCTTATTATTGGTAGCTATTGGTTCTGCAGACTTAGTGCCTTATATTACATATGGGGGATTGACTTTACTGCATTTGGACAAAAAAGTTGGCATAAGAAAAAACGCCCATTGACTTTAATGCATTTGGAGCATGGGCGTCCACACAAGATTTTCCAGGGTCTCACCAATATATAATGCATCATACATTTCCCTGACTCTAAATAGTTTTTTCTGGTCCCCTGAAAAATGTGGGGTTGTACTGTACATAAAGTAGATTAACAGCTAGAAGAGGTTGTGGAAACAAAATGTAATTGGCATGGTATCTATGTTTATACTGTACATTCTGTTTCAATCCAGAGTGACAAATGGGCTAAACTAAAAGATAAGAGTTATTCAAAGAAATATAATGGTCATTCAAAAAGAAATATTGAGGTGGATACTAGTGATGGGCGAATTTATCCACCATCCGCCAGGCGCAAATTTGCGGTGAATAAATTTGCGAAATGGCCACGAAAAGTCGCTGGCGAAAATTCACCGGAGTCAAAAAAAATGGACGCCGATGCATTTTCGCCAAAAAAAACAGACGCCGGCGCCGTTTCACAAATATTTTGCCATTTTGCGATTTTTGCATGAAATGCACAAATTTTTCAGCGAAGCAAAACTGCGCAAATTCGACCATCACTAGTGGATACAGGGCTGGAGCAGGAGAGGGGGTTGAGGTGCAAAAATATATATTATAATATAGAGTGAGGCAGAGAATTATTAGAGACAGAGATGTGAGTGTGGGGGTAACTCGGCAGAATGAGAAGGGAGAGGGAAAAAGAGGAGAGTGAAGGTCATGGATAGTTGGGGGATTCAATGGAGCAGGAGGACAAGGAACTGTAGGGCTTAATGTGCTTTGTGGCAAATACACGGAGAGAATGATTGTAGGCAAAACCCACAGCCAACCTGTACCTATAAGATTAAATAATGATTGTAGTTACACAGCTTTACACAGATTCATTATAGTCTCTATAACTCACACACACAGTCTGTCAAACCTTCTTACACACAGTTGCCCTTACACACATTAACACTATGGGGCACATTTACTAAGCTCGAGTGATTGATTCAAATTAAAAAAACTTTGAATTTCTAAGTATTTTTATGGGTACTTCAAAAAATCGAATAGGCTACTACGACCTTCGACTACGACTTTGACTTCGATTCGAACTAAAAATCATTCCACTATTCGACCATTTGATAGTCGAAGTACTGTCTCTTTAAAAAAAACTTTGACTACATACTTCGGCAGTTTAAATCTACTGAGGTACAATGTTAGCCTATGGAGACCTTCCCCGTCACTTTTCTAAGGTTTTTTTGATCGAAGAAAAACCCTTGATCGATCGATTTAAATCCTTCGAATCGTTCGATTCCAAGGATTTCATCGCTCGATCGAAGTAGGACTTGCGGTTTATCGGGCGCCATGTTCTTCTCTTCGGTTATCTTCGGGTCTTCTTTCGGTGCGAACTGGAAGATTGCTCCAATTACGCATTCACGCATGTTCTCTTCACGAAAAATATCGAAGAGAAGAAGATGGCACACGTGAACTATGCTGCACAGAATCTGTAATTGGTTTGGGGCATTTACCGGGGTAATACCTAGGCTGGGGGGGGGCAGGGACTGGGGTCTATGTTCAATTAAGGGTTTGGTTCTCCTTTAAAAGGCAACTGCCGGTGGATAGGTGTGCTTCATCCATACAAAGTCCATCAAAGACTAGCCCACATACCATTATACTTGAGGGGTCAGTAAGAATGGTTTATGGGACTTGAGTCAATAAGAATGATTTATGAGCAGAAGGTGTTTTAGCATTCAGGTGAGTGACTGTAACGAGCATACCTGGTGGTCTAGGGGGGGACGACAGGGACGCCTGTCGCCCCCTCGGCGGGGACGCCCATCTTGACACGCGGCATCTTGCAGGCCGCAGGCGCCGGCATCCTAGGGCGCGTGCGGCGCGCTCTGGGGTTTCTTAAAGCCGCAGGCGCGCTGACGTAGTGACGTCAGCGCGCAAGGGCGCGCAATTCAAATTGTATTTAAAGCCCATTAGGGCTGTGATCTTTGCCCGTGATAGGATTTCGTTTCCTGGTGCTTGAGCCTTAAGCTAGATCTGTTTAAACCCTGTTTTGATCCCTGCCTGGTTGTTTTGACTATTCTAACTTCTGGATTCTGACCCTTGCCTGATTATCGACTACCCCTTCTGATTAACCCTCTGTTTGACTTCCTGGTTTGACCCTTGCCTGCTTGACAACGTTTACTCTCTGCCTGCCTCGACCCGGCCTGTTCTGACTACTCCTTTGCCTAACGCCTTGTACTGCGATCTTCTGTCCAAAGACTTTTGTTTAATACAGTCGTGCTCCTTTGCTTGCCAGAACTCCTCGCCTTGCTCCTCTCGAAAAGTCCAGGTGGCATCTGAGTACGCTGAGGGCTCCTCCCGAAGCCAAAGGCGGTCACACTAACTGGTGAAGCCGAGCCGAGACCAGGGAGCTTGGCATTAGTTCTGGTTTAGGGTGCCGACCGTGCCATTATCACGGGCCTTCAAGATGGACGAAGAAGGTCGAGCTGCCGCTGCTACTTCCACCACCGAAGCGCTACTTACCACGCTGTTACAGCGCCTGGAAGAACATGAGCAGAGGCAAGATTACCTGATGCAAGGTTTCCACAATTTGACCCATCGACTGGATGCATCCGTCCAGCCTCCAGCTCTAGTAGTAACCCCTCCATGGTTCAACCTCAGGAGGAACCCATGCAATTGGGTATATCCCATCTAACCTCTGAGGAAAAAACCCGCAGGCGTTCCCTGGGTCTTTGCATTTACTGTGGGGAAAAGGGTCATTTCCTGAATTCATGTCCTAAGAGGCCGGGAAACTTCCAAGCCTAAATGGAGAAGGGGAGCTCCATTTGGGTGCAGAAGTTTCCTCTCCCCAGTCTACCTCTAGGATTTTGATACCTGTTAAACTCACCTGGTCTACGGGTTCTGTCAGGGTGTCCGCTTTTGTGGATTCAGGGGCGGAGGGGAATTTTCTGGATGCTACCTTTGTGGAAAAATTTGGTATTCCCTTAGTTCCCCTGATTCCTCCTATGAGGATTTTGGCAGTGGATAAAAAACCTTTGGGTTCAGGCCTGGTAACTAAAAAGTCTGTGTCTCTTTCCATGTGCTCTGATAACCATCACAGTGAGAGGTTAGCCCTTTTGATCATTGAAGGTGCGTCTTCTCCTCTTATTTTGGGGTTACCTTGGCTCCAGATCCATAATCCTCATATTGACTGGGTATCGGGGAAGATTCTGCAATGGGGCCCTAGGTGTGGTGGTTCATGTATTCCTCCGGTTGTGGCAACTACAACTTTAGAAGGTTTACCTGCAGCATATGCTGAATATGCTGACGTGTTTTCTAAGAAAGCTGCAGAAACCCTACCTCCACACAGGCAATATGATTGCCCTATAGATCTAATTCCTGGGTCTATTCCCCCTCGGGGTAGGACATACCCTCTTTCCTTGCCGGAGGCCCAGGCAATGAAAGAATATATTAAGGACAACCTTGAGAGAGGGTTCATTAGGCCTTCTAGTTCCCCTGCGGGGGCAGGTTTTTTCTTTGTTGGGAAGAAAGATGGTGGTCTACGCCCCTGTATAGATTATAGGGGTCTCAATAAGATCACCATAAAAAAACGCTATCCCCTCCCGTTAATTTCTGAATTGTTTGATCAGGTTAAGGGTGCTAGGATCTATTCTAAGCTAGATCTTAGAGGCGCCTATAATCTCATACGCATTAGGGAAGGGGATGAGTGGAAAACTGCATTTAACACCAGAGACGGCCACTACGAATATCTTGTAATGCCCTTCGGTCTTTGTAACGCACCTGCCGTGTTCCAAGAATTTGTCAACGACATCTTTCGGGACCTGCTGGGGATATTCGTAGTGGTCTATCTTGACGATATCCTGATTTTCTCATCTAATTTGGGTGAACATAGAAATCATGTTCAACAAGTCCTGTACAGACTCAGGAGGAATAACCTTTATGCTAAACTGGAAAAATGTACCTTTGAGGTTACTTCCGTTCAATTTCTAGGATTTAATATTTCCAGCAGGGGTCTTGAAATGGATCCAGGCAAGGTGAGAGCCGTACTGGATTGGACCCAACCCCAATCATTACGTGCTACCCAAAGGTTCCTGGGGTTTGCAAATTACTATCGTCAGTTTATTAAGAATTTTTCCATTATTGTGGCTCCCATCACTGAGTTAACAAAAAAAGGCGCTGACCCCAGCATTTGGTCTCCTGAAGCTGTACAAGCTTTTAAATTCCTCAAAAAGGAATTCAGTTCTGCCCCAATCCTTCGTCACCCCGACACTGCGCTTCCCTTTATTGTGGAGGTTGACGCCTCCGAGGTAGGAGCTGGGGCAGTTCTTTCTCAAAGGCACCCGGCTACCAACAAGTTACACCCCTGTGCTTTCTTCTCCAGGAAGTTTTCACCCGCAGAGGTGAATTATGATATAGGTAACAGGGAATTGTTGGCAGTCAAATGGGCCTTTGAGGAATGGCGGCATCTTCTAGAAGGTGCTAAACATGTGGTGACGGTCTATACCGACCATAAAAATTTATTGTATATCGAGTCGGCTAAACGCCTAAATCCTAGGCAAGCCCGGTGGGCGTTATTCTTTTCCAGGTTCAATTTCTTGTTAACTTTTCGGCCTGGTTCCAAAAATACCAAAGCAGACGCACTCTCTAGGAGTTTTGAATCCTTTTCTTCTGACTCTAGCGAGTGTACTCCCATCATTCCCAGGGAAATAATTGTTGCAACCTTGAAGTCTGATCTCTCTTCCTTGTTGTCCCCTTTACAGTCATCTGCTCCTGCTGATACCTAGGGATGTAGCGAACTGCCGTTAATGTGTTCGCGAACGTCGTTCGCGAACACCGGCAAAAAAGCGAACAGTTCGCGAACAGTTCGCGAACTTCGAACGCTCGATAAAATCGTTCGATCGAACGATCGAAGGATTTTATTCGTACGATCGAAGGATTTTCGTTCGAATCGAACGATCGAAGCTATTCGATCGAATGATTTTAATTCAATCGAATGCTTATAATCGTTCGAACGAATGGAAATCGTTCGATTTTAGGGATCGAATGGTCGAATGGTCGAATGGTCGAACGAAATTTTACTTCGAATCGAACGCGAACACCAATTGGCGAACGTCGCGCGACGTTCGCGAACATTCGGCGGACGCGAACAGTCGAAGTTCGCGCGAACTAGTTCGCCGGCGAACAGTTCGCTACATCCCTACTGATACCCCATCTGGTAAATGGTTCGTTCCTGAGGAGCTTAGGGAACAAGTGTTACGAGAGGTTCATGATTCTAAAGTGGCAGGTCATCCAGGTATTGCAAAAACCATTTCCCTGTTATCCCGTCATGTTTGGTGGTCTTCCTTCAAACAGGATACTAAAATATTTGTCAATTCCTGTCCAGTTTGCCAAAGGTCTAAATCATCTCATCATTTGTCCCAGGGTCTATTAAACCCCTTACCTGTCCCAGAAAAACCATGGTCTCACATTTCCATGGATTTTATTGTGGAGTTGCCTCCTTCTCAGGGTAAGACAGTGATTTGGGTGGTGGTCGATAGGTTCAGTAAAATGGCTCATTTTATTCCTCTTCCACATCTCCCTTCTGCTAAAACCCTGGCTGACTTATTCATTATTCATATTTTTAAGTTCCATGGTTTTCCTGTAAATATTGTTTCTGACAGGGGGGTCCAGTTTGTTTCAAGATTTTGGCGTGCTTTCTGTTCCTTGGTGGGTACTGAATTGTCCTTTTCTTCTGCCTATCACCCCCAAACTAACGGTCAAACCGAAAGGGTAAACCAGTCCCTTGAGCAGTATCTCAGATGCTATGTGTCCGATAACCAGTCCACATGGTCCGAACTGCTACCCTGGGCAGAATTTGCATATAATAATGCTACCCATTCCTCCTCAGGAGAGTCTCCTTTCTTTGTTGTCTATGGTTTGCACCCCAAAGCGTTTTCTTTTTCCGACTCTAATTCCCCTGTACCCTCTGCCAATTCTTTTATCCTGAAATTTTCCGACATTTGGTCTCAAGTTCATAATTCTTTATCCGCAGCTTCCCTAGCTCACAAAAAAGCTGCTGACAAATCCCGAAGGGAAGCACCCCAGTACAAGGTGGGAGATTTAGTATGGTTGTCAACAAAAAATATCAAGTTGAAGGTTCCCTCTCCTAAACTGGGTCCTAGATTCATTGGTCCATACCCCATCATTGCAATAATTAATCCATCCTCTGTCCGTCTTCAGTTACCTTCTAACTTCAAAATTTCTAATTCTTTTCATGTCTCTCTGTTGAAGCCCGCCAATGATTCTCGTCTTCTGTCTGTTCCTCCCCCAGTGTTGGTTGAAGGTCAGCCTGAGTATGAGATCCAGGAGTTCCTCGACTCCCGCCTCGTGAGGGGTAAGTTACAATATCTTACCAGGTGGAAGGGCTTCGGTCCTGAGGAGAACTCTTGGGTCTCAGTTGATGACATCAAGGCTGACCGTCTCAGGAGACAATACCATGCTAGGTTTCCCGGTAAGCCTGGGGGTCCAGTGGCCCCCCCTAGAGAGGGGGGTAATGTAACGAGCATACCTGGTGGTCTAGGGGGGGACGACAGGGACGCCTGTCGCCCCCTCGGCGGGGACGCCCGTCTTGACACGCGGCATCTTGCAGGCCGCAGGCGCCGGCATCCTAGGGCGCGCGCGGCGCACTCTGGGGTTTCTTAAAGCTGCAGGCGCGCTGACGTAGTGACGTCAGCGCGCAAGGGCGCGCAATTCAAATTGTATTTAAAGCCCATTAGGGCTGTGATCTTTGCCCGTGATAGGATTTCGTTTCCTGGTGCTTGAGCCTTAAGCTAGATCTGTTTAAACCCTGTTTTGATCCCTGCCTGGTTGTTTTGACTATTCTAACTTCTGGATTCTGACCCTTGCCTGATTATCGACTACCCCTTCTGATTAACCCTCTGTTTGACTTCCTGGTTTGACCCTTGCCTGCTTGACAACGTTTACTCTCTGCCTGCCTCGACCCGGCCTGTTCTGACTACTCCTTTGCCTAACGCCTTGTACTGCGATCTTCTGTCCAAAGACTTTTGTTTAATACAGTCGTGCTCCTTTGCTTGCCAGAACTCCTCGCCTTGCTCCTCTCGAAAAGTCCAGGTGGCATCTGAGTACGCTGAGGGCTCCTCCCGAAGCCAAAGGCGGTCACACTAACTGGTGAAGCCGAGCCGAGACCAGGGAGCTTGGCATTAGTTCTGGTTTAGGGTGCCGACCGTGACAGTGACATAAAGGAGCACTAAAGCAAGTTCTTTTTTGTGATCTACTGGCTAACATGGTACAAGTCTTTTGGGGAGAACATGGTGAAAAATAGGGGCAAAGTAAGACTCGGTGCATATTTATAAACGTTGGAGATAAACATTACGGATTTTTGCTTTTGTTTTCTTACTTGAAGACGACTGTTCAAATCTATTTGCTGATTGGTAGCTATGGGCAACATTTACTCTGATCTGTTTTCATTTCATCTATAAAGTGTTGGGTAGCTTTAGATTGGGGCCTTGGATAAACTGTATTTTCTTTGGGGTGCTGGACAGCAGGAAATGCGTTTCCCATTTTCCCTTTGCCAGTTTATAAAGTCCTATCTTTTTCTTACAACATTCACTTTGAAGGTTTGAGATTAGAAACAACTGTGAAATGTTTGTCACTGAAACACAATTTCTGTAGGTACAGATTTATTGAGATTGCTCTTGTATTGCACATTTCTTCAAATACTTTTCCAGTACAGACAGAAGGGAACAACGATTTAGCAAAACCAGCCTCCCATGTGGGGATATTTATAGAAATCGGAGGATGATACCTGAAATTCCTGTTGTTATGTCTTTATTACTTTTTCTGTATAACCATTAAAGTCTCCTTTTTATTTGCTTCGGATGGCTTGCTGCCTGATATTTATGGTCCTTGTAGCCAGATCCAGCCGAACAAAAATAACCTTGCTTTATTGGCATTGCCTTCTCGTAGAAACTGTAGTCTTGTTCGGGTCATCGGGGGATCTTTATATGTATGGCTGACAGATGCATTCTGCAAAGTTTTTTAGCTGAATGATTTAACAAGAGGAAAGAGTAACCTTACAATAATAAACAAGTACAGATCAGTCAAATTAACAGTAATCAATGAAGTAGCTATAGAGGAAGAGTCTGCTTCCTCCAAAACTAAAAAGAAACCCCCCCCTTCTCCAGCTGCTCTCTTACCTGCATCGAGGAAGCAGATCGCAAGTTGGCGCAGATCGGCGAGTGGGCGGAGTTGGGCTGGGAGTGGGCGGAGCCCGGTGATGAATGGGCAGAGTCAGGGCAGGAAGTGGGTTGAGGATTGGGATCGGAGTTGCGCTGGGACCCTCTGAAGATTTTTTTTGCAGGGGGGTCCAGTGCACTCTAGTTGTACCACTGACAATAATGAGAAATAGAATTGTTATTGTTATTAGTTGGGAAGGACTGCAAAATGTAAATGATTTGCTATTTTAAGAAATATTGAGAAATATTAAGACTTCCCCCCCAGATAGGGCATTATAAGGGCAAAGCTTTCTCTGCGCAGATTCTTCTTTCTTTTCAGTCTCAGATGTACTTCTCTGGTTAAGAGCAGCTTCCCTATCTTAACTGTTTGCTGAATAAACACAAAAATGTTACGGTTTATGACTTCCTGGCTCCCAAGTTGTCTGTGGAAGTATCTCATCTGCCATATTGTTTCTCTGAGCCTGAGGGTCTGGAGCCTGATTTAACTGCCAGTTATGTCCTTTCATGTGCCAGTCTGGGCTAAAACCATGTTACAGATACTGGCACTACAGCAGTACATGGTATATATTGGTCGTAATATTTATCTATATTGCAAATCTCTTAAAGGGGTGATTTTAGTCAAATTTTAGAATATTATTGAAAGTTTAAGCAACTTTTCAATTGGACTTCATTTTTTATTTTTATAATTTTTTAATGAAATGCCTTTTTCTTTTGACTCTTGCTTGAGCTTTCAAATGGGGGTCACTGACCCCATCTGAAAAACAAGGCTACAACCTTATTGTTAGGAATTGCTTTAAACACTGGCCTGTAGATTTCTTGGACTCTACAACTTCCTCTTGAGCCACCAGGGGCTCTTTGTCATTTTGTTGCTTGATTTTTTCACATGTATATTTCTATATTCACACTTCTACTTCCTTTTCTCCAATCACCTTGTTATAATCAAGTGTTCCAATTAAGCAATTAAGCTGCCTTTATGAACTTGTTCCAAGCAACTCCTGGTTGCCTGGTTATTGAGCTCTCTAGCCTGATCTAGTCGGCTACCCCATTGAACATTGTCCTGAACCCTGCCTTGTTCCTGCTTCCTAGTTTCTGCATCCTTGCCTTGTTCCTGAGTCCTTGTCCTGCTTGCTGCCTGCTTCATATCGATCTCCTGGTACTGACCTCGGCCTGTTAACTGGATGTCTTTTGCTGCCTGCCAATGACTTTTGGCCCATTTACTGGACTCTACACTTGCCTGCCGATTCCCCAGTTATTATTTTATGTATAGTCAAGTCCTGTTTGCACCTATTGTTCTGGTTGCACCTGTTTTATTAAAACTCTCTTCACATTAACATGGCCTCTGGTCTCAGAACAGCTGTTTATGGTTATACACCCTATTAACCAGCCTTTAGCCTCCCAACCACCAGTGTCTTCACAGTGACCCTACGTAGCGGTTGTGACTGTAATTGCTACTTTTTATTACTCCTCTTTCTAGTCAGGCCCTCTCCTATTCATATTCCAGTCTCTCATTCATATCAATGCATGGTTGCTAGGGTAGTCTGGACCCTAGCAACTGTATCGCTCAAATTGCAAACTGGAGAACTGCTATAAAAAAGCTAAATAACTCAAAACCCACAAATAATAAAAAAATTCCCTTTGCCTTCAAAAAAACAGCAGTTATACACTCTAGTTATACATTGATACTGTTGTTCTAGTGATGATAATAAGAATGTCTTGGCTGGGGGAAACAAAATGGCAGCCCTCTCATAAAATCCATTGTACAAAGAATAAAGATTTTTGCCTACTGAAGGGGAAAAAATGGAAGAACAATCTCTGTTACTCTGTATCATCGCTGAACTAAAACAGCAGTCATTGCACAGGGACAGTGTAAATAATGTGTGCTACTTAGACTTCTTCATCTTCATCTCTGGGACCTCCTTTCTCCTATGTCTTGTCACTTCATCTTTGACAATAGTGTTTATTTCTTATATTTTTATCCCTATCTCATTAAGGACCACCAGTACAAAAAAAAAAAAAGACACACATGCTTGTGCTTCACTGGGCAATGTTGTGATCAAAATATTCTGTGTTGCAATGTTGTCATCAAAAGATATCTGTCAGTAGGCACAAATACATTGTTTCTACAGACGATAGTAGAACCCTAGAGCTACCACTACCTTCAAAATGGCTGCAGCTTTAGGGTCCCCCAGCATCAATATGTACACTGTGCTTGATTCCTCTGAATGGACTGGTGCCAAATTGTGCAAGTACATGGAGCAACTTTAATGAAGGGTGCAGATTCAGGCATCAACATCAGCAACCTTTGCATGACCATGACCTTGACCTTCTCAAATGAGCCCTTTGATGTATTTGTAGAAATATACAGAGTTGTGTATACTTAATTATAAGTGGCTTAACCTTTGATAATTGACTCTGTGTCTCTTAAATAGTGTGTCCCTGTGAACTGTTTTTGGAGCCTATGATTAATTGCCCATTAGAGGCAAGAAATGCATCAGGCTTTGTTTATATCACAATAAGAAAGTGGCCTTTTTTTCCAACAAGGACATGTGACTTCTCAAATGAGCCCTTTGATGTATTAATAGAAATATACAAAGCTGTGTATCCTTAATTATAATAATTAAAAACATAAATCCACGCCTATGTAGATGGTAGCAGCCCTTCAAGGCTTATTGTCAATCTTGCAAAATAATGGTAGCCTTGAGGGACTATTTGGATGTACTCAAGGCCAATTTGGTTAAAGTAGACCACATACATTCTATGGGAAGCTCCTTCTAATCGAGAAGGAAATAAAGATCACCTACCCACCTGCCCATCGCTGTCTTTCTGAGGATTCGGCATTCTGTACATAACCCCACCATGCACCAGCATGCTTAACGATGCTGGGAAAAACAAATATATAATATATACAGTACCTTCACGCAAAGATTAGTAGTGTAGGAAGTTATGGTTGAGAACATATGGTAGGTCATTAGTTTGACTTTCCAATTCCAGAGGGAACAGGTGAAGTGAATGTTATAACACATACTCATAACCAATGTTTTCCCAGATTACTAGCCGGTGCATGTCTATTCAGTTCCTGTTCTGCAAATATACAAAATGCTGAGAAAGGCAAACGCTGGCTGATTCATGTGGGAAATTCTTTCATGCCATAAACCAAAAATACTTTGAGAACTAGAAGCTGTTCATTTTGGAGAACCATAAAAAATTACTGCTTCTGTTTGATGGATACCAAGATGTAACTGCTGTAACGTGTTAAAAATGATTTCATATAGCAAATAAATGCCACAGTGCAAAATAATAAGGATGAAAGGAATAGAAACTTAAAGCAGTAAAGCTGAAGCTATAAAAGAATGCTGCTATTGCTCCTATTCTGAATTTCTGTCCCGATATCTAGGTTTGCTAAGGATGGATACACACAAAAGCAATTTTAAGTTGTCCAACTGTCACCACACTATAGGGCTCATTTACATCCACAGACTCAATGGGGAACTTTTCCTGCAGAGAGTTGCTCCTAATACCACTTTCATTAAAGGGATGGTTCACCTTTAACGTAACTTTTAGTATGTTATAGAATGGCTAATTCTAAGCAACTTTTCAATTGGCTTTTATTTTTTACAGTTTTTGAATTATTTGCCTTCTTCTTCTGACTCTTTCCAGCTTACAAATGGGTATCACTGACCCCATCTCAAATCAAATGCTCTGTTAAGCTACAATTGTATTGTTATTGCTACTTCTTGTCGCTCGGCTTTCTATTCAGGCGTCTCCTATTCATATTTCAGTCTCTTATTCATTTCAATGCATGGTTGCTTGGTTAATTTGGAACCTGAAGCTACCACCACCTCCAGACCAAGCAGTAGCCTGCAGCACACTGGCACCTAAAGAATTGGTTGCAGACATCACTTGCATGCCAAACACAGGAACTGACATGAGTGAAGACCGGAAATGACACTAGTCAGACTCCTAATATAGTATATATCAATTTTGTGATGAAGCACATGCAAAGTTTTGTGAATTTTGTGATAAAGCATATGCACAGCTGTGTCCATTTTGTGATGAAGCACATGCACAGATGTTGTCATGTCTGAATACTGGTTAATGTCCAGCAGTTTGAAGCCTATATGCTGAGTAACCTAGATAACACACATTAACTGCAGGTTTAACAACAGAAGCCATGGTAAAGTGAAGGAGGTTTAATGGTTAGAGTGAAAACAACAATAAACAGGAGTGCAAACTGAAAAACCATATACAGGCCAGGGTAGAGACAGAAGACTGAGTGAAAGCCAGTAGTGAGTTGAGAAGGTCAGGGCTGGCGGAAGACTAGCAATGTCCGAATGGCAGGCAAGGTCAGTGGCAGGCAGCGGTCAAGCAGGGTCTAACCAGGGAATCCACAGAAGACTGGTATTGGGAACCAGGTGGGAACAGGAGCAAGGGAAACAGGCAGTGGATACAGAACCAGGCAAGGAACACAGGAACCAGGAATTACGGGTCAGGAATCAGGATCCAGGAATCACAGAAGTCATGGAAGTCAGAGGCTAAATCGGGCTCAGGAGTTCAGATGATCAAGCAAGGAGCACTGGTCAGAGACAGGTTTATAAAGGTTACATAAATGGAAATGGGGAACACTTGAGGGTAACGGGATGGAAGGAGACCAGGGAGGAGAAAGAAAACACAATGAATATATATAGGTAGGAGGACAGGTCAGGAGCAGCCATGAGAGCCTCCAGTGGCTCAGCTGGCAAGTGCATTGTCACAGGAAAATGCGTTAGAGTTTGAACCCCAACGTGTCCTGACATATGTGTCCATTTTGGCAATGAAGCACATGCACAGTTGTGTCCATTTTGTGATGAAAGATGTGTCCATTTTGTGATGAAGCACATGCACAGTTGTGTCCATTTTGTGATGAAAGATGTGTCCATTTTGTGATGAAGCACATGCACAGTTGTGTCCATTTTGGTGATGAAACACATGCATAGTTTTGTCAATTTTGTGATGAAAGTTGTGTCCATTTTGGTGATGAAGCACATGTACAGTTGTGTCCATTTTGTGATGAAATTTGTGTCCATTTTGGTGATGAAGCACGTGCACAGTTGTGTCCATTTTGTGATGAAAGTTGTGTCCATTTTGTGATGAAAGTTGTTTCTATTTTGTGATGAAAGGTGTGTCCATTTTAGTGATGAAGCACGTAAACAATTGTGTCCATTGTCACAATGAAGCACATGCCCAATTGTGTCCATTTTTGCGAATTGAACACAATTGCGTCAGGCACAGCACGCGATTGTGGTTGCAATGACACTTGCATTATGGGAAAAAAATGCTATATTGTGGATAAAAAACATGGTGACTGTGCTTGAAATTCCAATTTGCTCGCTGCGTCTGCTGACTTAAGCCCTGATGTACTTGTGATACTGCATTTGCTTGGCACAGAGTATGCTATATAATTAGATATATTGTTGAGAACGTCCTTATATGTGGCAAAAAGAAACTAAGTTCAATTAAAATTTGCAATGCAATTATTGTCAAATTTTTCCCATAGACAAAAGAGTTTTCATGTGATAAAACAGTGAGATAAGTTTTTCTGAATTGCATCTCAAATGAAATCTTGTCCATGATAAACCAATTTCTCACATGCATGCCACTGGCACCCAACAAATTCTTAATAAAACAGCACATCTGTACTGTTCAATGCATCTGTTTAAATCGAAAAGGGTCTTCGTTTAACTTTTGCCATACTGCATAGCTGGCGCTAATGCAAAGACATTACAAGTTATCCAGCGAGAAAAGGTAACTAGAATCTGGGGACTGAAAACGAGGCCCAGTATTTGTTCCACAGTCATCATCAATATGTTATGTTTTACTGGGCAAATGTTCCAATAATTCTTTCTATATTTGCAGCAACCACCTCCAGGATTTAGTTTATTTAAGAAAACACACAGAGGTTAGCATAACATCCTGTCACTAAGTACCAGCCAGAGAGTGATAAAGTGTTTTGCACACGTACATGAGACTTGTATTTGTAGCAATAACGCATGTATTTCCATAGCAGGAAGATAATTGCTTTATTCTTAGAATAAATGCTTAAGAAATACCGTTTTTGCCAATGTTCTATTATTTCTTATATTTTTTGAGATATTAAAGTATTTTCCCCTTACTTTACATTTTGACTCTGAGGCATCAAATCAGTGATGTTATTTAGCAGTTGGATCTTTACAAATAGAGATGCAGGATCATTTTGGAACCCACCAACCCAGGCCCACTCTCTGCTGGAAACTTTGGGCGCTCAATAAACCAAAATGGATGCAATTAGCCCATGATAGCACCACTATAAATCAATGCATAATGATAAAGTATAGTGAAATTAATAATAATGGAGAGGAGATATACTCACAGTTTACCCTAGTCCATGGGTGCATAATGCACAGCAGAAATCAAAAAGTTATTTCTCCAAAAATAATGACCAAATATAATTGAATGCTCAATCATTTATTGGGACATACAGGAGAAGGCCTGATACGTTTCGTGCCTGTTGGGGTTACTTATTCATAGGCTAACAAGTGTTTCCCCAAGCACTCCTTTTAAGCGGGCTGCAACCAGTGTCATTGGAAGGAGTGCTTGGGGGAACACTCATTAGCCTATGAGTAAGTGCCCCAACAGGCACGAAATGCGTCAGGCCTTCTCCTGTATGTCCAAATATTGGGTGCTCCCCTTGAACTCCCCATAATTTCATATGCAAAGGGATTAAGTGGCAGATTTATCAAAGGTTGAGTTGTGTTTTCCTGAAAAATTCGAGTTTTTCAAGAATAGATATTAATAGCCTTCATGATGTTTAATTTTTTTTCCAGTGGGTTTTGCTAGAAAATTCAATCAATTTGAGAGATTCAAGTTTCTCCTGCAGAAAACGTGATTCATTTGAGTTTTTCGGTTGTTCAACCAGAACTCACTGGTCTATCCAGTGTCTGGCTGTGTTCATATTTATGGATATGTAAACAAAAGATTAATATTTAAAAATGTATTTAACCAAATTAAATACAGGTATGGGATCCATTATCTGGAAACTAGTGATAGTCAAATCTGCGGCATTTTCGCTTCTCCGAAAAATTTGCTAATTTACCAAAACATTCGTGAAACGTTGAAAAATTTGAAGTCAATGGGCATCTAAATAATTTCAATGTGCGAAAAATGAATGTCAATGGGAATCTGAATAATTTTGATGCGCGGCAATTTTTATGCGCGTGACAACTCTGACACGCGACAATTTTTTCTGGTCGTGGTGGACTTTTCGCTGGCAAACTCATTATGCAGAATGCTCAGGACCTGGGGTTTTCCAAATAAGGGCTCTTTTTCCGTAATTTGGATCTCCATACCATAAGGGGCACCTGTTGGGCAAAGATATTATCCCCAACCAAAGGTGCAGACTAATAGAGCCTGCACTCCAGTTGGGTCATGTCATACAAGTGGTCATGTCATACATAGCACATAATGCGCTTCTCACTTCACTTGCATGTGCATAATGAGCAAACCTTTGCATTCTCTCATGTGCTTGCATGTGCCCCAACACGGCTGCTCGTACTGGGTGCTCCCTCCCGGTGTGGGTGGCCTAGCGCTGGTGGGGGGAAATTAAAAAAATAATATGGCTACCCCCAACTGGAGTGCAGGCTCTATTAGTCTGAACCTTTGGTTGAGGATAATATCTTTGCCCAACAGGTGCCCATTATGGTATGGAGATTCCAATTACAGAAAAAGAGCCCTTATTTGGAAAACCCCAGGTCCTGAGCATTCTGTATACTAAGTTCCCATACCTGTACTACGTAACCTTTTATTATATAGTGAAAACTATTTTCTGCAACTGAAGCTGCTGAGAGTTACTGGTTACATATGAATTCAGTACATGCAACATGGGCCTAAAGAAATATCCTTTGTATTGAACTTAATGAACCAAGAAAATTTGCATTAAGGTTTTTCCCATCAAATGAAAGCATGAAATACTGGCTGAGATTGGTCTACTGTAGTGATGTATAGGAAGAAAAGCCAGCGGTAAATGAACAAAATAGAGGAATACAGAACTGCCCAAAACCCACGGCGAGTTAAAAGAAAAAGGGGGGTTAGAGAGATAACGGACAGTGATGGGCGAATTTATTCGGCAGACGCAAATTTGCATCTAATTTCCGATTTTCACCGCCGATGCGGCGACAATTAAATGGAATCCCATTGACTTTAATGCAATTGGACAAAATAGATGCGCGTCAAATTATTGAGGCGTCGGCACTACACGCCATCTAGACTAAGTAAGATGTACCCTAACTCCTCAAATAAATGCTGGAGATGTAATGCCGAAGAGGGTACACATCTCCATATATGGTTGGCTTGTCCTAAACTAAAAACTTTTTGGAAGGAAATACTACTCACAATAAGTAAAATTACAGGGAAGAAAATACCGGCAGAAAATCAAATTCTAATATTACTAAATGTATCCGAAGACCATCCACAATATACCTTAGACCCACTCACTTCTCACTTACTCCAAGCAGCGAAAGTGGAAGGATCCACTTCCCCCTACATTGAGAGAATGGATAGCTAAGGTGGAAGAGATAAGAAGGTTAGAAGAGCTCACTCATATTATGCATAATGAAAGCCCTAAATATTGGAGACTTTGATCCCCTTACGTAAAAAAGTTAGGTAAAAGGTAACTGACACAAACTCAGATTTTAAAGGAAGTTTTTATTAGATAACAACCTAATAGCGAGCAGATTATAGCAATAACTTGTTGTTAGTATTTGCATATTCCATTCCTATGTTTGTATTGTCTGTACTTGCATGAAAGTGTACCCCCCCTTTTCCTTTTGTTTCCTCACCTGCATAAAAACTATAAATAAAGATTATAAAAAAAGAAAATTGTTGCCGGCTTTTTTTTTAACACACGCAAATTTATGACGGTGTCGATTTTAACTAGGGATGCACCGAATCCATCACGAAAGATTCAGCCGAATACCGAGCCGAATCCTAATTTGCATATGCAAATTAAGGGTGGGAAGGGGAAAACATTTTTTGCTTCCTTGTTTTGTGACAAAAAGTCATGCGATTTCCCTCCCCACCCCTAATTTTCATATGAAAATTAGGATTTGGATTCTGTTCAGCCGGGAAGAAGAATTCGGCAGAATCCTGCTGAAAAAGGCCGAATTCTGGCCCATTCCCGAACCGAATCCTGGTGCATCTGTAATTTTTAGGGATGCACCGAATCCACTTTTTTGGATTCGGCCGAACCCCCGAATCCTTCGTGAAAGATTTGGCCGAATACCGAACCGAATCCGAACCCTAATTTGCATATGCAAATTAGGGGTGGGAAGGGGAAAACATTTTTTACTTCCTTGTTTTCTGACAAAAAGTCATGTAATTTCCCTCCCACCCCTAATTTGCATATGCAAATTAGGATTCAGGTTCGGCTGGGCAGAAGGATTCGGCCGAATCCGAATCCTGCTGAAAAAGGCCGAATCCTGGCCGAATCCCGAACCGAATACTGGATTCGGGGCATCCCTAGTAATATTAACGCCTGCGAATTGTGTCAAAAGTAGTGTTTTGCAATTTTTTTGCCATTTTCGCTGGGAATTTGCAAATTTTTCGGCAAAGCGAAACGTTACAAATCCGCCCATCACTAATAACGGAGTTTAGCTCTCAGGGCAATTGATACAAAGGGGGAGGCTTTACTTAAAGGGATGCTTTTATACATACTGAAATATCCCTGTATGTGATCCACAGCTCATATATCTCCCTCCTCCATCTGGAGCAATGCTTTACTTACACATCTGGTGATATTCTTGGCCTTTGTATACGGACTTCATAGGCATCAAGATAGCCCGTATTTATTACTGCAATAAATAATGCCTTTAAATACTTTACCATAGAGGATAAATGAAAACATGGAATCATAATACACATAACACTGCCCAGAGAAAGCAAGAAAATGTTTTTTTATTGCAGGAATTCTACGGGACCCCTCTCGATCACTATATGAGCCCTACTGTGTCCTTCTGTGACTTTTTCTTGGACAGTGAATCCAACATTCAGATATATACAGTGTCTGGCTGTACTTATGGACTTGAACATTAAAATATATTGAGGCCAGATTCAGCTCCGCATTTCGCCACGGCGAATAAATTCACGAAACTGTGACGAAAAAAATTTGGGAGTGCGTCAGAATTGTTGCATGCATAAAAATTGTTGCGCGTCAAAATTATTCGGACAACCATTGACTTGACTTGGACAAAATAGGCGTGCGTATAAAAATTGTCACGGGCGTCGACTTTGACGCGTGTCAAAATATTATTGGCGCCCTACGTTTCTCAAATTTTTCGTCATTTTGCAAATTTCACCGGAAATTCCAAATTTTTCGAAGAAGCGGAACGGGACAAATTTGCCCATGGCTATTAATTATGTGAAAACTTAGGAGCAAGAATATTTTTTATCCTTATTCAGTTACAGCTTTTCCCATGGACCTCAATACAGTTTTTCTAATTAAACTGCATCTGGCTCTATGGGACAATCTGGAATTGAATTAAGAGATAAACTTTTCTTATCAAATTTATGTCAACAGCGCTGAGATATACAGTAGGGTCAGATTCAATACTATGAGAAAATGTAATGTTATGGTACTGGGATCCATTATCCAGAATGCTCCAAATTACCAGATAGACATCTTCCATAGACTCAATTTTATCCAAGTTTTCTCTGCAAAAAAAAAAATATCTGGTCAAGCCAAGATATAATAAATCCTTATCGGAGGCAAAACAATCACAAAACAATATGGGATTAGTTTTCCGGAAACCCGTTATCCAGAAAGTTCCGAATCACAGAAAGGCCGTCTTCTATTTTATCCAAATTTTAAAAAAATATTTCCTTATTGTCTGTAATAATAGCGATATAAGATATAATTAATACTTACTGGAAGCAAAAACAGCCTATTGGGTTTATTTAATGTTAACATGATTTCTAGTAGACATTTGGTATGAAGAGCATTCTGGATAAAAGTTCCCATGCCTGTATAATAATTGAGGCTTTTTTTAGGACGTTGTAGTTTTTTTAAATACAAAAACTACAATGAATAAATCATTAGGTAGATTAATGTATGTGTTATTCAGGTGCTATGGCTTTAATTATTATTGAAAGGAATAATTAGCTGAGAATCTATTGTACATTGTATATTTGCTTCTTATTCACAGGGTGTGTTTTTCCTTTTATAGGTCCAGGCAGCCAACTGATAACATAAAGATATTTTATTATGCACCCCATTGAATGTGTGCTTTAAAATGTATAAAAAAACTAAAAGTTCTTGAATGTTTCAAACACTGGAGTATTCATGCTTTGAGATAGGGGGTCCCACACGTGGAGCACGTCTTTGTGCAGCTCAGGAAATGGCACTTCAAGGGTCACACACTTGCTCCAAAGACATTGAAAGAATGAGAAATGTGCAGCGTGCAGCTGGAATGGCCATAAATACAGTTTAAAGTCAAGCTGCATGCCATAACTGTAGAGAATAGCCCTCTATCTGCCCAAGTGTTTCTATAGAAGCCAATGTTCTGTACTCCAAGTTACTTTAAACCCAATGCCAAATTCTAACGTATGCAGGAGCTCAGGTTGAAAGATGAGAGGCATTCAGCAAAATGTCTTCTCTTTTGTTCCAACTATGTCAAATACGTTAATAGATAACAGTCATGTGTGTGCGCTAAATGTATATCAAATGTGTGCGCTTCAAAACTTATACTAGTTTTGGCACAGACTAAAAAGGCAAGAATAGAAGACATAAACTGCACCAGGCAATTAATGGCTCCGGCGTCTTTTGATAGACATCAAAGAGGTGTTTGGGCTTTTGTATGGCAGGGTGGTCTGGATGCTCCTTCAGAGCGAGCCTTTAAATGCACTTGGTTAGGGGGCAAACAATGGAACTAGGAAATATTTATTAATAGGAAAGTTTATATTCATGTCTCAAGCTCTCATTCATGTTACATCTGAAAACAATATGTGATGCAAGGCTTATGATAAAAACATAACATTTTATATATTTTTATTTATGAATTTTTTAGCCAAGTTGTCTAGCAACATAGGTAATGTGTTTAATTGTTAACATGCTTCTAGATGTCTAGCTATCATTATATGAGAAAATTAGGAATGAACTCCATAGACAGGTTAATTAACTAGTGATGAAATTGACCATAAGGTGTTTTAATGGGATGGGGAAGAGCAGGGCTAAGGGTCAGGGAACACACTCATATTAGTCTCCCGGCGACAAATCTCCTCTTCTTCGAGGTGACTAATCTCCCCGAACTGCCTCCCGCTGGCTAGAATGTAAATCTCTGGCAGGATGGCACTGGGAGTGCTTCGTTTTCTGAAGTTTCCCAAAGTTTCCTCGTGATGCAACTGCGCTCGAGTTTGGAAAACGAAGCTGTCTGAGTGCCATCCCGCCGGCGATTTACATTGTAACCGGTGGCAGGCAGTTCGGGGAGTTTAGTTGCCCCGAAGAATAGGGATGTAGCGAACTGTTCGCCGGCGAACTTGTTCGCGCGAACTTCGACCGTTTGCGTCCGCCGAATGTTCGCGAACGTCGCGCGACGTTCGCCAATTTGGGTTCGCGTTCGATTCGTTCGACCATTCGACCATTCGAATTCCTTCGACCGCTAAAAATCGAACGATTTCCATTCGTTCGAATGATTGTAAGCATTCGATCGAATAAAAACCATTAGATCGAATGGTTTCGATCGTTCGATTCGAATGAAAATCCTTCGATCGAACGAAAATCCTTCGATCGAATGATTAAAATCCTTCAATCGTTCGAATCGAACGATTTTAGCGGGTGTTCGAAGTTCGCAAACTGTCCGCGAACGTTCGCATTTTTTGCCGGTGTTCGCGAACGGCGTTCGCCAACATCAAATCGGCAGTTCGCTAGATCCCTACCGAAGAAGAGGAGATATATTTGCCAGGCGAGAGTGTGCCCTGACCCTAAAAAGTACGGGCTCCAAAGGCATCTGCAAAATTTGCCCCTCCCCAGGGGACACCTAACTGTCTTTAACACTCCCTCTTTATAGCGCCACTCACCTGCTCCTGCCCAAGTATGTGCTCCAGGACATAGCGCCCCCTCTACCATTGCACCCTAGTCATGAGCCTCTTATGCCTTCTCCTATTTCCAGCCCTAGATAGGGACCTTAGATTGTAAGCTCCAATGGGGCAGGGACTGTTGTGAGTTACTGTTTGTATAATATCTGTATCTGTAAAGGGGAATATGTTGGTGCCACATAACTAAAGGTTAATAAGAAGCAGTGCTCCATATCTACTGTATGTCACTGGAGTATTGATGCTTTGCAGCTCGCAACCCTGTAACTTGGAGAGATAATAATAAAAGGTGGGTTCTAGGATTTATTAGTCCACAAAATAAGTTTTTGGTAAGCTATAAAAAAAACATGGAAAAAAAACCTTTTTTGCTTTGTTAGTGCTCTGTGTTGCATCAATGAGCACATCCAGTTAAAGAAGAAGGACCACCATTACTTCGAATAAGTCCACTGCAGTTAACCTTATAGAGTACTTATTTAACTGGATTTGCATATAGAATCTATTATATAGAATGCTTGGGACCTGGAGCCGACCAAACTCCTTTCCATGAATTGAACTCGATTTATCAATAATTTTTATCGAAAAAGTCAAACACAAAAAAAAAAAGTGCATTGAAAAAATCAAGCGTCAATTCGTATTTTACGATTGAAGCTCCGAGAACTCGACTTTATCGAATTGTCACTGAGAGAACTCAATTTTATCGAATTGTCGCTGAGAGAACTTGACTTTATCGAATTGTCGCTGAGAGCACTCGACTTTATCGAATTGTCGCTGAGAGAACTCGACTTTATCGAATTGCCGCTGAGAGAACTCGACTTTTTATGATTTATCCAGCGCAGATCACAATGTCAAGAAACAACTTCAGGGTCATCTGCCGCTGACTTCTACAGGTTTGAGATGGAGTTATTTCAGATTCCGATTTTTAGCAGCTTTGGTGTATACTAAGGGGCACATTTACTTAGGGTTAGTGATGGGCGAATTTGCGAAACGGCGCCGGCGTCTCGTTTTTGACGCCGGCGCCCGTTTTTGACGCCGGCGCCCGTTTTTTCAACGTCGGTGCCCGTTTTGGACGCCGGTGTCCGTTTTTGACGCCGGCCCCTTTTTTTTGAGAAAAAAATTTTGACGCCGGCGTTTTGCGAATTTATTCACTGGCGGCGAATCGCGCAATTTCGCCGCAAATTCGCCATCACTACTTAGGGTCGAATATTGAGGGTTAATTTCTGGATAATGGATCCCATACCTAAAGTACATTGTAAACAGGTTTTAACTTAAAATGACATTGTTTTCCAAAGCTAACACCATTCATTAAAAAATCATACAATGTTTTCAGGCAAAAGCAAAATCATTTTTATGATAGTATGGCTTGAATTCTGCTCGCCGGCTAAAAACTCCCTGATGTGACATGTGCATGAGCCCCGGTGATTGGATCCTCATTCTTTATTGCAAACACCCCACTTTGATTGCCATCTGGAGAATTCCGAGACCGACGCAGTCATAACTCTTAAGAACTTTTTTTTTTTTTTTGTGCTAAACATGCAAGGCACTTTATTCAGCTTTCCCCCCTGAGCATGTAAAATGTAATTGTTTGAGCTTTTGGAACATGAAAGTAAGGCTGTTGTTTGGCTTGAGATTGCTGAGATTTTTTTTTTGGCAATAATAAAGCACAGTAGGTGAAACCATGCAGGTACTACTTAGTGATGTTGGTTCAGAGCTATGGAACAAATCCAGTGATTTCAACATAACAAACAGGCGCTGAGTCGCATTCCATAATGTCGCATTTCGCTCAAGTGCTTTTAGAAAGTAACGGCAAAGTGCTCTTGTGCACATGGGCACGGAATAAAAGCAATTTCCATCAGGGCACTGTGGATTTGTATCATTAACTAACAAGTGATAATGTGCACCTTCAGGCCAGTAAGTTACCTTGACATACAGAAGTTTGAGCATAGTCTGCTTTTTCTGTTTCTCTAGCAAATTAACTTGGCTTATGTGTGTCTAAATAAAGTCAGATTGGATGACCCGTTACAAGGGCTTCCCAAACTGTGGGGCTGTTCCAGAGCAAAGGATGGAGGGAGCTCATCCTGAAGGCCAGTTAGGATAAGATTTGATGAAAATGACAGTTTGATCTCCTACTACTCAATACTAATGGAGGCCTATATTGAAAGCTAATAGAGTATGATTTAGGGCGAAAACCTGTTTGCTTTGCTATTCTTGGATCTATGATTGAATGACTGCTACAGAAATGGATTCATATATTTATAGCCTTGTTAGGGGAAGCCTTGTGCCGTGTTTGACCTCAACGATGGGCTTTAAAGGGGACATGTCACCTTAAGAAATAATTCCAAATCCTATTTTATAATGTTGGTCAAGCAAAATAAACTTCACTTACACTATAAAAATTATTAATTTTTTTTTTTTTTAGTCTTGCAATTCATAATTACAGCAAGCAGGCAACAGTCATTATGTGAGCCCTGCTATTAAGGAACTCTTTGCATCATGCCAAAATCTTGTTTATGTGCCAGAATGGGGAGGGGGGGTCTGATAACCTAGTCTGCACTATGGCTAAACAATTAGAGGGGTGTTAAGTAATGTTTATCTTCTAGTTGTTTTACTACTGTATGCGCTTCGGCAGCTATTTGTTATTCATTTCAAGTTCTACCAAAATGTAGATACAGTGTTTTGGGTTTAGATCAGGGGTGTCCAAACTGTGGCCCGAGGGCCACATGGGGCCCGGGATGCATATGAATGTGGCCCAGCTTGGTTCCCGAGGAAACGTCATGTCGCAAAGGATATAGGAGGAGGGGGGACTCTGCCCATTGCCCAGTTAGTAATAAATATATAATAATAAGTCTATTTAATATCCAGGTGTCCCATATGCCAGTGTATAGCTGGTTATCCAACTGGCATTGTAGTTCTTTTCTGTTTATTTCCTTTACTTTTACAAATCAAACGTGTTTGTGTATTTTATGTGTGGCCCCAGACAATTTTTCTTTTTTCCAATGTGGCCCTGCGAGCCAAAAGTTTGGACACCCCTGGTTTAGATTATTTATGTTGTATGTATTTTGGTAGTAAATAAAGCTGTGGCCTTCAATTAAGGTGTAAGTGGGGGTTATGGAAGGAGGTCTGTTAATTCAGTCCAACTAAATCACAATATGATCCTCCATAGGCAGAAGTCCTGCACAGGAGGTGTACTGTGCAGTGTTAATTTATAAAACAAAGGGCAAGAACCCTTTAGTTTTTTCTAGGAGAGATTGTGGGTTTATTGTTTTTCAGGTCAGTAGCAACAATGCTAAAACAAGGCATCAATCTCTTCCACTAATATGAACTATTCTTGCCATAGTTCTAATGACCCAAATAGATACTCAGTCCACACCCTCACCAAAAAGATAGCCACGGGTGGTTCATATTTTAATTTCTTTAAAATGATGATCATGTCAGTGACATTGAAAGGGCACATTTACTAAGATTGAGTGAAGGATTCGAATGAAAAAAACTTCGAATTTCAAAGTTTTTTTTGGCTACTTCGACCATTGAATTGGCTACTTCGACCTTCGACTACGACTTCGATTCGAACGATTCTAACTAAAAATCGTTCGACTATTCGATAGTCGAAGTACTGTCTCTTTAAAAAAAACTTCGACTACCTATTTCGCCAACTAAAACCTACCGAGTATCAATGTTAGCCTATGGGGACCTTCCCCATAAGCTTTCTAAGCATTTTTTGGTCGAAGGAAAATCGTTCGATCTATGGATTAAAATCTAAAATTTAATAGTTAGATCGAACTAAATGTGGTAAATCCTTCGACTTCAATATTCGAAGTCGAAGGATTTTACTTCAATGGTCGAATATCAAGGGTTAATTAACCCTCGATATTCGACCAATAGTAAACGTGCCCCTGAGTGTTTGTGTTTGGGGAATTTGAAATCAGAAGAACTACCAACGTCCAGTTATGACTTGCTTTCAGCTCCTCATCGTTAACTGAGCAAACGTCTACAACTGAGCAAACATCTAAATTATCACTTTCCAATGTTTACAATTAAACTCAGTGGGTAGCAATGGATGACTAAGTACTATGTATTCAGAGATGGTCACCATCATGGAATGTTTAAACATCTATAGGACTCATCCAACATTCTGGTTTTAATTGGAAAACATAACCATTTTATGTTTCCTGTCTCCTTAAGTTCCAAGCATCCTGAAAGTCTGGCTCTGATTCCTGAGATATATCTAACCCTTTTATCAATTACAGATGGAGCAAACTTTAGTGATACATATGGAAGAAAATATTTCCCCAATTCTGAGCATAATGGCATAACCAGTTAGATCCATCTAGATTTCTGAATTTATTTATGAAAATTTTGATGCACCTGTTAGCAAGGAGCCCCCAAACACAATATTGACTTTACTGGTAAATAGGGATGGACGAATTTGACGCCCATAGACTTGTATGGCATTGTGCGTCCGAAAAAAAATAAAAAAGACGTACATCAAAAAAATTTTGCTGCACGACAACATTTTTTGGTGCCCATAGACTTTAATGGGCGTCAGCAACATTTCGCCGGCGGCAAATGTTTGGCGAAACGAAATGGGTCAAATTCGCCCATCCCTACTGTTAAACCTTTCAGTTGAGTGCAATTCCACTGCCGCAACATGGAAAATGTAGAGGTCCAACTTACAAAGGGAAACCTTTGTCAACATATTTGGTGCAGGGCTTTCCTTCAGCCAGAGCCTATAAATTATCCCTATAACATTTATAGTGTTACGTCCAGAAACTTGGGTTTCATTACGGAACCTCTACACCCAGTGTGCTCTGTTAAGAGTTCACAATAGCAAATAGTAAATAGTTTAGTGACCAAAAATACTGTAGCTACAAGTATCATCAGATTTAATAGTTTGTTCCTCTGTTTACCTCATTGGCCCTTCCCGGGGGAACTGTTACCCAATTAACTGAATCTCTGCTAATTTATCAACCTTATCACTGCAGTTATAACCCAATGTGCTATTTTTTGAACTGCTCAACCCTGTGCTGATACAGAACCTTCTGCTGAAAATTTCATTCTTACTGGGACCATTTACTATGCCCCAACACAGGTATCTATCCATCCTAACATGATTTAGATAGGGACAAATATTCCGTCTGTACCCTAGCTACAACTCTGCATTATGCATTATAACATTCTACATCATAGTGGAGTCAGCCAAAGTTCTTCCACTAAGGCTAGGCCAGGGAAACATGCATTCTCTGCATAGGTGCTTTCCTCCCCCTACTCTTAACCACAACTGTGTAGGTGTCTTTTTACCACATGTATGGGAAGAAGTTACAACATTTTTTACCTAATTAATTGTATTTCTCTTGTACATACTGTTAGGCCAACAGGTATTTTACAGCAATGTTTTTCTATCGGTGTAGAGTTTTTTTTTAAAAAAATACTTAGAAAAGTTTTTGCTTTTCTAAAAAGTGAGCTTGCTATACTGTGAGAACCACCTGTTGGAACTAGATGTTCACTTAGTAATAACTATACTTTTCTGTAATTTTGAGAGCAGT
Organism: Xenopus petersii; assembly: GCA_038501925.1. Taxonomy (NCBI): domain Eukaryota; kingdom Metazoa; phylum Chordata; class Amphibia; order Anura; family Pipidae; genus Xenopus; species Xenopus petersii. The sequence continues at coordinate 146,320,788 of CM076682.1, forward strand.
CAGCAGTCAACTTTAGTACAGCGTGTCAGCTGAAAATGCAGTTTGTCTCCTTCCCCTAGTTCAGTCAATTGTTAATAATCAGAGTGTCATTATTTCTAAATCTGGCATTAAGACTTATGCTTTCCACTTGAGCACAGTCACCAACCTTAATCGCCTCCTCTGAAAGTCATAACCTTGAAGGTTTATTTTGCACTTCAAAATTCTACACTTGCAGTCAATTATTTTATGGCTTGTCCAATGCTTTTCACATTTCTTCCATTCGGTATTCATAGTCCTTAAAAACTGCTAAAAATATTGTTGTAGATGTCTCAAGAAAAAATATGGCCTAAAAAATTCATAGAAGTGTGAGTACAATGTCATTCTTTCACCACAACCTGTATGGCACAGTATTATAAGTGATCAAACATGGAAGAGGTGTATCCAAATACATAGTTGGCAAGGTTGAAAACAGACAACAGTTCATCGGGTTCAGCCTACTTTTGTACATTGTAGTAGGAACAAAAAAAACCACAGTGATGAAGGTGTCACCTCTTTTAGTGCTGCCATTTTTTCAATCTGTTGCACCACATGTTTCTATGTAAACTCTAGGGTTGCATGGATCAAAGAACCAACCATGGAATTATGGTTCTTTAAAAACAGGGTCATATATTCTGTTCATCTATGACATTGAACTGGTTGATGGCTAAAGGTAGCCATACATGTAGAGACCCACTCATTTGGCGATGTTGCCAAATGAGCAGATCTCTCCCCAATATGGCCACGTCAATGGCTGCCCTAGGGCCCAATGATCAGATCATAATGAAGGGTAAATGGGCGGTCAGATCGCGGGACCATATTAATGAACAGATGTGGTCCACAATATGACGTGATTTTTAGTCCGATCGACATCTGCCGACTTTCAGCCAGATATTGATCGTCGAAGCCTATTGGAGGGCCCCATACATGGGCCAATAAGCTGCCAACGCGCTCTGTCAGCAGCTTTTATTGGCCTGTGTATGGCCAGTTTCAGAGAAAAGGTGTGACAGATTGCAGCTCAGGCTTGGAGGAGGGGTGGCCCTGACCTTGCTCAGACTCTGGGAACGAAAAAGGGTTGCAGTGTAGCGTGTGGTGGGTGTAGTGTGTGGAGTAGGTTTAGGCTTGGGGGATGAAGTTTTGGGGCCGTATAGTTTTAGGGTAAGGGTAGCTTTCATCAACCATTTTAGGTTGGCCAGCATAAAGTAAAGCTCTCCTCCCACCCTAGGATTTGGGGTGGTTTTGTTGTTCCAGTTTTGCTAGTTGGCACTCATGTGGCCTTGTGAGTACATCAGTTATTAGTTAGTTAGATGGGAGTAGTAACTGGAAATGTATAGTGAGGTAAAGGAACAGTTTCCAAAAGTTTTCTCGTTACAGCTCTTAGCGGGGCCCTTGTCAGTCTGCCAGTTGGTGCCACAAGAAGGCATGTGTTTGGGCAATGGTTCAAACCCTAAGGTGAGTGGCCATAGTTGGATGGATTGCAACCTATCACAGGATATGGGTTGGGAATTATTGCTCAGAAGCAGTCAACTGTTGAAGTTACAGGGAGGGGTGTGTAAGTTCTCAGAGCCAGGAAGTTGTGGCTAGAGGACATAAAAGGCCATTGTTGTGGAAGGGCAGGTTGACAGGGGGACTCTATTGTTATATGATGTAACATTGTTACTGTTTACTGTTATGTAACTGTGATATGAAGTTTATTTGATGACAAGTGATATGACTGTACGTTTATATGTATGTTTCATATGTTTTTCACATTGTTTGTAGCCAATAAAGCTGTGGCCAGTATCACTCCAAAAGAGGATTGTGTCACACATTTTAATTGATAGTCAGTTAGGGAAGCACAGGGTAGGCAATTCAAGGGTCATGCAAAATATGGATGCAGTCATTACATGCATTGACACCGTTCATTAAAGTTACTTGTGTCCAGAGAAGCTCTTTGTACTTGTCTGTAGTTGCACTTGGCACCACTGCATGTATCCCACATTCTGTTGACACTCGGGCAACCTGAGGCTAACCCTCACTTCTAGGCTGGAGGTACAGTTCCCTCTACAGTCTGTGACAATAAGCACTGCATACTTGCTCCTAGTGAATATCATGCAATTGTCTTCATACTGTCAATTGTTGAAAATGACACAAACCCCAGTGGAACTCTAGATGAGCCCAATGTATCCAAATGTGCACCTGCCTTTGTGTTCAGTTTGAAAGTTTGTAGACTTGACTGTTCTTAAGTGTAATGTCACTGGAATTGTTGGAAAAACACTGCAAGGTGGATAAAAGAACATGGTAAATTGTGTTTAAAATTTCACTTTGCATGCTGCCCTTGTGTTTTGTTGAGAGAGGATAAAGAACTGCCTGATGTTAATTTATCTGTGTTGAAATGCAAATCGTTGCTATGTTGAGAGGCTAAAGGTTCATTTGTAATGTTATTTATGCAATAGAGACAAGACCCAGACCCATTTTGTATAATACAACTGACAGGCCTGGATTTGTGGAAAGGCCACCTAGGCCCGGGCCTAGGTTGGCAGAATTTTAGGGGGGCAGCATGCTGCCCAACCACACCCACGTTGGTTCAGAAACACAGGTGATGCACTGGGGATACAATCATTTTTTTAAATTTCCCATGCGCCAATCCCCATTGCTCCGGTCCAGATGATGAAAATTTGCTCGAATAAAGGGAGGGGATGGGGGCGACGAACGGCAGTGGGCCTAGGGGCGCCCACTTTGTAAATCCTTCCCTGACAACTGAAGAAATATACTTCTCTAACAAGTTTGATTTTTGTATATAAAAAGGAGAATTAATGCCTACGCACATTTTGCCGTTAAAAATAACTGTTGCAAAAATGAGCCAATACTACAGGTATGGTTATCTGGAAACCCATTATCCCGTTAAATGATTTTTTTAGTAGATAAAAGGGATGGGGATCCAAATTACAAAAATATGCCTTATCTGGAAAATCCCAGGTCCCAAGCATTGTGGATAACAGGTCCCATACCTGTGTAGTAATATAGGCTTTTTAGGACATTGCTTTCTGTTTAAATGATTATTTAGTAAACTAAATATGTGGCCAAAATATGTAAGTTCACACACCACCATTTTATTATATGTAAGTTGGGTGCTTTTAAAATCATTAGCCCAGAAGCAAACACTGTGTGGTAAGACCATGTTGCACTTACCCTTAAAGGGATAAACTTGTTATATTTTTTCAAATTGCATCAGTTAATAGTGCTGCTCCAGCAGACTCCTACGCTGAAATCCATTTTTCAAAAGCGCAAACAGATTTTTTTATATTTAAATTTGAATTCTGACATGGGGCTAGACATATTGTCAGTTTCCCAGGTGCCCCAGTCATGTGACTTGTGCTCCGATAAACATCAGTCATTCTTTAATGTTGTACTGCAAGTTGGAGTGATATCAGAACTCTCCCCCCCCCCAGCAGCCCATCAGCAGAACAATGGGAAGTTAACCAGATAACAGCTGCCTGGTAGATCTAAGAACAGCACTCAATAGTAAAACCCCACTTCCCACTGAGACACATTCAGTTACATGAGTAGGAGAAACAACAGCCTGCCAGAAAGCAGTTCCATCCTAAAGTACTGGCTCTTTCTGAAAACACAAGAGCAGGAAAAATGACCTGAGATGGCGCCTACACACCAATATTATAACTAAAAAAAATACACTTGTTGGTTCAGGAATGCAATTTTATATGGTAGAGTGAATTATTTGCAGTGTAAACAGTGTAATTTCGGACTAAAAACTACACCATAAAAATGTTGATAGAATCCCTTTAACTGAGTCCCATTATTTGTACACAAAAAGAAGAATGATTGTCAACAGAGTGATTTTGGGATAATTAAGTTATAGGGTCTCGTACAGAAAAAGTCATTAGAAAGACTAAAAAGTTTGTCTCCTAAAGAAAGACGAGGGTCCTGCTGAGATGGTCAATGAATCCTTTAATGAAAGACGCAGGAGACACGCAGTTTCATTAGTGCTGTAACATCAGACAATTGGTTGAACAACTCTGCAAAGTCAATTCTGAAAGCAATGAACAAATGAGCTACAAATTTAAAGCAAAACAACTTTTCTAAATACTGGACCAAGAATGAACACATTATTACAGGATAATATAATTCAAGGATAATATAATTAAAGGATAAATAAAAGTCAAAGTATTGTAGACCATTAAAACAGTAGCTCTGAAAATAGAAAATATAATACATTTACTTACCGAAGCATAGTCAACCATGACTGACTTTGAACCCGTCATCCCGCGGAATTGGCTAAAATAAATTAAAAGCATCTAAAGCTGAATATACCCCACGGGAATTCATTTAAAATAAACAGAGGCCCAATAAGTAGGTGATTAAAGGAATAGGAATGAAAAGCAGGACATTTCAGTTAATTAAATCAGGACACAATTAGCATTCAGAAAGTACAAGGAAAGTAATAAAGTCTGGTAAATTGAAAACAACTTACCTAAAAGAAAAAGTGGAACTTGAATGCTGCAGAAAGCAACCACCAAAACATACGTGTCCTTTTTAGTATGAACTAATGGAGGAGGCCCTTACAGTCAAAACCACTTAACATTAAACCATTTCCATGTCAATTAAAGGAATAAGTGCAGAAACAAATCCATGCTCCCGACCATAATGCTCTACATATGATGGTACATAGAGAACTCGCTTCATAATATGAACTTTGTAAGGACTGGCTGGAATCCTCCTTATTCCTCATTTATTGTTTTTCTTTATGGAAATATCAAGAGTTACATATTTATTTTTCATTTGTTTTCTGTTGATGTAAGGGAACCCTCCAAACTGGCAATCTGTGGATTCTGTCATACAGTGGCATATCTAGATCTTACTGGGTCCCACGCCAAATACGTTTTAGGAACCCCAACTGATACAGAGATTTTTTCTAATAATATATGTTGAAATTGCTAATTAATTGTTAATAAATTATGGCCTTGTGGGGCCCCCTATACCTCCTGGGACCTCCTGCATGCACAGGGTCTGCTTCATCTGTAGACACAGCCCTGCTGGCATTGCCCTTAATGGGCTAGTGGGGGTTGTTTGGGCCCTGACATACTTGAAATTCCAGGGCCTATTTTGTTCTCCAGTTGAGTCACCGCCATCCAAAATGTGACACTAATTCCAAGGTGCCCACTATGGGCTTTATCAATAAAAACTTACAACTAAACAATTATATTGGAATTGTGGGAAAACATTTTTGCACATCATTACGGTGGCCACAACCCTTCAGCATAGACCCCCAACACTTATACATTACACACATTTAGCCCTCCATCATCTTTACTCTAGGGGTCATTTTTTATTTTCTGGGGCACAAGTGCTAAAGCATTTAAGGATACAAAAGCTCCACTGAGTATTCACTTACCAATCACTTGTGTCCAGGGAATGCTTCTATCTGCACTAAGTTGTAGACTAGGGGCACCCGGAGGTGCAGTCAAGGCCTATCCTCACCTCCCACAAGTTAGGGGATGGGAGTGGGCAGGGTCAGACTGGGCCAGCGGGACACCAGGAAAAAACGCTGTGGGACCCAGACTTGCTCCCCGGTGAACCCGCTGAAAACACTTTGTGCTCTCGCTCTGACCTTCCCCAGATCATAGCCACAGAAGGACAGGTCCCCAGTGAGGGGGAGGTTTGCAGCCTCTGAATGAGTCAAGACTGAATCGGGGCCTTTAAAGCGGTGTGAGGCCCCTGAGTTGGCAGCCTCATTGGGCCCTGGACCCTGGCAGGGGGTACGTCAATGTAATGTAGAAAATCAGATGGCACACACTCCAGCAATAGTGCTAAATATTTGCAGTATATTGAGAAATCCACACAATGTTTTGGAGGTACAACCTCCTTTCTCAAGTGCTCTCCACTTGTGCCTAATGCTGGCAGGGCTCTATTCAAGGGGCCTACGGCCATTTTGCACAGGAACAGTATATTGTGCAATAAATGGTCATTTCAACCTCGTTTTACACTTTGCACACTGCTTCTTTAAATTTAAATCACCCCTTCCGTCTTTATATTCTATCTGGTTTCCAACATTATTTGTTTGTTGGTTTTATGTTTTACTGGGCAGGAAATGCCGCTTCCTTTCTATGGTACATTGCTCAATCCGGCCTCATTTTTCAGGTGAAACGGTTTACAGGTGACAAATTGCTTTGGATTCTAAAACCCTGCAAATTGTGTTGCTCATTTCTAAGCATCACCCCTGAATATAATTCCGCTATATGTTTTTGTCACTGTTTTATGCCCCCTGAGGTTTTTATTTTCCTTTTAGTTTTCCCTTGAAAAATATGCATAATGCATTCAAACTAGATTGTATTCATTACAGATAATTGGGACGGTTACAGGAGCTTCTTTGCTTAGTGTACAAAAGAGAGTTTCTTGCTAGGCCTTAAATCCCACTGTGTTGAAATTGATTAGCTCCGAATGAAGTTGTATCGGAGCCGGTGCCCTGCACACTTTGTTATCTTGCTTTTATTTTTTTTTGAAGGAGCCACAGCTGATCTCTTAGTGCTGCTGATCTTAATGAGAATCAGGATTGTGATTGATGAGAGAGATGAGGCCGGACTTTGAAGTTCAAAACTTAACAAGAGGTGACTTCTTACATTAGTCTCGGAATGAGAATATCTTTAATAAGAACGGGCTTCATATGATCCGAGCTGTCACTAGCATTTACCTGTGCATGGAAAACGGACATGATATTAAATGCACCGCCGGGAGGTAGAACATGGTTCAATTACGGCTAATGACATAAATGCCCAGAGGAAGGGACAGCACAGTACATCATATTCATGTTTATAATGACAACTATATGTAAGTACAGGATGCTTTTAGAAGGTTTAAATAAATGATTATTAAAAGTTCCCCAGATTGCTGATCTTGGGAAATTCGTTTTAGTTCTTAAAGGGAACATCCTATATACCCCCCTTTTTTTGACATGAGCTCAATCAGTTGAGTTATGTAGAAAAGGTTCATAATCCCCATTTGAACAACCACGTATAAATATAAATGTACATGCTTGATTCTTTAGATAAATTTCAATCTCCTCCTTAGGCTCATAGTGTCATGCAACCTCTCCCTCCCATTGAGAAGTGATGGGGCTTGAAGTCCCTCTGCTTTTGCAAGATATCACCTCTATAAAAAGTAGAGAGACTTCAAGTTCCAGTATCCATTACTTACAAAGGTAAGGAAGGGGTTGCATGACACTATGAGCCTAAGGGGGAGTGTAACAACCATGTTGTCTGGAACCTTGAGAGGTGAACAGTACCTTGGGATGCACAGATGAACCCTGTGGGTTCCGGTGTTCACCGACGCCCTTTTGGGGCCCCAGGGATTTCTGCTGTAGAAGCCAACAGGAAGTGCGTAGCCAAAAGCGAGGTACCGGCAGGGGTGAAGAGAAAACGTAGTCAGGGTCAGGCGAAGAGTTCAAGGCAGGTGGCAGAAGTCGAAGTCAGTAAACTGGCAGAAGTCAAAACCAGGAATATCAAACACAATCAGACGCTTAGGCAGGAACAGAAAACTGAAACCAGCTTGGGCATCAGCAAAATGATGGACAGACCTTTTAAAGAGACTTTGGCGCCAAAAATTCGAAATAGGTGCATCCTGATGACGACATGACGCCTGCGACTCAATGCACGCCAGAGGGGATTGGGGGCAGGTGGTTTATTAAAGCTAAATGCTAATAAAAGTCAAGCAAAACATTGTACTGTATGTTACTGTAACAGCCCCGTCTGTAAGTGTTAGTTGTACGTAAGTCCGGTGTATGCAACTCAAGGATTACCCGTACCTTTAAAGAAGAAGTAAAGCCTAACTAAAGAAGTAGCTTGAAATGTTGCACATTATGTTTTGTGTTTCTGTACCAGCCCAAGGCAACCACAGCCCTTTAGCAGTAAAGATCTGTGTCTCCAAAGATGCCCCAGTAGCTCCCCATCTTCTATTCTGCTGATTCACTGCACATGCTCTGTGCTGCTGTCACTTACTGAGCTTAGGGACCCACTCACAATATACAGTAAACAAAGGGGCAGATTTATCAAGGGTCGAAGTGAATTCGAGGGAATTTTCTAAATTTGAAGTAGGATCGACCATCAAATAGGATACTACGACTTCGAATTTACTTCGACTTCGATTCGAAGTAAAAATCGTTTGAATATTTGACCATTCGATAATCAAAGTACTGTCTCTTCAAAAAACTTCAAACTCAATACTTCGGCAAATTAAATGAAGTGCTATGTTAGCCTATGGGGACCTTCTAGAGCAGTTTTTCTAAGTCTTTTGAGGTCGAAGGAAAATCCTAAAACCGTTCAAAACGTTTGATTCGTTCGATTGCCAAATTCGGTAAGAAATCCTTCGACTTCGATATTCGATGTCGAAGTATTTTAATTCGATGGTCGATTTCGAAGTATTTTTTACTTCAAAATTCGACCCTTGATAAATCTGCCCCTTAGAATAGAAATGTCACAATATAAGGCTGATTAGTCATTAATACAGATAATTACTACATGGCAGCACAGAAACCAGTGCAATTAGCATCAGAATTTAATAATCAGCCCTGTAGCATCAGCTTATATTACAGGGGAAGCTCATTTTCTGCTGGATAATTAGTGACGAGCCCTAAGCTTAGCTTCTCAACAGCCAATCAGAGCCCACTGAGCATGTGAGTGTCACAGACACTTTCCAAGATGGTGACCCCCTGTGACAAGTTTGAAGTCCTGGATCATTGCTGCTATTGACAAGCTGAAACTTTAGGCTGGTGCAATAAGTGCAGTATATAAAATATGGTATTTTTAGACAAATTCCTTTTTAGGGTTTCCAATGAATTGAATGAATTCCTTAGGGTTCTCCTTTAATGAATAGCATCAATACATACAAAGATTATGTTATGGCTACATTTGCAGTTTTGTACACATAAGCCCATTTACAGGGTCAGACTGGGCCAGTGGGACTCTGGGAAAAAACCCTGTGGGACCCACTGGTCCAGACCTGATCCCACTGCCACTTCATGACCTCCCCTATTGGCCCCGATCACCTTGCGTCTTGTAGGAAAAAAGGTACATGCAGGGCAGGGCCATTGGAGGGGGGTTGGCACCCCCTGGGAGATCTGTGGGGGCCCCTGACACGGCAACCTGGTTGGCCCTTGACCCCCAGTACTATGCTGCCAATTGAGATATGAAACAAAGGGTAAATGTACATACTGTAGAAAATTGTCTACATGTATGTCTGCAACAAGTCTGCAAGGGGAATTTTTACGTTTCTCAATTTTTTTGTGAAACGGGACAGTTTCACCCATCACTGAATATAACAGGACATCAAAACTGGGGGAAAAAAATCAAACATTGGGTTATTCTATCATTTGGGTAACAAGAATCCCTCCTCCAAATATGTGGGTTTTAAAGCAATAAATTCTAATTTAAATGTTTTTATCGATTCCTATTCCTTTGACAGCAGTAAAATAAGATAACAATGCTATTTCCCTTTATCTTCTAGACTTTCTTTATATTTAGCCTTTTTTAAATAGAATACACATTTTTAATAAGGGTAAAATTACAATATGCCAAATAGGAATACAATTATCCAGCTAAAATATGCCCATTGTGCATTACCATACAGTAAATTAGCATTTGCATCCAGGCTACAGTCCGGCTTCTCTGAGCAAATGATGGGTCTGCCTTTGAACTGTCACTGGATCTCATTATGTAGCAAATGCTGGTGAGGGAATGGGAATAAAGGTTTGATATACAGTGTTCCTTGCTTGTTTTACTTCTTTGCCATAGGCAGTGAAGGGCCTGTTAGATTGTAAGCTCCAAAGCTTTCAGATTGTAAACTCTAATCAGGGATCGGTTTAGCTTCTATATTTGTATGTACTTGTAATATATTCACCCTTTTTATTGTACAGCGCTATAGAAGGAATATATTAGTTCTTTATAAATAGTGATGGGCGAATTTGCGTCATTTCGCTTCGCTGGAAAATACGCAAATTCCGCGCGAAATTCACGCGGAATTTGCGAATTTTCCAGCGAAGCGAATTTATTCGCTGGGGCGAATCACGCAAATTTGCAGCGAATTTGTGCCTGGCGAATAAATTCGCCCATCACTATTTATAAATACATGATAATAATAATAAATGCTGGTTAGGGTAATGACACAAGGGGTGCATTGACCAATACAAAAAAGGGGGGTTGTGGGTGCACTCCTACGGCTAAGTAAAAATGTATCAAATTATAATGGAAGTGCTCCTGACTTGGCCAATCAATCAATGCACATTCCCTGGTCCCCTGTCTAAGTAATTCAGTATATATGCAAGTGCATGTGTTCACAAATACAGGGGTTTTTAGTTACAAAGTTATGATCATAAAGTTGATAAGCCACCATACCATGTCAAGGTAAACCCCACACGGTAGTCCCTAACTTGTTTATCTCTGGTCATAGTATAAAGGATCTTGTGCCTCTCTGCATAGTAGCATTGCTTGGAGTAAATGTCTCCTGAATCTTGTCTCTGTCACTGCACTATGTTTGTTAATGACATACAAGGAAACAACAAAAATTGGTTTGATTGTTGAAGCGCTGCTGCACCATGGACACCCCCAATCCGACACTGGTAATAAACAATAAAAGAAGTTCCTGGACGGTGGCAGATAGGGTCATCTTGACCACTGCTGTTTTCCACCTGAGCCCATTGCAGGTCCAAACATGCGCCTAAATTTAAATTTTTCTTGCTAGGCCAAATACCCTAAATCTCAGATAAATCTAGATAGATAGATAGATAGATAGATAGATAGATAGATAGATAGATAGATAGATAGATAGATAGATAGATAGATAGATAGATAGATAGATAGATCATTGAAACATAGATAATAGAGAGATAGATATATAGATACATGACAGATAGATGATTGATAGTTAGATGACAGATAGATAATAAATAGATGATAAACAGACCATAGATATATAGTGATGGGCAAATTGTTTCGCCAACCATGGATTTGCCGCAAAATTCCACATTTGACCATATGCGAATTTTTTTTAAAAATATCGCCATAAGAAAACACCCCATTGACTTTAATGCATTTGGACATAAAGTCACCACAAGGAAAAAACGCCTATTAACTTTAATGCGTCTGGAGCGAGAAAAATCGGTGTGCACGTAAAAAAAATTTGACGCCCCTTGACTTCAATGCGTTTTGCAATTTTTTTGTTGTTTCCGGGATTTTTTCGGACAGATGTGCTCATCACTGTAGATAGATAATAGATAGATATATAGATGATAGATAAGTATACAACGTGTGGGAATGATGCACCATGCAAACACCAAGCACAAAGCACCATGTTGTCTGCTGACAATACGTTATACTTTTGTTGTTGCTCTATTATTATTATTATTAACATGTATTTATATAGCGCCAACATATTGCGCAGCACTGTAAAGTAAATGTGATTATACAACTACATCACACAAATTACATATATAGAATATATGGAGTAACAGACATCACAATCAATACAGGTACAAAAAGGTGAGGAAGGCCCTATGCATATGCATACAGTCTAAAGGGGAGGGAGTAATACACAAGGTGTGGGAGTGGGCAAGATCGAAGTAAGTGGGTGAGAAATGTGGTATTGTATGTGGTGTTGCGTTTGGTAGTTAAGCGGAGTGAGGGTAGGCTTCTCGAAAGAAGTGCGTTTTCAGAGATTTTTTGAAAGTAGAAAGGGTGGGAGAAAGTCGGACAGACCGTGGGAGAGCGTTCCAGAGGAGGGGTGCAGCCCTTGCAAAGTCTTGAATGCGAGCATGTGAGGAGGTTATGAGAGAAGAGTTGAGTAGGAGGTCAGTAGAGGAGCGTAGTAAGCGAGTGGGTGAGTATATAGAGATGAGTTCAGAGATGTAGGGTGGAGCAGAGTTGTGAAGTGCTTTGAAAGTCAGTGTCATTAATTTGAATTTGATTCTGAAAGGTAACGGAAGCCAGTGCAGGGATTGACAGAATGGCGAGGCAGAGGAGGAGCGGTTGCTGAGGTGTATGAGCCTCGCAGCAGTGTTCATTATGGACTGGAGAGGTGACAGTCTCTGGAGGGGGAGGCCAATTAAAAGCGAGTTACAGTAGTCTAGACGCGATATGATGAGAGAGTGAATAAGAATTTTGGCAGCGTCTTGGGTGATAAATGATCGTATTTTGGATATGTTCTTTAGGTGGAAGTGACATGATTTGATAAGTGACTGGATATGAGGAGTGAATGACAGGGCAGAATCTAGGATAACCCCAAGGCACCGGGCCTGGGGAGAGGGGGTGATAGTGGAATTGTTAACTATGATGGATACTTCGGGGATGCTACTGGTGTTATTTGGAGGAAAGAGAACCATTTCAGTTTTGGAGAGGTTTAATTTAAGGTAGCGTTGCGACATCCAGGTAGAGATAGCGGACAGGCAGGAGGAGACGCGAGTTAGGAGTTCTGGGTTGAGATCAGGAGATGAGAGATAGATCTGAGTATCGTCAGCATAGAGGTGGTAGTGGAAACCGTACGAATTTATTAATTTGCCAAGGGAGGAAGTGTAGAGGGAGAATAGTAATGGTCCTAGGACAGAGCCTTGAGGAACTCCAACAGAAAGAGGTAGGGGAGAAGATGATGCTCCATTGTAGGAGACACTGAAGGAACGATTGGTGATGTAAGAAGAGAACCAGGACAGGGCTGTGTCACGAAGGCCAAGCGACTGGAGGGACTGGAGGAGGAGAGGGTGATCTACAGTGTCAAATGCGGCTGAGAGATCAAGCAGTATTAGTAGTGAGAAATGATTGTTGGCTTTTGTGGTTAAAAGGTCATTAGTTAGTCGAGTCAGGGCAGTTTCCATGGAGTGTTGTGGCTTAAAACCAGATTGTAGGGGGTCTAGCAGGTTATTGTCAGAGAGGAATGAGGTAAGTCGGTTGTAGACTAGGCGCTCAAGTAGTTTAGAGGTGAAAGGTAGCAGAGAGATAGGTCGGAGGTTGTCAAGATTGGAGGGATCAAGAGAGGGTTTTTTCAGAATGGGGGTGACAAGAGCATGTTTTAGTTGAGAAGGAAACAGTCCAGTTGAGAGCGAAAGATTAAATAGGTGAGTTAAGGCTTTGATTAGACCAGGATTGGTATTGCGGAGAAGTTTTGAGGGAATTGGATCAAGCGGGCAGGTGGTAAGGTGAGAAGAGGCCAGAAGCTTTGAGACTTCCTCATCAGTGACAGGGGTGAAGGAGCACAGGAGAGACTGGGGAGTGTGAAGGGAGGGTGGTGGAAGTCTAGGGGGGTTGAGTAGTGTAATGTCCCTTCTAATAGTGTCAATTTTGTTTTTGAAGTGCTCAGCAATATCTTGAGCAGAGACAGATGTGCATGGAGGGGGTGGAGAAGGGGAAAGGAGAGTGTTAAAGGTGGAGAAAAGTTGTGCTGTTTTTTTAGAAAGGGAGTTAATGAGTGAAGTAAAGTATGTTTGTTTGGCTTGGAAGAGGCTGGTGTTAAAGGAGCGCAGGGCAGATTTGTAGCTCCAAAAGTCTGATTCTGAACGGGATTTGCGCCAGTGATGCTCAAGTGCACGTGAGTGTCTTTGGAGCGCTTTTGTATGAGCAGTATGCCAAGGTTGAAGTGGTTTGGGTCTAGAACGTTTCGTTTTTATAGGAGCAAGCTCATTTAGGGCAGTGGTGAGAGTACTATAGTAGACAGAGGTAGCCACATTAGGACAAGAGATGGCTGAGATATTAGAGTGAAGAGAGTCAAAGGAAGAAGAGAGATGTGACACGTCTACAGCTTGCAAGTCACGGTAAGTACGTGTTTGGGGAATAGCAGGGGTTGAGGAGGGAGTTAGTGAGAGTTGAAATGTGAGCATATTGTGATCAGAGAGGGGAAATGGTGAGTTAGTAAAATTGGTGGTTGAACAGAGTCTGGTAAATATGAGATCCAGAGTGTTACCACTGGAGTGAGAGGGGGAGTCTGAGCACAAAGATAAGCCTAGGGAGGAGGTTAGTGAAAGAAGTTTAGAGACAGAAGAGTTGTTAATGTTGTTAACAGGTATATTAAAGTCACCTAATATGATGGATGGGATGTTAGATGAAAGAAAGTAAGGAAGCCAGGCAGCAAAGTTGTCCAGAAATTGTGCAGTTGGTCCTGGTGGTCGATATATAACAGCAATGCAGAGTGAAACAGGAGAAAAGAGCCTAATGCAGTGAGCTCTATGTATAAACCATGTACTAAGCTCTTTCTTGTTGGAGTCTTAATTATTAAACAGGCAGCGGTAGTACCACTGGTTGTGTGCCTCTATGGAAATTCTATAGTAAAATATTGGATGCATTTTTTATATCTAATTGAATGGAAAAGTCATTTTCTTGGGGGTTTGTTATGTTTGCGCATGCAGGTAGGACTCAATTGTTGAGTGTAAAACACTCCAGGGCTCTATGTTATGTGCAGCAGGTGCAAAATCCAACTAAAAGCTCCTTCACATGGCAATTCAAAGATTTGTTTGCAAAGTCGGATAGTTCTCCACAACAAACTGATGAGGGTCTGCATATACAGAATGGCAACAGTACAAGGCCATTTTACTTAGCAATTACCTTTAAAACAACAAGTGTGTGCATGTGGATTTCCATGCCGAGCAAAACAAGTGCTCCCATACGTCCGTTAGATGCTTTGTTCCAAAAATCCAATGCTTTGTAAATGATGTATTTAAAGTAAGAGGAATGGAAGGCAATTGTATCTCTTTGATCTTTCCATTAGATGTCAGAGAAATAAAAAGAGGCTGCTGCAATGAACTTGAGAACCGATACTTGTCTCTAGGGAAAATAAATATGGGATTTTTGTTTTAAAACAGAACATCTAAAAAGTAAGCCTGAGTGAATATTGGAAGGTAAACAGGAATAGTGCACCACATGATGAGATAAATGACTCAACCGTTCAGGGGAACTTTTGTCTACCTCACAACTGGAGGCAGCAGATCTAATACCTTCTCCCATGTTCTTATCTCTTCTACATCTGGAGCAGGAGGAGGTACAGGTGGAATTGTCAGTGTAATGAGCACAGATGTAATTCTGCAGTAAAAGCAGTGGCGTAACTATAGAGGAAGCAGACGCCGCAGTTGCAGGGGGGCCCAGCGAACAGGTCTGCTTCCTCTATAGCTAATTAGAAGACCCCCTACTTACCAGTCGCTCTCTTACCGGCGAGGAAGGGGATGCAAGTCGGGGTGGGTTATGGGTGGAGCCTGGGCAGGCCTTAGGTGGAGTCAGGTGGGTGTGGATGAGACATGGGTGGTGTCGGGCGGGGCAGGAAGTAGGTGGGAGGATGGGGATAGGAGTGCACCAGGCCCATCTAAAGGTTTTTTTGCAGGGGGGCCCAGCGCACTCTAAGTAAAAGAGTAGAATTTCTGCTTTATAAAATGTGAACAGAAATTGGACCTTTAATCCAGAATGCTCAGAACCTGGGCTTTTATGGATACGGGGTCTTTCTGTAATTTGGATCTCCTTGTCTTATGTCTACAAAAAAATCATTTAACAATAATTAAACACAGTAGGATTGCTTTGCCCCCAATAAGGATTAATTATATCTTAGTTGGGATCAAGTACAAGCTACTGTTTTATTATTACAGAGAAAAAGGAAATCATTTATGAAAATCTGAATTATTAGATGGAGTTTATGGGAGAGGACCTTCCCGTACTTTCTGGATAACGGGTTTCCAGATAATGTATCCCATACCTGTACTTGACTTTTTGAACACTCCTGGCAAAGTGATAGTTGAGGCAAGGTTTCCATCTTCCCCTATTTCTACTCACGTTTACTATAACAAAATAGCCAGAAACATCGCAAGGCATGGAAGGTCATTATAAAGATTTCTGTGTTGTAATAATGTTTTGTATTCCTTATCTTTATACTAAGGTTCTCCTATTAATCTTCTATCCTTAATGCCACACCTGAGAGCTTCTGAACAAGAAAATGTAAATAACTGACATAAAATTAAATAAAGTTATTCAAGAACACTGATATTCTCTACTACAAGCTAAGGGGCCTATTTACTAACATTCACATTTCTTTTTTCTTCACAAAGAATTACGGAAAGGCCATCTCCCATAGACTTTATTTTTTCATTTTAATCAAATAATCCAAATTTGTAAATATTATTTCCTTTTTCCCTGTATTAATAAGAAGACAGTAGCTTGTACTTGATCCAAATTAAAATGTAATTAATATATTTAATCCTTATTGGAGGCAAAATAATTCTTTTGGGTTTGATTAATGCTTAAATTATCTTCTATTAGACTTGAGATATGGAGATCCAAATTATGGAAAGATTTCTTATCCAAAAAGCCCCAGGTAAGAAGAAGTGATGGGTAGGGATGTAGCGAACTGTTCACCGGCGAACTTGTTCGCGCAAACTTCGACCGTTCGCGTCCGCCGAATGTTCGCGAACGTCGCGCGACGTTCGCCAATTTGGGTTCGCGTTCGATTCGTTCGACCATTCGACCGCTAAAAATCGAACGATTTCCATTCGTTCGAACGATTGTAAGCATTCGATCGAATGAAAAGCATTCGATCGAATGGTTTCGATCATTCGATTCGAATGAAAATCCTTCGATCGAACGAAAATCCTTCGATCGAATGATTAAAATCCTTCGATCGTTCGAATCGAACGATTTTAGCGGGTGTTCGAAGTTCGCGAACTGTCTGCGAACGTTCGCATTTTTTGCCGGTGTTCGCGAACGGCGTTCGCGAACGGCGTTCGCGAACATCAAATCGGCAGTTCGCTACATCCCTAGTGATGGGTGAATTTGTCCGCGAAACTGCAAAAAATTCACGTAATGCAATGAAGTCAACGGCAGCGGATTTGTTTGCCGGCCGCCCCTAGGCCACGCGGTCCGAGCAGGCGGCCGTGCAGTCCTAGCGCCCGCCTACACTTTCCCTACACGAAAAAGCGCCAGCGCAGCTGGTGTAATTAAATGGGGACGCACACGTCCCCATAATGCTGCTTGGCGGCATGCCACCCCTATTTTTTGCCGCCCTATGTGGCCTAGCCACAAATCCGGGCCTGGTCAACGGACGTCAAAATAAATTTTTCCGCCTATTTTGTCCAAATACATTAAAGTCAATGGGCGTCCGAATAATTTTGATGCCAAAATTTTTATGCACGCAATTATTTTGACGCATGCCAATATTTATTTATTCACTGGCGGCAAAATACGGAAATTCACCGCAAATTCGGATCTGCCAAATTTATTTGTCCATCACTAGTCAGAAGCATTCTGGTCTGGATAAAAAGTCCCATACCTGTATTAATATCCATAGTTTTATTTCTTCCCTATCCATAACCTTGGAACAAAATATAATTTGTTTTTAACTTCAGGGTTTGTAAAACATAGGCAAGGTAGCAACACTTCCCCAAAAAGTAAATAAACATCCATTTGTTTCTGCCTGTAACTTTGTCTCAAATCGCTTGAATAGAAATTACTTTCTTTTTAATTAAATGACTGGAAAGATGAATTTCAGCAGTATTGCTCATGCTGCAAGGCGCCGCTGATTCTAAAATGTAAATGGATGGGTTATGCTACAGTTAACCATGCCTCATCTTTTTAAATAAAGCAGTCTGTCCAAAAAGTCATTTTTTTTCACCCAAAAGTGCATGCTTCACAAAACAGTTTTGTCATTAGATAAGTGCTGAACAGATTCTGCATGGTTTTACTTTTTCTTCAAGTATTAAAAAATAACTCCATCTGCTTTAGAAAGGGCAACATATAAAGTAAAAAGAGTGAAAGTCTAGTCCAAACGTGGACCAATTTACTAAAATGTGTGGTTTTCTCATTGTTTTAAAAAGCTCTAAAAACGTGTGAAAACAACAAAAAACACAACATTTTGCCAGGTAAAAGTTATTGAGGTCCTATAGAAGTCAATGGGAGCTGCCCTGACCTTTTTGGACCGCTCTAAATCAATTCAGACTTTTAGAGTTTTTTGTATTTTGTTTTTTTGCTATGAATTATCTGAAAAAACTCAAATTTTTTGAGGTATTCAGATTCAGACACCTCGTAATTTTCCGATCTTACCTTTTGATTCAGATTTCTTGATAAAAATAATGACATTTATAGTTTTAGAGTTTGTGAGTTTGGTCATAGACTTTACTAAAGGACTTTTTAATAGTGATGGGTGAATTTGCGCGTTTCGCTGCGCCGAAAAATTCGCGAATTTCGCACGAAATTCGCGAAACGGAGAAAAATTCGCGTAACGGCGCCGGCGCCCGTTTCTCTCTATATCTTTCTCTCTATAATAATAAAACAGTACAGATATGGGACCTGTTCTCCAGAATGCTTGGGAGCTGGTGTTTTCCGGATAATGGATCTTTCTTTTCTTTCTTTTCTTTACTAGAAAATCATATCAACATTAAATAAACCCAATAGGCTGGTTTTGCTTCCAATAAGGATTAATTATATCTTAGTTGGGATCAAGTACAAGTTACTGTTTTATTATTACTAGGGATGTAGCGAACGTCGGAAAAAAAGTTCGCGAACATATTCGCGAACTTGCGCAAAAATGCGAGCGGTTCGCGAACGGTTCGCGAACCCCATAGACTTCAATGGGAAGGCGAACTTTAACATCTAAAAAAGAAATTTCTGGCCAGAAAAATGATTTTAAAGTTGTTTAAAGGGTGCAACACCCTGGACAGTGGCATGCCAGAGGGGGATCAAGGGCAAAAATGTATCTGAAAAATCTGCCTGTGTGTGCTTGGAAGAGATAGTGTAGGGGGAGAGCTGTTAGTGATTTCAGGGACAGATGATAGTAAGTTTGCTGGCTAGTAATCTGCTTGATACTGCTCTGTATTGGAACAAAAAAATAAATAAAAGCAGTCCTTACAAGGACTACTGTTATTGCAGCAGTCAGCAGATGAGATCAGAAGCAGGACAGCTGCCCACTGCAGCTACATACAGAGCACTGCAGTAGAAGGTAGATTACTAGCCAGCAAAGCTACCTAAGCTTAAATGTCCCTCAAACCCCTGCAGACTTCTGTCCCTCCAATAACAGAGCAGTATCAACACGATTACTAGCCAGCAAACTTTCAACTGTCCCTGAAATCACTAACAGGCAGCAGCTCTCTCCCTACACTATCTCTTCAGCACACACAGGCAGAGTGAAAAAACGCTGCAGGGCTTCGGTTTTTATAGGGAAGGGGAGTGGTCCAGGGGAGAGCTTCCTGATTGGCTGCCATGTACCTGCTGGTCTGGGGTGAGAGGGCAAAAAAAAGCGCCAACAATGGCGAACCCAAAATGGCGAACGTCGCGCGACGTTCGCGAACTTCCGGCGAGCGCGAACACCCGATGTTCGCGCGAACAAGTTCGCCGGCGAACAGTTCGCGCCATCTCTAATTATTACAGAGAAAAAGGAAATTATTTTTAAACATTTTCATAATGGAGTCTGAGGGACACTGCCATTCCGTAATTTGGAACTTTCTGGATAACATGTTTTCTGGATAACAGATGCCATACCTGTACCATGTACTTGATCTTAATTATGATATAATATAATTAATCCAAAATGGAGGCAAACCAATCCTATTGGGTTTATTTTAATTCTTTTGATTAATTTCAAATAGGCTTAATAAATGGAGATCCAAATTACAGAAATATCCCTTATCCAGAAAACCCCAGGTCCTGAGCATTCTGGATAATAGGTCCCATACCTGTATATGTAATTTGTGTGATTGCATAATTATATATGGTATAAATCCCAGTTCTCAGCACTTTTCATATGCAAAAGGGACTCCGGGCCCCTGGATTGCCAAGGGTTAGTTGAAATTTAAAGAGACAGTAACCAATTTGGGGTTACATAATCATGCAAGCATGTGCACCCAAATGGTTGGGGAAGTCCTATACAGTAGGGGGCCATGAATTATTCCCTGGGGCACAAATGCAACAGGCTAAGGGGTAATGGAGTTTTGGCAAGAGCCTGCTTCTCCCAACACTGCCTATCTTGTGTGTCTGAATGATCTGCAAGTTAGGGGGCAGATGGGAGGGCAGCTACGTGGCCCTGTCCCTCTTGGATAAAGGCAGCAAAGTCCTGCAATAATTTACACAATTCTGGATAGTCCTGGAAGTGCAGAAGAATGCAGAGTGTCTAGAGTTTAGTGTGTTTGTTATAGTTGTTCAGTAAAGAGTTTCTCGTGTTGTTTTTAATAGACAGCATGTTCTTTTCCTTTCTTTTTCTGTATTTTCACACATTACAGTATGGTTAGGTTTTAATAGGGTTGATTGGCCATGCTGATGTTTTTAGTGTTATTTTTCTATTAAGACTATGGTCAAGTTTAGGTGGACTATCTTTCCAATGCCTGTTGTCTGTCCTTGCCATCGTTTTCATTCTGACCATATACTCAGTGGCATCAGGCTAATCCAAGGCACCCTGTGATGTATTTCTAAGGATTATAACACAAGACAAGTCAGAAATCTTATAGAACCAAAGAAAAAAATAATTTGCACCTTTTTTTTAGCACGGCATCTTCATAAACATAGCAAGATATCTGTTTTAAGCATGCGTTATTGAATTAATTTATTTGTATCTTGCTAGGGAGTTTTCACTGTTAATTACTCATTATTTTCACTGTTACTTAAGTAATAACAGTTTACCCAACAGCTCCTGGTATTTCATATAACCAAAGCTGGTGGTGCCGGGGGGGGGGGACAGTTATTATCAGTATTATTTTGCATGAAAGGAAACTGCCTTATAGTAACAGAAGAAAATGATATACAGTATGTTCTAAAGTTTGGAATTATTCAATTATCATGGAGTCTAATGGAAACGGTTGTCCCGTAATTGACAGCTTTCTGGATACCAAGTTTTTGGATAAGGAATCCTTAACCTGTACTCATATTTTGTGAGTTACCTTAAAGCAGCAACCCACCCAGGTGTTCTACTGGTCAGGAGCTGATGTAAAAGAAGGAAAGTCAATCAACTCACCATCTTCTACTCTAGTTTTATCCCACACTTCATAAAAACATACAAGCTATTTAATTGGCTCATGATATATGTGAATGTGATAGGGGCCATTGTAAGTTCCACTGGGACACGGACTTGTGTGCTCATGGTGCTATATAAATAAGGGATAGTTATAATGGTCACTTCAATAGCTGTTGATTAATTTAAAGTGCACATCTGCACCTAGGATAGAAAATTAGCATTGAAAGTGAATCTTGGTGGAATGGTGCAAGCCAAGACCAGGGGGCAAATTTATTAAAGGGCGAAGTGACTAACGCTGGCGAAAATTGGCCAGTGTGGCGTCATTTCAGTACTTCGCAGGTTTACTAACATGCACAAGTGTAACTTCGCTAGCGAAGGAGATAGACACTAGCGCAACTTCGCACTCAAAGTTACGCCTGCGCCCGTTAGTAAATCTGTGAAGTACTGAAATTACTCCCTCTGGCAAACGGACGTAACTGCGCAAATTCACTAATATGTGTATTTTACTGAACGTTAGCTGTTCCGCCAGACTTGACTTTGCCAGCTCAGACCAGGAGAAGTGCAATGGAGTGTGTAGGACTTCCTCAATTTCTTTTGGTGAAAAGTTTTCTAAGTCCCAAAAAACGCCAGCGTCTTTTCACTTTTTCAGGGTTATCCGTAAAATCTTTTTTGGGTACCCGGGTTCCACCCTATATTTCCTAACATGTGGCACATAAACTATACAGTGGGCTCATGTGTAGGGCATTATAACAACTCTATTTAATTTTTTTAAGGTTCCCTGGACTTGTGTAATGTAATGTATTTGCTGCAACATATATGTGCAAATCAACTTCCCACCATATGCAAATTAGCCAATGGTAGCGCAACTTCACTTTGCTTGCTGAAGTAAGGCTAGCGCAACTTCGGCAGCGTTTGTCACCCTGGACGTAACTTTGCATGTTAGTGAATTAGCGTTGTATGGGCGAATTTACACCTGGCGAAGTGTTGTGATGTGAGCGCTAGCGCAAATTCGGCGCTTAGTGAATCTGCCCCAAAGATGAAGAGAATGGTAAAAATAAGAAGAATCAAAAAATAATTTCAGCACATTAAAAAAATGTTTGAAGAATCATATGCCTGTTTGAAAATCCGACCTACTATTGTGCTATTCTGTTTAAGTGTAATGTCTAGCATTGCGTACTTGTGGAAAAAATCCTTTTTTTACCCTATCCGATTGCTTGCACATATTAAATATTTTTCTAGAAATTCTATCTGTTTATCTAGTCTTTTGATCATCCTGGCTGGATCAGTAAGCTGAGATCTCTTCTTTCTCACGTTTGCCCATCAAACAAAAAATGTCTTAAGTATTATAAGACTCATTATTAAAAAAAACACCTTTTCTTTTCAAAGGATTTTATGGGTAAGAAAAATCTGTAAGGATTGTGCTAATGCTTCAGTATTTTTCTTCGCCCCAGATTTCCTGTTTTACCGAGAAAATACGCCACCCATGAAGCTGGGTCAGAATTAAGAGCACTTTCAGAATACTTATATTTCCTTTGGGTAATGAATAGTTTGTGACCTCCCGACGTACTTTACAACAAGGGCAGTAACAAAACAGAACGATGATGCTTTCATTTTAACAGACAGAGTTAAATCTTTGGAATCAAAGGAAATAATGTGGATTACAAGAAACCTTTGGTGTGTGTAGTGGCACAGTGTGATTCTTGTGTATGCATTCTTATAATAATCCTCTATTTGTAGGTCTGTCACATAACGCACAACATTGTTCAGCCACTTTAATCAAGTAAGAGTCAGTATAAAGAATACCATAAGGGAACATCAGGCAAGGAGGGTCCTGCTCAAAAGATCTTGCAGACTTAATAAAAACAGCCCCAAACTATAGTTCCAAGGACAGCCAAGGGAATAAGTAAGTACTCAAGCTCTAATCTAACTCCCTAACTGCCAAAAATAGCCTCATTCTCCTGGGTTGCACCATGGCAGTGATCCTATTAGTAACAAACTGTGCAATTTAACTTGGTATACCATTTCCAAAGCAGGAGCAGGAGTCTAGATCTGAAGTTAGCTGTCAGGGAAATGTAAGTAAGGTCAGGGTGAGTCTCTGTTAATTTTTTCTCCTGGGCCTGTGTCTTTTTACCTAAAAGGAGCACCGGTCTGGGGAAAACACTTACCAAGTACATTTTCTGAGGAGGTACCTTACATATAGGCACCCACCAGTGAATGAGGCTGAAACCCTTGCCCACTGTTTAGGGCCAACCTGTTGGGAAAAATAGAAACAGAATGGAGCGTTGATTTAAGCAATTAAGAGGAAGAGCCCATGATAGTTTAGGGTAAGATCAAGCACAAGGGGAGGTCGGGTGGAGTGAATTAAAGGGCAAGAGATAGCAGCCTCTTTCTATGGTGAACCAGGAGACAAACAATATCCCATTCCTCTTTTGGTCACAGCTCGGGAGAAATACTTGCCAGTGGTAGAGACCTATTCCCAATTTTTAAAAAAAAGTGTGCCAAGTTGGTTATAGTCTTAAAAATAGATCCCAGGAGGGGTGCATTTTGGTTGCTAGTTCTTGTTGGATTTTATTCTACTATTATTATTTTTAGGGATGCACCGAATCCAGGATTCGGTTCGGGATTCGGCCAGGATTCGGCCTTTTTCAGCAGGATTCGGATTCGGCCGAATCCTTTTGCCCGGCTGAACCGAATCCTAATTTGCATATGTAAATTAGGGGCGGGGAGGGAAATTGCGTGACTTTTTGTCAGAAAACAAGGAAGTAAAAAATGTTTTCCCCTTCCAACCCCTAAT
The DNA here is from genome assembly GCA_038501925.1 of Xenopus petersii. Lineage (NCBI taxonomy): Eukaryota > Metazoa > Chordata > Amphibia > Anura > Pipidae > Xenopus > Xenopus petersii. The sequence goes on from CM076682.1 coordinate 146,344,537, forward strand.
TGCATATGCAAATTAGGGTTCGGATTCGGTTCGGTATTCGGCCGAATCCTTCATGAAGGATTCGGGGGTTCGGCCGAATCCAAAAAAGTGGATTCGGTGCATCCCTAGTTATTTTATTTCACTAACATGCCATTTATGTTAATAATGCTGTGGGCTGTAACATTCCAGCTTGGAGGTCCTCAGTAGAGATGGCGCGAACTGTTCGCCGGCGAACTTGTTCGCGCGAACATCGGGTGTTCGCGCTCGCCGGAAGTTCGCGAACGTCGCGCGACGTTCGCCATTTTGGGTTCGCCATTGTTGGCGCTTTTTTTTGCCCTCTCACCCCAGACCAGCAGGTACATGGCAGCCAATCAGGAAGCTCTCCCCTGGACCACTCCCCTTCCCTATAAAAACCGAAGCCCTGCAGCGTTTTTTTCACTCTGCCTGTGTGTGCTGAAGAGATAGTGTAGGGAGAGAGCTGCTGCCTGTTAGTGATTTCAGGGACAGTTGAAAGTTTGCTGGCTAGTAATCGTTTTGATACTGCTCTGTTATTGGAGGGACAGAAGTCTGCAGGGGTTTGAGGGACATTTAAGCTTAGGTAGCTTTGCTGGCTAGTAATCTACCTTCTACTGCAGTGCTCTGTATGTAGCTGCAGATTTTTCAGATACATTTTTGCCCTTGATCCCCCTCTGGCATGCCACTGTCCAGGTCGTTGCACCCTTTAAACAACTTTAAAATCATTTTTCTGGCCAGAAATGTCTTTTTTAGATGTTAAAGTTCGCCTTCCCATTGAAGTCTATGGGGTTCGCGAACCGTTCGCGAACCGCTCTCATTTTTGCGCAAGTTCGCGAATATGTTCGCGAACTTTTTTTCCGACGTTCGCTACATCCCTAGTCCTCAGTGTCTTCTCAAGTAGGTCTAACTGGGTGGGAAAGGTTTGTACGGGAAGCTGACCCGCTTGACGCTGCACAGTCATGTATTACTGGTCAGTCTGGAACAATTCAGTATAAGGAAGGAAATGATGTTGGTTCATTGGAGAATACAGAAGTAGGATTTTTCTGAAGAAGTATTTCTAGAGTGATAAGCGTACAAAGGTCAGAACCATTTTGACAGGGAGAGCTAGGGAAGGGTAGCACGAGAGGATTCAGGTTAGTGGAATAAAAATGCAATTCTAAAATTCGAAAGAAATCTAAAATGCATGGACAAATGAATGTCACTGGCGAAAAGCAGAGTGTGAATAGGTACTGTTTATATTAACAAAAAAAAAAGCTCTATGCTAATTAGAATTTCATTGCGGGAGTATGGAGAGTTTCTATTAATAGTCATCTATGGAACTGAATTCCAGTTATTCTTAAAAAGGCCTTTGATTGGTAAATCAGCTGTGAAAACAAAAGTGGTCATGTACCTTAGAGCAAAGACACACAAGACATTTTGTCGCCCACTGTAAATTTGTACTACAGCTAAATCTCTATTTTCCTTCCCACTGGCAGTGATGTAAATGACCAGTGGGAAAACATAAATGTTACTTCTGCTTTTCTAAAAAGCCCAAAGTTGCCTAAGATGAAAACTTCAGGCTACTTGCACCACATATGTTTTCCCACATTACTGCCAGCACATATGCATGCACATAAAATTAAATGCTCTTAAGCGCAATTCACAAAGTTACATGCACATATTCATACTCCTTGCAATGTACACTTAGGGCCAATAGGGCCAGTTCTGCCTGGTTTGATAAACTTAGTGAAGTTGCAAACAAGATGCAAAATGCACAAACACAAACGAGCTTCCAGGGTTCCCTTGCAGAGGTTTGCAAACTACAGAGCCAGCCCACCAGGGTGGCTTAATAAATTGTGGGGATATGAGTGAAAATCCTACTTGTTTCCCAGTTTAGGGTGTGAACACTTATTTGGTTATTCTTGGAGCTGGGTGCAGAATTGCTGATATGAGATGTGATTGAGGTGGGTCCTCCAAGAGGGCTTCAACTTAAAGGGATTCTGTCATGATTTGTATGGTGTAGTTTTTATGTCTAAATTATATTGTTTACATTGCAAAATATTCAATCTACCATATAAAATGTTATTCCTGAACCAATAAATGTATTTTTCTTAGTTGTAATATTAGTGAGTAGGCAGCCATCTCAGCTCATTTTACCTGATCATGTGTTTTCAGAAAGAGCCAGTACTTCATGATGGAACTGCTTTCAGACAGGCTGTTATTTCTCCTACTCAATGTAACTGGTGGAGTGGGACTTGGATTTTATTCTATTGAGTGCTGTTCTCATAACTTCATAACTACCAGGGAGCTGTTATCTTGTGTTAGGGAGCTGCTATCTGGTTTCCTTCCCATTGTTCTGCTGTTAGGCTGCTGGGGGATGAAAAGGAGGGAGGTGATATCACTCCAACTCGCCGTGAAGCAGTAAAGAGTGACTGAAGTTTATCAGAGCAAGTCACATGACTGAGGACACCTGGGAAACTGACATGTTTAGCCCCATGACAGATTTCATTTTCTATGAAAAAAAAATTGATGCATTTTGAAAAAAAAAACGTTTTCCTGCAACAGAATCCCTTTAAAAAGTCTTAAAACCACTGAATTAAAGAGTTGCTCCAACATTCCTCTAAGTTGCACCTACAAATTGTACACTAATTCCATTTTTGACCCATGGACAAGGAACAAGTACGAGCATCAGTATACACATTGAAAAATAAAAACCAGTGCCTCAACACCAACATCTACCAATTTTTGTCTGTACTGATAAGTCCTGTGTACAGCAGGTAATGCAAGAGCTCATACAAGGTATATTGGCTGCTAAGTGATTGCAAATGATGAGTCTTCTGTTTTAAATGTGATATCACAATGGCAATTTACAGTACGTACCCAATGATCTTTCCCTGTTTTACTCAAAAGTGATTAATCACTATATGGGACAATCTAACTTGTGTTTCTCTAGCCTACTTACCAGACTGACTTGGGAATCATAATGAAATTATCAAGCCTCACTGGGGAAAATACAGATGACCGAATTTATACACCAGTGTTACAGCTTTCAGTGACTCTTCATAATGGATAGTAGTGGACTTACAATGCAATGCTCTGGTTGTTCGGTGTATTAAATTGTGTCGGCCTTGGAGTCAAAATAATAACCAAAAAGTCCCGACTCACCATGAAGGCCAAATAGATGTTTGTGCACCCAATAAAGTAAGGGAACATCACACTGGGAAAACAGAGGAGTGAAAGGGGATAACTCAAGCCACATCTCTGTATTCTTGACCTGTAAAGAAAGAGGGAAAAAGCATATTTGTGTGTATAAAAACGAGTTGGAAATCATTTGGACTCCTTGTCTGCTGTTGTTCTGTAACAATGCACAAAACACATTAGGTAAAACATTTGGGATTTCCCAACGGAAGCTTAGAGGATTCCAGCAGCGAAAGGCACAGATCATTAGGAAAGAGCACAAAGTCAGACGAGTCAACGTCTCTCCTCCATGGCCGGAAAGGAAAACCAAACAAAAATTTAAATACAAGGAAGCATTTTTCTGCACGAGTAAAGTTAATTAAACAGACAGCAATTGCGAGTTTCTAATGTTAAGGGAGCAGTTTAGCAATCGAGCTAATTATTCTTTTGAGTTTCAACTCATTAAACCTGGAATGTGTAAAATGAAAGAGCTCTTGTGGAAAATAAGCAGACGCTTGGTTATATTCATTTTCTTGTGTTTGCTGACACCCTGAAAACAATGTTAAGAGAAAAGGATGGGATTTTTTTTTTTTGGAATGAGCTTCAGGTATAAGCGTTGTATGGTGCCCTGCCATGCTGGAAGGGGGATCCTGGTGCCTAGGTGGGTACATGCCGCGAGCGAAAAAAAGCATTTTTGGAAAGGGCAGCCCATAATTGGCTCAGTAGTACCAGTGGGATTTTGTTTATTGAAGTGCCAAAAAAAGTTGTAATGAAATTTTGTTACGGTTTTACCTCCCTCTGGATTAGGATCAGTCTCAGAAGAAGGCTTAAAAAAAGGCATGTATATTCTGGTTCCAAGAATGAATTTATTTCAAAAAGCCTTTCTTTCAGCAATTTTAATAGAGTCACTCATTGGAGGAAAATAACGATGAAAACAAAAAGATCCCCAAGTGACAGTGAGAAAATTCTATATTTTGTTTTTTCTCTTGCAAAAGTGGGGAATGATTACCATTTTAGTCAATGCGCTAACTTATAACAGCTAAAAAAAAAGTGCCCTGGGCAGTTGCCTTGCAGATGTGGCTGATTTAGGCCTTACAGGTGACGAGTAGGGATGTGCGGGTTGGCCCAAAACCCAAGGGATTTCCGCAGAAAATTATCAGGTCACAGGTTGGATTGAGTTGAGCTCTTCCTTCAGTTCTTCTTACCCGCTACCTTTCACTGCAGGCTTCCGATAGCAACATCTTCTATTTATAGGCACACACCTTCCCCAACTCATTTCGTACTGTCAGAGATGGGAAAGTTGAGCCGGGTCTATAAATTGAGCTGCTGCACCATGTTGGGTTTAGGTTGAGAGGGATCAGGTAAGAGTTGGGTGAGGGTCATATTTTTATTGATCCACATATCACTAATGAGGATCTAAGAGGTCTAGATAGATTTAATACTATTGGCCTTTCTTACTAACATGGAATTGCACCAATGTACAGGTATTGGATCTATTATGCAGAATGCTTGGGACCTGGGGTTTTCTGGATAATGGATCTCCATACTTTGGATCTTCATACCTTATTTCTGCTTAAATTTACATAACCATTAAATAAACCCAATAGAATTGCTGTGCCACCAATATGTATGATTGCAGCTTTTACCCTCAAGTGCATGATATGGTTTTATTATTACAGAGAAAAAGGGAATCATTTTAAAAAGTTAGAATTGGACCCCCTTGGGAGTCTATTTGTAAGTCAGAGCTTTCTGGATAACAGGTTTCTGGATAAGGAATCCCATACCTGTTCTATGTACTCACTCTGACTGTATCAATGCTAATTTTCTGATTGACTACTTTGAGCAAATGTGTAGTTTTGTATAAAAGAGGCTCAGTACCCACTGGAAGTGAAGCAAAGTTCAGTTTAAAGGAAAACTATACCCCCAAAATGAATACTTAAGCAACAGATAGTTTATATCAAATTGAATGACATATTAAAGAATCTTACCAAACTGGAATATATATTTACATAAATATTGCCCTTTTACATCTCTTGCCTTGAACCACCATTTCGTGACTCTATCTGTGCTGCCTCAGAGATCACCTGACCAGAAATACTACAACACTAACTGTAACTGGAAGAAATGAGGAAGCAAAAGGCAGAACTCTGTCTGTTAATTGGCTCATGTGACCTAACATGTGGTTTGTATGTGTGCACAGTGAATCTTACGATCTCAGGGGGCGGCCCTTATTTTTTAAAATGGCAATTTTCTATTTATGATTACCCAATGGCACATACTACTAAAAAAGTATATTATTATGATAATGGTTCATTTACATGAAGCAGGGTTTTACACATGAGCTGTTTTACTCAGTATCTTTTAATAGAGACCTACATTGTTTGGGGGGTATAGTTTTCCTTTAAGGGTAAATAGGCAGACCTCTACCTAATACTGTATTATCTATGAAATTGAAGGTGCTGAATACATTGTCCCTGAAGCTGGCTTGTTCTTATATCTTGTTTTTATTTTATTAATGTATTGACCTATCTTTGTTCTATTAATGTATTGATCTACTGTACAACTCTGCATGTCCATGAAGCACTATATGAATATACATAAAGTACATTGTACAACTCATTTTAGTCTTCATTTAGTGGGCCAGCTCACATTAATGGGGGGGGGGGGCAGAGAGACGATTTTTATGGACTTAAGTTCTTTCACTTTAACTCTAGGATGTGGGTAAAGTCTGTTCAGATACACCATGCCTGAAGCTTGTTTGTTTAACCGGGGTGAAGAGAAGGTTTACACTTTTTTTCTTTCATTAAGTTTAATTAACAATACATTCCTTAGAAAACTTGTATTATTTAATTACCAAGTTTCCACACAGACTTAAATGCAAGAAAACTTGCCTACAGCACATGGCTGTTAATAGTAGATTTCTTATTCAGCAGCATCAAACCTTATTGCAAATTTACTGGTTCAGCTGGATGGATAGATAGATAGATAGATAGATAGATAGATAGATAGATAGATAGATAGATAGATAGATAGATAGATAGATAGATAGACAGACAGACAATAGATAGATTGATAGATGATAGATAGATAGATAGATAGATAGATAGATAGATAGATAGATAGATAGACAGACAGACAATAGATAGATAGATAGATAGATAGATAGATAGATAGATGATAGATAGATAGATAGATAGATAGATAGATAGATAGATAGATAGATAGATAGATAGATAGATAGATAGATAGAAAGATAGATAGATAGATAGATAGATAGATAGATAGATACAGAGAGATAGAAAGATCAATCACATATAGAAAGATCAATAGATAGATAGATAGATTGATGATAGATAGATAGATAGATAGATAGATAGATAGATAGATAGATAGATAGATAGATAGATAGATAGATAGATAGATAGATCATAAATAGAAAGATCAATTACAGATAGATAGAGAGATATGTAGATAGATATGATAGATTATAAATAGATAGAGAGATAGAAAGATCAATCCTATATAGAAAGATCAATTACAGATAGATAGATAGATAGATAGAATAAGGGGATGCAGGGAAAGGGAAGGTAGGATCAAGGTTTAAAATGAACTGAACGTGCTGTAAGAATGCATTGCCTTCAGCAACACCAATAGTATTTGGGATCACTAATATAGGTTCTTAATATGTACTCTGAAAATACACAAATTTCCCATTGGGCGTTCACTTCAAACTGCCTTCCTTTTTGCATACAAGTCCAGCAGGACTTGTGACTATATCCAGCTAATAAACCAATTATCATTTGCAAAACAGAAGTCAAACAGGCCCTGGTAAATGTTCACCTGCAAAACAGCAACAAAGTGGTTCAATACAGTAACTGATTTTAACCAAACGTATTTCTCAACCTTAATTCAATTGAATTAGAGAAAGGGATTGAGAGCAGTGTGCTCATCTCAGCTCATGTCGTACATATTGTGCTTAAACTGGGTCACTGTGATTTCCATCTGTCCTTGGTGGGTTTCCACTCATAACCACTGTTTCTCTAAACCAATGTAGTCTCTCCGCGCTTGGCATGTACCGTTATGATTTTTGACATTGTTCCCCCTGAGACATTAAATAGCTTTGCCATTCCTTTTATTTGGGCACCAGCTATTCAACCTCTTTCACAATTTGTTAGATCTCTGATGTTGCTTTATAAACTCCCACATTAAATCATTTTCAGACCTCTCGTATATACAAAATAAACATAATGGTAATTAGTATGGAAGGTCATCTGAAACAGATGTGGAAACTCCCTTTATTGTGACTTGTTGCATCAAGATACACGTTTGATATTTTATGAATATCCATTGTGTTTCCAACTTAAAATGTTTGTTTTTTTTAATAAATTTTTTACATTTTAATTTTATTTAAGCTGTAAATATTCCCAGAATCAGTATGGAAAGTTGGATTGCACCAAATTCCCCCCAATTCAGAAAATGGAATTTTATCTAATCTAATTCCCTTGCATTGAATCTTAAAGTGTTATGAAAGCAAGTGCAAATGCTTAGTGATATGATGCAAGCAAAATCTTGTATTAATAAAGGAATTATGTCCATCTTTGCACCTAGCCAGTTTACCAGGTTCAGCCTGCCTTGGGGAACTGGGAACAATTACCCGCCGGGTGCAAGGTCCAAGGTCAGAAGACAAAAGGAAGACCTGGAAGAGAAACAGGAGTATTGAATATGCTAGGAATGGGGCACACAGGAAACAGAAGTATTGCGGGTGCAGGGCAGTGAGTGGTTATAAAGTGGTGTTAGAAGAAGAGTTAAATTTGCAGGAAAGGGAAAGTAAAGTTATCTTTATCCGTGGGCAGCCAAGGATTAGAATTCCATCCACCCTCCTTTGGAGTTGGCATGAGATTGGGGAGTGTCCATGGGTGTTACTTTGTCAAAGCTTGCCAAGGGTGGGTAGTGGTTATGGCCTTTTTTGTTGCTAATAGAGGGTAGTGAACTCCTTGGCAAAGGTCCCAGGAGGGTGGTGGTTAAGGTTGACTGCTCTCACTTACCCACCCAACCCTGAATGGAAGGTGGCATGGTTATTGGTTGGCAATCGCTACAATATGAATTGGATATATTATAATATGGCAGGTTATTTAAAATGGATAGAAGAAATTACCAAACACAGGAAGGCGAGTGTAGCGGGGAGAACCCCTGCGTGTTTTTTTCACGTCAATGATGTAACGTTTCGGGGTCGGACCCCTTCGTCAGACATGTCATATGTCACACGGCTTTGTGTGTTTGGTAATTTCTTCTATCCAGGCATATTGGAGAGGTGCCGACATCTTATCCAAACACAGGGCTTAATTCTAGCAGAGGCTGGGGAAAATAGGAATCATCTCTACTTGATCTATAGGTTATTTAAAGTTATACTTTATGTAATTTATATTATATCATATAAAGTTTTTATTATCATTATATAAAGATACACTTTATGTACTTATATATATATATATATTTCTGTTAATAAATTCGGTGACATGTTATATCCCAACCTGGACAACATCAAATATTGCCTGCCCCTCCTCTATGCCTTAGGCATAGAGGTGGGGCAGACAATTACTTTCACTTTCTATTCAGCACTTACTAGATCTCTGCTCTCCCCACATTCCCCTGTTCTCTTCACCATTTAATTGTGTAGCCAGGGCATGGGGATGGACATCAGGTCGCCCATTCTGGTGCACAAACAAGATTTTGAGATGATGCAAGGCTTGTCTTAATAACAGTGTCCAGAAAATAGCTCCTGCCTCATTGCTATCACTTTGAGTTCCCAGACCAAAGAAAATAAGATTAAAATAATTTATGAAGTGTAATTAAAGTTAGTTTTGCTTGACTAACGCCATAAAATAGGATTTGGAATAATTTTATCAGGTGATGGGTCCCCTTAAAGGAAGTGTTACTTTATATAACAAAGTGCTATTTTGTGTCTACGTCCGTAAACAATTTTTACCCCAAACTACCCTACTTTGTACCCTACATATAGATATTGCTTGTACTTGTGCCAAATATCCTGCACACCTTGGCTTTAAGATGAGTTATAAAGTTTAATCAAGTGAAATTCCTATAGCTAAGATGCCCAGGTTTCCTGGTTACTGTCTTCATCTATTCAAAATATATAGCTGTAGCATAAAAGTCTGTCTACAAAGACTCTAAATCAGGGTGTCCTGCCTGGAATCTGGTTCAGATGCCAACACTTGGCAGGCAAAGGAGAACTTTTACGAGAAATGTTAATATTGATTTAATAGACTGAGTGGTGAGAGGTCCTCAGCATGATTGGTGGATAAAAGGTCCCTTTAGCAAAGACATTCTTTTCTAACACACACTGATATTCTAGTAAGGCTTTGCTATTGTGCAATATGTTAGTCTTGGCAAGACTACTTTGCACATTCATATTTGACACATTCAGGTGATATTTATATAGTCAAGCGCACGTGTAGCTTCTGTCCCAAAAGCAACTCAGTTTTGCTATGTACCTTTATGCTTGTCTGATGGAAATATTTAGAGTTGGTTTGTAAGATTAATTCAATCTTGCTGTTGGGTTAGCTAATGTTTTTAGCCGCTATTGTTCCCTGGCTTTCCGGCCAAAGTCTTCCTTATTACGTTACCTCCTTATTATTGTTCTTTGTCTTCTAGCTTATTTATTGTTTCATGAAACATTAGAAATGAAGAGTTGGCAATTTCTTGAGAAAAGATTAAAACTGTCAAGCTGCCAAACTTCCTCCAAATCAAACATGGCTTGAGTGTTTCCCAATTATTCTTTAAAGATACCGTACATCTATATGGTCTTTCTGATTGGACATCTGAAGTGTTTTCTTGTTGGCAATGTATCAGCATCCTTTACATAGTTTTGTAATGCTTCTCCATTCACTCCCCTTGCCCTTTACTGGAATTGTAATGCATGCCTGTAGACATCAGATGGACAACTGCATGCAAAAGATGGTCTATTTGTAGTCAGTCGTCTCATGCCTACATATAGGATCTTAAACTTTAATGTAGAGCTATAGGAACCTTGGACAACCCAGTGTAGAATTTTCTTATGAAAACAGTAGCATTTAGGAGCTAGGTATATTATCAATATTACCCACAGCCATTGTGTTGCATCATAGATCCCATACATAACCTCAGTCTGTGGTGTGGCAGAATGCTTAGAAGAAATAGTAGTCTACTTTAAATGCCCTATATCTATGCCAACATTAAAAGGATATTATACAATTATATTTTTTTAACCTGCATATTTGCCTTATCCAAAGTTTGGATTTTCCTATTACTTGCCCAGTTCTTTCCTTAGTAGGCAACATCTTAGTAGCAGACTGGTCACTGTCCTTTCCTCCTCCCATAGGAATACTTATGGGTTTATAATCTCATTACAAGAACAATAAGGGGGTTAGTGTGGATAATCATTGAGTGTGTTGTAACATTATGGGGGCGTGGCTGACCAGACAGAGCCTTAAATGTCACTTTCTGTGCTTGAGGCAACTTCTACCTCCACATCTGTCCAATGAGATCATCAAAAAAACAAACATTCAATGCACACAATAAATTGTCTTTCATATTCTCAGTTTGGTTCCTGTTGGATTAAAGAAATGTGAATGCAACATAACCACTACACACTATAATCTGATCATTTGTATTTCAAAATAAATGATTATTTTATCTAACAATAATAAATTCACCTTGAGGTATGCTGTGTCGATGAGCATTATGCTATAGGATTCTGTGATGTTTTTCATTATATATTCTTTTGTATCTGAGCCATTGCCTTCGAGGGAGGCTAGCAGTCTTTCAGTAAGGGTGGAATGAGCTTTTCATCTTTGCTGCCAATAATACTGGCTATGAGATCTTTCAGTCCTAAATATTACTCAAAACCAAATAGTTCTTGGCTTTTTAGCTGATTTATTGTTTCATGAAACATTGGAATTGAAGAGCTGGCAATTTCTTGAAAAAAAGATTAAAACTGCCAGACTTCATCCAAAAGTAAAAATGGTTTGAGGGTTTCCAAATTATTATCCCTTAAAGATTGGGCATTAAAATGTTTTCTTGTTGACAACATACTGACATCCCTTACACAATTTCGTAATGTTTCTGGGACCGACCCCATCTCCCCTTTTACCCTTTTCCCTACAAATGCATGATCACCTCTAGGGGAGAAAAAATATGATTCATGAAAAAAAAGAAAACCAAATATTAGTAAATGGACCCTTTAGTCTTGAAACCAATTGCAGTGAGTCTTCTCGTGGCAACATTAACATCCAATGCACCTAGGGTTGCCACCTCATCCCTTTAAAACTATGGAATCCACAGCCTGCATGGCTAATTAGAAATTCATTTAGATGCATGATGTAGACTTAACTGATTTATGTGCAGCCATGCATCATGCATGTAAATGAATTGCTAATTAGCTATGCAGGCTTTGGATTCCATATGTGTTCGGTTTTAAAGGGAACCTGTCACCCAGACATAAAATGATGTATAACAAAAGTCCTTTTCAAATTAAATATGGAATCAAAATTATTTTTCTTATTAAAGCGTTCATAGCTGTTGTAAACTCATTTAACAATCATAGCTATCAATCAAATGTTGCCTGCCCCTCCTCTATGCCTTAGGCATAGAAGTGGGGCAGACAATTACTTTCACTTTCCATTCAGCACTTCCTACATGCCACTCCTCTCCCCACATTCCCCTGCTCTTTTCACAATTTAATTGTTTAGCCATGGCATGGGGATGGACATCAGGTCCCCCATTCTGGTGCCCAGACAAGATCTGAGATGACGCAAGGCTTGTCTTAATAACAGTGTCCACAAAATGGCTTCTGCTCCTGCTATAATTAGGAGTTCCCAGACTGAAAGAAACAAGATTCCAAAAATGTATATAGTGTAATTATAGTGTAATTAATGTGATAAAATAGGATTTTGGAGGACTGGACCCCTTTAAAAGGGTGAGGTGCAAACCCTATATGAACAATATTCTGGTCATTCTGCCTAGCTAGCTACTCACTAGAAATAGCTATGCCATATCATTGTTCTAGAGAGCTTTCTAAAGGCTCCTGAATGAGGTTAATGCAGAACAGCTGTAAGTAACCAGGCTGGATCAGAGTGTCATACCTCTGATAAATGAGAACTGCAAGGTAAGAGCAAGGTTATATGTGCTGAATACATTTCTGGCAGCCTTAATATAAAAATAACGTGTTTGTAGCGCAATAATGCAATAATATTTGCTCAGTTTTATTATATTTTATTGTGTTAGTATCCTCCTGAAAATTAACATCTGGAAAACCTATGAATTGAGGTAGGTGGTTACTACAGTGTATATTAGAAATTCGCAAACTTTTTTGGCATAACTTTTCCCATGACACAACATGTCACAACATTCATTTCAAAAGAAAAGGGTATGCCAATGTCTGTTTAAAGGTAGTGATACCATGGGGCATGATGAGCCATCTGAGCTATCTTTGTAGGAAGCCCAGGTTAACTCTATCACACTTATGTTATTGGCTTTCTTTGAAGATTGAGCAGGGAACATGAGATGGCTGCTGGTTTTGAAGGGAACATCTCAGGGAACCTTTGATATGGGTTTTTAGTCGTGTTTTGGTCCAAAAAGCCCTTCTAAACACAACTGGCTTTCTGTGCATTATGGTGGAAAATGTTAGTAAACCTCATGCTTTTAAGTTTATCTTCATGTTAGCATTCAATAATATTCTTGGATTGTGTAGTATTGTAAGGAATACTTACCATTCTGCAGATTCCAGCCGGCGCCATTGCCAAGATGGTTGCGTCCAGTCCCCCCTCGTGGTCAGTTCTGACACCAATGCCTCAAAATGCCCGCACCATCTTGACACCAGCATCAAAACGTCAAGAGCATCATGGCGCCGGTGCCTCAAAACTCGCAGAATCGATGCGCACCTTCAGCCAATGACACATGAGAGCATCACACTTGCTTGGCGTGAAAAGCAGTCTATTGAAGATGCAGAACACTTCAGACCTTGCCCAATTATAGGTTCAACTTATTGTGTTCCTGGGTGTGACTTCTACTATTGATCTTGATTCCTGTTACTGACATTGGCCTGTTATATCGACTAAGAACCTTGCTGCCTGGATTGACCCTTTTGCCTGGACTTTGATTACTCTTCTTCTTGAACTCTTTTGGTACGACAAATTGTGTTGGACTTGCTGCTTCCTCCTTGGTCCACAAATCCTACTGGAGCCTTCGGGCACTGACAAGTATCGGTATGGGACCTGTTGTCCTGAATGATTGGAACCTGCGTTTTTCCAACAGTCTTTCCGTAAATTGGATCTCCATGCCTTAGGTCAAAAATAAAAATATTTAAATGTGAATTAAATCCAATAGACATATTTTGCATCCAATAAGGATGTATTATATATTAGTTAAGATCAAGTACAAGATACTGTATCATTATATGAAGAAAACGGAAATTATTATTTAAAATATGAATTATTTGATTAAAATAGAGGCTGTGGGAGATGGCATTCCCGCAATTCAGACTTTTCTGTATAACAGGTTTCCAGATAACGTATCTTAATCCTGTACTGCATATCCCATAAATTTAGCCTTCTTTTCTAATCCTCCAATAACCAATATTTGCATTCCAAATTTGCATTGACACATTCCGAGCTGTATGTTTGAACAAGCAGCACTAATTGCGCTTAATAATCACATTGTTACATAGAGACGTTTCCAGTTTGTTGTGCTTTCAATTAAAACGGTAAGTGTAATTAATACGAACGCTAATGACTAAAAAGAATTCTGAGTTTGTTTTGTGGGAAAAAACTTGCTTTTTACTGCCTAAACGTAATGGCTGAAATGTGTTGTCAAGACGTAGACATGCAATTGAAAACCTTGACTTCATATGCAGCTATTTTGTTGCTTTGTGGTGAGGTCTAATGGAACGTTGTAGGTAGAGGGGCATTCCAAATCAATCACACCTCACTGGGAATCAATATGTACAGCAGAGACTCTGAATATGAGGATTGATGGTACAAAATGTTTAGCTAGGAATAAGTTTCTTTATCTCTCTTTCTTTCCTTGCATTAGATATTCTCTTCTTCCTATCTAGGGATGTAGCGAACGTCGGAAAAAAAGTTCGCGAACATATTCGCGAACTTGCGCAAAAATGCGAGCGGTTCGCGAACGGTTCGCGAACCCCATAGACTTCAATGGGAAGGCGAACTTTAACATCTAAAAAAGACATTTCTGGCCAGAAAAATGATTTTAAAGTTGTTTAAAGGGTGCAACGACCTGGACAGTGGCATGCCAGAGGGGGATCAAGGGCAAAAATGTATCTGAAAAATCTGCCTGTGTGTGCTTGGAAGAGATAGTGTAGGGGGAGAGCTGTTAGTGATTTCAGGGACAGATGATAGTAAGTTTGCTGGCTAGTAATCTGCTTGATACTGCTCTGTATTGGAACAAAAAAATAAATAAAAGCAGTCCTTACAAGGACTACTGTTATTGCAGCAGTCAGCAGATGAGATCAGAAGCAGGACAGCTGCCCACTGCAGCTACATACAGAGCACTGCAGTAGAAGGTAGATTACTAGCCAGCAAAGCTACCTAAGCTTAAATGTCCCTCAAACCCCTGCAGACTTCTGTCCCTCCAATAACAGAGCAGTATCAAAACGATTACTAGCCAGCAAACTTTCAACTGTCCCTGAAATCACTAACAGGCAGCAGCTCTCTCCCTACACTATCTCTTCAGCACACACAGGCAGAGTGAAAAAACGCTGCAGGGCTTCGGTTTTTATAGGGAAGGGGAGTGGTCCAGGGGAGAGCTTCCTGATTGGCTGCCATGTACCTGCTGGTCTGGGGTGAGAGGGCAAAAAAAAGCACCAACAATGGCGAACCCAAAATGGCGAACGTTGCGCGACGTTCGCGAACTTCCGGCGAGCGCGAACACCCGATGTTCGCGCGAACAAGTTCGCCGGCGAACAGTTTGCGCCATCTCTATTCCTATCTACCTGATTTAGGTTTGCACTACTTCACCTACCTCCCTCATCTCTCGACTCCTGCTGTCTTATTTTCATATTCATTAGTTTCCCATGGAATTCTTTGCTACAATGTTGCTCCATCCCTTCCCAAAATCATAAGACAGTTGGCCTCATTTATTATTATTGGACATGAAGTGCAAAGTATGCCCCTTTTTGCCTATGAAATTCTCAGGTTGGCAGCTATTTCAGCTAGCTATATGGCAGGAATTAAGAACATATGGTCCCTTATGCTCTAACACCACTGTGCTGTGCACCTTGCACAAGATTTTTAATTCAGTTTAGTTTGCACAGACCATTGCCCTTGGCAAGCTAAGTGGTGCAATTTTGCCCCTTAATGCTCCTGCACTGATAGCATCTGGGGCAATGATAAACAAAGCCCTGTGACATTGCTGTTGTCCAAACAGAAAAACACAAAATATTTATTCATACAACCACACCTAATATCTGAAGCCTAGCTCTACTCAACAATTGTCTGTACTATGTCACAGGTTACAGGGTAATAACAAGTAGATTGGAATTAAATGACATGCCATAACCACATTCTCCTGCACAGAATTGCTTTTAAAGGAAAAGGAATATTTCCAGAAAATTGCTTTGTGTTTGCTATACCTCGTCCTTATAGTAATAACTGTAGCCATCCCATTACTATTTTATTACTTTGATTACAGAATAAACTGTTCTGCAGCTCCATCCAATGCTTACATTTACAGACCATTGCTTTTTAGCTATTTTTTTGAGAAGTATGGGAATATGTGCATTTATCTGCTGAAGTGAAAACTGTTTTGGGTTGCAAAAAACTACAACAAATTGCAATCTGTAAATTGTCCCTATTACTAAAGAGTAGGGATGCACCGAATCCACTTTTTTGGATTCGGCCGAACCCCCGAATCCTTCATGAAAGATTTGGCCGAATACCGAACCGAATCCGAACCCTAATTTGCATATGCAAATTAGGGGCGGAAGGGGAAAAAAAATTTACTTCCTTGTTCTCTGACAAAAAGTCATGCAATTTCCCTCCCCGCCCCTAATTTGCATATGCAAATTAGGATTTGGATTTGGTTCGGCCGGGTAGAAGGATTCGGCCGAATCCGAATCCTGCTGAAAAAGGCCGAATCCTGGCCGAATCCCGAACCGAATCCTGGATTCGGTGTATCCCTACTAAAGAGATACTTAGGGGCCTGTTTATGATACTGTGTGAAACAATTAATGCCAAAAAAATATTGTAAAAGGCTGTATAAAATAAATGGTGAAGTTATCAAGGTGCATATTTTATTTTACACTGCATTGTATTGCACCACTTTACACCTTACGTAATGTGTTAAAGTCAAAGAAATATGGGAAAATGGGAAATAGGAAAAATGTAAGTGTTGTAGTGATGCAGTTAAAAAAGTTGATTTATTTAAAGAAAAAACATCTATAAAAGAAGTATCCTTACATGTTTAATGCCTTGTTGGCACTTAGTTGTAGGCTAAGACTAAGGGGCAAATTCACTAAGATGCGAAGTTGCGCCAGGCGCAACTTCGCCGCACTTCGCCAGGCGTAATTTCACCAGTGCTCTGCAAATTCACTAAAATCCGAAGTTGCGCACAGGGGTAGCGTAAGGTTGCGAAGTTGCGCTAGCGTTGATTCGCTATATAAAGCAAGTTACGCTAGCGAAGGCTAATTTGCATACGGCGCGAAATTCAAATTTCAATGGAGGAACACGTATCACCACTTCAAATGGCTATAAAACCTTCAAATCTGCAAATAAAAATTTTATTTTGCCCTACACATGTGCCCACTGTCTAGGTAAGTTGCCATGAGTCAGGAAATGTAGGGGGGAAGGAGGGGAGCCCCAAAAATATTTTCGATCTTTTTCAGCCTATCACCCATCATGTAGAAAACACGCCAGCGTTTTTTGGGACTTAGAAAAAATTTTGACTTTTTTTGAAACAATCCCTATCTACTCTATTGCGCTTCGCCTGGTCTGAGGTGGCGAAGGAACTCTAGCGTAAAAGGTAGCGTTCAGTACACTGCGCAAGTTAGTGAATTTGCGTAGTTACGTCGCTAGCGAAAATTCGCCTGGCGTAAGGGTGAGAAGTAACACTAGCGAAATTACGCCAGCGTTCGTTAGTGAATTTGCGCAGTAATGAAAAATGCCAAACGCTAGCGAATTAACGCTAGCGTTCGGCGCTTCGGCGCTTAGTGAATTTGCGCCTAAGTGCCCACAAGGAATGAAAAACGTCTACTTCTTTTTAGGTGTTTTTTTCTTTGAATAAATAAATTTTTTTTACTGCATCAACTTTTATGTGAGTGGCTGGTTTGTGTCATCCTGTGGTTGAAGAACAGCAAGTGCCTGTAGCAAGTATCACCATGACGAATGTGTAAAAAAAATTATAGTAACTAAACATGTACCCAAAATCGAATGCAAGGCTCTTAGTCTTGGGACAATAGATGTGACCTGAAATATTTTGAGAGGACAAATAGTGCTACAGAGATTGTAGATGTTTAAATTCTGTACGCTCAAAAGACTTTTGTAGAATCATATGGGTATCTAGATTAAAAGATCCAAGTATCGAGTGGTTAAGATCTCATTCTAAGATGGGTCCACTGAGCTACCTACTGATGGTAAGCTACTTCTAGTGATGAGCAAATTTTTCCGCCAGCCATGGATTTGCACAACAGAAATGTTGCAGAGATGAAAAAGTCGCCATAAGAAAAAACGCCCGTTGACTTTAAATGCATTTGGAGTGAGAAAAAATGTTGACACCCATTAGCTGACACTGCCTAGCCATGATATTGAGGAGTCCAAAGTAGTAAAGATAATGCATCTTTAATAAAAAACCCACATTATTTTCTTTTCTACAGTATTATACTAAATGTTTTGCTCTATAGGTATTTACAGTATTTATACTTGCTTCCTTTCACAGTAACCTTGATTCTGTTGTTTTCACATACATACAAATAAAGTAAAGGGCAGCCAGAATATTGTGCATAATGTGGCTAAATCAATCATTATAATTTTTTTTCAGAAGTAATGATGTCTCGTCTCTGCTAGGTGCAAATGTATGCACATATAAGGAATGATCAAACGTTCTGAAAAGTACAGAAAATAAAAGGCAATGAAGCTTAGACATAAATAAAATGTGTGAGTCCACACAAACAACCAGAATCTTTTAAATAAGAATGGAGATTTGCTTGCGGCTCTCGCAGGGAATTGATGCAGCCTTGGATGGGTGACTGGGTCATTATTTATTTATTCATTTTCTGAATTAAACATTTGGCCGGCCACGATTCTCCTGAACTAAAAGGGCAGTCTCAAGGTGCCCATGCACTTTTTCAGCTTGGAGTTGCATGAAAAGTATTTCCAACAATTCCAATCGGCAGCAATGGAGAACTTAAGTGTTTGAAGAAAAACATGGATGTCATGAGAATATTGTCCTACATGCCATTGCCCTAAAAGTTTAAACTTATGAGGTTCAGAGGAGAAAATGGAAGTTTTTACAAACCTGTGCTGTACTAGAACATGTGATTTACTTTCCCTTCCTATGTGAACTTCATCATTGTAGTAAATAAAGGGAATCAGAGGGGGAACTTGAGAAAAGGCATGTGAATATTAGAGAAGAAAGAAAAGAAGTAAGGGTTTTAGTGAATTCTAATCTAGCTACATGGCATGTGAAGACTCTCTGAAGGCCAATGGTGTGAATGTTATTTTTTATATAATATTTAGGTACATTTATAATTTATAGATTACAGTATTCCCATGCATATTTTTGAAATCTTTAGGGCCCCTATGCAAGTTACTTACTTACGATTAGTGATGGGCAAATAAATTCGCCAGGCGCCAATTTCGGTGTTTTACCTGTTGCGTCAAAAAAATAAAAATTGACACGCATCAATGATTGGGATGCCCATTGACTTTAATGCATTTGGACAAAATAGTTGCGGGTGTCAAAACTGACGCACGTCAAAATATTTTTGACGCCCATTGATTTCAATGTGCTTTGCCCTTTTGCAAATTTTGCATAAAATTTGCAAATCTTCCGGTGAACAAATTCGCCCATTACTACTTACGATCAGAAGCGCATAATACCAAAATTCTTGGTCATGCCGAATGTTATGCACTACGTAAAAGATCAAATAGCAGTTAGGCTGGATTTGCTAAGACAAAAAGTTGAACCTAATGAATGTGTTGAAGGGCCACAGCAACGACCTGGTATTGGCACTGCAGGAAATCTTGAGACTCTTTAAGAATAAGGGCCAGATTTATCAAGGACCGAATTGAAAATTTTAATTTTTGAATTCGAATTTTCGAGTATATTTTGCTGTAATTGGACTAGGGAATAGTCTGAATTCGATTCGAGTTTAAAAAAAAATTCTAAATTTATTATGTACTGCCTCTTTAAGAATTCAAGCTAGAATGCTATATTTATTCTGCAGAATGGCTTTACAATACCTGAGTAAACAGCTCTAGACACTGTCTCTGTTTGTTTAGGATAGAAGCTGCCATATCAGCTTGGTGTGACATCACTTCCTGCCTGAGTCTCTCCCTGCTCACTTACAGCTCTGAGCTCAGATTACAGAAGAGGGGAGGAGGGAGGGGGAGAGGAGCATATACATGTATATATGTATATAGAAAAACAATAGACAGATAAAATAAAAAATAGAATCTATTTGCACCCATGCCATAATCCTCTTTTATAGTCACTAGTAAAAGTATGGAATCAGTTTTACAGAACTATATTATCCAGAAAGTTCCAAATTATGGGAATGCCATCTCCCATAGACTCCATTTTATCCAACTAATCCAGATTTTATCAACTATTTTATTTTTTTTTTTTTTCTCTGTAACAATAAAAAGTATCTTGTTCTTGATCCATACATGATGTTTACATGATTTTCTAGTAGACTTAAGGTATGAAGATCCAAATTATGGAAAGATCCATTATCTAGAAAACCCCAACATTCTGGATAACAGGTCCAATACCTATACAGGTATGGGCCCTGCTATCCAGAATGTTCGGGACCTGGGGCTTTCCGATTAACGGATCTTTCGGTTATTTGGATCTTCATACCTTATGTCTACTAGAAAATCACGTAAACATTAAATAAACTCAATAGGCTGGTTTTGCTTCCAATAAGGATTAATTATATCTTATTTGGGATCAAATACAAGTTACTGTTTTATTATCACAGAGAAAAACGAAATCATTTTTAAAGATTTGGATTATTTGATCATAATGGAGTCTATGGGAGACAGCCTTTCCGTAATTCAGAACTTTCTGGATACTGGGTTTCCAGATAACGGATCCCATACTGGTATTTATACAAAGATATTAAGATATGGGTGCAAATCAGTTCTGTTTCTATCTTGTCTGCCTGTATTGAGTGCATACAAATTATCTATTTTTCTGTCTGCACCTTTGTATTTATATATATTAGCAACAGCTGACTCATTTGTTATAAAGGCAGATTTAATATTTTCTCCCTGTCTGAGACTAATACATTGTAAAAAAGAAAGGAAAGGGGATGAGTTATTCAACCAGTTCCTCTCCTATTTAATGGAATGTGTGTCAGTTTCTGAACAGTTAATGCTATATTAAAAGAAAAATAAAATTCCATGTTTGGTGAACAGCCAGCACACTCTTTACCTTTCCTGACCTGTAGACATAAAGACAATACATAAAAAACCTTGTCAGTGAATCCAAAGGACCTATTAAGTTAGTGATCCCAAAACAGAGACTTGTGAGCAACATGTTGCTCTCCAACCCATTGACTGTTGCTCCCAGTGGCCTCAAAGCAGATACTTAATTTTGAATTCCAGGCTTGGAGGCAAGTTTTGGTTGCATAAAAAACAGGTGTACTTGCCAGTTCACATAGGGGCTACCAAATCCAATATCAGTCCTTCTTTGGCACCCCAGGAACATATATCATGATTGTGTTGCTCCCAAATGCTGTATACATTTCAATGTGGCTCACTGGTAATAAAGGTTGTAGAGGAGGCAATAGAGAGAAGTGTGTTGAAGAGGGAGGAGGTGGCTGAGTGATGTCCTGAGTCGAGGGAAAAACATCAAGTCTTTGGAAGAAGACACCAGTGTGAGGAATTGACATGGATATGGCAGAGGCACCCTGGACTTGAGCCAACGAATGGATATATGGGTATACAGAATAATTGTACTACGGTGTGAGTAGAAAAGAAGAAGACTATGTATAAAGATGAAGAAGGTAAAGGTGATATTAGACTAAACTGTCAGTGGGAAAGGGAGCTAAAGCTGCAGAAGTCATCAGAGGGAATAATATAAAGCATTGGTAGTTGAAGAAAAAAGTAACAGCTTAATTTCTGAATTTGAATTTGGAATATATATTTAAGTAAATATTGTCCTTTTACATCTCTTGCCTTGAACAACCTTTTCGTGATGGTCTGTGTGCTGCCTCGTAGATCACCTGACCAAAAATACTACAACTCGTAAGCTGGCCATACATGGGCCAATAAAAGCTGCTGACAGACCGAGTCGGGAGCTTATTGGCCCATGTGTGGGGCCCTCCCTGATCGATATCTGGCTGAAAGTCGGACAGATGTCGATTGGGCAGTACTAAAAATCCCATTGTATCATGACCGCATCTGTTTGTTGATGCAGTCCCGCGCTCTGACTGCCTGTATTGCCAGCATTATGATCTGATCATTGCTCCCTAGTATCCACAATCGCATCAGTGTGATATCGACAACCTCAAGGTGGGCGAAATCGACACCTTAACTGTAACAGAAAGAAATGTGGAAGCAAAAGACAGAACTCTGTCTGTTCATTGGCTCATGTGACCTTCAAGTATGGTTTGTTGGAGTGCGCTATGAATCCTACGATCCCAGGGGGTGGCCCTTATTTTTGAAAATGGTAGTTATCTATTTAGGATTACTCAATGGCACATGCTAGCAAAAAAGTATATTATTGTGAAAATGGTTTATTTACATGAAGCAGTATTATAAAAAATATATTTTTATAGAGACCTACGTTGTTTGAGGGGGTATAGTTTTCCTTTAAGCATATATATAAGACTGGAGGCAACTGGTATCCAAAGAGCAGGTATGTAGAAAAATGTCTAGTCTGACACCACTTTGGCAACCGCATTAATATAAATACAATTTAGCTCATAATCTTTCTTAAGCTTATACATATCCATCAAAACCCATTATTAATTTTTAATTGTATAACAGACTGGATGCAGGAAATCGCTTGGTGAATTGAGCACTCACTTCCTGAACAAAGAATTCCATATTTTAGCTAAAGTATACAAATTACTCTCACACCTGCTTTACAACATATGGTCTCCATCTAGCATTCAAAACTGGAACAAAACCTTCCCTTTAATTCTATGCATTGAATGGGAATCAGATGCTTTTTTGATTATTACATGAAGCATTGTCACCTGCGAGGTTTACTGTATAAATACTGTATATACGCTTTACATTCACAGCAGCTGAATGCAAGAAACCTTTCGAAAATGAAAGAATAAATATTCCGTAATTGGACAAAAAAAAAAAAAACATTGTTGCAGGGACCGCTTATCCCATCTTCCCAGCTGTAAAAACAAATACATACAGTAGAAGCCAAGTGTAGAACTGTATATACATATACTGACATTTCTGTATGAATTTGCTCTCTTCTGGGAAAGTAAGCCTTAAAGCCGGGTTCATTTTAGGAAGTGAATTGTGAAGAACATTTTAAGTTCATTAAAAGTGGCTTCAATATGGAAAAAATGTTTTTTAAAAGCATGCCAAAGTCAAACTCAAGGGGCAATATATGCCTATATACACCATTGTTCTATTGCTTTTATTTGGAAAATTCACATTTTCCTATTCTTACTACTACAACAGGGGTGTCGGAAAGGTAAATCGGGATCTACCAGTAGACCTTTAGTTAGTGATTAGTGATGGGTAAATTTGTCCCTTTTCGGTTCATCTAAAAATTAGCTAATTTGTGGCAAAATTCGCAAAAATGGCAAAAACTTCATGAAACGCAAATTTTGACGTCCGCATCAATTCTGACGATTGCGTCAATTTTGACGCTGGCATTAAAGTCCCGACCATCCGAATAATGTTGCCGCATGACGGTTTTGCCGCGAGCGACTTCTCCGACTTGCGTCCAAAAATTTCTTGGAGTTTCACAAATTAATTTGCCACCAGCGAAACGCGGAAATTCGCCAAGAATTCTCAGTCTGGCGAATTTATTCGCCCATCACTGTTGGTGATCAGTAGAGCTCACGACACTGTCAACAAACAGCTTGTCTAAATTGCTCTTCTGCTTTATCCTTTCATTAAGGTATTGATTCTATGGTTATATAAGTTGTTTTTTTTTAAATATAGTCATATAAATTCTCATATAAGTCAATATAATATTTAAGTAATATTTTCCATGGAACAGAATGCTAACAGTGATTATGGATGTAGATCATAACGGGACAACATCACTAAGGGGGTTATTTATCAAGGTCCATATTTATCTCAATATCGGCTGCTACAAACTCCGATCTAACCCGCTAGGGTTTTTAATGCTTAGTTATTATTACATTTTCCTGAAAATTACCTTTGCGCGAAAAGCTCAGATTTTCACGTTTGTTTTGTGAATTTTCCCCGAAAACTTTGAATTTTTCAGAGTTTTCACCCGAAAGCCCCAAAAACATTGTGAAATTGCCTCGAAGCCCCAGACACAACCAAAAATCAATGGGTCTGTTCCCATTGACTTTTATGCAACCTCGACAGGTTTGAGATGCCGTGTTTTTATATTCAGGCTTTTTAGCCCTCGAGGGTTTAATAGATTCCGAAAAATTTGTGATTTTTTTAAAAGTCTATTATAACACAAAACATCACAAATTTTTCCCAAATTATTGCTACATAAATATTATATATGGAGCCAGCTAGATTTCTTCAATAATAATAATACTTGTAATATCAGAGTAATAACGTTTGGCCCCATAAGCAACTATAAACCGTATATATTGTCACATTATATCTTCTATTGATGACTACATTCTAATTGTTCAGTCGCTAGGGATGTCCCTTTGTTAAAGTCATTATTCTGGGAATGAATTGTTCCCTTGATAAATCCATGTAGATACCTTGGATGAATTTTAAGCATGTGAATCCATAATTTCTTTAGATTTCCGCTTGGCCTCTGTTCATACCGTAGCTCAGACTTTACCAAGCTTATTTGTTCTTCTGTGACGTTTAGTTTGACACTGTTTTTGTATAGCCGTGGAAATGACACCCATAGACTTGTATGGCTTTTTGTGTTAAAAAATAAATGACGCACGTCAAAAATTTTTGACGCCCATAGACTTTAATGGGCGTCGGTGGCCAAATTTTGGCAAAACAAAACGAGTCAAATTCGCCCAAACCTTAGCGGTGTCTAAATGAATCCTATTACTTCATATTTTGAATGTATACAGCTATTTATGCAAGAAAATATGTTGCCTAGTAATATTCATTGCCCTTTCCAAGGTCCTTTCATGGCTGCATGCCATTTTATCCCTACATTTCTCTACAAGACTTCAAATACTGATACTTTGCTATTCAGTAGTGATGGGTGAATATGTCCCGTTTCAGTTCGCTGAAAAATTTGTGAATTTCCAGCAAAATTTGCAAAACGGTGAAAAATTTGCAAACCGCATATTTTGATGCCCGCGTCAAATCTGGCGCTCGTGTTAATTTTGACGCTGCCGTTAAAGTCAATGGGCGTCCGAATAATGTTGACGTGCAATGGTTTTGGCGTGAGTGACTTTGCCAACATGCCTCCAAAATTTTTTGACTGCGTGAATTTTCTCGCCAGTTTTGCAAAACGCGGAAATTCGCAGTGAATTCGCAACTGCAGAATTTATTCGCACATCACTACTATACAGACCGGGAAAATGAGAATTTTACAGGGCATGGACTTATACCCTAAAGTCTGTACTGCAACTATATTTTCAGTAAATCTGAACAATGTTGAAAATGGGTAGACAGATGAAAAAGATGAATTGAAAAGATTACTGTGCTGATGCTCTCCAGACCCACTTCCACATTTTTAATAAATCAATCAAAAACTATAGACCCAAGTATTGAATTAAGTGGTCACAAAGTTTGTCGATTAATGGTTATCCATGAGAACATACCTGGATGGAGCCCCCTGATCCTATTTTACATATATCCATGAACACTTTCCATAAAGGTAATCACCAGTACATTGTCTAGGGTGGATCCCCAGTCTTTTTTACCCATGAAACACATTTAAGGGCAGAGACACATGCTCAGATTCGGGGAGATTTAGTCGCACGGCGATAAATCACCTCTTCTTTGGAGCACTTCATTTTCAGAAGTTGGCCGAAGTTTCATCATGAGACAAGTTCGGAAAATGAAGCACTCTGAGTGCCACCCTGCTGGCAATTTACATTCTAGCTGGTGTACACTCAGATTAGGGAGACTAGTTGCCCAGCGACAAATCACCTCTTCTTCGGGGCGACTAATCTCCCTGAAGAAGAGGTGATTTGTCGCTGGGTGACTAGTCTCCCTGAATCTGAGCGTGTGTCTCTGACCTAAGGTTTGTTTAGCGAGTGTTGCCAAATAATGCCTGTGACTGGCTATTTGGTAGTTTTTCCAGTCGGCAGGAGACTCTGTTTGCCTTTTAATTTGAGTTTTATCTTATATTTTAACATTTTTAAGAAAAAGTTAAAAAATAATTAAATAAAAAAACTTTGAAATAAATGCTACTTTGAGGCCACTGGGAGCAACTAATGATGGACAAATTTATTCACCAGGCGCAAATTCGCGCTGAATTCCCTCTATTTGCCGCTGGCGAATAAATTCACAAAACCGCAGCGAAAATTCGCCAGCATAAAAACCGAAATGCTGGCGCCATTTCGCAATTTTTCCCCGTTTCGCAAATTTTTCGGCGAAGCAAAATTCACCCATCACTAGGAGCAACATCAAAGCTGGTGATAAGCAACATGTTGCTCATGAGCCACTGGATGGAAATTACTGATCTAGACGGTGTCCTCCTAGACCCTCAAAAGGGGAACATTTTCATTTCTTTATCTATCATATGAATGATCTTGTACCATATCCTAAAAATAATATTTTTTCAAATATTCTCATGTACATCTTGGGGACACACAAATATTTTATAGATCTTGCTGTGGCTTTCAACTGGTCATCCTTCCAAATGAGTGTTACGTTAGCTTCTCTGTTTCCAACAATAATAGAAGAAGAGTTGAATACTTTTGTCTTCGGTTTCTTTTAAAATATTTTTTAGAACATGAGATTACTTTTGGGAATACCCCCATCCAAAATCATACGTCTAGCTCATTTCCCATTTGTTTTCTCTATCCTTCGTCGCCTTCTTCTGTGTTTCAATGAGGATTCATACCAATTATTTTTTTTTTTGTTAAATATAACAATTCTGAATTCAGTGAGTTTATGTGACCCCGGTTACTAATCAAACCACAACAAAACAGGATGAATTAGTAGAATGTTTAAAAAAAAAAATATTCGCGATTACATTTTCATACATTAAATAAAACAGCATCACAATAATTTAAAAATGAGATATTCTATCTAATCTCCTTGCAATTACGGAAAATGTAATTATGCAGTAAATACCATACTGCGTAAGGGCAATTTCATGGCTGTTTCCTCCTTATATACCATCGCTGTTACAATCAAATTTAAAAGTTGCAGTTAAAGTGCTAATTAATTAAAAGCTCTACATGGCAATAGTAATTGTTTGTACTACATAATTACTGGTGCGTGTTGCTTGCATGCACTCTTGGAATGTAGAAAGACAATATGCAAATGAAGTAGACAATGTAGATGCAACCTTTATGTGTGGTGCCAGATTAAAGGCACACTCAGTTCTTTTAATTATTGTTTTCCTTTAAGCATATTTTTAATTGAAATACAATAAGAAAAATATGTTATTATATTCCAGTTGCAAGAGATACCTTCTGTAGAGGAGGTATCTTCATATCACTCGTTCAGTTTCTCTGGAAGAATCTTCCTCCTGCTCTTTTATGAAATTAGGGTCTGGTTAAAAATGAAGAGAGTTATGAAGTCTGTTGGGGCAGGGACTGCATCAACAAGCCAATATCAGGCCCCATCCAAATAACCCTAGCAACCAAACACTGATTTGAATAAGAGACTGGAATATGAATAGGAGAGGCCTGAATAGAAAGATGAGTACCGTATATACTCGAGTATAAGCCGAGTTTTTCAGCCCCCAAAATATGCTGAAAAACTCTACCTCGGCTTATACTCGGGTCAAGCGCAAAAACGCTCGCTGGCGCCTAAGAATATTCGCCAGCGCCTTAGAATAGTAGCCAGCGCCTAAGAATATTCGCTGGTGCCTTAGAATAGTAGCCGGCGCCTAAGAATATTCACCGGCGCCTAAGAATATTCGCCGGCGCCTTAGAATAGTAGCCGGCGCCTAAGAATAGTCATCCAAAAACGAGATTGAAACTTACCAGAAGCTGCTGCATTTCTCACCCTCGGCTTATACTCGAGTCAATAAGCTTTCCCAGTTTTGGAGGTAAAATTAGGTACCTCGGCTTATACTCGGGGCGGCTTATACTCGAGTATATACAGTAATAAAAAGTAGCTATAGATGGGATCTTTAGATAGGATCAGTGACTCCCCATTTGAAAGCTGGAAAGAGTCAGAAGAAGAAGCCAAATAATTAAAAAAAACTATAAAAAAAGTAAAAATGAAGGTCATTGAAAATTGCTTAGAATTAGCCATTCTATAACATACTAAAAGTTACTGGAAAAGTGAACCGCCCCTTTAGGGCAATGGCGGTAATGTGTCTCGCTAGTAGGACAACATATGCATTGCCTAGTGAAGAAACTTCAGGCGACTTTGCAATGCAGATGTCTTCCTACTGGCAATTCACATTACTGCTGGTGAGAAAGAAATTAGACACATATGGTCACCCACAGTATCTCAGATTCAACAAATTGCCCAGTGTGCCAATGCTCTGAGATGTCAGACTTAACTTAAAAGTCAGTTACAAATAGGAAGGAGATAAAGCAGTAGCCAGAATCAGGTCAGTAAGGGGCAAATTTACTAAAGGGCCGATTTACTAACGGGTGCTGGCGTAAATTCGCTAGTGAAGGAGATAGCCTCTAGCGCTACTTCACACTCTAACGCCAGGCGAATTTTCTCTCTGGCGAATGGACGTAACTATGCAAATTCACTAGGATGCTGATTTTAATGAACGTTACCTCTTTTGCCAGACTTGCATTCGCCACCTCAGACCAGGTGAAGTGCAATAGAGTAGATAGGAGTTCCCCAAAAAAATTTTTCTAAGTCCTAAAAAACGCTGGCGTCTTTTACTTTTTACAGGGTGATAGGTTGAAAAGGATCATAATTTTTTGGGGGGTACCCTCCTTCCCCCCTATATTTCCTAACATATGGCACCTAAACTATACAGTGGGCACATGTGTAGGGTAATATAACAACTTTATTTTATTTAATTAAGTTTTCCAGGGTGTCTGTATCAGCCCAAGGCAACCACAGCTGTTTAGCAGTGAAGATCATTGTCTCCAAAGATGCCCCAGTAGCTCCCCATCTTCTTTTCTGCTGATTCACTGCACATGTTCTGTGCTGCTGTCACTTACTGAGCTTAGGGACCCACTCACAATATACAGTACACATAGAATAGAAATGTCACAATATAAGGCTGATTAGTAATTAATACAGATAATTACTACATGGCAGCACAGAAACCAGTGCAATTAGCATCAGAATTTAATAATCAGCCCCATAGCATCAGCTTATATTACAGGCCAACCTCATTTTCTGCTGGATAATTAGTGACGACCCCTGAGTTTAGCTTCTCAACAGCTGCTCAGAGCCCACTGAGCATGTGAGTGTCAACAGAACAATATAACAGCTCACTGGTTAATTTAAAAATAGCACTTAATAGTAAAAATCCAAGTCCCACTGTGACTCCTTCAGCCTGTCTGAAAGGAGTTCCATCATGAAGTGCTGGCTCTTTCTGAAAGGACAAGATATGGCTGCCTACACACCAATATTACAGTTAAAAAAAATACACTTGGATCAAGAATACATCTCTTTATGGTAGAGTGACATATTTACAGTATAAATAAAGTAATTTAAAACTAAAAATGGCACGATAGAAATCACTTTATTGAAACCAACCGGTAGAGTATGTCTACCTGAAATTTTCCTTCTTCTCATTCTTATGTAATATTGCTAGCTCGCTATAAAGTATATAATATATATGTGCATTCAGGACAAGACCAGACATCAGTTTTTATTTTTTATACAATGAAAACCTCTTTCTCTATTTTTAACTTTTTTTTAGAAAGTCAGTACAAACCATTTTATTTCCAGATTATATACTTTCCTCCCATGGCTTGACTTTACACAAAGTACAAATACACCATTTTATTTCAGTGTCCCTCTAAGGTTCTTTGAAACAACGGCCAAGAGTTGACATCGATTTTGAATGATTACAGCACTGTAAGTGGCCCTTTTTTAATTAAATACACCTCTCAGCACTGACAAAAAGAACAGCTTTGTGTCAATTCTCAGAAAGCACACTTAGAAGACACCTTCTTCACAACATCATCTGTCCAACCTGACAATCAACATGAAAAATGCTCAGTTAAAAGGTGTTAATCTGAATGAAATTAAGGCGGCAGCACACAATTCCACTTCTGTAATCCTCCAGGCATGACAACTGGAACAGCCCTCTCAACACTGGGAGTCCAGATCAGTCAATGTCATGACGTCTATTTATGTCAGTGGTGAGGACCCCTGCAGTGATTCCCAGCTCTTTTCATTTCCAATTCATTTTCTCCAGGCAACTGTCATTTCTTTTACTGGCCCTTACTTGATTCTTGTCTCTGCTTGATCCCAGTTGCTGCTCTTCATCAGGATCCAATACAGTTGACTTTATACATATGAATACAATATTCTTCTCTAATCATTTTCATTTAATTACTTAAATAAAGAATCTATTGAAAATGACCACACAAAAAAATTCACATTTCTATATAAAACCCATACTGAAGCATTGCCTATATACATATACTATAACTAACAAGGAAAAGTTGTGCTCACCACTAATTTTTAAAACCATTAGAGCAGGGGTCCCCAACCTTTTTTACTTGTGAGCCACATTCAAATGTAAAAAGAGTTGGGGAGCAACGCAAGCATGAAAAAGTCCCTTGGCGTGTTAAATAAAGTTTATGATTGGCTATTTGGTAGCCCCTTTGTGGACTGGCAGCCTACAAGAAGCTCAACTTGGCAGTATACTTAGCTTTTATGCAATTAAAACTTGCTTCCAAGCTTGGAATTCAAAAATAAACACCTGCTTTGAGGACCCTGAGAGCAACATCCAAGGAGTTGGAGAGCAACATGTTGCTCGCGAGCTACTGGTTGGGGATCACTGCATTAGAGGCTGTGACCACAAAATACATATGGACAAATACAAGAGTCTTCTGCACTCAATATATTTAAGACATTGAGACATTTTGTGCATACTGCTACTGAAAAGTGCCTTACCCTTTAAACAAAACAGGGATTGTTTGTCCATATATTGCAATATATTTAAGCTGACCAACTACATCAAAGTATATATAAGGTGCCCATAGGTTTCTAAAGCCTTCAATTCAATAATGTTTTATTTTTGACCAAAGTATATTGCAGAGGAATCAAATTAGCATATTTGGTGGCTGGGAGATTGATATACACTGCTAATAATCAATGTGTGATGGACAGTTTCTTGGTGGGTTACTGCCCAGATAAAACTTGTTCAGGGCTTATAAATAACTCACACTGTTTATCAGTATGTTAAAGGAGAAGGAAAGCTCCAAGACAGTTTATTGCCAATAGAATAGCCACCATAGTGCAAGCTAGAACGCTATATTTATTCTGCAGAATGCTTTACCGTACCTGAGTAAACAGCTCTAGACACTGTCTCTGTTTGTTTAGGATAGAAGCTGCCATATAAGCTTGGTGTGACATCACTTCCTGCCTGTGTCTCTCCCTGCTTACTAACAGCTCTGAGCTCAGATTACAGTAGGGATGGGAGGAGGGAGGGGGAGAGGAGCAAACTGAGCATGCTCAAGGCCGTGCCCTGGAGGTTTAAGCTGAAAACAGGAAGTCTGATACAGAAGCCCATGTGTACACAATAGAAGGCAAGAAATGTGCTGTTTCTTTTGACAGAGGACTCAGAGCAGCATTACTTTGAGGGTTTACTGGTGTATTTATATAGACCTTTCTGATAAAGCTTACTTAATTTTAGCCTTTCCTTCTCTTTTAAATGTTGTATTGCTTTAAAATTTCGATTTCCAATATAAAATTACATGCATTTATATTGTTGTGTGTGCTGTATACTGTCACGCCCATTCTAGGATTATATATAGGTATGGGACCTATTATCCAGAATGCTCTAGACCTGGGGTTTTCTGGATAGTGGATATTTCCATAATTTTATACTAGAAAATCATGTGAACATTAAACAAACCCAACAGGATTGTTTTGCCTTCAATAAGGATTACATACTGTATATCTTAGTTTAAATAAAGTACAAGGTACTGTTTTATTATTACAGAGAAAAAGGAAATAATATTTAATAATTTGCATTATTTAGATAAAATGGCATCTAGGGGAGATGGTCTCTAATTCAGAGTTTTCTGGATAACAGGTTTCCATATAATGGACCACCATACCTCTTCTCTGTCCTGATATGTCAGGGTAACACAGAATGGTAGTGTGTTGAAATTCGTAGACATCTGTTATAATAAAAACCTTCATTATATTTAGCCCAGCTCTTGAGTCTGCAATGTGAGCCTACCTTCATATCTTAAGTGCAATGTAAAATAGAAGTTCCTTTTGTTCTTAACCTTAATGCAAAGTCTACAAAACAAAAACAACACCTACTGTATAAGTATATATAACAGCAAACAGTAAAATGAAAACGACACTTTATATTGCTGGCCTCACAATAGCCCTGATGTTTTATGGCCTGACCCTCAGGGGCAAGTATTAGTCATTACGTTTGAGTCTGCACGCCAAACTCAAACGGCACATTAATAATCCCATGTAACTGCATGCCATCAGCAGTTCATCATCTCCAAGCAGAATGCACCCACTCGTATTGGCACGGAGATACCTAATAGCGCATTACCTCAATTCAGAGACCTCTCGGTCCCGTCTTTTTTCTCATTTCATCTAATAATAACTCTATGGATCGGCAGTAGCAGACGCCAAAGCAAATGCCATACAGATAATTCTCAAAAAAGGGCAGGACCTTCCATTACAAGGATGAAGACAGTTTTAATTCGGAGATCAATATATTGTTTCCAATCTTCAAAGCCCTGTGTCAGAAATCACAATCAATTCTTCATATACTAAAATGCTCGTACTAAAATGCTTACAGTTAACTAAATACAATCTTTTAATGTACATAAGTCATTAAAAGCTTCTGGAGAAATCACTTGTGCGGAGAGATGGACAGTGAGAGGTGGAGTCAGTGCAATATCATTCTCTCGAGCCACGCTCGCTGCACGCATCA
Organism: Xenopus petersii; assembly: GCA_038501925.1. Lineage (NCBI taxonomy): Eukaryota > Metazoa > Chordata > Amphibia > Anura > Pipidae > Xenopus > Xenopus petersii. The sequence continues at coordinate 146,377,267 of CM076682.1, forward strand.
ATCTCTTCCAGCATAATGTTGTGTTCAATAGCTTTGTAAAACTGAAAGAATATGCCAATATTATCAGTAATGGTCCCTAACACTAGTTCCTATGTCATCTGTTAGTACAGCATTGAGGATATACACTGAGATGAGCAGAAGCAATATACACTGGTGTTATAGTAGAATGCATCACTCATGTAATTAATTAAAGCTGATAAAGGCTGATTTATGGGTCCATAATTTACTTTTTACTGTATATAAATTGTCCACAATCCTTAATTGGTCAATCCTGGAACTTGGAAGAAAGTTGTGATTACTGTCTACCAACAGACTTCTAGTCTGTAACTTTTTAGGAGTAGTTTTCTAGTTTTCTAGAAGCCAACCGGGCCTGAATGGTAAATTGTACTAAAATTGTACATTAACAAGTCTAGACTAGTTAGTTGGGGGGGGGGGGCATAAATATCCCTTGCAGGGCTACATCTTGGTCTTCAGTTGAGACTGTCTGCTCTAGAGTCATTTACTAGACTGAAAAATAATTGCTCCACATTCTCATGTACAAGAAGAACATATGGATGGCTAATTCGGTTACAAACCAAACAGGACAACTCTCATGGTCTGTAGGCAGCCAGTGTAATATTTATCTTTAGTTGTTAACTATATAGCATCTCAGCCCTCTACAAAATGTCTATATATGCCTTTTTTAGCTTGGGAGTGAAACTGCCCACTAATTTTACTTATCTCTGAGGCAACATAGAAATGAGCCGTAATGAGTCCCCTGTGATTAGCTTAAAGGAACAGTAACACGAAAAAATGTAAGTGTTTTAAAGTAATGAAAATATCATGTAGTGTTGCCCTGCACTGGTAAATCTGAACTGTTTGCTTCAGAAACACTACTATAGTTCATATAAACAAGCTGCTTTGGAGCAATGGCGGAAATTGAAAAACGGCTATATGGCACAGGTTAACTAATGGATAACAGATAACACCATTAGACAGACAGAGCTTATTTGCTATCTGCTGTGTAACCTGAGCCTTTTGTCCTTTGAATGGCTGCCCCCATTGCTACACAGCAGCTTATTTATATAAACAATAGTTGTGTTTCTTAAGCAAACACAGCAGTCTTACCAGTGCAGGGCAATACTGCATTATATTTTCATTACTTTAAAACACTTTTATTTTTTGACGTTACTGTTCCTTTAAATATTTATCACTAGTCAAATTGGTACCTAAGCAACAACCCATGGCAACCAATCCCATTGCTGCCTTTATTGTTCTACCGGAATCTAAGTGTAAAAGCTAACCACTGATTGGTGGCTATGGGTTACTGCATAGGTGCAAACTGATCCAGTCTTCATTCATGCACCCTGGGTTTCCTTTAAGAAATTTAAATGGTATAATGGGACAGATTAATATCAATAAGAAAATGTTATTTTATGGTTTATCACGTAAAAATGTATGGGTGAGATTCAATTTGAGGAGAGAGAAATAAACTTTCTTTAGGTTTCATGTGATAAATAGTGAGATAAGTTATTCTTATTAAGTTGCATCTGGCTCTATGGGAATATCTGGAAATTAGGTGATAAGCTTTTCTCTGGTCCATTATGTGTTAGCTAGCTGGGCATAGGATTTTGCTTTATTCCCCTCTTCGATCGTACAGATCTGTGTCGCCTTATATGAGCCAAAAGCATTAAGGTAGAAATCTACAAACTTTGGAACTGATTCCCATGGGGCTAAGCTTGAAGACACCTTTTGAGTTAAATTTAGGATTGAATGTCTTTGTTGTCTTGGGTAGACTTAGAAAAGCAGAGGTTCACCAACCTTTTTTTACCCATGAGCCATATTCAAATGTTAAAAGAGTTTGAGAGCAACACAAGCATGCTAAAAAGTATCTGGTGCCAAATAAGGGCTGTGGTTGGCTATTTGGTAGCCTCTATGTGACAGGTTACAGGCAGTAGCCCTGGTTTTTATGCAACCAAAATTTGTCTCCAAGCCAGGAATTACAATAAAACCTGCTTTTGGCCACTGGGAGCAACATCCAAGGGTCTGGTAGGAAACATGTTGCTCACAAGCCACTGTTTGGGGACCAGGGCCAGAACTAGGGGTAGGCAGGAGAGGCACGTGCCTAGGGTGCAAAGCTTGGGGAACGCCAGGCATGTACCTTTCATGTCTCCTACGCCTAGTCCAGCAGTGTTACGTGATTGTTGGGGCCAAGCAAGCATCTCTATTGCGCACCAATCTGCTCATGCTCGCAAGTGCTCGTCTGTGTGAGGAGGGCGCAGAGGGGGCGACGCAGCCGGCCCGGTTACCTGGGGCGCCCCACCGGCATGGCCCTGCACTGTTCGGGACCAATGCCTTAAATCAAAAACACATGACACATTTGTCCAGAGAACAGGTTACTTTGACCAGAGAACACAGCTTACCTTACCTATAACATTGAATATCAAGGTGCTATAACACAAATAGATATCAATTACCAAACACAATTCCCAGAATTCATGTTATACCAAACCGTTGTTCATATTTCAGCACTCTTCCATTTATAAAATATCTTTAAATATAAGATCTTCTATGAATGCAATAAGCTGGGCTCTTCAAATTTACGATATAGAAGGCAAATGACACTCCAGTCTAAGACACATTTATTTTCCTTAGGTCTTATCATAGACTACGTGCAGTATTGGCAGTCCCTAGCTTTTTCCTAATTGCTACTCTCAGCATAAAGGTGAATGCCCTGCTTTCCCCCCAGAACTCCCAGTTACTTTGTCTTCCAACGTAAACAGCTTACAAAGCAAATCATCATAAAACATTTTAGTCAAACCATCAGTGCATCGAGGGGTGAAATTCTTGTCTTTTAACTTGCCAGAGTGTGCTGAAAAAGCAGTAGGATGCTGTATCCAAGCAGTGAACCTTTAAAGGCAAGAAAGCTTCAAAGAAGGACTCCAGTTAAAATAAAGTAACCAAAAAGAAATTGAAAAGAGCTTGTTTGATGCATATTCTTTATAGTGGCAACAGAAATTATCCATATTATAAATATAGATGTACAGTTCCCTGGGTTCTTTAGTCATTTAGAAGCATTATTGTGCGATGTGAAGGTGTGTGAGAAGGCGGAGCCAAGAGCTGTTCATTCTAATGAAGCTACAGGCAATCAATGGTGCCCATTAATCGGTCATTGGCTGAACTGAATAAGGTGGAAAGACTCAACAATGCCCACGAGTCTACTTAATAGTATTGCGCAGGGCCGGAACTAGAGGTTGGCAGAGAAGAGTCCGCCTAGGGCGCAATTATGGGGAGGGGCGCACTTTTAAGGGGAATTTTTTTCTTTTTTACAACCCTCTTTTGCTCGGCCTTTAATAGTTTTTCAATTTCAAATACCCTGTTTCAACCCCCTCTTGCCTGTGATACATACTCTCTCATGACCTCCCTGCCTCTCTATTGGCAGCTGCTGGCGCAGGTACAGATTTGTGGGCAATATCTGGGCTGCTGATTGCATAGGTAAACAGATGATATGGGGCAATATGATGGATTTTTGGCTGCTGCTGACACAGGTACACGGGGCAATATGGTGGCTGCTGGCACATGTAACAGAAGTTTGGGTCAATATGATGGATTTTTTTGGCTGCCACTGGCATAGGTACAAATTGGGGGTAACAATATGATGGATTTTTGGCTTCTGCTGGCACAGACACAGATTGTGGGTTTGGGGGTAATCTGAGGGATTGGATGCCATTGGCACAAGTAAAAATGGGGTCAATATGATAGGTGCTGGCACAGGTACAGGGAGCAATAAGAATGGTAAGGTGGGAAATGGTAATGAAGGACCGGGTGGGGGGCACTGATTGGCCTAGGATGCCAAAACACCTTGGCCCGGCCCTGGTATTGCGGATGATGCTGCTGTCACTTACCCACTCACAATACACAGTACATATAGAAAATAAAGTCACAATATAAGGCTGATTAGTAATTAATACAGATAATTACTACATGGTAGCACAGAAACCAGTGCAATTAGCATCAAATAATCATCCCTGTAGCATCAGCTTATTAAAGGGGAACTAAAGCTTAACTAAAGAAGTAGCTAGTAATGTTGTAAATTATGTTTTGGGCTACTGTACCAGCCCAAGGCAAAATCAGAATTTTTCGTATTTTTTTTAAATAAAAAAAGTTAGACAAAACTATAATCCGTGATTTACCCTTTTTATAAAAAAACTCCAAAAAATCGGCTTAACAAAGACCATGACTTTTTCAGATTGTCGCAAAATAACATGACTTTTTTGGATTATCGCATGAAAAATCAATGATTTTCAACTTTGATGCCCGAAAATTCTGAATTCTTAGTGAAATTGCCGGAAAAGAAATGTTAGGATTATCTTACGAAACCCAGCATCGACAAAAACATCTTCAAATTGCAAATAGGACCTTCTCCAATGACTTCTACAGGACCTTGACAGCTTTAAGAGTATTTTCAGATTTGGACAGCCTCTGGGTATAATAAATCTCGAAAAATTCAGATTTTATAGTAACAAAAAACTTGAATTTTTTGAGTTTTTAGCATTCAGAATTTTAATCATTTTAGACTTTTCATTTCATTCATTAATATTTAGCATTATGAATAAATATCCTTTTGATGTAATTATTTCTCAACATTTCTGCAAAAAAAGTATTATTTCACTTAGCTCTGATTTTGTTTTTTGCATGCAAATGGAACCACTGGTACACATTCATTCAAAATATTGTAATCATGGAATTGAGGAACTCTTTGAAATAAACCTCTTCCGCCCAATATATATTTATATGAGCCTTTTCAACCTACATGTTCTCTGACAGATGAGTCCACTGCAAAATTGAAAATGACTTCTGAAAAGCATATTCAAGTGGAGATGTCTATGGGGATTTTGTGTCAGCCCAGCCTGTCTATATGTCTCTCTATTTAATTGAGCCTTTGGGCCAACATTTGAAAAGACTTGAGCATAATGTGAATGTATAAGTAGGTAGAACCTTCGCACCCAGTCTGTAACGGTGAATGAGTATCAGTGACAAGGGAGCTAGAAATGTTCTCTTACCACCCCACCAATGTCATCACTTTATATCATTCTTTATATGCTGCTGAGGGTTAACTGTACCTAGATCTGTGTTGACTTCAAAACTGATGTTTGTGTTTTTATTCTGAAATGTTCACGTGAACTATTACAAAGTATTTGTTGGAAACCAAGCAGAAGGGTGCTGATTGCTTATCTCAGCTTACATCCACCATAAGGTATTAATGTACCACTTTACCAGTAGCTAGTCATTATATACAAAAAGGACATACTTATAATCAGATAGAGTTCAGTGTTCTTGAGAAGGTGACTGGTGGTAATTGCATGCATTCACTTAAACAGCAATAAGTATTTTGAAAAGTTGAATTGAAGAATATCATGCATACTTCTACATGAACTTGCCAGCTCAATATATTTATTCCAATCTCTAGTGTTTTATGTTTATTAAATCTCAAAGATCTAAGTTTGTCTTGACCACAAAAAACTCAAATTGTGGTAAAGCTTGATTTGAATGTTGATAATACATTAAAAGAGAAGGAAAGGTACCGAAGCAGTTTATTGTCAGTAGATTAGCCACAATAGTGCAAGCTTCAACACTATTTATTCTGTAGAATGCTTTACCATACCTGAGTAAACAGCTCTAGAACCTCTCTGTTTGTTTAGGATAGTAGCTGCCATATTCATTTGGTGTGACATCACATCCTGCCTGAGTCTCTCCCTGCTCAGTCATAGCTCTGGGCTCAGATTACAGCAGGGTGGGGAGGAGGGAGGGGGAGAGGAGCAAACTGAGCATGCTCAAGCCCTGCCCTGGAGGTTTAAAATGAAAACAGGAAGTCTGATACAGAAGCCCATATGTACACAACTGAGGGACAGAAATGCAGTGTTTGTTTTGACAGGGGACTCAAGGAAGCATTTCTTTGACGGTTTACTGGTGTATTTATATAGACCTTTCAGATAAAGCTTACTTAATGTTAGCCTTTCCTTCTCCTTTAAGGGGCAGATTTTATCAAGGGTCGAATTTTGAAGTAATGGGAGTTTTTTTTGAACTCCCATAACTCAAAGAAAAAAGACCAACTGAAATTTATTTTAAAAATTAAAGTTTTTTTCTGCGGGAGAGGCTGTATTAGAATTGTTCAAATCAAAGATCGTATTCGAATCTTTCATAGTCAACCAAATGACTCCAAAAAGGTTCTAGAAAGACCCGCCATAAGCTAAAACAGCAATTTGGCAGGTTTTAGATGTTGAATGGTCAAAGTTTTTAAGATACAGTACATGATAAATTTCAATATTCCAATAGTCTAATTTTATTCAAATCTAATTTTATCCTCCTATTCGATAGGCAAAGTACACAAAAATAGCTCGAAATTCAAATTTTTTTACTTTGAATTTATACTTCAACCCTTGATAAATCTGCCCCTGAATTCAGATTTTTTGCAGAAATTTGATGAAATAGTGTCCAAACAAATCACAAATTCGAATATTTTGTGACTGCATTTTCTGAACGCAAATGTTCAAGGTTTATGAATTTAAAAAATTCTCAGAAATTCAAATGAAAAAAATTCAACATCTAAAACCTGATGAACTTCTATAGAAGTCACTGTGGGTTTATTTGCAACACTCAGACTCTTTTTTAATTTACATTTTTAATAAGCGATTTTTTAAAAATGTATGAAATAAATTGATTTCTGTGGCAAAATCTTTTTCCAGTGAGTTTTTTTAGATTTTAATTTTTGTGAATTTAAAATGTGATTGCAAAAAAAAAAAAAAACGTTGCTCAGTTTGTTTAGATTTGGGAGGCCCATTTATCAACATTCTAACTTTAGTGGTTTTTAAGGTTTAGAAACCACAAAAAGATAGTTTTCTCTAAAACCATGTAAAATAAGTAATTTATTAAAACAGCCCAATGTAAAAAGTACAAACTAATAAAATTGCAGAACTCATCCAATTAATAATACGAAAACCTCAAAATTCTCAATTTTTTCAGCAAATACAAACTAAAACCCCCAAAAACCTCTAAAGGCTAGAAATAAAGAAAGCTTTTACTATTGGTAAAATGACAACTCCCATTGACTTCTACACGATCTCAACAGCTTTTAGATGGCAAAGAATGGTGTTAGTGTTTTTCACATTTTTTTTTAAATTTAATAAATTACATATTTTTCATGGTTTAGTATACATTTTTATCCCTAAAATATATTATTTGTGAAAACAAAGAAAATGCAAACTTTAATAAGTGGGACCCTTGTTTTTGCAATCAAGCTTTTGAACAACTTGAATATGAGTAAATCAACCTCCCCAACTGGTTGTTACGAAAAACAAATATTCAGTCTAACATGGTGACACGAGAGTCTATAGACTAATATTTGGACTGTAGTGTTAAAGAGAAGTAAATGTGACTCCTTTCAGAAAGAAGTGTCATGGCTGACATCACTTTAACTGCATTTGATAGTCTCATGTAGATGATGACCGTTATCTATTATAATTTTGGTTCCTTCTATAAAAGGGTGAAACTCAGAATAGGGCAGGGTTCAGGAACTGCTAAAAAACACTTCTTTCTCTAAATGAATGTGTTTTTCTGGTAGAAGTCAATGTTCTTTTTTTCTGCCGAGATTTCAGAAAGGGAGCATTGTTAGCAATAATCTGTCCTGAACACTCCTATCTTAAGTGCTACTTTTTTTTCCCTTCCTTCGGACAATGACTCTTTCTGCTGCATCAATTTCCCCAGGGAGATAGAACGTTTTTGTGTCTTCCTGAAATGCTGTGCACTCGCTCTATATGAAAGGCTTCTTATCTTGACACATGGCAGGCATAGTCCTCTGTTGACTGTTACACGATTATTACAAAGGGTTGTGGAATATCAGGAAAAATAGATGCGGCATCTAATGTTAACGTTTTATCAGCACATTACATGCTCTTTTCCAAACATTTTTAGATGTTGTATGGAAAATATATGGCAGCTTTTCAACAACATTACTTAAAAAACTATGATTTTTGTAAAATAGGTGAGATGTTAAGTTCTATTGTACCACTTGTCTAAGCATGTCTCTTGAGGAGTGGCGCATCGGAGAAGACACTTCAGAACTTCTTATCGTCACCATATGTATGCTGTCATTTTGACCTGTAATAATGTCATTTACCAGGCAACTGGAATGACGTCACTCAATCTGCCATTTAGGCCAAGAGTGCTTTAATCAGACAATTCATGGGGCCAGATTTAGTTCCAGGAGAATTTGAGGAGAAAAAAGTTTCTCCTAATTCCATTCCATTTTTTTCGCATGGAGGCCTATTTATCAATATCAATTATCACGATAGTGGTTTTAAAAGTTTTTGAAACCATGACTAAACTCACGTTCTCTAAAACTACAAATGTCATGGAATTTATTAAACGATCCATGTTGAAAAAGCACGAACGGGAAAACTCAAAAAAGTTGCGAAAATAGCAAAATCTTTTTGACTTGTCGCACAATAACGAAGACTTTTTCATATTGTCGCACAAAAGTCAGAGTCAAAAGCACCCAAAAAATCTTGAATCTAAGAAAGATCTTCCAGTTGTAAAAGGGCAATCTGTCATTGACTTCTATGTGATTTCGACAAGTTTTCGCTGGAGTAGTTTTGCATTTGGATTTGTCACCCTTTTTTTATCCTGCTCCTTTGACTTCAGTAGAGTTTTCATGTAATACATTGAATTGGATTCCATCTGGCTCTATGGGAAAATCTGGAATTGAATTAGAAGATAAGTCAACATGAAACTGGCCCTTGGTGCATTTCATAGTTTGGACACATGTCTCAATAACAGCCATATAAATCTTGAAAATCTGAATTGAAACCTAGCTTGAATTTTGAAAATACAACTCCCATTGACTTCTACACGAATATTTTCATTCCTGTTGTTGTTTTTATTAAATCCTGAAAATCAGTGAGGCCCAGTTACTAAAGGTTGCATTTTAGTGCTATTAGAACTTTCTGAGACCATGATTAAGCTTTTAAATTATTTCTCTAAAATCACGAATGTCATGTAGGTTATTAAAAGATCTGAATTAAAAAAGTACAAACGAAAATAACTGTTGAAAACCCCAGATCTTTCATAAATGAACGGAAAATTTGTATGACAATGTTTTAAAAGGGAACGTTCATTGACTTCAACATGACCTTGAGCGTTTATTTGCATTCTGTCAGGGAGCCTGGAGCTCCCTCCAGGGAGGTTGTCAGGATCAAGGAGGAAGCCCTCTTGAGGGAACAAGGTCGCGGTGTCCAAGGGGTTAATCCAAAAGAGTGGTCAGAATCCAGGCTAGAGTTCAAGGCAGGCAGATAACAGCAAGTCCAAAGTCCAGGCAGGGGTCAAGGATATTAATCAGGAACAAGTTTAGGAATATCAGAACAAAGGGAACCCAGGAAATACTTAGAGCAAGGTTTCCTATACTTGGGCGCCATTCTGGCGTCTAAAATGGGTTTTTATTTCAAATTTGGCGCCATGTGACGTCATTGACGCCCTTGCGCCGACGTCGGCGCACTGACGTCATTGCGCCGGCGCCGCTTACCCACGTGGCGGCCATGGGCGCCGCCATTTTGGGAGCGACGCCGGCAGGAGAGGACGCGCCGCCCGGAGCTCCTGGACCTGCTCCGGGCGGTGATTGCGACAGTACCCCCCCCCTCACGGGGGGCCTCCGGACCACCAGGATTTGGTTTCTGGGGAAATTTGGACTGGAACTCCCTCACCAGACGAGGAGCATGGACATCAGAGCGTCCCTCCCAGGAACATTCTTCAGGGCCAAAGCCCTTCCACTTGATGAGGTACTGAAGAGATCCCCTGGAGATTCTGGAGTCAAGGATCTTCTCCACTTCATATTCTTGTTGACCATCCACAGAGATAGTAGGAGGAGGAGGTTGGACAACAGAAAAGCGGTTGGAGGTAGCGGGTTTCATCAAGGAGACATGAAACACGTTGGGAATTCGCATCTCAGGGGGAAGCTGAAGTCTGACAGCCACAGGATTGATCACCTCCAAGATGGAAAAAGGACCTACAAACCTTGGACCCAACTTGGGAGATGGTACCTTCAGCCGAATGTTCCTGGAAGACAACCAGACTTTATCACCGACCTTGTAGGGAGGAGAGGGTCTACGTCTACGATCTGCAAACGTCTTATGAACCAGAGCACTCTTCTCCAGATTGGACTTGGTTGCAGCCCAGATAGCAGACATGTGGGCTGCATGGTCATCAGCGGCCGGAACATCGGACAACACAAAGTCTTGTGGGAAGGCTTGAGGATGTTGGCCATACACCGACATAAATGGGGACCTTCCAGTGGAAGTGTGGCAGGCGTTGTTATGACCAAATTCCGCCCACGGGAGGAGATCAGACCAGTCATCCTGGCAGAGGGATACGTGGTTCCTCAGGAACTGTTCCAGGGCTTGGTTGACACGTTCAGCTGCCCCATTCGTCTGCGGGTGGTATGCAGATGAAAACTGAAGAACAATTCCCAGGTCTTTGCATAGGGAACGCCAGAACTTGGCGGTAAACTGGGTGCCTCTATCGGAGACGATCTCCACCGGGAAACCATGCAGGCGGAAGATGTACTGGATAAATAGTTGGGATAACTCCACCGCAGAGGGCAACTTCTTCAGAGGGATGAAATGGGCCATTTTGGAGAAACGATCAATAACAACCCAGATCACAGTGTTCCCACAGGAGGGAGGAAGTTCGACAATGAAGTCCATGGACAGGTGGGTCCAGGGACGGGAAGGAACCGGCAAGGGCTGTAGTAACCCACTGGGGCGGGAGTGGCTTGACTTAGATGTGGCACAAACATTACAAGCAGCAACAAAGTCCTTCACATCTTTGCGGATATCAGGCCACCAGACCAGGCGTCGTAAGAGTTCAAGAGTCTTAGCTGGGCCAGGATGTCCGGCTTGCCTGGAGCAATGGGTCTGTTGCAGGATAGGCAGACGCAGCTCAGGAGGAACAAATGCCATTCCAATGGGAGTATCTGAAGGAGCAGAAGACTGACCAGCCAGGATTTGGTCGGCAAACTGTGGATACAGGGAGGCAATAATCTTGACTGGAGGGATGATTGGCTCTTGTCTCTCAGGAGAGCGGTCCACCGGAGTGAAGCTACGAGACAAGGCATCGGCCTTCCGATTCTTGGAGCCTGGGCGATAAGTCAAGATAAAATTAAATCGAGAAAAGAAGAGAGCCCACCTTGCCTGTCTGGGGTTTAGCCTCTTGAGGGACTGGATGAACTCGAGATTCTTATGATCGGTGTAAATCTGAACAGGAATCAGAGAACCCTCCAGGAGGTGACGCCACTCTTCAAGGGCAAGTTTAACAGCCAAGAGTTCTCGGTTCCCGACATCGTAGTATTTCTTGGAGAAATAAGCACAGGGGTGCAACTTCCCATCAGCGGGGTGTCTCTGAGACAGGATGGCTCCGGCTCCGACTTCAGAAGCATCAACTTCGATGCAGAAGGGTAGTTCAGGATTGGGGTGTCGGAGGACAGAAGCAGACGTGAAGGCCTCTTTCAAGGACTGAAAAGCTTCAATGGCAGATGGAGGCCACAAGCTGGGTTTACCCCCTTTCCGGATGAGGGCCAGGATAGGTGCAATGCGGGAAGAGAACCCCCGGATAAACTGCCGATAGTAGTTAGCAAATCCGATAAATCTCTGGATTGCCTTGGTACTCAGCGGGAGAGGCCACTCCTGGATGGCAGACACTTTCACGGGGTCCATCTCAAATCCCTCAGGAGAGATAATGTATCCTAGGAAGGGGATCTTGGACACCTCGAAGACGCACTTCTCCAACTTGGCGAAGAGAGAGTTCTTCCTCAGACGAGAGAGTACCTCCTTCACCTGGGAGCGATGGCTTTCTAGGTCTTTAGAAAAGATCAGGATGTCGTCCAGGTACACGACTACGAACCTTCCTAGGAGATCCCGGAACACATCGTTAACAAACTCCTGGAAGACGGCAGGGGCATTGCAAAGGCCGAAGGGCATCACGAGATATTCATAGTGCCCGTCACGAGTGTTGAAAGCCGTCTTCCATTCGTCACCCTCACGGATGCGAATGAGGTTGTACGCCCCCCGGAGATCTAACTTAGAGAATATCTTCGCCCCCTTCAGCTGGTCGAAGAGCTCTGCAATCAAGGGTAGTGGGTACCTGTTTTTTACAGTGATTTTATTCAGGCCCCGATAGTCTATACATGGCCGAAGGCCTCCGTCCTTCTTCTCCACGAAGAAGAACCCAGCCCCTGCAGGAGAGGTAGAAGGGCGGATAAACCCCCGCTGGAGATTTTCTTGGATGTATTCCTTCATTGCGGTGGTCTCTGCAGGAGAGAGAGGGTAAGTGCGGCCTCTGGGGGGGCATGGCTCCTGGCAGGAGTTCGACAGGACAGTCGTAGGAGCGATGTGGAGGAAGGAATTCCGCAGACTTCTTACAGAACACATCAGCGAATTCCTTGTAAAAGGGAGGTAGGGACTTCAGATCCGACAAAGAGATATTCACCCTCTGGAGGGGTTCAGCAGGAAGACAGTGCTGCTGGCAAAATGGACTCCAACGGGTAATCTGTCCTGCGGTCCAATCAATGGAGGGATTATGCAGGCGCAGCCAAGGGAGACCCAACACAACTGGAACGGATGGGCAGGAAATAATTAGGAACGAAAGTCTTTCTTTATGCAGCATCCCAACCTGCACAGGCAATTCCCCAGTCGTCATGGAGACAACTTCAACCTCCAGGGGTCTGTCGTCAATGGCAATGACACGGAGAGGAGTAGACAATGGGAATAAGGGAACTTCCATGTGTTTGGCGAATTGAGCGTCCATGAAGTTCCCAGCCGCTCCAGAGTCAATGAAAGCAGAGCCAACGATAGTCTTAGAGGCTAGGCGGATCTGTAAAGGAAGGAGAAACCTGTGAGAGTTCTCTTGAGACTTTGGAGTAGTGCCCCCTACATGCGTTACCCTAGATATACCTCGGGGAACAGAACTCGTGGGCTTCACCGGACAAGAGTTCGCAAAATGAGACTGTCCGCCACAATACAGACATAAGCCAGCCATTCGTCTACGAAGTCTTTCTTGTTCGGATAGACGAGCCCTTCCAACTTGCATTGGTTCCTCCGGAGGAGAAGGAGAGGCTAGAGTAGCTGGAGTCTGCAGGAGAGGTCTCTGGAAGCGAGGTGTCAACAAGGGTTGAAATCTTTTACAGCGCTCCCTCTCTACTTGATGCTCTCTGAGCCGAGTGTCCACCTTGATAGAAAGTGCGATCAGATCCTCCAGCAGGTCAGGGGACTCCCTGGAGACAAGATCATCTTTAATGCGAATGGACAGACCTTGATAGAATACGGCCTTATAGGCATCGTCATTCCAGGAAGTCTCAGCCATCAAAGTTCTAAAGTCAATAGCATAGTCACTGACACTGCGGTTTCCCTGCCGGAGTTGCAGAAGACGAGAAGGAGCATTAGTGACCCGACCCGGGGCATCAAACACAGTACGAAATGCTTGAAGAAAGGCCTTGGCATCAAAAGTCAGTGGAGAATTCTTCTCCCAAAGAGATGTTGCCCACTCAAGCGGTTTGCCCACCAAACGAGACATCACATACCCCACCTTGGAACGTTCATTGGGGAAGTGCGAGGGTTGGAACTCGAACTGGATCTGGCACTGTGTAGCGAAACCTCTGCAGGCTTGTGGGCCCCCACTGAAGCGAGGAGGAGGCGGAATGCGAGGCTCACTTGACGAGGAACCTGCGGTGGACGAAGCGGCCGCCAAGGAAGGATTTACAGCAGCTTGGGGTGCAGGGGGCGCTGGAGGCATCCGAGAGAGGAGGGTATCGAGTGCCTGCCCAATGCGGTACTGCTGGGCTTCATAATCCTCCATGCGGGATGCCAGTCCGCGGAGCGCTCGTCCGACATCAGGCGTAGCTTCCTCAGTAGGATCCATGGCCCAAGTATAATGTCAGGGAGCCGGGAGCTCCCTCCAGGGAGGTTGTCAGGATCAAGGAGGAAGCCCTCTTGAGGGAACAAGGTCACGGTGTCCAAGGGGTTAATCCAAAAGAGTGGTCAGAATCCAGGCTAGAGTTCAAGGCAGGCGGATAACAGCAAGTCCAAAGTCCAGGCAGGGGTCAAGGATATTAATCAGGAACAAGTTTAGGAATATCAGAACACAGGGAACCCAGGAAATACTTAGAGCAAGGTTTCCTATACTTGGGCGCCATTCTGGCGTCTAAAATGGGTTTTTATTTCAAATTTGGCGCCATGTGACGTCATTGACGCCCTTGCGCCGACGTCGGCGCACTGACGTCATCGCGCCGGCGCCGCTTACCCACGTGGCGGCCATGGGCGCCGCCATTTTGGGAGCAACGCCGGCAGGAGAGGACGCGCCGCCCGGAGCTCCTGGACCTGCTCCGGGCGGCGATTGCGACACATTCGTAGATTGTGGTTTAAATAACAATAAAAAAATGTATTTGTTTGCGCTTGAAAAGTAAGATTTGGAGTAGGGATGCATCGAATCCACTATTTTGGATTAGGCCGAACCACCGAATCCTTTGCGAAAGATTTGGCCGAATACCTAGCCGAATCCGAACCCTAATTTGAAATGAGGGGTGGGAAGGGGAAAACATTTTTTACTTCTTTGTTTTGTGACGCGATTTCACTTCTCGACTTTAATTTGCATATTCAAATTAGGATTTGGGTTTGGTTCAGCCAGGCAGAAGGATTCCACCGAATCCACATCCCGATGAAAAAGGACGAATCCTGGCTGAATCCCGAGCCGAATTTTGGATTTGGTGCATCCCTAATTTGGAGAGATTAACTTTCTACAAAGTTTGATAAATAGGCTCAAGAGTTTGTAAAGTAGAATTCACAGTTTTTGCGGCAAAAACTTAAATTACAGTAAAACTTTTAAAATTTTGATAACTCTGCTCTTTAGCTCTAATAAACAAGGGAAAGTTGTGCTCACCACTATTTTTTAAAACCATTAGGCGTGGGGTGCAATGAGGCTGTGACCACAAAATACATATAGTCAAATACAAGAGTCCTCTGCACTCAACCCATTATCAATATATTTAAGACAGCAACATTTTGTGCATAATGTATAATGAAGCAATAGAATTCTTAATGAATCAGATAAAATTGAGCATAGGACTGGCCAGATATGGGATGACTTTGATCAGCTTAAATATATTGCAATATATGGACAAACAATCCCTGTTTTGTTTAAAGGGTAAGGCATTTTTTAGTAGCAGCATGCACAAAATGTCTCTGTCTTAAATGTATTCATAATGGGTTGAGTGCAGAGGACTCTTGTATTTGACTTTAGCTCTAATGCCTTGTCTAGGCAAATGGGGTTCAAACCAATAAGGCATTTGACCAAACTGTCCATCCAGAGCACCAACACCATGACCTGTATATAGAGAGAAAAATGACATAGCTAAAAGTAACTTGATAATTTTAGAGAGATAATACTCATATTAATTCTAGCAATCCTAATGATCATTTTTTAAAAGTATAGGTTTCTTATTTTGATCAAATAAATCTTATATTACATTTGGTTTCATGATAGTTTAGCAATTCCTGTAAGAGCTAAGTAAACATGTCAGCGCTATATAAGGGATAACAATAACATTGATTAGTTTATTTGTATAAAAGTGATTACCATCTATAGCCCATAGCTCAACTGATTTATTCATCTCTATGTCGGTGTCCAGTTTAAGGGCAATCCTAATGGAATTATAATTCCCAGCATGACTTTGGCTAATAATGAGGGAGGAAATGAGAAACACTCCAGCTGTCGTATCAGTCAAACTCGGTAGGAAAAAATACTCTTAATTGGGTTCCATAGATTTGTGCTATGTTTTAGATCCAATTCATTTTAATGGTCATAGCTACTTGTAATAAATATTTTACAAAATATTCTTTCACCCAAGAACACAATTGTTCGATTCTAATAAGGACAACTCATTTTTTTTCCTATGTAATTT
Organism: Xenopus petersii; assembly: GCA_038501925.1. NCBI lineage: Eukaryota > Metazoa > Chordata > Amphibia > Anura > Pipidae > Xenopus > Xenopus petersii. The sequence continues at coordinate 146,393,246 of CM076682.1, forward strand.
GTTTTGGCTGAAAAGGAAAAAAGAAAAATAGACTGGGCTGGGCCCTGTGTATTATTATTCTTCATTGATAAAGTAATCAGGGCTGTGTATGTTATTAGCAAGACTGCACATGACAAAACCAATAGAAATAACAGGAAACAGGATAAGGCAAGATAAGAGAAGGAAAGCAAACCCCAAATGCATTTTCAGCTACAATGCTTCAAAACACACAGCTTGAGATAGCGGCTAAAACTCCTGGCCGAGGAGAAAAGCTTACGTCATGCTGAAATAATTTTATCTGAGAATTGCCATATTAAACCAAGAACAATTCTTCTTTATTTCAGGAGGTTGATTTTTACACCCATTTTTTTTAAGGATAAATCCAGCTAAAGTCAGATTGATGCCTGATTGTATTTCAGAATTTGAGTAATTTTTCTGGTATGACAGACAATGGGGAGAATTTATTCATCAGGCTGTACAATGCAGTTTTGCCCCTTGGCTGAATGGCATATAGTTTGATTTTTGTGTATTTTGCAAGCCTGGTTTTTTTTTCATATTAAAAATGCCTGACACAGCCTCTCCTGCTTTTTATGTAAATTGCATGCAAACACCACCCAAGAGAATTTTTGAGGTCAGTATCACAGTAAAATTGCCTTTGCTGGAGATTTCAGTGTGTTGATGTGGTGTTTAGTGATCAGAAAAAAATATGGAAAAAAGCACTGTAAAACTGTGCCCCTTTGCTTCAGCAAAAGGCATAAAATAACTAAAATTGTGCCCTGGAGCTGCTTTATTAAAGAACTTAAACTGTATTAAAAATACTAGGCACCTCATTATTATAGCTTGCCAAACATAAACGCCCACTGGAATTAGGAATGGGCCCAGTATTGACAGGGATTTTTGATATCTGGGATACTGTTAAGCTTAAAAAAGAACTCACAAACCCAAAATCCAGGCTTCATCCCATTTTACATAATATAGACTTTGTACCTGGTCTTGCGGTCGCAAACTTAAGGGACTGGTCTAAGTCAGAATCCCTTTTTGTGTCAACTACTGAATGGAAGACAACTTAAACCAGTGCAAGAGATATTACCTGATGAGTCGATGTCTCCAAGAAACAGGCTTCAGTGGATGCAAGTTCAACATTTTTTGATTAGAGCAGGAATTCTGGATAGGGTTGGTCCACCGGACACAGCATTTGAAAGTTTGTTTTTAGGTAGACAGGAGATATATAAGACCTTGATGAAATCCAAAGATTATCCTATGGACAGGTTCCGTCAGAAGTGGGAGCAAGAACTAAATACAACCTTCACAGAAACAGAGTGGAATCGTATAACATAACGCACTTATTGGATCACCAATTGCTGTAAACTCCAGGTAAATAGATTCTATCGCATTCGTATAAAGTTCCTACTGTTCTGGCAAAAATGAATGTGGATATACCAGATAACTGCTGGAGATGCAATCAACCAACGGCTAACTTGAGCCATATCTTCTGGTATTGTAATAAAATCAGACCCTATTGGATTGACATACAAAGACTAATAAAAAAAATTACGGAGCTTGCTACTTTCTACATAAAAATAACTTGTCTACATTGCAGTATAAAAAAAACGCGGCCCCCATCCTTATCAAAGCAGCCAAGTCTCTTATCCCTAAATATTGGAAATCGGTAAATATTCCAACAATAAAAGAATGGCTACTCAAAGTACAAGAAATATTCCAGTTTCAAAATCTGAAACAGATTAAAATTGAACAAAATCAACAAACAAAATTCACTTGTAAATGGTTTCACTGGATCTCCTACACTGAATCAAGATTTAATCTTAAAGGTAGATTAGGTAGAAATAAAAGAAACCACTGTTTCTGGTGCCTCCAAACCAACCAGAGTCCTAATAGACCCCTTGATCTCGTCAACTTCTGGTCCTCCTTCCTCTTCTTTCTATCTTCTCTTTTTTTTTTCCTTTTTTATTTATTCGTAAAATACTTTTATAGGGAATAACCTCTAGATAAGGAGTATACAGATGTTCCTATCTAGCTATAAGAAGGAGAATTCCGAGTAGAGATGGGAATTAGCTATGCCTGTATGTCGTTTTATTTTTTTGTTGTTAAATTTGTTTTTGGAAAAATCAAAATTAGTGATGGGCGAATTTATTTGCCAGGCAATTCGTGGCGAATTTGCGCGATACGCCGCCAGCGAATAAATTCGTGAAAGTCCCGCGAAAATTCGCGCCAAAAATTCGCCAGCGTCAAAAAAAATTTTCCGAAAAAAAAACGGGCGCCGGCGGAAAAAACGGGCGACGGCATCGAAAAATGGGCGACGGCATCGAAAAATGGGCGCCGGCGTCAAAAACGGGCGCCGGCGTCAAAAACGCAAATTTTTCGCCGTTTCGCAAATTTCGCGCGAAATTCGCTAATTTTTCGGCGAAGCGAAACGGCGCAAATTCGCCCATCACTAATCAAAATAAAGAATTAAAAAAAAAATACTAGGCACAAACTAGGGGGTGGAATGGGGACGCCTAGGTGCAACTCCCAACCTGCCCTTCATGAATACAGTCCTCCCAACTATGTATTCATCAGAGTGCAAATAGTCAAAAACATAGAGGACTGTGAATGGTTCTTGCACTTTGCACCCTGCCCCTAAATGAATTACACTGGTGCACTTCTGCAGTCCATGGGTGGTTAAAGGGATACTGTCATGGGAAAACATGTTTTTTTTTAAAACTCATTAGTGAATAGTGCTACTCCAGCAGAATTCTGCACTGAAATCCATTTCTCAAAAGCGCAAACAGATTTTTTTAAATTCAATTTTGAAATCTGACATGGAGCTAGACATTTTGTCAATTTCCCAGCTGCCCCTGGTCGTGTGACTTGTGCCTGCACTTTAGGAGAGAAATGCTTTCTGGCAGGCTGTTGTTTTTCCTTCTCAATGTAACTGAATGTGTCTCAGTGAGACATGGGTTTTTACTATTGAGTGTTGTTCTTAGATCTACTAGGCTGCTGTTATCTTGTGTTAGGGAGCTGTTATCTGGTTACCTTCCCATTGTTCTTTTGTTTGGCTGCTGGGGGAAAAGGGAGGGGGGTGATATCACTCCAACTTGCAGTACAGCAGTAAAGAGTGATTGAAGTTTATCAGAGCACAAGTCACATGACTTGGGGCAGCTGGGAAATTGACAAAATGTCTAGCCCCATGTCAGATTTCAAAGTTGCATATAAAAAAATCTGTTTGCTCTTTTGAGAAATGGATTTCAGTGCTGAATTCTGTTGGAGCAGCACTATTAACTGATTCATTTTGGGGAAAAAAGATTTTTCCCATGACAGTATCCCTTTAAATTAAGCTCTGGGTTTAAAATAATATTTAAAATACATTTTTATAGAACCCTTGTACCGTACAGACTTACAGACATGGGTTATTTTTGTTAAAAGACGTTAGCGTATAGAATTTTAAACAGTGACCTGGGTTTTGCCTCTGTATGATTAGTAAACCTTAGATACTTGAAAAGGGGGGGGGGGTGTTTGGCCGATCAAATGGAACGACTTTCCACAGGTGATAAATTCTGAGGTTAACAAACTAAATTAAGACCTACCCAAATGGATCCAAGCACACAAAGCAAAAGGGACACGCACTATAGGCCTTATGAGACATATGAGTCTCACCAGCACCTATCTACCCTAAAAATGAATATGGCTAAAAATGCCATATTTTACATACTGCAGTTATTGCACCAGTCAAAGGTTTCAGCTTGTCAATAGCAGCAATGATCCAGGACTTCAAACTTGTCACAGGGGGTCACCATCTTGGAAAGTGTCTGTGACACTCACATGCTCAGTGGGCTCTGAGCAGCTGTTGAGAAGCTAAGCTTAGGGGTCGTCAGAAATTATCCAGCAGAAAATGAGCTTCCCCTGTAATATAAGCTGATGCTACAGGTTTGCTGATTATTAAATTATGATGATAATTACTGCCATGTAGTAATTATCTGTATTAATTACTAATCAGCCTTATATTGTGACATTTCTATTCTATGTGTACTGTATATTGTGAGTGGGTCCCTAAGCTCAGTAAGTGACAGCAGCACAGAGCATGTGCAGTGAATCAGCAGAAAAGAAGATGGGGAGCTACTGGGGCATCTTTGGAGACACAGATCTTTACTGCCAAAGGGCTGTGGTTGCCTTGGGCAGCTACAGAAATCTAAAACTTAATGAACAAAATGTCTAATCTACTTTTTTAGTCAAGCTTTAGTTCTACTTTAAAAGGGGACCATTAAATAATCAGTATTTGAGAGAAGGTCAGGGAAACAGCTACCTGCAACATCTCATTTGGATGGGTCATAGAAAATAACATACAGCCATTTTCAGCCTGACTGACTGAGAATAGGCAACGCACCTGGGTCCACTTGGATTCTTGGGCTTTGGGCAGCTACTCAAAAAATCCATATTTTCGTGCACTACTGTAAGTCATTTTTTAGGATTCCATGACTCTTCACTCCCTGCCAGCCTCAAGCCACCCTTCCTTTTCTCTGATAGCCAAGCACCCACATACTACTGTAAGGTTGCATATTAAGGGGCCGATTCACTAACTTCGAGTGAAGGATTCGAAGGTAAAAAACTTTGAATTTCAAAGTTTTTTTTGGGCTACTTCGACCATCGAATGGGCTACTTCGACCTTCGACTACGACTACGACTTTGAATCGAGGGATTCGTAGTAAAAATTGTTTGACTATTCGACCATTCGATAGTCGAAGTACTGTCTCTTTAAAAAAAACTTCGACCCCCCTAGTTCACCATCTTAAAGCTACCAAAGTCAATGTTAGCCTATGGGGAAGGTCCCCATAGGCTTGGCTAACTTTTTTTGATCGAAGGATATTCCTTCGATCGTTGGATTAAAATCCTTCGAATCGTTCGATTCGAAGCATTTTATCGTTCGATCAAAGGAATTATCCTTCGATCGTTCAATCGAACTATCTGTGCTAAATCCTTCGACTTCGATATTCGAAGTCGAAGGATTTTAATTCCTAGTCGAATATCGAGGGTTAATTAACCCTCGATATTCGACCCTTAGTGAATCGTCCCCTAAGTCTTGGCACCATCCATTGTATATAGTCACCATTTGAGAATCTAGCCTCAAGGAGAACAGTGAAATTCTAATGGCCTTGAGAATATGTATTTTGGATAAATAAAGAAACAAACACAAGTTGATAATAGGTTTGCAAAACATGTTATGTTAATGAGAAAGGAACACAGATAATTGGAAGAGGATACAAGTGGAGCATGGCGGCAGGGTTCAGTGAGCTATGTAACCTTAAATATAATTAAGATTAAAGTTAACATTACTATCACAGCATTTATGTATTTATCTTCATAGAATTCATGATTCGAGTGTAGCAATGGCACATAATAGAAACCACTTTCCCTAGGCTGGGTGTAACGTTGCTTCAATGACCACTGTCCCTCATCACATACAAATCAGAAGAGACAGTAGATTTACTATTGCAAAAAGACGAAATTGTAACATAGACAACAGAACCTGCCAGGCAAGGTAATTGGAAAAAAAAAGACCTATTGCTGTTGTTGAGCTAGCACTGTCTACAGCCTGAAGGCGGAGGGATATGATGGGAGCTGCAGTTCACTAACAGCTGGAATATTCGTGGCCATATATTTATATTCTGGAAGGTATATTCTGGCTGCTATATTAGAGTTTTCTTATATCTGTGACCTTGGTATGAGTTTAGGGGGGCCCTGAACAGAAGATGTACCTCCAAAGTGACTTGAGCTTAAAGAGTTAGGCAAGCACTGCTTTAATGTGACCTTTGTAGTGATGGGCGAATTTGCCCCGTTTTGTTTGTCCCGTGAAATGTCCCGTGAAATTCGCAAAACAGCAAAAAAATTTGTGAAACAAATTGAAGTCAACGGGTCTGAAAATTATTTTGACGCACGTCAATTACGACGCCCGCGACAATTGTTATACGTGCACCTATTTTGGCCAAATGCATTAAAGTCAATGGGCATCCGGATAATTTTGATGCACGACAATGTTTACGCACGCAACTATTTTGACGTGCACCCAAAAAAACATGGATGTTTAGCTGGTGAATTTTCACAACAGTTTCGCAAAACGCTGAGATTCGCAACAAATTTCAAAAAATGTTTTGACACGTGGCAAAATTTTTTTGACACTCGTCTTTTTTTTGACGCACGACTCCATGCAAGTCTATGGGCGTCATTTCAGCCGCGAAACAAGCAAAAAAATTCGCCCATCCCTACTGGCGAATTTATTCGCCCATCACTAGTCCTGTGCGACGTGAAGAATAAATAGCTACTCTGTAAAAGTCTATGTTCTTTCTACAGGGTTTCCACAATTGTTTGTGTTACTTTTTTAAAAAATAAAACCCCCAGAATGCTTGTAAGTAGTTTAAAGAATGAGATAGGATGTGAATGCAGGAAGAAATCCTGTTGCTATTTTCGGAGGCAGGAAATGTTCTCTTGTTAAAGAAAACTTGGAAGTGTTTTCAACAAGTGTTTTGTTTGCTTTGCAGCGGATCAACAGGAAGGAAATCAGGAACATTGTGATGCTGACGGACAAATATCTTCTTTGACTTTAACGGCTTTAATGTGAATGTGGGTTCCTGCTTGTGAGAAATTCCTTTAGCTCAGGTTCCTCCTTCCTCAAGGCTTGGGGCACTCCCTCCTATTCTGGAAACTGTCTTTGTTCTCCATATGGACACAACATTGTTATCCACTATTCCCTGAAACGTATACATACAGTTATACGTATACTGCCAAAAATCTGTAAAACGTCACTGAAAAAACTTGACTTTTCCAGGATTTATTATGTGACACATTTCCGAATTCAAAAATCCTCCTGCTAAAACCTGTCACATCATGTAGAAGTCAATGGCAGATGTCCCTTTCACAACTGGAAGATCTTTCTTTGATTTGTGGTTTTTGACATTTGCAGGTGTATTTGACGTTGATTTTTGGGCAACAAAATGAAAAAGTCATAGTTATTGCGCAACAATTCGAAAAGCTGAGACTTTTCTGCAACTTTTCCCATTTGTGCTTTTTCACATTTCAAGTTTGAATTTTTTGATAAATGACTGACATTTGTTTATTCGTAGTTTCATAAACCTCTAAAGCCACTAAAATTCAACCTTTAATAAAAAGGCCTCCACAAGATCCAAATATAAAAAGTTTGAACAGGAAAAAAGTGCTGAACAATCCAAAAAAAAAAAAGAATATCTCTAAAAGATATATCGTTTTTTTGGACATGAAATACGAAAACCCCTGAAAGTCTGAATGGTTAAAAAAAAAAAGGTCCAATAGGATCAGTGCAGCTCCCATTGACTTCTATGGTAACGCAACTGCTTTGGAGAAGTTTTGCATTAGAGTTTTTTGTGGTTTTTACTCTTAATAGATCTCAAATTTTTAGCATTTTAGAGAAAAAAACATGATTTTTTTGAGAAAAAATACAATTCGTAAAAAAAAAGAAAATCCAAATGTTAGTAAATAGTCTATAAATAGTAATAATAATAAAAATGTTTTTATTTTTTTAATATATTTGATATATCTACCCATATGATCATTAGAAGTTATACAGTTACAGTCTGAGTGCCTATACTAAGGTGCAGATTTATTAAGGGTCTATTCTAAAGCAGATTTATCAAGCGTCGAAGTAAATTTGAGTGAATTTTTGAAGTAAAAAAATTCGAAACTCGAATTAATTTTTTGGATACTTCAACCATCGAATAGAATACCTCGACTTCGAATTTACTTCGACTTCGCTTCAAAGAAAAAATTGTTCGACTATTCGACCATTTGATAATTGAAGTACTGTCTCTTTAAAAAAACTTTGACTTCAATACTTCGTCAACTTAAACCTGCCAAAGTGCTATGTTAGCCTATGGGGACCTGCCAGAGCATATGTTTTGGGTTTCGAAGGAAAATCGTACAATAAAATCATTAGAATCGTACGATTCAAAGTACGATCCGAATACGATCGTACGATGAATAAAATCCTCCGACTTCGAATTCGAATGTCGGAAGGTCCTATTTGATGGTCGAATTTCAAAGTATTTTCCACTTCGAAAGTGAATGTGGCACAAAAGACCACACTCTCTTATAGCCAGATCAACAGATTTATCATGGTCAGTTGCTTATACTAAAGGGGTGTAAATGTATATTACATTATTGATATGGCCTTTTTTTTTTAAACACGGACTGAGACCATAGCAGATCTGTAGGGATCTATAGTAAAGAAAGAGCCCATTTTCGAGGCTAATATTTATTTTTAGGCCAAAGTAAAACCAGCACCATATATTATTCATTATTGTCTACAATAGTCGGGTTTGTTCTTTTACCCTATATGTCTCCTTTAAATAATGAGCGGGGCAGTGGCTGTTCATGTATCATACTCTCAGTGGGAATGTTCTCCGCATTATGATTTCATACTGTATGTTGTAGATTTTAGATCCTTTTGTAGCGTAAGTGCACGCTGTTCCATAAATCCGAAACCTCTCTGTATGTGAATTACTCATGAGCTACTGGAAAGCTCTATGCAGTTTATTAAAAGCTTATCTGCACTTATTATTACTAAGAAATGTAATCTCCTTGAAAAAAAGAGAAAAAGTCTTGTTTCTTCTTGTAATTTGCTTGTTTGTACTCCCAGCCTCCTGTGTTTGTGAGCATGAATGTCTCCCTGCAATTCTTTTGATGCCAAGATCTTTATATTTAATGATGCCGCACATCCCATTTAGAGTTTATGCCTCTTAAAGTTGCTGAATCCTCCAGGTAGACGGAGAGCTGAGTGGCCCACTTCAGATGGCTGCAGTGCTGTACCAGCAAAGAGGCTTTTAAGGACAGGTCATGTGTGGGAGTTGGTCCCTGGGGTTCCACTTGCCTCCTCACTTTTATCCACTGTATCTACTGACTCTTAAATTATTCCTCCAAATGCTCTGGTAAAATGCCTTGAATGTGTGCAAGATAAATATTTATGTGGCGCACTTGGGCTTTTTAGGATTTCCTTCTAATCTTTCAAATACCGTCCTATTTAATGGAATAAAAATCTTATACTGTGTATAACGAAAAGCCTGACCTGTAACTTGTGTCTAAATGAGCACCACCATCAAACACTTGTAGCAATGCCTGAACTTGCTGTATTGCTCCCCTTAAAAAGTTATAGCTAGAAGTTATAGCAGTTCCCCTTAAAAATTTATATGTATGAGAAATGCAACGACATGGTTATATAAGTCCCAGAAGCATGTCCTAGAGAAGTATGGATCAATTATGCTTCTCACTCATCAGTTACATAGGGGCTCCACACCTTGGAGAATGGAACATTGTTAGTGCAACAGAGCCCTGGACTAAACTTCTGCCATAGGCAGTGGTGTAACAGCTGAATGGTAGTCCTCTCCTCTCTGCCATATCTTCTCCTTTAACGTGGCCACCTGCTGAAAAGGAACGATTGAGTAGTAGGTGGGGGGGGGGGGGCTGCAAGAAGTTGTGTGCTGAAAATTTTTCAGGAAAACCACAATAACCCCCTTAATGTTTAAATGATTTTTTTTTAGTGAATTTAAAGTATGGGGATCCAAATTTCAGAAACGTATATCACTTTAAACTTGTTAAAGCCAATTGACCCAAGTCAAGCAGTCATTTCAGCAGACTAAAATTCCTGGCAATAAAAATCTGATAAGTGGGACTTATTACTGTTTCATTATGTTTAGTCAATATCACAATTTCAACTTTATTTCTCTTTCTAGACACTGGTGTTGTTAATGTTCTTCTTTCCCTTCCATCAATCCTTGTCATAACTGACTTTCTTGTCCATTCCTTTTTCTAAATTACCTAATCCAAACATATGATCTTGTCAAAACTACCAAAGGCTAAAAGTTTTATTGGAGCTGATTATTCACTTTCATTAGAGCTGACCCACGTGGAATGAATCATTTTGTGAACGGAACAGCTTTCTTGTTGATGCATCGTAGGCTAAAAAACTTCCTGTTGTCTGAAGCCATTGAGAAAACATTTCTCATCTGTATGCCATACCCCATGACCCCTGCTGAAGCTGCAACCCCCCTCCGCTCCAAGCCCCCTGCTGAAGCCTCAACCCCTCTCTGCCCTAAGCCCCCGCTAAAGCCACAACGTGCCTTCCTGCACCGTTCCTTATTTATAACTTGTTGCCACCTCAGTTGGCCCAGGGGCAGGTGAAGGTGCAGCACCCATGGTTTCCAGTGCTGAGCAGGTCTGGGTCGGCGGGGCCCACTGAATTTTTACCCAGTGTCCCACTGGCCCAGTCCAACCCTGTAGGTGATATACAGTATATACCTTAATTTTGTGGTTGTCTGAGTTTTCATTTTAAGGTCCAACCTTTAATTAGAGCTTTCTTAGCTCATAATATAACAAGCTGGGTTGTCAGGTGTATGTAGGATAGCAAATACGCATTCTCCCCAAATCTCAACCAAACTGACCTTCAGGCTGAACCCCCCTGCTGCAAGCTACCCATGGGTTCCAACCCAATAGTTTGGGAACCACTGCTCTATAGAGCTTAATCAAAACATAATAAGATCTAGCGCTGTTTCTAGTGCAGTGCCATACACTAACTTTAAGAAGAAGCTGAGGTTGGCATTAATGTGACTTTAATGATAATGTAAAAAGAAAAGGAAATGGTTTGCTGACAATGCAAACAGTGAGGAAATCACTCTAGTGGGATGAAGAAATACCGAACCCTCTAATGCTGAAGTTCTGTGTAGTGTTAGGCAAATATTTGTTTTATTTTTTTTTTTTTTGTCTGAGATGGAAAAATTGATTTTATGACTCTCCTTTGTCTGAAATATGACCATGCCCTGTGCCAGCCAAACCCACAGAAAGGCAAAGGGAAATGCTGATATACTGTGCAGTGTAATGGGCTATCAACGGGAGAGATAAAGTGTCTGATATATACCATTTTTTAAATTACTTTGGTTCCCTAAAACACTTTATAAGCATTACATTAATGATATATCCATCTCATTCTTCAGCCTTCTGTGTGTGTGTGTTTTGGTCTCCATAAATTAATAACTGATAAATATCCCATGTACTTAAAATGCACTCACCAAATCAGGTGTCCCATGCTAATGAGTAATGCCTGTTGCCTATGAACAACTGGTATTAGCGCTCAACATAGAATTGTTTGCCTTGTAGGTTCATGGGTCATAGAGCACAAAGGAATGGAAGTTAAGCCAGTAGGAAACATTTGTTTCTGCCTAGTGATTGCCAGATGCAACTGCCAGTTACTAAGGGGCTGATTTACAAATTTGCTAAATTGAACCAGTGCAGGGCAGCATACATAACTTGGACATGCTGGAACACTCTATTGCTAATTATTGACTGGTGTCTCTTATATAAATGATACTAGTGCCAATTCATATTGTAGGTGGCACTTCAATGTTCTTAGGTCATTGGTTGCTACCATGATTTTGCACAGGTAACAGTAACAGAGTGTTTTTTCAATAGGTTCCTGTACAAGTACCTTATGGTACAGACATACTGTATTTCTCTGTTTTATAAAAAAAATTATAACATCAAACATTTTAACACTGGCTAATCCCCTAGGTACCTTCCAGGAAGGAACTGCCACCTGCACCTACTACTTCCCCTTGGCACTTACAGAACACATGGTCTGAAAGTGAGAACTGAAAAGAAAAAACACAAGGAAATCTAACATTCATAGAAAAGCTAAAATATGTGCATTTGGTAGAGAAGTATAGGAATTTCTGCTGTTCCCAGCCTTACATTAATGATATCAAATTAGAAACGGGGGGGGGGGGAAGCAAAGGCCATATTCAGCTGGAACTAGATCTCACAAAAAGACCAGCTTAGCCATATATACCTATATAAAAAATCATTCAAATCGTATTACATAGTTACATAGTTAAATTGGGTTGAAAAAAGACAAAGTCTACCAATTTCAACCCCTCCAAATGAAAACCCAGCATCCATACACACACCCCTTCCTACTTTCACATAAATTCTATATACCCATATCTATACTAACTATAGAGTTTAGTATCACAATAGCCTTTGCTATTATGTCTGTCCAAAAAATCATCCAAGCCATTCTTATAGTCATTAACTGAATCAGCATCACAACCCACTTGAACCCACTTGAAGTTTTATAGCTTGGTTTGATGACCTGGACATGGAGCATGCACTCACCAATAGGCCTCCAACTAGAGTGAACAGTCTGAGCTCTGTCCCCTAGACTCCACATATTGTTCATCTTCCTATGGGTCAGACCATTCCAATGGCAGAGAAGAAGTGTTCATCTTCTACCTATCCCTACTCGGTCTTCTGAAACTGAGTTTCTAACTTATGTAGAGGGTGGGGGGTGAAATGGGTGGCAAAAGCACAGTTTGGTAATCTCCCAAAAATGACACAACCTTAATTTTACTTTGCGTTCTTATGCCTTAAATACAAGACCTCATTTAGGAAGCCCGGGACAATGTGCAAAGTGCAGAAAAACAGCCCTAAGGTGCTTTGCTCTCCTGGAATGGAGCACAAGGAACTAAGGCTTACTCTAGATACAACATGGCCTGCATTCAGATGAGGCAGCACATGCATATCTAATGAGGGTGTCCCTCTGGAATATCTCCTAGCTTGCACAGGGCTAGAACTAGGGATATGGAGGAGAGGAACATGTCTAGGGGGCAACAGTCAAGGGAATGTGGGGTGCTAGTCACCTGCCCATAGTCCAGGCCATTTTCCTCCTATCACCTGCTTGTAATTTACCACCCCACATCATTCAGTTGAGCAAATAACTGGAGATCGCTGTACTTTTCAATTGCCTATGGCAGGAATGAAGTGCATGACTGTCCAACACTCAACAGTTGTGCAACTTCTACTGGATGTAAATTCGGGCACAAGGTGGAAAGCACAGCCAGCCCAAACAATGCTCTGTGCGTGAACCCAAGGAGGCCTATAGTTCTTATATCAGTTAAATACTTTCCCTCACACTTAAGCTTTTGTGTAATTATATGGCCACATTTCCTATGTTCTCTATTACGCATCAGTGCCAAGCCTTGTCTGAGTAACACAATGAATTTTAGGGATCAATGGATCTTTTGGTGCCATGCCAGGTTGTTTTATAATGAACATAAAATATTTTAATGCTAAATTCCATTGAAATAATTAGCCAATATAAACCAGAGGCAGGCTGTTTATTTTCTTGATGAGTTCACTTTACCACACACAATGAAATATACCCCTGTTAACCTTAAAATGCTATTCTTCCTTTTTGCCAGTCATTTCTTGTTTTTTAGTATTCTGAGGTCCAGTCAGGCAGATAGCATCCATATATTTGGCACAGCACCAAGCAAGCCAGTAATGCACATAATGGGGGAATGTAGGAAATGTTCACATGAAAATTAAACTGATTATTTGGCAACAGAGTTTACAGCTTTACTGCACTCTACATCTGTTCTAAAGGAATCCAATCACCATAAATATGTTTAAATAAGACTTGAACACCCACAACTGGTAACAAAACGTGCAGCTTAATAAAGCAGCTATACCTTAATGGGCCAAGTGATATTTTCAGACACAAATTGTCATATTTTTTAACTGCAATGTAATGTTTTTTGAGTAGTTGTGCCCAATGTGTTAAACTGAAAACATGCTCTGGGTTATCCGAGTTTAGGGACCAAATCACAACAACAGAATAATTATAATGCCTTCAGATATATGACAATACATGACAGCAGAGCACACTGAGCATGTGCAGTGTCACTGACACTCAAAAGATGATCTAACAGGATCAGAAGATGGGGAATTCCTATAAACAACTTTGATGACCTAAGTCATTGTTATTATAGAGCTATTTAATTTCTGGGCTTTTAAAGTAATTTTAATATATCAAATATAACATATATATATTTATATATATATATTTTTATCAAATCAAATCTTGATAAAGGATCCTTGGGGTCCGAAACATGTTGTGATACAATAAAGAATGTTTTGCGGCAGAGACTACGTCTGATGTGCTCCATCCATACCCTGATGTATTGAAATTGCCTTTGGGTCTTCTGGTGTGGCCTGTTTGGAGAGTGAACACGATTGCACAGGTGAAGGTGTTTGAACAAGTTTGTTGAAAGTTACTCGTCATCCCCACATCATGATTTCATTGTCGACCTGTGGGCCAAATGCTTGGATCATCCCTCGCAAATGAGCAGATCTTAAAGTGTGTTTTAGATTAGTTGAGATATTTGCTTCCTTTCTCCTCTTTTCTAGTTAACTTAATGCAGTGTCTTTGGGATTCTTATTATATAGTTGTGTAAATGTCACGTCTCCTGAGTTAGATGTTTAAGCAGCTAAACATTATGGAGTCAGATCTCTAATAACTGTTAATGGTGGGCAGCATATCTCTTGGTTATATTGAGCAAGATATTTGCTGTTTGTTTTGTGTGAATGGAATGCTGACAAGATGAGCAGAGGATAATGACACTAATGACATAATTAGTGGATTGGGGATGATCATAGGCATAATGGAAAGGCATTAGACACAATGGCACAGACACTGAGCAGTGAGCTGGCAAAGCAAGGCCTTGGTGGATTTGAGCTTAGCATTACATGTCTTGTGCACAGACTGGTGTCCTTGGGGACAATGTATTTCTTCTTAAATCCAGAGTAAGACCAGAGACATCCCAAGAACAGCAATGCAATTTTTCTTTACCCAGTATACAGACACCTTGTAATAATTATGAAGTCCATAGACTTAACAATAGCCATGCTATGATATTGGCAGTTTTTCAGTTGTGCTAGCAAAAACTATGATATTTTATGATTACACAATGGGTACTTCATCATAATTATTTGTGTTAGATAATCATTGTTTATCCTCTCATCTAATATCTTCTTACAAAAGTAAATTAAGTTATAATAATAATAAAAAGGTGACCCCACTCTCCATACATAAACAGAGCCAGCACAGACTATTTTATCTTTTCTAGAACACCATACAAATCAATGCTAGGATTCCTGCTCCGGCTTATATTGCTTTTTTCTGAGACCAGAGACATGCACAGTGGACCAGGGCTGGCCTAGATTTAGGGGCCGATTCACGAAGGGTCGAATATCGAGGGTTAATTAACCCTCGATATTCGACTGGGAACTAAAATCGTACGACTTCGAATATCGTAGTCGAACGATTTTGCGCAAATCCTGCGATCGATCGATCGAAGGATTTTTCGTTCGATCGAACGATTAAATCCTTCGAATCGAACGATTCGAAGGATTTTAATCCAACGATCGAACGAAAATCCTTCAATCAAAAAATCACAGGCAAGCCTATGGGGACCTTCCCCATAGGCTAACATTGACTTCGGTAGCTTTTAGCTGCCGAAGTAGGGGGTCGAAGTTTTTCTTAAAGGGACAGTACTTCGACTATCGAATGGTCGAATAGTCGAACGATTTTTAATTCTAATCATTCAAATCGTTCGAATTCGATCGAATTCGATCCAATTTAACCAATTCGATGGTCGAAGTACCCAAAAAATAGTTCGAAATTCGAATTTTTTTTTATTCGAACCCTTCACCCGAAATTTGTGAATCGGCCCCTTAATGTACCTGACTGCTGATTATGGCCATGCTGGTTAAGATGGTGGCCCTAAATAAGGTTGCTTAGTTCTACATTTTCACCTTGATATAGCAACACAGTAAAGAAGCCCCTGCAGCGACCCTGGGACAGGTGAAGCAGAGAGGGGCATGACTGAGGGACTAGTAGGAGTGCAGTGGGGGTTGTATGCTTGGCATTATGGGGATTGTAGTAAGGTGCAAGCAGGGATGAAGGGGAAGGGCTTAGGAGAGAGAGAAGAGAGAAAGAAAGGCCAGAACCCAGTCATACCTTGGGACTACACGGGTAGCAGTGTTTCCCTCCCACCCACCCAACACAGAGGGTTGGGAGATAATGTTGCAGCTTTAGCATATTAGGGCTGCCCTACTGGGTATACCTGAAAGGGGGCTGTAGTGCTAAGGTGAGATTGGCCTGGGGCTAGGCTTAGGGGCAAGGAGGCACAGCAGGCACTGAAGTAGGTGATGGAGGCTTAGCTTTAGGCTGAAGAATGAGTTGGTTAACAGGAATACTGTTATTTATTGAAAGCTAATGTTAACTGTTATATGCAGCCTTCAGCTAGTGTTTTACACATGTCAACATGTTACTCATTTTGTCATAACAATAATAATGATGGTTTGTTGGTGGATATTTTACCCTAAGCTTGAGTAAGGTTATGGAATAAAGCAAGCTGGGCCTTTTCACCCAAAATATTGTCTTGAGTATTTTCTGGGGGGTAATGGGGTCGGGGCTGACATTGAGTCATACACAAGTCAGGTGTTTGTACTTAAATCATGCAGTTCATATGGGGGCCAATGGTGATAAATTACAAAAATAGCTGGAATAGGGGGTCTTCCTTCACCCCACTTCGGTAACTATATCCCTGTTTGATAAAAAGTGCAAAATATGGAGTCAGTGCAGTGTCATGTTGCTCTTCCTTTACCCTGTCCCCAATGCTGGTCAAGTCAACTAAAATTATAATAGTAATGTTCTTTATGGAGACTAATTGCCATTGTCTATGGTCAGTGATTTGCTATAATGATACTATAGGCCCTAGGGAAATGTGTTTTTTTAAAATATATTAATAAATATTGCTTTTGCTTATATATTTGTGTGGATTCCCTTGTTTGCCAGACGGCCTATTTATGTTTATCGGCTGGTGCACCTGGACCATTGATTCCACTTGGTGAGTTATCTGTTATCTGTAGCACCTCTTCCCTCTTTTTGTCAGAAGATTGGTTACTTCCAGCTTAGACCCTCCTGTGTAATGGCATGGTGCAATAGAACACACTTAGGGGCATATTTATTATGCTATGTAAAAAACAGCGGGATAATACATCACACATCACCAGGCGTGTAAAAAAACTGCGTTTACGCATTGTTTCTTACGGGCATATTGATTATGCTGTGTAAAACAAAATGTGCAGAAAAACAGTGTAAAAAGCTGTGTAAAATAAATGGAGAATTTATCAAGGTGTGTGTTCCACAAATTTCCACGTTTAGCCGCCAGCGAATAAATTTGCAAAACCGCCGCAAAAATTTAGCGGCGTCAAAATAATTTGGACACGTGTCGGAATAGTCGCTAACGTCAAAACGTGATGTGTCGGGGGCGGAGCCTAACCTTCCATGTGAGCGGTACGTTTGCTCAGGAGCTCTCCATTCCCTAGCCCATAAAGGTGTACAAATCGAGCAAATCCCGACGCAACTCAGCACGATTACTACAGCCCACTATCCCGAGAGGCAGATGGGTCCCAAGAATCCGGCGAAAAAGGACTCCAAAAAGGTGTCGGAGTTCTTTGCAGAACGTAACACCAGGCAGTCGGGCGCCATCTTGGACCACCACGCTGATGTGCATGCGGACTCTGGACCGACTGCTTCCCCGGTCACAGCCGCTGAGATTAAAGGCATGCTTACGGAGCTCAGAACAACACTCCAACAGGACTTTAAGCTGTTTTCCGCTGAAATTAAGCGTGAGGTACGGGACCTCGCGGAACGCACCGACCACTTGGAACGCAAGATGGCGGAGTTCACCACTGCGCATAATGCGGTTGCTGATACGCAACAGATTAGGGAGAAGGAAGTGGCGCGCCTTACCGATAAGGTTGCAGACCTTGAGGATAGGTCCCGGCGCTGTAACATTCGCATAAGGGGCATCCCGGAAGACGTTAAACCGGAGGCGCTTGAGGCCTACTTTATGGATCTCCTCCAGGCTCTTTTACCGGAGGCACCCCTGATCGATCTGACCGTTGACCATATTCATCGGGTCCCCAAGCCCAGGACGGCGCCTGAGGCGGCGCCCAGGGATGTTCTTACTAAGCTGCATTTCTTTAAAACGAAAGAACGAGTCCTGATGCTAGCCAGGAAACGGGACACTTGGCCAGACAAATATAAAACTCTGGAACTGTTTACCGATCTTTCTATGGCTACCCTTGCTAAACGGAGAACATTCCTTGAAACTACGAGATCGCTAAGGGAACATAAAATCCCCTATAGATGGGCCTACCCTACGAAACTTATTGTACTACGGAATGGAGTCTCCTACACCTTTGCCTCACCTGACGAGGCTAAGAAAACGACGTTCAGGTGGACCCACAGAGAGTCGGCCGCAGGTGACAAGTCAGAAGCTCCCACCCTAGCCGGACCCCCTTCTCCTCAGACACGCCTGGACACAGACTGGGACGCCGCTTAGTCCCTGCTGTTCCCCATCTTTACCACCTTCACTTCTCCCTTTTCTTTTTTCTTGATGGCTGAGAAGCGTACGGGACTAATATGACCCCGAGTCTGGGCTGGGAAGGAACATCAACACCTGCTCTCCTCTCCCCCCACTATCCCTGTTGTTCTACAGGACCCTCAGCAGCGATGACAACACTGAGACCGCTGCCGTTGCTGGACACTTTTCCTCCGGTTGAGGAACTACAGTTTACTGATTCAGGTTATTTTTTGGTTGTGTTTTTACTGTACTGTTATGCTCTTTATCCTCGTGGTGATATGACAATCCAGACCAGGGTATTCATATCTTTGATCCCAACTCTCTCTTTCCCTTATGCTGCTGTCTTAATATGGAGGTATACTACTGCTTGTTTTCCTATATACAATGATGGTTCGTTTTCTTACACATAATGTCAGGGGGCTTAATACCCCCCAGAAACGTAATTTAATGCTGAAAGAGGCGAGCAGATTACGGGCAGATATCCTGTTCATTCAAGAAACCCACTTTTCTAAGAGCAATCCCCCTAAATTCTATTCTAGAAACTACCCGCATGTTTTCCATTCTTGTGCTAATACTAAATCTAAGGGAGTTTCCATGTTTTTTTCCAAACATGTCACGCTAGATGTACATAAACATTTATCGGACTCGAACGGCAGATATCAGGTGGTGATCTGCTCGCTTAATGGTCAGTTGTATACCTTGCTAAATTTATACGCCCCTAATGAACATCAGGACACATTTGTGCGTAAGGTGCTGAATTTGGTTCATGACATGAAAAGGGGACGCCTTGTGGTAGCAGGAGATTTCAACATGGCCTTAAACCAATCGCTTGATACCCAGAGACCATTGGGGAAATCCCCCCCTCCACTTTCCTTGCGTATAGCCCATAAACTGGAAGAATGTATCTCAGAAAATGCTCTGTTTGATGTCTGGAGGGCATACAATCATAATGCTAGAGACTATACATACTATTCTCCGAGGCATGACTCCTACTCTCGGATTGACCTGATTTTAGCTGATTCCCAAACCACTAACGCATTATTGAATGCATTCATTACGACTCGCTCCTGGTCAGACCATGCGCCTGTCATTGCCGATTTTATGGCACACCAAGATCAGGTCCGATCCGGAGTTTGGAGAATCAATGACTCTCTGTTGGCCAACCTAGATCACAGACAAAAGATAACTGATCACCTGACTGACTACTTTAAACTTAATGAAGCCCCAGAACTGACTCCGCAAGCAGTGTGGCTGGCCCACAAAGCAGTACTTAGGGGTGAATTAATTAATCTTAGCAAACAAGTGAAGCGTTCTAGAGAAGCTCAACAGGTGCTGCTAGAGGACCAATTAAAACACGTTGAAAACTCCCGACTTTCTGCTTCCCCCCCTACTAAGCAAAAACTTTTGCAACAACAGGCAGATGATCTTAGGATACGACTCCACAAAGTGCAGTTAGCTCGGACAGAATATAGGCTTAAACTTCTCAAACTAAAATATTACACTAGAGGTAACAAAGCAAACAAATTGCTGACCCATAGACTCAAGAGTATGCAAGCCCAGACCCGAATTAAATCTATTACTCATAAGGGTGTACTTCTTACTAGTCCAAAAGACATAGCTGAATCCTTTGTAGAATATTATAGGGGGCTCTACAACCTGACCCGAAACGCCCAAGACCATATCCCCACGCGACAGGAGATTGCTTCCTTTCTAGATTCGGTCCCACTACCCTCGCTCACCAGTCAACAGATAGCGACCCTTAATGATCCCTTTACTGAGGAGGAAGTTTCGGCTACGATTAAGACCCTAAAAAACGGCAAGTCCCCCGGTCCAGATGGATACTCAAATGATTATTATAAGACATTCGCACACATTTTGGTACCTAAACTCACTAAACTTTTTAATCACTGGGTCGAAACCAACAACATTAGCTCGGAATTTCTCGCTGCCCATATAGTCACCATCCCGAAGCCGGGCAAAGCCCCAGATAAATGCACTAACTACAGGCCAATTGCACTTCTCAATACGGACATCAAGATTTACGCCAAAATTTTGGCATCGAGATTCGCACCACTACTCCCAACCTTAATTGATAATGATCAAGTGGGATTTATTCTTGGTAGACAAGCCCCCGACAATACGAGGAAACTACTAAATTTAATTCACATTGCTGAAAGGGAGTCCACTCCATTCCTGGCCCTGTCGTTGGATGCGGAGAAGGCATTTGACAGGGTAAATTGGTCTTACATGCATATGGTCCTAGAAAAAACTGGACTCCAGGGTAACTTCTTAAAAGCCATATTGCTTCTCTATACTAAGCCGTCTGCTAGAGTAAGAATTCCGGGTGCTCTGTCGGATGCCTTCGACATAACCAACGGCACGAGACAGGGATGCCCCCTGTCGCCCCTTATCTTTGCCTTAATGGTGGAGCCTTTAGCAGCAAAAATACGACTGCACCCGGGGATAGAGGGACTTAAGGTTACAGCTTCTCATCACAAGATAGGGTTATTTGCGGACGATATTGTCATGACCATCACTAACCCGACTTCGTCATTGCCCTTTCTTATGAATGAACTTCAGACTTTCCAACGCATTTCTTATTATAAGATCAATCAGGATAAAACGCAAGCCCTCTCCATAGGCCTGCCTCATTCAGATATAACTCAGGTTAAATTGCAATATCAGTTTGACTGGAGAACCACTTATTTTACCTACCTAGGTGTTAAGATTCCTAAAACCCTGAACCAGGTATTCAAGTTAAACTACTTGCCTTTACTGCAGTCAATCAAGGCTGACTGCAGTAAATGGCAAAAGCTGGAAATTTCATGGCTGGGTAGAATTGTTACCACTAAAATGACTATTCTGCCACGCATTCTCTACCTATTTCGAACCTTACAAGTGCAGATGCCCCAGACTTTTCTAGCAGATCTCCAGAAAACTATTAGACACTTCATCTGGGATGGCAAGAAGCCCAGAATTGCTTTACGAACGCTTCAGCTCCCCACATCCTCAGGAGGCCTGGGAATCCCCAATATCTCTCTCTATCACAAGGCGTCTCTCCTTGAAAATGTGGTTAGACTACACAGTGCTTTGGGCCGTAGGAAATGGGTAGATATCGAGCTATCTTATATAGCGGGGTATAGAATGGCAGAACTATTATGGATACCACTCAAGGCTAGGCCGCCTCTTCCTGACATACTTCAGACCACGGACCTTCTTTTGAAATGTTGGGATAGACTTCACAAACATTATGGCTTTGGGGAATTCCCGTCCACTCTTTCACCAATCTCTGCAATTAAATTGCTGATTCCAGATATACATTTGTCGGAGTTTACTACTAAGGGCATCACATCACTTGGGGACCTTTACTTTGCTAACACACAGAGACCTTTTGAAGACCTCCAAAGAAAGTATTTATTATCGGACAATGCGAAATTCCCACTGATGCAAATTAACCATCTACTGCAGTCGCATCTCCAAAGCCCTAAAACCATCAGGAGGTCTACGCTCATGGAACTTCTCTGTAGAGAGAGTGTCTACGGAAAAGGGGTGTTATCCGATTGTTATAAGTTGCTCCTGCAGAAGGATCCTGAGCTTAAACTTCTTTACCAAATGAGATGGGAACAAGACTTCAATGTTCATCTCACCCCTCAACAATGGGACAGAATATTTTCGGCATCCCAGGGTGCCACGAGATGCACTAATCATATAGAGATAAATAAAAAAGTGTTGTTCCGATGGCACCTTACTCCTGTGAAAATTCACAATATTAACCCTAACTACAGTGACAAATGTTGGAGAGGTTGTGATACCCCTGGTACTTTATACCATATGTGGTGGGAATGCCCTCAGGTATTGTTGTTCTGGCAATCGATATTTGCATTCCTGCAAGCTGAATTACACTGGACTTTACCTTTTGAGCCTCAAATAGCCTTGCTTAATGCCCTCCCTTCTTCTGTGAAGCCGCCTCAACGGAAGTTACTATTCCAAATTTTTACTGCTGCTGCCACAATCATTTCGAGAAAGTGGAAACTGAACTCTACCTATTCTCTTCAGGAGTTATTTACACTAATTTCCACTCATGAACAGATGGAGGAGATGGCGTCTACCAACGAAAACAAGAGGGAGGCTCATGAGGTCATTTGGTCACCTTGGCAGCTCTTTAGGGCGACTAACCCCACCGCACAGCAAACCTTGCATTAGACCCACTCTATGTCCCTATCCCAACTTAGTGCAACAGCTATATCACCTCGACAGGGAGAGTACCCCTTCGATCCGCATATGTTTTCTCCTGGATCATTAAAAGAGCATAACAGTTCAGAGCATAACAGTTAACCTTTTTTTTTCTTTTCTTTCCTCTGTTTTCTTTTATGTGTTTCCATGCTTATCCTTTATTGTGATTTCACTGTAACCAGAATAATGACTCATGACTCTGTGGTGATCTGCATTTTTCTATTTTATTGGACTCGGAGCATTGTGTTCCAGACATACAGCCTTTCTTTTGTTATCGCTGCCTGTGAAATTCAATAAAGCATTTCTCTGGTTAAAAAACGTGATGTGTCAAAATTCGATGGAAATTCTTGATTTTTTTTGCTGAAGCAAAACGGGACAAATTTGCCCATCACTGGTAAGTTTCCTTCAACATATAATTTTGCCCAATTTTTTTTATGAATATGAACCCCATTTAGAAACAGCGAAAACTTGCAAGCTCTTGTTTGCAATCACACAACAACCATTAGGATTGCCTCAAAGTAAAACTGCAGGTCCAGTTACTTACTGCATCATCCCACAGGGTTGCAGGATGCAGGGTTACATGAACCAAGGACCCCAGGGCTGCAAGACCACTATGCTAACCACTGCCCCCTGTTCTGGCTTAGGCTTTACTTGCCTTCCCTACTAGAGACTCTACATACCTTTCTACATGTAGGAGATCCAGAAGAAATATCTAAGCCCCTCCCTGTATATTTAGTAGAAGTCATATGGTCCTGCTTGTTACATAGCAAAACAGACACACCTAGATCAGATATGGCATATATAGTCTAACCAAATGAGACATATCTTGTCAAATAGCTTCCTAACCCAGCTTTTTTCATTTAGGGCACCTATGTAGGACCCCAGTCTAGTATTGAATTTTGCTATATTTTTCTGTAAGGAATCAATAAATGCACAGTTTATGTCAAATACTTGATATTCAAGCATGGTGTGTATTGTTACTGATCCACCCTCAGGCATATTGCACTGTTCACTTGTTAACTACAATCCATTTCAACAAATTAGGCGAGAAAAGATAGTCTAGCTACTTTCACACATCTCCTGTAAATGCAGATTACTGAATTCCATATAAAGTGCACCATATAATCAAAGGCAATAAAAATGTATTGAAATAGATTACACTTAAATCTGGGGATATTAAGTCTCCAACTCATTTGAAAAGTGTTAATGCGGCTTTTACAGGCAAACATTTAGCTTTTCATGTAAATGCAATCCAT
Source organism: Xenopus petersii (assembly GCA_038501925.1). Classification (NCBI taxonomy): domain Eukaryota; kingdom Metazoa; phylum Chordata; class Amphibia; order Anura; family Pipidae; genus Xenopus; species Xenopus petersii. The sequence continues at coordinate 146,416,998 of CM076682.1, forward strand.
TAGAACTCAACAATGCCAAACGTCAAACTGTGATCTGTACTTCAGCTGAAAATGGAAAGTAATTTATTTTTTATATTGCCAATATAAATATAACTTCGTACTTGAAAACAACCTTGATCAGAGGCTTGAAACAAGGGAAGGTTGTATGTTACTAGGAAACTGAAGATCCAAACTAACAGGTTAAATACTATAGGTCTGACTTAACCGCTGTTCCGCTATGGTGCTCCACTTTGATCACAACTAGCTAAGGCCACAGCAAAAACCAAAAGACTCCTACCCAAAATAGCATAGTTCAATTTGCACCAACCATTAAAGACCATATATAGATCAAGGATCAAGAAACTGAAGACCAGGTAGAGATGTATCTTTAATGCAATTAATTTGCCAACAACAATTATTTCATGGATCCCCAATTCAACAGAGTTGTAGTTGGGGATCTCTAGCAAATGCCATCCACATAATCTTGCCAAGAACTATCTATTGCCTCCAGGGCCAGAACTAGGGTTTGGCAGAAAAGGCACTCTACCAAGAGTTCAACTCTTCTGCAATTTCTCACCAGCCAAGACACTCTTTCCCCAACCACTCGTCACTTCCCCCTCTGCTTCCTCAACCCACCCTTATCATTGGAAATTGCGGGTAGCAGGGCAGTGTGGGAAATTTATTGGTGAGATGGGGGAGGAATGATTATCAGCATGTCCTGCCTTGGGTGCTATCAGTTCATGACCTGCTATTAACTTTCTCAAAGTTGGCTACATGTGCCATTGATGGGTCTTTACACTTGAGTGCACTTGACTTGAGTTAACTCATTAGTAAAATCTTTTTTTTTAATGGCTGTTCATGTCTGTGCATGACCAAACATTCCTCAAATGGGTTTTCTATTCTATTCTGTCCTCACATACAGTACCTACCAGCGGACAGCACCATTACATATCTATAACATACTAACACTTGGACAGTTAAACAATGTTTTTTCATAGGAACACTGAGTGTTTGGTGCTCCAATCGATTTCTTAGCAGATACGGCATTTACCTCTATAAAACCTTACCTTTTAACCCTACGAGTTGATGCAGTGTTGTCCTCTTAGGAATCGATAAAAACCTTAATAACAAAATTAAATAAAAAACCATGGTGCCGAAGTGACTTGGGTACAATTTCCCAGCGCCGGTGAGAAGTTTTATGACTGTTTCACTACACATCTTGTCTGTGGAAATCAATACAATCTTTAGGCTAGATATGAAAACAACTACAACATTCCAGTAAAGACTCATAAAGAGAAAATATGCTTTGCTAAGCTGCATAATACAGCTCAAAACATGGCAGGTTTTCGTTTTACTGTAGTTGGTACAGATGAAACCACATCAAGAGTAGGCAAACCTGCCAGCCTATAATATCAATGTTGCAACATCAAAATGTTGGAACTTTCTATACCTCCTCTACTTATTAGGACCCCAGATCTGGGGTCTGGCTTACTAGGGCTCCTATCTTCCTTTTTTTCTCAAAGATATCTTCTATTGATTGTGAAAATATACATGTTATAGCTTTCAATCAATGGTATGGAAATAACAGACACTTTAAAGCTGGAACCACATGTTAAGAGCAAAAAGTACCATGACATGGTCAACCTAGGAGGCAAAACCCCAGCAAATGGAGTAACAATATAAACTGTGTAGAGAAACTCTGCATCAGAGGATCTCATGGAATTGCCAAGGGGAGTTATGGTCTAGTCTAGTGATGTGCCGGTTGACTCAAACCTGCAGGGACCAGTGGGTTTACTGCTGGTTGGGTGGGTTCTGTTGGAAATTTGGGTGATCATAGGGGCTAAGCGTTGGGTGCAGATGAGACCTGAGGAGTGAACTCCTTCACTGCATCCAGAAATTCCCTGTCTTGGAACCAGAGGGGCACATACAGTATGCAGAGCTAGAAGTCATGGGTATGGGTTGGGCATGGGCTTTACAATAGCAACATTTTGTTGGTTAGGGTAGGTTGCGAGTTGAGTTTTTCCTGACATACTTTCCTCCATCCAACAGTGCCATATTTATAGAAATACAGACATCCAGCCTTTTTTGTCGAGTAAAATTCTTTCCATTGTTGCCATATAACCCAATGAATTGAATCCCCAATGAATTGGGTTCCAAAAAAAAATTGTCTAACTTGAATATTCCCTAATATGCTCCAACCACACTTTATTTTGCCCATGTGTCCCAAGGAACAGTATGTAAAAGTAAAGCTACCTGATGGCATGTCTTATAAACGCATGTTACCGATTGCAAACACATTTGGTGCAGAGTGAGGGAAAAAGAAAGAGAAAAACCCTCACTTTTGGAAAAGGTCTATAACTCTTTAGGTCACTGCCGTTATATTTTCTCCTTGTCACTGCATTTGCACAAACCCTTATGCATCAGCTCAAGCTGCCATAATAAATAAATACAAATCAAAAAAATGTGTTCAGTGATATTTGTCATATGTTATACTGTGTTTATGTTATTTCCTGATATGTAAAACCCCACCATTTTTAGTTATGGAGCTGTACACATATCCGATTATTCCTGGCAAACACATTTTACATTGTTTAATACACATACCCTAATATAAATGTTTCAGTTGTCATATCTAGTTTTGAAGAAATGGGGATTGACTTTTGGATGATTCCATTACTAGCTGCACTGTTTCATGTAGCCGAGAGTTAGCAATGATATACTGTAATAAGGGGGTAAATGTTTAATAAATATCTGAGCTACTGGAAGCCAGCTGTAGAACACCTGGACTACATACTCTTGTTGGGATTCTTCTAAAATGGATCATGATGTTATTTCATAACCCCATAGGGATCACCATATCTGGCTCCCACTGTACATCAAAGAATTCCAGTGATAAGTGGTTTAGTGAAGGATCAGCTCTGCAGGCTAGCCCCAGAGGTTAAGCAGGGTCTTATGAGCCTGGGTTTATGAATCTAAAGTTGATGACAGGCGACTGCTGTTGTTTCATTAACAAGGACATATTGGCAGCATACTATCTGGTTTAGCAGTGTGGTGCCTGGGTAGATGCTGAGCTATTTGTTAGGAGTAGTAATATAGTTGTTTGTAGTGCATTGTGTGCAATCAAATTATAGTTTTGTCAATATATAATAGAAATTATACTCATCTAAAGTAAAGCCTCTATTTGTGCCCAATAATAGGATTTCTGTGGGTTGAGATTACTCAGTGCCAAAGTACCATTATCTGGTTTAACGGAAATCCGTAATGCTCAAACTTTAATAGAAGCTGAATGCTGTATACTCAGGGGCAGATTTATCAAGGGTCAAATTAAAAATTTGAATTTGTAAATGTAAATTTTGAGTTTATTTTAGTGTGATTCTACGAGGGAATAGTCCAAATTCTATTTGAAATCAATAAAAAAATCTAAATTCGAATTCCTAAATGTATCATGTACTGTCCTTTTAAGAATACAAATTTGACTAATCGCCATCGAAAACCTGCCAAATTGGTGTTTTAGCCAATGGGGGACCTCCTACAATCAATTTGGAGTTGTGAAAAAACTAGAAACTAATTTGATTCGAGTTTGTGGGTCGATCCTATCTGCATGAATTTAACAAATTCTAATTTTTTTAATAAATTTCGATTTTTTTTAAAATAGTTTGAGCTAATGGGAGTTTTTATAAACTCCAATAAACTCTAAATTTGAGACTTGATAAATCTGCCCCTTAGTGTAGCAATACACCAAAGCCTACTCGCAAGAGCCTAAGTGTTTTTAGATTAAAAACAGTCCTCCTAGACATAGAATATTTAATGTTTGGTAGAGTAACTGGAAAAACCAACAGGGCTCATTTATTTCATGCAGGGGATGGTGCCAAGTACAAAAAAACAAGTACAATCCGCCATGTTTTTATCACTCCTGCCAGTGCCTTGAAAACATTTCTGATGCTTTTTTTGTTTCTAAATGAAGAATAAAAACCCTTATTCATCCCCCAGAATTTTTGCACAAGTTTTGAAGTGCCAACAGGCCCAAGTCACAGCAGAGCCCTGTGTTTACAGTCTGTCCTTTGGCTTTTTCTTGTAGGGGTTGTGCTCTTCTACAAGTGCTGAATTTCAAATCTGGTGCTAAACCCCAGACAAAAGTGCTTTAAAAATTAAGACCATGGGACTTTATTTTGCACCCCTTAGTGCTCTTGTTCAGGGTCTCTGAAAATGACCCCTAACATGTTGGCAATGTAACAGTGATTTATTTATAAAGTTGCAAAAATGCACACACTTTGCCAATTCCAACTTCGTCTGTTTATAAAGTAGAACATTTTTTTCTCCAATACTTTCAAGGAACTTTAGCTTTGACCCTTTGTACTCATACCCTTCTACATCAACTTTGATCAAAATAAAATAAGAAATTTCTTTCCAAAAGTCTCATTCTTTCCTATGGGAGGACAAAGACCAGCTACAAAACAAACAAAGCCAGGAGTTGTGTGACTTGTGCCTGCACTTTAGGATGGAATTACTTTCTGGCAGGCTGTTATTTCTCCTACTTAATGTAACTGAATGTGTCTCAGTGGGACTTTGCTTTTACTATTAAGTGCTATTCTTAGATCTACCAGGCAGCTGTTATCTTGTGTTAGGGAGCTGCTATCTGGTTACCTTCCCATTGTTCTGTTGTTAGGCTGCTGGGGAGGGAGGGGGTGATATCACTCCAACTTGCAGTACAGCAGTAAAGAGTGATTGGAGTTTATCAGAGCACAAGTCACATGACTGGAGGCAGCTGGGAAATTGACAATATGTCTAGCCCCATGTCAGATTTCAAAATTGAATATAAAAAAATCTGTTTGCTCTTTTGAAAAATGGATTTCAGTGAAGAATTCTGCTGGAGCAGCACTATTAACTGATCCATTTTGAAAAAGACAGTATCCCTTTAAAGGAGAAGGAAAGTCTATCAGGAGAAAATTGGCCTGGGATTCTTCCATGAGCACCACGGAGTGAATGCTTTCCTGCTTCTTTCTTCAAATTTCCCAGGACAGACACATGCGCAGTAGAACAAAATAGCCAACTTTATACTTAGGGGTTCCTAACTTTTGGCACCCCACGTACAAAAGACTTTCCTTCTCCTTTAAAGGGGTTGTTCATCTTTAAAATAACGTTTAGTATGATGTAGTGAATGATATCCTGAGACAATTTTCAGTTGCTTTTAATTTTTTTTATTTGTTGTTTTTGAGTAATTTAGCTTTTTATTCAGCAGCTCTCTAGTTTGCAATTTCTCTGGTTGCTAGGGTTCAAATTACCCTAACAAACATGCATTGATTTGAATAAGAGACTGGAATAGGAACAGGAGAGGCCTGAATAGAAAGATGAGTAATAAAAAGTAGCAATAACAAAACATTTGTAGCCTTACAGAACATTTTGTTTTCAAGATGGGGTCAGTGACCCCCATTTGAAAGCTGGAAAGAGACCAAAGAAGACAGCAAATTATTCAAAAACTATAGAAAATAAGTAATGAAGACCAGTTGAAAAGTTACTTAGAAGATACAGTAACATACTAAAAGTTTACGTAAAGGTGAACTACCCCGTTAACAGATGAAAAGGGACAGCTAATAAACAGATATAATACCCAGATCCTCAGCACTATATTTGCAAAGGCTTTTTAACCCTTTATTTGGGGTCAGCGTTTGCAACCTCAATTGTAGGAGCTTCTTCTTTTTTCTCGCTCCTCCTGCTGTTCTTCATCCTGTTCCTCTTCTTGATGTTCCCCCTCTTGCAGCTTTCATTGGAGCTTTTGTTTTTTCACTCATTTCATGCTTTCATGCTTTAGACCAGATTCTAGCTATCTTATAGCTACTTATAGCCTATCTGCTTTTTTTATGTATAGCCTGATGCACACTTCATTCTACTAGCCCCTGACATGGGAGCATGGGAGCTGCCTTAGGGCAGAGACAGACCAGAAGATTCGGGGTGATTTAGTCGCATAGATACAAATCACTTCTTCTTCAGGCAACTAATCTCCCCAAGGATGGCATTCGGAGAGATTCGTTTTCCGAAGTCGCCCAAAGTTGCCTCACAAGGAAAGTTCGGGCGACTTTGGAAAACAATAGATTATTTAAATTCTAACCGACGGGGAGGCAGTTCGGGGAAATTAGTTGCCCGAGGAAGAAGCGATTTGTTGCCAGGCGACTAAATCTCCCCGAATCTTCTTGTCTGTCTCTGCCCTAAGTATGTAGAGTAGGTATCTGACGTGAATGTGAATTGGTACTGAAGCAATGAAAACAATTGAATTATATGCATTATAATGTACATTTGTGAATGGAATTGCACTGCTGGTTCTAACCCTTGAAATAACAGAACCCGACTTTCCTCAAACCAAGACTCCAGTTACCACAATCATCTGTATGTGTCAGTTGTCTTCTGCTATCTTGTTTTAAAAGCTGGAACCAGCAGTGCAGAGAACAGAGACAAATAGCGCTTTCAATAGATATTACATTTACAAATAACTCTAAAGAAACAATGAATTAACTTGAATGTTGGTTTCCCCCTGAAGCAAGGCCGTAACATCTGCAGTCCCCCCCCCCCCGCAAAACCTCTCACGTGGTCACATGTTTGACTTGTAGGGAGCAATTTCCGTCTGAAAGATATAGGTATGTGATCCGTTATCCGGAAACCCATTACAGCATTCAGAAAGTCTCCCACAGACTCAATCCCAAAAGAATTTATTTTTTTTAAAAAAAAATTTTTCTCTATAATAATAAAACAGTAGATTTTACTTGATCCCAACTATAATTGATCCTTATTGGAGGCAAAACCAGCCTTAAGCTGGCCATAGATTTTGAGATTTTTAATAGATCCGATCCTCATCGTGAGACCACGATTTTCTCGGAACGATCGTACGAATTTAACATCAACTAAAAAGACCAATTTGCCAGGAAAACAAAGGGGAGCTGCCTGCTTGGCCCTTCAAACATGGATAAATTGCACTGGGACCGACAGAGATTTTTTGACCTGGCCGATCAATTTCCTGACAGATGTCGGCTGAAAAATCGTAAGATTCATTTAATCGTAAAGATAATTTCGAAGGATTGGTCAGAATTTCTTAAAATCAGACGTTCGCCAAGAAGAATCGTCGCGTCTATGGGGAGCTTTATTATAATTTTATTATTTTTAAGTAGAGTCGGACAGGGCCAGCGGGACTTGTGGGCCACGCCAGCCCAGATCCACACCCAGATCCCACATATGAGCGGTTCTTCAAGCCGCAACCTCCCTTTTTTGGGCGGTCACTGCTAAAAACATAGTGTGTGTGTGCGTGTCCATACGCGCATGCGCACACGTGCGGTGAGACCCAGCATCAGCGGGGGGCCCTGGGATGGAAGCCCAGGAGGACCCCCCAGTCTGACCCTGTTTTTAAGATTTACATGATTTTCTGTCAGACTTCAGATATGAAGATCCAAATAGCAGATCCAGAAAACCCCTAGGTCCAGAGCATTCTGGATAACAGGTCCCATTCCTTTATTTAAGTTGGTATAATGGACTTTATCAGGATTTTTAATAAGAAGGGTTAAAGTCACGCCATGGAAGGTGGGAAATAAGGAAACCATCATTTTTCAATGTTACATATCCTTATGTGAACTTTTTCCAAACTCTGTGCAAATCGTCACTAAATAATGTATGTTATGGTTTTGTGGGGTAAACACTGCCTGTAGCAAGCATAAAATAATACAATAATAAGAAGCAGAAAGCTATGTTAGCTTTGCATGGTGTCAGAATTAGTGATGGGCGAATTTGCGCCATTTCGCTTCGCAGGAAAATACGTGAATTTTGTGCGAAATTCGCAAAACGTCGAAAAATTAGCGAAACGGCGCTGGCGCCCGTTTTTTCGACGCCGGCGCCCGTTTTTGACGCCGGCGTCCGTTTTTTCGAAAAAAAATTTGGACGCCGGCGAAATTTTTCCGCGAATTTTCGCGGGCGTTTCGCGAATTTATTCGCTGGCGGCGAATCGCGCCAAATCGCCGCTAATTCGCGCCTGCCGAATAAATTCGCCCATCACTAGTCAGAATATACATTTTCTGACTGTACTAATAGAGCTTTGCTCAACAGACAGTGTTAGGTGCTACTGAGAGTGTGGTCTAAGCCAAGAACTGAATTCTGTAACAGATCCAATAGTAAATTAGCAGCAAACGGACTTTACTTTCATATTTGTGCTGCCCACGGTGAAGCTAGAAAGCCAAATTGCACCCGGGGAATGCTAACATCATGCAAATCTCTGCATCGACATGACTGTGAGTTTACTAGGGGACAGTGGAAGAGAAATACTACTCCGTTCCATTATGTAAATATCTTTCAAGGAATTTTCATGAAGCCCTGGAAGTAACATCATGGAAAGTACCAGATTCTCACGGACGTCGAATATTTTCTCAAGTGTCACACGTGGTCTAAATATAGTTTTTTTAGAGAACAAACCACAGGCAGTTTAATTCAGGACAGATTCTAAATCCGGTTTCCCAAATGGCCACTGATAAAGATGAGCGACCATAGTAAAATGTGCAGAAATAAAGTCTTTGTCAGGGCCTACATTCATAAAATTTGGATTTTTTGTTTTTTTTTTGGAATCTCAAGCTTTTTCTTGTGTTGTAGAAGTGAATTATTTTTTTTTAAACCACAATTTATATTCGGAAACCCATTATCAAGAATTACGGAAAAGGCCATCTCCTATGGACTCAACTTTATCCAAATAATCCAGATGTTTAAAAATGATTTCCTTTCTCTGTGTAATAATAAAACAGTACCTTGTACTTGATCCCAACTAAGATATAATTAATCCTCATTGGAGGCAAAACCAGCCTATTGGGTTTATTTAATGTTTACGTGATTTTCTAGTAGACAAAGTATGAAGATCCAAATTACAGAAAGATCCTTTGTCTGGAAAACATTGGGTCCCGAGCATTATGGATAACAGGTCCCATACCTGTAATTATTTGTCACTTAACGTTGACATTTCCAGAATTGTGGTTAGTGGGTGTTTTTTTCTTTTTTGGACATTTTTATCCATAGTTTTGTTATTTTTTTTCTGACAAGACAAAACTCTTGGAGAAATTCTAATAATGCTGTTCATGTTTTCCCATGTTTCTTCCAGGACAAAAAATGCTTTACTTTTCAGCAAAACAAAATGCCTTTAGCAGTTTCCCAGTGTTTTCCCATGGAAAAAAATATTTTTTTATTACAACAAAAAGCATGTTGATACTATACTATAGGATTAGGGCAGGGATGATGCTCGTCTTTTTGCCGCCCCTGGTAACTTGTGGGGCTCAGCCTCCTGAGACGAGTTTCTTAACTCATCTCATTGGCACAGTTCCCCTGGATTAGGGTCACCAAGTGTCTAGTTTGGGCCCAGACAGCCTGGATTTCAGAAGTGCTGCCCAGGTCAAAACTACCTGCCTGGTTTTCCAAATTAGGAAAACCGCACAGGACTACCCTATCGTCAATCGCCACATCATGGCCCCACCCAGTGACATAATCATTCCCCCTCTGCAACATCACCACAATGTCAGCGCCACACCAACAAAATCACTCTGCCCCCCCATCTGGAGGTAATGGCAGAGAAAGGTGGCAACCCTTTATATTATGGATTTTTAAAAATATTCAAACAATAACGGTGGTGGTTAATAATAGGTCCAATGCGCAGAACTTTACTGCAAAACTCAAGTGCTTTATTGTGTAACTTTGGTACGATTTCTGTCTGTCAATTAATGGCCAGAACATTGTCTGAATCCTTATTTTTCCTACTTTATTTAATCTGAATGTTAGTTGTAGGTCTTAAGATTGCAACAAACAATCTTTCATCATACAAAGAATAAAATCTGCACATTTATGGCCAACTTAACTATTCCTCTCTGCCAATATTCCCTTATCCACGCCCACTGTCCAGCTGTGTAGAGGGCTACATAAGCCCACTTCCCTGACTTCCTGATGCTGGATCATTGGCCATTCTGCCAAATCCAAGCCGCGTGTTCCTGTGTTTGAGTTGATCTTGTTCCTGATCCTAAAACCTTGTTCCTGATCCCGTTCCTGCAATCTTGTTCCTGTGATCCTGCTCATAAGATCCTGTTCCTGACCAGTAAGTCCTGCTCCTACCCTTGTTCCCACTGATCTGATTTCTCGAGTTGACCTAGGCCTGTTACTTGACTTGGTACATTTAATGCCTGCCCTTGACTTTTGGCCCATTTTAAGGACTTTGATTCTTTTCTGTCAGCCATGACCCTATGCCTGCCTCAAGGACTTTGTTTTTTCTCTCTGTCCCTGCATTTTCTTTTTTCTCTAATAAACATCAGAAAACTTGCAGTTCTTGTACGCAGTGTGTAATTTAGCACATAGGCTCTTTACAAAACAGCATTTATTTCTAACAATGTCTATAAGTACATCAGACTTGATTGCAGGGAATCAGAAGCAAATTTAAAGGTACCCATTTTAATTGTCACACTCCCTACTCTGATGCAACTCCCACCAATTTTGTGTTTGTCCATTTTGGTAACAATCACTGTGGGTGCAACCCAGAATGGTTACAATTATGCTGGAATTATGGGAAAGAACCCTAGAAAACACTGTTTTTTTTTTTATCTGACATTGCCTATTTTCTACCCTTTAGACCAGTTCTGTAGACAAACAGATATGTTCCTTACAATGTTGGTTTATATACAGTGCACCATATATGCCTAAATATGCCTTTATTTAGCTGCCAAAGGATACATTGACCCCTGAAGATTTTATTTCTTAAAAACATTCTTAGCAGACATTTTTATTAATTTAGTCCATTTTCCTGTGCCAGGTAGGTGTATGCAAATTGTGTCTGAAATTGTAATAATAAGCTGCAAATCTGAAAAAAACATTTTAGGATAAAAGCAATGTTATTGTGTTTTATTATGCATTTGTTTAATGGTCTTAAATTCAGAGAAATTTCCATTTACTCTACAGATTAGAATACTGGTACGAAGGTATTAATATGCCAAAGAGAACGTGCTGAAAAGCAAATTGCCCGCAGCAGTCATAAAAATAATAAAAAGGTGTAATTTCAAAAGTTCATAAAAATGACCAGAATATAAAAACCTAATTTGGTGTAATGCAATAACAGGATAATTGCTAGAATTAAACAAAAATCATAATTAAAAGATTTGTAATAAAAAAATAATTATCTGATGAAACGGCTTCTATTGATTTGATACAGGATTAAACATGCAAAATGGTCCTAAATTGCAAAATATTTAACCACCATAATGTTATAAAAGCAGGGACACAATGGTGATAATGCTCTTAATAACGGATATGGAGCCTTTCACAGCACATTTCCAATAGAGTAAAGTCAAATATTTTGATGCTAAGTCAAAGTAGTGTATGGGTAATGAGACTGGGGAAAATTGTTAGTAAATGTTAGTAACCCAGATCCCAATGTTAGTAAATGAGCCACACTAAGGGGCTGATTTATCAAAGGTCAAGGTGAAATTTCGAATGAAAAAAATTAGAATTTTTGTGTACTTCGACTAGGGAATAGTCCAAATCTATGCGAATTTGAAAACATTTTTTAAAATTTGAATATCGAAATTTATCATGTACCGTCTCTTTAAAAATTCAACTTCAACCATTCGCCATCTAAAACCTGCCGAATTGCTGTTTTAGCCTATGAACTTATTTGGAGTCAAAAAGTTTTTTTGGGGAAAAACGCTGAATCGATTTCAATCGAATGCTCTATTTCTTTGATTCGTATGATTCAAATTCACCATTCTATCACAACCCCCTCCCCTTGGCTCCACCCTTCCACAATCCCCTTCCACCATTCCCCCCAAGCATACCTTGTTTTCCCTCTTCACATGTAGTGATTGGGTCCAGTAGGGGAGGTCAGAGAGCAGGTGTGGGTCGACGGGGCCCACCATGTTTTTTCCCAGTCTTCCGCTGGGCCAGTCCAACCTTGAGTATTAAAAACTGAAAAAGTAAGGGGGGAGGGAAACTACTCTTTCTTTTTTGACGGACTGAATCACTTGCGGCTTACAGAGGTTTAATCATTAGGAGTACCAATTTTAGAGTTAATTTTAGCCAAATGCATTTAGCATGTTTGCAAGTGAATTCTAAGGTGGTTCTTGCTCATCAGTCTTTTTCACCTTTTTCTCTAAGATAAGGTCAACCTACTTGTAACCAAATTATTTTAAAAAGATGTGAATTCATCAACAGATAAAAGCTTTGTTTCACAATCTCATGTACTGAATGTGACTGGATTTCATTCATCTGGATCTTCTTGCTCATCTCCTCTGTTCTTCCTTTTGTTCTATACCATGAGTACAAGACTTTCTCTGTAGACCTCTGGTTTTGAGTGTTTTGAGTGTTATCCTCAGGTTCATCAGAATGTATTTGCAGAATATCATTGCTGGAACACAGATGGATTAATAAGTGGATGAACAATTCTGACAGATCACCCTGTTTTCCTTTGGTGTACATTGAATACAGTACATGTTCTACTAAAGGAGGAAAGAGCCATCAGTAAGAATGACTATGACTGAACTTGACTAGCAAATTATTTCATATATAAATGCCATATACAGTACATTTTCTCTTCCTTTGTTGCCTGGACAAGATATTGCATCCCTGCAGAGAATGGGGCTTGAACTAGGAGTAGAACTAGTTACTGCCTGTTAATTCTTAATTCTGGATTTTCCAGATATTTTAGACTAAGGCCACCATTTGCTCTTCAACATCTAGCATACTGACCCTGAGCTAAAAAGAAGGGTACAGATGCATGAAAATATTATATTGTTGTATTATCAACTTAGTATCATTTCAATAAAATCTAGAATAGCAAATACAGGTTTTTTTCAGGGAAACTCTATTTAAAAGGCAAACAGAGCTACATATGAATAACAGATAGTTAGATACAAAGGGGCCGATTCACTAAGGGTTGAATATCGAGGGTTAATTTACCCTCGATATTCGACTAGGAATTAAAATCCTTTGACTTCGAATATCGAAGTCGAAGGATTTAGCGCAGATAGTTCGATCAAACGATCGAAGGATAATTCCTTCGATCGAACGATAAAATCCTTTGAATCTAACGAATCGAAGGATTTTAATCCAATGATCGAAGGAATATCCTTCGATCAAAAAAAGTTAGCCAAGCCTATGGGGATCTTCCCCATAGGCTTGGCTAACTTCAGGAGCTTTTAGATGGCGAACTAGGGGGGTCGAAGTTTTTTTTAAAGAGACAGTACTTCGACTATCGAATGGTCGAATAGTCGAACGATTTTTACTTTGAATCCTTCGATTCGAAGTCGTAATCGAAGGTCGAAGTAGCCCATTCGATGGTCGAAGTAGCCCAAAAAAAACTTCGAAATTCGAAGTTTTTTACCTTCGAATCCTTCACTCGAAGTTAGTGAATCGGCCCCAAAAAGTAGAGTAGCTACAAAGCAAAGTGCGAAAGATTGGTGCAAAGTGCCCTTGTCATTGCACTTTTCCCAATACAGTTTATGTGTGATGGGCAAATAAATGCGACTATTTGCCGGTGAAAAATCAGCTGCGTCAAAAAAAAGAAAAAATTTTGAGCGTCAAAATTATTCAGATGCCCATTGACTTTAATGTATTTGAACCAAATAGTCGTGCGTATAAAAATTGTCGATTACGTCAAAATTGACGTGCATCAAAATTATTTTGAACCCTGTTGACTTCAATGCGTTTCACCAAATTTAAAACTCGAGAATGGCACAGATTCGCCCATCGCTATAGTACAACTATTTTCTCTAGTAGAATGGAGCCTGCATTTGGGAGCAGATATTTCATATACATTATCACTAAAACGTTTTATTACATACTCTGCACCTTTGTTTGTAATTATTTAAACAGGATCTCCAAAATAAGTAAAATTTACACAAATTAAAAAAATCTTTTCATTCTGCATATATTTTTGCTTTATTTACACCCCCCATAAATTGGTGAACATTTTTTAACTGGGCAGAAACAACAGCCAAAATGTAGGCAACATTGGGAGGCCCATTTTTCAATAGTCTCATTTTAGTGGTTTTAGAGGTTTTTGCAACCACAAATCAACTCATTTTCTCTAAAACTGTGACTGTCGTGTCATTTATTAAAAGATCTGAACATAAAAAGTATGAATAAAAAAAATCTTTTCAACGAAAGCCTCAACAACGAGTTTTTCAGACAATTACAAATGAAAAACAAGCCAAAAACCTGTAAAAGACTGTAAGAGTCAGGCCACACAGGGTGTTTTGGGAAGATTTTGCGCCTTCCCTGACTCTACACCGGCTAAAATGAAAAAAACGCCAGCACTAATAACACGCAGCAGTTCGTTTCTGAAGTTGCCCGAAGTTGCCTCACGAGGAAACATCGGGCGACTTCGGAAAACAAATCGCGTGTGATTAGCGCCGGTGTTTTTTTTATTTTAGCCGGCGCAGAGTCAGGGAAGGCGTTTGGGGAGATTGGTCACCGCAAAAACGAGGTGATTGGCCGCCGCAAAAATGAGGCGATTAGTCGCCAGGCGACCAAATCTCCTCAAAAGGCCCTGTGTGGCCTGACCCTAAAAGCAATAAGGAAATGTATAATCTATGACCCTGGCAGTCATGTGATAAGCAATTATTAGATTTTTATATATTATAAGATCTCTTAGGTCACAAATCAACAATGCTGAAAATGACTGAAACCAGAAATAATTACTTGTACTACTGTATGTATTAACAAAATCAAGCAACTCTTTGGTCCTTTTCAGTGATACACATTGCTATTTATAACATAAAGGAAACGGAAAAATGGTAATTAGATGAATACATTAGATAGGCACAGATACCTCAAAATAAATGGAAATGACAAGAACTCATCTCAGGGACATTCTATTAATGGTGTTTATCTCTCTACAGAACTTCACTGCAGACATGTATGGTACAGTTTTCTATTATAGCGGACATTCTAATGATGGGATAATAAGCAAAGAATTGGTTTTGCAGGTGGTCCAGAAGGTCTTGGGAATGGCTTTCCTTCTCATGTGAGTCTTCCAAACAGACTGAGGATATTGGCCAAACTGTCAATCACATTCAAGTACGGGAGGTCAGTGCAACATCTGCTCTTTTCCCAGTATGTTTCTTCATAGGTTTCTGTGTCATGGAACTGCTTCTTTGCTTAGCTTTCTATTTACTTAGAAGACAAAGTAATAGAGTCCCAGGAGTTTTAAGAAACCACTTCAACCCTCCACCTCTTTTATGTTTTTGGCCCATTGCCGAATCCTGTTGCAAACTGTAAAATGATTTTGTAAACAAATGTGCGGCTGAATAAAGTCTCTTTTCTATTCCAAGGATTTCTAAACAATTATGTGCACATCATATTAAAGAAGCACATTCATTCTGACATTATTTAAGATTGGGCTAAGTCTATTATAATAGAAGATTGTAACGAATAAACATATTTATATTTGCAAAATATTATTTTTGATGTCGTTTGGATGAGTTTCTTAGCCTGCTTTTTTTTTTCTTAGGGAAAATCAATTGAGTTGCATGCTTATATTATGCAAAAAGGAGCTGAAATTTATTTTATTATTCTGTGGAGCATTCCTGTAACAAGACCTCCCTATATTCCAAATGGCCAACTCAGGGTCTCAAACACCCACAGACCCTCAGGAATATGTTGAAATTAAGGGATAGAGGCGTGAACTCAGTGTTTTTAACTCCTTAGTGATTTCTAAAATCCTTATATTTCACATATTTAGTCCATGTTCTAAAGTCTTAGGGGTAGATTTACTAAAGGGTGCAGGCGTCACTTTGCTAGTGAAAGAGATAGACGCTAGCAGTGATACGCACTCTATCGCCAGACTATTTTTCGCTCTGGCGAATGGACGTTATAAATTCACTAAGATGCGGATTTTACTGTACGTTACTTCTTTCGCCAGACTTGGCTTTGCCAGCTCAGACCAGATGAAGTTCAATGGAGTGCATAGATCTTCCTCAATCTTCTGTTACTTACATCATATTTTTTATGGAAAAAGTTTCTAAGTCCAAAAACGCTGGCTGTATTTGCTGCAACATATATGTGCATTCAACTTTAAATTTCCCGCTGTATGCAAATTAGCCTGAGTGAAGACCTCTAACGAAATTGCGCTAGGCAGAATTGAACTTTGCTTTGATTTGCTCGCATTGCAGAAGTAACTCTAGCAAAAAGATGACAGCGTTTGGTGCCCTGGACGCAACTTTGCATTTCAGTAAATGAGCGTTGTCTGAGCAAATTTTTGCTTGGCGAAGTGTTGCGATGGGTTCAAAGCCGTCGCTGGCAAATTTTTGTCGCTTAGTAAATTTACTCATTAATGTTCACATGGCACTCAAAGAACTTTTTCATGAAAATGTCATGGAAAGAAGCTTATCTACCTGTAGCCAGTACCTTGCAGAGTATTCCACACTATTTTAAATAGAAAAGACAACAGGGCTTTAGCCATGTATTTTTCTGCAGCAACTTAATTTAACTACTCTGGCGCAAAATTGCGCAAGTTAGTAAATTATAAACAATAGGTCAGATTATTAACATTAATAGGAACAAAAAGTGAATTGACACCTGGAGCGAAAACCATTTATGTACAAATGCTTCATCTTAATAAATAAGGACCACCATGTAAATCCTTCTTTCTCTTCATATTTCCATTTAAGAATGTGGTCTACCATTTTAAGGCATTAGTAGGGATGAGCACATTTTCTCTCTATACATGGATTTGCTGTGAAATTCAGCATTTTGCCACCGGTGGATTTTTTCCTGAAAACAAGACAAAAATTTGGCAAAAACAAATTTCGACCAAGAAAGAATGCAAGAAGAAATGCCCATTCACTTCAATGCATTTGGAGTGAGACAAAACTTGAGAAAAAATGCTCAGGGAGAAAAAAGTCAACCCCAGACCCCAATATATATGTCACCCATAGACCTTGATGCAGTTTGAAAATTTGACACCAAAACGGGGCAGATTCGCACCATTATTGTAAAAATAAAACATTTTTAACAACAATGATCAATGTTGTTTTTGCTGACGGGTGTAATAGGGTACGTCATGTCCTCACACATCTAATATCCAAAGTGACTTCCGTATGCTATAATCTAGGGGTCCCTAGTCTTTTTTACTCATGAGCCACACCTATATATAAAATAATTGGGGAACAACACAAGCAAGATTTATTTTTTCATTTGGTAGCCCCTATGGCGACTGACAGACTACAGGTGGCTCTGTTTGGCAGTACACATGATATTTTGCCTCCTAAGGTTGCTTCCAAGTCAGAAATCCAAAAATGAACACCTGCTGTGAGGCCACTGTGTCAGGAGTCGAGGCGAGTCTGAAGGTAAGAGCCTCCCCCACGCTTCCCACTGAGTTGCGCCCTGAGGGTTGAGACAGGACGTTCCCAGATAAGGAATAGCAGGAGTGCTAGATGAGCCCACAGAAATAATAGTTCGTAATAAGGGCCAGCACTTATCTGCAGGAGACGAAGCGAAGTCAGGAACAGGCCGAGTCATACACAGGAAAGGATCAATAAGCAGGTACCAGTTGAGGGAAATCCAGAAGAGTAGTCAGCAAAGCCAAGGTCGAAGTCAGACGAGCAAATACAGGATCCAGGGATAATCAGAAGAGTAGTCAGTAACAAGCCGTGGTCGAAATCAGAATAACATCAGTAATAAACGCTTAGTTACATAGTTACATAGTTAAATTGGGTTGAAAAAAGACAAAGTCCATCAAGTTCAACCCCTCCAAATGAAAACCCAGCATCCATACATACACCCCTCTACTTTTAATTAAATTCTATATACCCATACTAACTATAGAGCTTAGTATCACAATAGCCTTTGATATTATGTCTGTCCAAAAAATCATCCAAGCCATTCTTAAAGGCATTAACTGAATCAGCCATCACAACATCACCCGGCAGTGCATTCCACAACCTCACTGTCCTGACTGTGAAGAACCCCCTACGTTGCTTCAACGTAGGGGGTTGAAGTGTCAGTAAGACGATCACCTCGCACTGGGCCTAGGTCGGAGTGACCTTTTAACCCCAGGACGCATGTTGGCGTCAGAACGCGCGCCTGCGTCAGAACGCGCGCGCGCATGTGAATGCGCGCCCGCGTCAGAACGCGCGCACGCACGTAAAGGCGCGCCCGCGTCCAAACACACGCGCGCATCAGGACACGCGCACGAAACAGCAACAGCGCCGGAGTGGAAGCACAGGCGTGGGGAGATGTTGGCTCAGCTTGAGCCAGATCTTCTGGATCCCGACACACTGGGAGCAACATCCAAGAGGTTGGAAAACAACAAGTTGCTCAAAGCCACTGGTTGGGGATCACTGCTATCATCTATAGAGGAGCCTTGATATTTCAATCTTTAATTTATATTTAAAAAATGCAGTAGGGAATATGTTCCTCTTGCCAATGAGACTGGAAACTGATAAGGGTACAATGAGGCTAAGATGACTCAAGTCTGAATGTCATTAGTTCTACTCCTGGAGCACTAGGTCACTGCCAGCATTAAAGACGATTTCTGGGTTAATTAAAAACATAATGACTCACATTGCATTAAGCAATTTGTTGCTCCCTAGTGCAACAATTGAGTTGCTCTTGTTACAAATAGATCGCTATAATGTATTCAAATTGGCATTTGTAGGCAGTTACTAAGGTTTTTTTTTTACAGTACTAAACTCCGAATGCAAAAATCATGAAAAATTTGTGATTTTTTTTTTATCAAATCAGATTTTCAAACAATCATGATTTTTTCAGAATCTGAAAATCTCAGACCTGTCGAGGTTGCATGTAAGTCAATGGGAGAAGTCCCAATGATTTCTTGATGTGCGCTGTGTTTCATGCAATACCCAAAGTTTTCTGAGTTTTCAGGAAAAAATCTGTTTTGCGTGAAAAATGTGAAAAATAGGATGAAAAAATCGTGAAAATCTGATTTATGAAAATTCAGATTTAAAAAAATAACCCCCTAAATGTTTATTTTCAGTCTTATATAGCGCCGCTAATTATACTATATTATCTATCTGTACATAGATGTTTATTTGTAAAGTGAGTCAATACCTAGGGGCCGATTCACTAAATTCGAGTGAATTCGAGTGAAGGATTCGAATTTAAAAAACTTCGAATTTCGAAGTGTTTTTTGGGCTACTTCGACCATCGAATGGGCTACTTCGACCTTCGACTACGACTATCGAACGATTCGAACTAAAAATCGTTCGACTATTCGACCATTCGATAGTCGAAGTACTGTCTCTTTAAAAAAAACTTTGACCCCCCTAGTTCGCCATCTAAAAGCTCCTGAAGTCAATGTTAGCCTATGGGGAAGGTCCCCATAGGCTTGCCTAAGTTTTTTTCATCGAAGGATATGCCTTCGATCGGTGAATTCAAATCCTTCGAATCGTTCGATTCGAAGGATTTAATCGTACGATCGAAGGAATAATCCTTCGATAGATCGATCGCATTTCCTGCGCTAAATCCTTCGAATTCGATATTCGAAGGATTTCAATTCCTAGTCGAATATCGAGGGTTAATTAACCCTCGATATTCGACCATTGGTGAATCGGCCCCCTATGCTATGAGCAGCAATACATAACTTTTTTTAGGTAGTAGGCTAATTTTTGATTATATTCAATATGTTTTGAGGATCCTATGAAAACGATAATATCGCACTCAAGTCAATGGAGGGCTTGACAGGCTAGAGGAGGTCCTTTATTTAGAAACATCTGCCTAGGAATGTTCTCCCATGAAATGTACAAGTTTGGTGCAGGGGTCCCCACCCAGTGAGCCTTATTTATGAAAAAACATGAACATAAAAAACTTGATTGAATACAGTCAGGGAGAAAAACTCGAATACTTGATTGAGTTATTGTCGTAAAAACCTCAAATACCTCGAATTGATCAAGTGCAAACCACCAAAAATAAACCATGAGGCTAAACACATCTTCAAATGGTTCAAGGGACCTCTGCCATTAACTTCTACATGACCTCATCTGGAGTATTTTCGGATTCTGGCCTTTTGCAGCTTCAAGGCATAATAAGTCTCGAAAAACTCACGTTTTTACTGAAACTGCCCTCAAAAAACTTGAATTTGACAACTCGACTTTTAATAAATCTTAGAGGTACGAGCAGCTACTGAAATGGAGAGCAAGGAGCCCACTGCATGCAATTTGATTGATTTTGTAAATCACAAATACCACAAACAAATGTACAAGATACAGTGATACCCAATCTTCCTCAGCACAAAGCACATGGAGGAAAGTGAGTAGTCAGCAGACTGTAGGAAAGCTTAAAGATGGGAAGACAATGGTGTTAGAATAGGACAAACAGAATAACCAACTGGCCTTGGGCCCTAATAACAGATATTTTCAGCTATCGAATTAGAAACATGGGACAGTTGTTTACTCAGATCTTCTATGATGCTCACTGCACTCCATCTAGAGCGATTTTCCCTTTCTTACCATAACACGATTACATTGCAGCATTACATGGACTTGTTGATTAAAGACTGAATGGAACTGCACAAGTGATTAATGTAGGCACATGGAATGCGTTATCTGGGCCTAGAGAAGCAGGTTCTGCCTCTGAACATCTGAACATATCCCAATAAACTGTATTGGAAAGACATATACCCCCATCCTCAGGAGTAAGTGGTGCAAGTACGACTCCCCTGGCTGAAGTGCAATAGCACTAAGATGTGCTGCACACTGAGCAAGCCAAAACACTGCTCCTGGTAACTTTAAGAGCTGAATTTAATTTTTACTATGTTTACTAGTGATGTGGCACAAACAGACCCCCCCTCCTGTGCAGGAAAGGTAAGCTCTGGGGGGCGAGGTGAGGTTTCCAAGGTCCGAAATGGAGAGATCTGCAGCAAATCTACGAAAGGCAAAGACAGAATGCAAAATACAATACCGGTGCACTTGGGTTACTCGCCTAGGCACCCAGCAAATGTGTGGAACTCATCCCTTCAACTCTCTCTAGTATTGTAGGCAATTTTTTTGGTACCTTTCTGGATGAATGGGTGCTGGAGTGACGTCACAACTGGTCTACAATGACATCACTTCTGGTTTTGCTGGTAAGTTCAACTTTTAGGGTCAGGTAGTGGCTCTCGGTAGGGGAATGTGTTGGGTGGTGAGTGAGGGTTAGGGGTCAGCGGGTCTTTCCAATTGGACTAGTGCAGTAGTCTACCTGGCAGGAAATGAAGCATACAAGAACCAAAAGAAAATACCAGGAACCACATACACGCATTATAAAGTAAGGGATAATTGACCCATGTATTAGCCATTGGGTGTGACAAGATACAATAATGTTAAGGAGGATAAACCCATCTGAAGAAGGCAGGATAATCCCCTGGCTTGTCACAGAAATAAATAGTGTAAGTACCCTCCACTTTTCAGAGCGTATACGTGGTTCCTGTAATTTCCTTCACAAAGTCATAAAGATACCGAAAATGTTGGAATGTCAAAGCATTAAAATAAGAAATAGAAGTGAATGTCAGTCATTGTATCCTCGCAGTTAAATATCACACATCTCAGAATAGGTTCACATATCCTTGGAATAATTTTGAAGAATAATTGTGAAATTCGAAATATCACAGCAGAATATATTACCATTAGAATTTCTTTATAAATAGTTTTTTCATTTTGAAAAAAAGCAGTTATTAGCTTTATTTTCTAGTATGAAATAGTCATATTTATAAGCAATGTTAGACTTGTACCCACCAGAAAACCTTGTACCATGGGTCCCTCTTCACTAACACCATTTTTTCATCCCCAATGGCTTAATCATTATATAATACACAAAAGCCATGAATATCTTGTAAATTATATCCTTATAAACGGTGAGTAGTGATGTCATCAGTTATAAACGGTGAGTAGTGATGTAATTTCTGTCACATGACTCACTAAAATTTGTGTATTATAATTAATAAAGTACCCCCAGTTGTAAAATATGAGGATATTATAAGTTACCTCGGAGTTCCATGACCTGTATAAAAACACTCGGCCTTCGGCCTCGTGTTTTTATATGGTCATGAAACTCCTCGGTAACTTATAATATCCTTATATTTTACAAGAGGGGGTACTTTATTCACTATATTATCTCATTTCTGCTGCATTTTTCCCTCTCCAGTTAGAGTTGGGGATCAATGCTCTAGAGGGTTGTTTGATTCCCTATAGATGTTGAGTATCTGTTGAAGGACACTTGTGAAGAGCTGCTCAGACCTAGTTTTCAGCCTTTTGGCCAAAATGGCAACCTGCATATATCCTTTCGGGATCAAGCAGAGATCCTTTAGGTAGGTTAAATGATATTATAGGATGAGATCCAATTGGAGCATTGATGAGGTCCTCTCCCAATGAATTGCTTGTGCTACTCTTATCATAAAGTCAATGGCATGGGACCAAACTGTCAGGAGCGCTCTGTTGTGAAGCACTCCGCTTTGTTGTCAAGATGGTGGCTCCCATGACCATGGTGTGACATCAGGGCACCATGTGGTGGGAAAATTCAAAATTAAAAGAGCACCAAAGACTCTGGCTTAATGCCTGAATTTAGGTTTTTCTTCAGTTCATGGGTGTGGTATAATTATTCTACTGACTGATCCCTGGTTGCTGACCCATCTGCTTGATTCTGACTATGCTGATTCGCTGCCTGCCCTGACCTTATTGCCTGACTTTGACCTTGATCTGCTTAACCCTTTGCGTTCCACATATTGGACTTTTTCTGTCAGCCTGCACACCAGCTTCATCATCGGTCTTCATGTTTGGTCTTCCTCCTTGGTCCTGACTCCAACTTCCTAGAGCCACTAGGCCCTGAGACAAACTGTCAGATCAGCCCTAATTGGTCCTCAAAATGAGTGGGCAGATGGAAGTTTGGTAAGCCCCACTCATCATTTATGTATTGCATAGCAGTTTTGTGGGGTAACGTGATTACATGTAAAGTTATATGAAAGCCTATAAACCTCTAGCAACTAACTAGATGTGTGCTTTAATTGTTAATTATTTAATTCCTATACTGAAATGTGGCAGAATTTATCATTATTATCCTTTATTTATTTAGAGCTGACATATTCCACAGTACTTTACAGAGATGTAATGTTATGGTTAACTAAAGCAACACTATAAATAGGGATGTAGCGAACTGTTCGCCGGCGAACTAGTTCGCGCGAACTTCGACTGTTCGCGTCCGCCGAATGTTCGCGAACGTCGCGCGACGTTCGCCAATTGGTGTTCGCGTTCGATTCGAAGTAAAATTTCGTTCGACCATTCGACCATTCGACCGTTCGATCGCTAAAATCGAACGATTTCCATTCGTTCGAACGATTATAAGCATTCGATTGAATTAAAATCATTCGATCGAATAGCTTCGATCGTTCGATTCGAACGAAAATCCTTCGATCGTACGAATAAAATCCTTCGATCGTTCGATCGAACGATTTTATCGAGCGTTCGAAGTTCGCGAACTGTTCGCGAACTGTTCCTTTTTTGCCGGTGTTCGCGAACGGCGTTCGCGAACGGCGTTCGCGAACACATTAACGGCAGTTCGCTACATCCCTAACTATAAAGGCAAAAATCACATAAAGAATGTTTTCTGCTCACAATAAGTGTTACTTTGATACTTTACAGCATGTTTAAAAGCCAACATGTAGAAGATAAATAGGAGTTGTAAAAAGAATAGATATTCATTTAAAATATAAAAATGTATTTCCACATACTCATATAGATAAACAGTCTGTAATCTGTATCTAGCAGCAGTTTTCTGAATGCAAAGGAACAAGCTTTTTATCTCACTAAGTTAAAAACAAAGGAAAGAGACTTAACAGGTTTTCCAAATGTGATATAATGCAAGAAGTTTGTCAACGTTATTGTTTCCAGTGTTCTCAGTGAGGCAGCATTAATGCAAAAAAATTCAGGCAACAAGTCAGGGGCTTTATTCAAATGACAACTTGTTTGTTGTGCAAAACAGAACGTTCTTATAAATCTGCTTAACGCTCAGCTTTGTTCTTACGCTATGTTAACGGGCTGTTAGAGTAAAACTAAATCTAGATTATTACAACTTAATAATATTTTGCTGTTTGCGTACTGACATTTTACTGTTGGAAACTGAGCTTGTTAAAACGTTATTTAGGAAGCAATCCAGTTTTAATTTATGGGCTGCCATACATGGGACAACTTGCAATTAACTGCACAGTAGTGATGGGCGAATAAATTCGCCAGGCTCGAATTTGCGATGAATAGCCACGCTTCCCCTTCCAGCGAGTAAGTTCTTAGAAACTGCAATGGAAATTCGACAGCAAAAAATCTGTTGTGTCAAAAAAAAATTGGCGTGCGTCAGAATAGTTGCGCGCATAAAAATTGTTTGGATGCCCATTGAATTTAATGCATTTGGACAAAATAGGCGCACATATAAAAATTGTCGTTGGTGTCAAAATTGACACACGTCCAAATAGTTTTGACACCCATTGGATTTAATGCGTTTCGCAAATTTTACGAAGTTTGTGATTTTGTGTGTAATTTTTTGGTGAATCGAAACGGGACAAACTTGCCCATCACTACTGCAGAGTAGACTCTAGGCTAGGTTGGAACATTAGTGGCCCAAACATGGGGCCAAAACAATAGGCTGCCTGATGGGCATGGGAATATTATCTTTCAGGAACGAGAAAGGGCCTTCCTCAACTGCAGCCACAATGTAAGAAGCATGGAATTGTCACGAATGTCATTATATGATGTATGAAACATGTGTTGCCAATAATGAGGCCTAAATCAGCAGTACTAATATTTAGAAGGGGTACATCCACATAGTTTTGACCATATAGTTTATCTGTTAGGCAGATTTAAAATACTGTTGGGTGAGATGTGTATTGGTTCGTTAATGAAGTCCTTTTTCAATAAGTCTGCATCATCCCCTTATGAACCAATCATTGGTCTGCCATTATATAAGCCCAATTTGGTCCATCACCTCTTGGTGAATCAGGCAAAGATCTACTCATTTGGCTACCTAACTAAATGACCAGATCTTACATTCATGGCCCACTTTACAGCACCTTAATGTATAGTTTAAGATTGACTTGGACAGGTTCAAACTCCACTCAGATAAGTACAACATTGGCACATTGATGTTGCCCTCTCTTGAAGGTCTCTGTTGGCCACTAGGATAATCCAATTATTGGCAAAACAATCATCATGCGTGAAACAATCGGATCAGTCCAGTTTGGCCAGTATATCGGTGGCCAAATCGCTGAAAGATCTTCTTGTTTGGTAACCTTGCCAAAAGTGGCATAAGGCCAGCTTTAGTTTGCAGTTTGGAAAGAAAGTTATAATCATGATAATTTTATTTAGAAAAAAATAAATACCTGTAATTTTTTTTTTTGCAAGACTTTGGGGGTGGAGGCAAATTTCTAACACATGGCAGGGCAAGGGCACACACACATACTGTAGCAGATTGTCCACTTTGCTCCACCTACGTTTTGTACACAGGTGGCAGGAAGAGGATCTACTTTCAAGTGCTCGTTTTGGTATTTCTGTTGACAGGCCCAGTGTGGAGCTACACACAATGAATTTCAGTTTAAAAATTCACATTTTCCTATATCCACTCCATGTAACTCCATACAGGCTGACACCATACCTCCCAACTGTCCAATTTTTCGCGGTCCAGTCCTGATTTTGAAAGGGCACCCCACAGTCCCAGTTTTGCAACGGAAATGTCCCGACTTCCTCTTTGATCTCCTACACTGAACAGCCAGAAAAACATACAATGTTTCCAACTTGATTGACTTTAACATGGATACTTAGATACTTTTGTAACACTTTAAGATAAGCAGGTCTCTTGGGGAAACAGCAGCTTAAAGGAGAATTCAACCCTAAACTTAAAAAAAACCCTAAACTACATAGACCCCTCTCCCTCCTCCCCCCCAGCCTAAGTGTTACCCCAGGCAAATGCCCCTAACATTTTACCCTCGGTGCAGATTATGGCATCAGAGTTCACGGGTGCCATCTTCAGCCGCTTCAGAATGAGACCGGTGCTTCGCCAATTTTTATTTTGGTGCATGTACAGAAAACCGAAAATTGCTCCAACTGCGCATTCGCCAATTCGCTGGTCTCATACCGAAGATTATCGAAAAGAAGAAGATGGCCCCCGTGAACTCCGATGCCTGAATCTGCACTGAGGGGTAAGTAAGACATTAGGGGCATTTGCCCGGGGTAACAATTAGGCTGGGGGGAGAAGTGTCTATGGGGCAAATTCACGAAGATACGAAGTTGTGCCAGGCTCAACTTCGCCGCACTTCGCCAGGTGTATTTTCGCCAGCACTCCGCAAATTCACTAAAATCTGAAGTTGCGCACAGGCAGGGCCGCCATCAGGGGGGGACAGGGGGGACAAGCGTACCGGGCCCGGGCATGAAGGGGGGCCCGGCAGCGCTGCATTTTTTGAAGATCCGGGCCCCCCTTACGAGCGCCCGAGCCGTACGTCTTGTCTCTGCGTTGCCGAATGCGGAAGTGCCGAAGCCGATGCGCCGAAAAGACCCGAAGTCACGGAAAAAGCCGAAGTCACGAAGCGCCGAAAAGACCCGAAGTCACGAAAACAGCCGAAGCCGAAGTCCTGAAGCAGCGCAAAGACCCGAAGTCACGAAAACAGCCGAAGCCGAAGTCCTGAAGCGGTGAAAAGACCCGAAGTCACGAAAGGAGGTGAAGTTGAAGTACTGAAGCCGTGAGTTCAATTCTACTGAACACCAGTTTGTGTATTTTTTTTTTTTTTTAATCCCCTGGCCACCAATGTATTATTTTAATATTCTATAGGCCCCTGCAACCAATCTTTTTTTTTTAAAACATGTTTTTTTGGGGCCCCAATTTTTTTTTTAACTCGTAAGGGGCCCCTTGCCACCATTGTTTTTAAAAAAAAAAAAATAATAATAATTTTCTTTTTGGTGGCCCTAAATTTTTTTAACTTGTAAGGGGGCCCCTGCCACCAGTTTTTTTTTTTTTTTTTTCAAAAAAAAATTATTTTTTTTTTCAAATTTTTTTTTGGGGCCCCAATTTGTTTTTAACTTATAAGGGGGCCCCTGCCGCCAATGTTTTTTGTTTTTTTTCAAAAAAAATTTTTTTTTTTTAAATTTTTTTTTGGGGCCCCAATTTGTTTTTAACTTGTAAGGGGGCCCCTGCCACCAGTTTTTTTTTCAAAAAAAAATTATTTTTTTTTCAAATTTTTTTTTGGGGCCCCAATTTGTTTTTAACTTATAAGGGGGCCCCTGCCACCAATGTTTGTTTATTTTTTAGTTTTTTTTACATTTTTTTTTTGTTGGGGCCCCAAGTTTTTTTTAACTTATAAGGGGGCCCCTGCCACCAATGTTTTTTTAAAAAAAAAAAATTAATTTTTTTTTTTGGGGCCCCAATTTTTTATAAGGGGGCCCTGACCATCAATAGCTTTTTACAACTTGTGTGGGGGGGGTTACTTTTTTAGCGCTGATGTCTGTGTGGTCTTTTAACTGCGATGTGGAGTGGGCGGGAAATGGGGTGGAGCTTGGTCGTCAGTGTGGGCGGGGCCCAGGGGGCCCCAAAAATTTTGTTGTACGGGGCCCCGTGATTTCTAATGGCGGCCCTGCGCACAGGGGTAGCGTAAGTTTGTGAAGTTGCGCTAGCGTTAATTCGCCAAGCAAAGCGACGTTTCGCTAGCGATGGTTCATTTGCATATGGCGCCAAATTCAAATTTCAATGGAGGAATACGTATCAGCACTACAAATACCTAGAAAACCTTCAAATCAGCAAATAAAAAATTTATTTTGCCCTACACATGTGCCCACTGTCTTGGTAAGTTGCCATGAGTCAGGAAATGTAGGGGGGAAGATGGGGAGCCCCATAAATATTTTCAATCTTTTTCAGCCTATCACCCATCATGTAGAAAACACGCCAGCGTTTTTTGGGACTTAGAAAAAAATTTGACTTTTTTTGAAACAATCCCTATCTACTCTATTGCGCTTCGCCAGGTCTGAGGTGGCGAAGGAAGTCTAGCGTAAAAGGTAGCGTTAAGAGCAATGCGCAAGTTAGTGAATTTGCGTAGTTACGTCCCTAGCGAAAATTCGCCTGGCGTAAGGGTGCGAAGTAACACTAGCGAATTTACGCCAGCGTTCGTTAGTGAATTTGCAAAGTACCGAAAATGCCAAACGCTAGCGAATTGACGCTAATGTTCGGCGCTTCGGCGCTTAGTGAATTTGCGCCTATGTTGGGTAGGAATTTTTTAACATTACGGTTGAATTCTCCTTTATAGGGCAATTTGCCTTCATTAGCAAAACTGTAATAG
The DNA here is from genome assembly GCA_038501925.1 of Xenopus petersii. Lineage (NCBI taxonomy): Eukaryota > Metazoa > Chordata > Amphibia > Anura > Pipidae > Xenopus > Xenopus petersii. The sequence continues at coordinate 146,445,259 of CM076682.1, forward strand.
CACATAAAAACCACAGACGTGTTCAAATTTCATGACCTGCCAAATTTTGTAAAATGGACACGGTAATTAGGGGGTGTGGTCACAAAAATTGGCATGAGAAAGGGCAAAAAAATTTCGCCACGCTCCGAACTGCAATCTTTTTGTCCCTCTTTCTATTTCCAGAATGTTGAGAGGTATGCGGCACTGTCAATAGAAATACAGGGGTGAGCACATGAAATCTGGATACAAAACACACGTGGAGGAAAGCAAACAATGTGCTGTGTGTGCCTTTGCCTTTAAGGTTCAACTAAACCCAGTAGCCAGGGCAGGACTGTGTTTAAACAACAGATAAAAGATGAGTGAACACAGAAGAGTTGATAGCAAACACAATGCAATAGAACATGACGTTTTTGCTTCCAACTAATCATTTGTACATGTACAGGATCTAAATAAATGATAGGTCAAGTCAAATAAATAATTTTCATTTACATCGTTATTGGTCATCTTCTATTGTATAGTCATTTTCTTCTTCTTTCTAGTTCCCTCTATTATTTATGTTGAGCAGTTTGCCATTATGAGCCTCATTCTGTCGCATGACAAATATTTTCCGTACACCGTCTCCCAGCTGTAGAACTCTGCCACTATGTGTTACATATTTTTCTGTTTCCGTACATATTAGCTATTCTCCTGGTACTGCCGACTGGCAACATGTGATCACAATGGCATATATTAGCAACGGGGATCCCTTGGGTGCAATGGCAGGCAATGCGTCAGACAGTTTGCTGGCTCCCCCGAGGGCCCGAGAGCTATAAATGACTGTGATTTCTTTTAAAATGCTCCGTTTGTAATGCCACATTGAAATAAATAGAAACACTTAGTTGTGTTTATTTCCAACTCTTGTTTCCTTTTTTTTCGTTTCTTATTTACCTGCTGTGCTCACACAGGTGCATCAAGTGAGTCGCTCCGGTGAAACGTCTCCATTTAATCGCCACACACACGGCTAAAACATTGAGTAAGAAAAATCGTATAATGTTATGCCAGCATTCTCCAATAGACTGAATTACTAGAGAAAGTGATTTAGGTCCCACTAGTCAGAACAAATATCATGGGTATAAATATAATGGGTCGCTAAATATTGATCCAGGCAAAGACAAGCGAAACGTTTCCCCGTCCACTTAAACCTGCACTAATCACCTATATACTTAAGTAACTCTCACTTGACCCCTTTGGATCTTGGAAACCTCTCACCCATATCCCCTCGTTCCTTGTTGGTCTTTAATACTAAAAAATTACATTACAGACTAGAGAGTCTAGAGAAGGGTAAGTAATTTAATAAGGGCAAAGGTGGATATCCGTTATGAAGATAAAGTGACCTGGCTTGGGTTTGTTTATCAAAGTAGATGTGGTTAAGAGGCGGGTAGGGAAGATTCCTTCGTATAAATATATAAGGGCTCCATCCACCACTAAGCTATGATACTGTTATTAAATGCAAGTGGCCAGATAATGGAATTTGCGCTAGCAACCCCTAGCAATCAATCATGCCTTTGCTTTTATTATTCTAACTGCACTAGACAGATCAAAGATAATTGCTGATTGGTTGCTAGGGGTTACTGGACTGAAACTGGTCTTGCACTTATGTCAGTAAATGAGTTTCAACTATTCTCTAATTTTATGGAAATGACTCTTGTTAGAAATAACCATGAAGAAGGAACTGGATTATTTCTGTTCTTTTATAAACGGCCAGCCGGAGACAATGGCAAGATCTACATTTAGATACAATTGCAGATTTCATTTAAGGCAAACGATCTTTAGGGCTAAGCTTCAGTGCCAGAGACACATAGTCCATGTTTATAAAGTATATATGAGCTGCTTTATCACCATAAGGATCTAACAGGAATATTATATATATAATATATATATATATATTGAATTGTGCTCATGCTTATTGGGTGACATTGGGAAGCAGCAGGTGCCGCCATCTAACTTGGGAAACTGTATGTAAAAGCTGTTAATGGAAACAATGCAAACAATTTTCCCTTTGCACGTCTTTAAGAACCCAGAGCTGCTCATCTGCCAGCAGAAAAAAAACATTGCTCGTTCTCTTTTTTGTACCAGGTAGCAATGTATTTAATAGATTTTTTTGTGCCAAAAAAATTGCAGCACCTTCAATCAGGTCTTTAAAATATGCTATGGACTTACATTTTCAGTGTAATTTACTTTCTAATTAAGAATATCAGTTTGAAGAATGTACATTTTTTTCAAATTTGCAGTTATTTTTCCATTTAAAGGGGTAATGGAAGAAATGTAGAGGATTATATGTAGGCATGTGAAGGAGTTTACCATCCTTACAGTGAGAAAGTGTATCTTTGGCTTAGGGAAGGATGTTTTCCCATAGGCTCAGGCGTAGCAATTGTAGCTCTGGTTCCCCAGTCTATTGTAAAGGTAGGGAACACTTTGTTTCGTATCTTTGGACTCCACCTGGTGCCAGGGGTGTATGATGCTTGAGAGCCTGACAAAGTAGGCCTTGGTAAGGAGAGCCTGAGAAAGTAGGCCTCAGTAAGAAGAATTGCCCCAAGGCGACCAAAGCATGGGACCCTGGAAATAAGGTAATGCTAGTGACAGTTATAGAGGTAACTCTGGAGGTGGAAACTGAGCATAGTAAGGTTGTGGGCAGGCAGAGCTGGGCCAGACTGGCCAGGTGCCATAAGCAACCTGGCCGGCTGCATCGCCGGCTGAGCATGCACCTGAGTGAATAAGCATGCTGCAGCGTGCTGCATCGCCGGCTGAGCATGCACCTGCGCATGTGCAGAAGCCCGGCGTCAGAGAGAGGGGACCGGACATGGGGTAGGTGACAGAGCAGGTACGTCTCTAGCACCCCCCCACAAGCTTTACGCCCTAGGCACGTGCCTACTCTGCCTACCAGTGTTGGGCTGGCCCACCGGGATACCAGGAAGACTCCTGGTGGGCCCAGGTGTCAGTGGGCCCTCATGGTTCTAAACATTTGGCCTATTTCATGGCCATTCCCTATTTCTAGAAGAACAAAAACAAAAACTAAATAGATGGAACAATAGATAATAGTAGGTAAAGAAAAGAGAATAGGAGAGTGTGGGCCCCTGGAGACCCTGTCCGACACTGCTGCCTACCCCTAGTTCCAACCCTGTCGGCAGGTTCAAACCTGCCTGAGACCCACGAAAGTTGCTTGTTGGCCCGAATCTGCTTGACTCAGAGGTTCCGTGGGTTTTGGGTTGGCCTGCACATCACTACTAACCATGCTTCTAGGTACTTCTGACGTGGCTGTCCCTACTCAAGCATACAGTGTCAAATATGCCAGAAAGTAAAATTCTGTGCACACAATGAACTACGCCATTCATGTCATGTTCTTTCCAATGTTCTTTCTGTTCTCCATGTGTCTGCGTTGCGTTTAAACAGGATTTCCCTATGTTGCTGTAGACCCTGCTGCACCCACACACCTGCCTGGGAATGTCCACGGGTCAGATAAATGCTGCTTGATCATGCTCAGCTTGCCCTGGTATTGAAGTGCATCTGAACACAGCCAAGACAATGCCCATGTGGACAAAAAGCTTTAGGAAAAATAAATGGAAGCTAAACCCTACATCCCTTGAAAACTGGGACTGAAGTTTTCAAACAAAAACTTCACGGAGCCTACAAAGAAACAGCAGCATGAATTCCCACCGACAAGCTCTCATTTAAAATTCTGTTTTCCCGTTTCCCTTTCAACCTGTTTACCAACGTGACATGATAAAAATCCTTGCCCTTGTAGAGGCTGCATCATAAAGGTGGCAGACCTCTCAACATTACACCAGTTCAAATTAGGTTAAGAATCTTGTTACGGGATTTGAGCAGCGTAAAATCCTATTTATAACCCCACAGACCTGCCGCTAACGACCAAACAGGAATAAATATTGCAGGCATACACACACTCGCTTCCTATAGGGATTGCAAGAGCTTCTTCCTTTTCTACCACCTGTTGCCATGGAAACCACAGCCAAAACGGAATCACATTGCCGGATTCCATCTTAATCACGAATGGAAATTCGACTTAAGAAAGCAGAATTACGGATGCTAAAGATAGACCTCAAGTTCAGAGGGAAATGACTAAGCTAAATGATTGAAAATTAGACGACAAAGAACCAAGATCATTAATCTCAAAACAGGGGGGGAAAGAGATGTTTTTTATTTCTCCCGTAAGCTGCAAAAGTTTCAGTTCTGTAATTGCAATTCTCTAATGTCAATTCTGTAATGTCAAATTCAATTTAATTACCAAAGTTTTTGACTTCGGGTATTTTTGTGTAATTGCTTTTATCAGGGACCTTGTCGATAGATTGAAGAGGTTGGTTACTCTAAACAGCTCCACTCATTATACAAAGTGTTTACTTTGTTATATTAAAGGACAGATAAAGCTATTAAAATAGATTTAAATGCTAAACGTTATATTTAAGGCTTTTGTACCAACCAAGGCCACCATAGCAGTAAAGATCTGTGCCTCCAAAGATGCCCCAGTAGCTCCCCATCTTCTTTTCTGCTGATTCACTGCACATGCTCTGTGCTGCTGTCACTTACTGAGCTTAGGGACCCACTCACAATATACAGTACACATAGAATAGAAATGTCACAATTTAAGGCTGATTAGTCATTAATACAGATAATTACTACATAGCAGCACAGAAATCAGTGTAATTAGCATCAGAATTTAATAATCAGTCCTGTAGCATCAGCTTATTAAAGGAGAAGTAAAGCTTAACTAAAGAAGTAGCTAGAAATGTTGTACGTTATGTGTTGTGCTTCTGTACCAGCCCAAGGCAACCACAGCCCTTTAGCAGTAAAGATCTGTGTCTCCAAAGATGCCCCAGTAGCTCCCCATCTTCTTTTCTGCTGATTCACTGCACATGCTGTGGGCACTAGTGATGTGCGCGCTGACCCGATACCCGCGGGACCTGCGGGTCGGGCGGGTTCGGGTCGACCTCGCAGTGCTCCTCGTGGGTGGCAGGCGGGTGCGGGTTGAGCTCTTTTCCTTCAATTGCCGGCATCCGACTTCCGGGTCTGCTCGCCCTGCCCCTTTTGTGACGTCATTGTGATGTCATCGGGGGGTGGGTCGGCACGGGTCTATAAAAGGACCCCCAGAAGCAGGTGCAGGCACGGGCTGTAGCAGGGCGGGTTAGGATCTGTTATCAGGAAACCCATTATTTTCTGAATTATTGAACAGCCCTCTTCCATAGATTTAGGGGGTTATTTACTAAACTCTAAATGCAAAAATCCAGAAAAATTTGTGATTTTTTTAATATAAAATCAAACTTTTAAAAAATCAATAATTTTTCAGAATTTAATATACCCCGAGGATGGAAAAAGTCAGAATCACAAAATCCGGCATCTCAGACCTGTCGAGGTTGCATATAAGTCAATGGGAGAAGTACCAATGATTTTTTGATGTGCGCTGTTTTTCGTGCAATACCCAGAAGAGTTTTTGGGTGGAAAATAGAGACATTTGGATTTTTTCCCGCAAACCACATTTTTGTGAAAATCTAATAATAAATAAGAGATAAAAACCCATGCGGAAATCTGAGCTTTTGGCAGAACATGTTGAAAAAAAAAATCAGACTTTGATAAATAAACCCCTTAATTAAATCCAAATAATCCAAATTTTTAAAAATGATTTCCTTTTTCTCTGTAATAATAAAACAGTAGCTTGTACTTGATCCCAATTAAGATAAAATTAATCCTTACTGGAAGCAAAACCAGCCTATTGGGTTTATTTATTGTTTAATGATTAAGAGAATTAAGGTATGAAGATCCAAATTAAGGAAATATCCGTTACCTGGAAACCCCCCGGTCCTGAGCATTCTGAATAACAGGTCCCATATCGGTATAAACTATATATATCTGTGTAACCACTTTCTGTCAATAGTTGATTTCCAGTTTGCTTTTTAGCTTCCAAACTAGAGCACACTGAGCATGTGCAGTGCCACTGACACTCCTACAATGGCCTAACAAGAGCAAAAGATGCAGTGGATGATTTGTGAAGCCTGGATCATTATAGTGCAGCTGAAACTCTCGGTTGGTACTATTAAGTGCAGGAAATAAAATAAAGTATTTCCAGCCATTAGTTTTTTTCGGTTTTAGTTCTCTTTTAACAAACATACTACAGTCATCAATTGATAATATCTAGAGAATATCATAAGCTTACAGTGTCAGGCTGGGTTTTTTGGCCATAAGGGGGGATCTTCCCAATTGCCGTTGCGCCACCCATCCCCTCACCACTAAATCTAGGCAACCAGTGGTCTGCAGCCTATATTGCACCAGGTCTGGACTGGGAGTGAAAATAAACCCTGGCATCAGGGTCGGACTGGGGGGACCGGGGCCCACCGGTACTGTTGCCGAGGGCCCCCCTCCGGCCACCCGTCCCCCCACTGTGACGCGCCGGCTCAGCAAGGAAGCCGCTCGGTGCGCATGCGCAGGCGGCACTGCTCAGCGCCGATAATTTTTATTTATTTTTTAAAAAATAAATATTTAGAGAGGGGTTCTGGCCCGGCGGGGGCCCATGAGGGTCGGGGCCCACCGGGTATTTTCCCGGTGTCCCGCCGGGCCAGTCCGACAATGCCTGCCATTCTAAGTACACAGAGACCCAAACAGACCCCCAGCAGCCCTCTGTCTATGGCATCTTACAGAAGCCTCCTGAAATTTGTTTGAACCCACAGATTGTCAGTCCGGGCCTGCATTGCTGCATCCCACAATGACTGAAGCAAAGGATACTTAGTGGTGCCTATAATTACACAGGAATTCTGGGTAAAAGATTGCATTGTGCATAAAAAACATGGCACTTTGTGTCTAAATTTTACACTTGCTTCATACATAGGTCCTTTACAATAATAAAGGAGTTGCTATGATGTAGAGAGTGATAATCTGAGACAATTTGCAATTGGTTTTCCTTTTTTATTATTTGTGGTTTTTGAGTTATGTATATAGCAAAGAAAAAATACTGTGATTTTTAGAGTTATTTTTTAAAGTGGTCATTACGCTGTTTTCAATCATTCTAGTCCCTTTATAATAGACATCTAACACATATTAAGTCCAGACCGAGAAAAGCATTTTCTAACACTTATGTAACAAATGCACAAATCTGAAGTGGATATATGTTACTGGTCCCTTGCTGCTTCCCAACAGCTTATTTAGTGGAATTTGTATTCCCCTGTTTGAGTGCAAAGATGAGCAGTAAAGAAGATTAAGAATGAAACACATAATATACCACAAATATATTGGAGGATATTTCGCTGGAGAAACATCTGAAATATAAAGTAATTCACCCATGGAGGCATGTAATGTAGAATAATATACCGTATATACGAGTTTTTCAGCCCCCAAAATATGCTGAAAAACTCTACCTCGGCTTATACTCGGGTCAAGCGGAAAATGGTTGCCGGCGTCTAAGAATAGTCGCCGGCGTCCAAGAATAGTCGCCTGTGTCCAAGAATGGACGTCGGCATCCAAAAACGAGATGCTGGCACCTCCAATGGGACAAGAAACCCTCAGTTTTTTGATTGAAACTTACCAGAAGCTGCTGCATTTCTCACCCTAGGCTTATACTCGGCTTATACTCGAGTCAATAAGCTTTCCCAGTTTTTGGAGGTAAAATTAGGTACCTCGGCTTATACTCGGGACGGCTTATACTCGAGTATATACGGTATATATACAACTAGCTAATAGTGATGGGCGAATAAATTTGTGGCAAATGTCCGTGTTTCACACCGAACACATCGGAAAAGTCACTCACGTCAAAATCGTCATGCGTAACACTATTCGGATGCCCGTTGGCTTTAACGCCAGCGTCAAAATTGACGTGAGCATCAGAATTGACATGGGCATCAGTTTTAAAGTTTGACTAATTTTTCGGTGTATTGCGAATCTCATGGGAAATTCGCAAATTTTTCGATGAAGGGAAACGGGAGAAATTCGCCCATCGCTACTAGCTAACAATCAAATTGTATATCATTACATTCACCACTGAAACAGTAACTTGTTTTCCTTCGATTATTATCCTTTCAAGGCAATACCTTGTTGAAAACGATACAACTATACAGCAAATTTCCAGTCCTCTCTATAGTTATAGATGATGATGATAGACTGAAAACAGTAGAGTTATCCCAGTTTTCTCTTCAGGACCAATCGCCTGCATGTGTTTGAGTAGGAAAATTGGAGCCTCCAATAATAGCAATGTTCCCAGTATTTTTAATGAAAACAGGAGCTTTGGGTTTTCACAAAGATCTCAGGGTTCTGGGATTGTGAAAGGGGTCCCTTGTGTTTAAAGATGATATATCTACCGGTTAATTCAACATAAATACATTGCAGCCTATGAAACCACCAAGCTGCCTTCATGGGTACAATGTTTACAACTAATGCTGGAATAAGAGACATAAGAAGAAAAGGAAAAGTTTAAGATACAATGATTGGGATTAATTCCCCCCCCCCCCATCACCAAGAGAAATTCAGCATGGGCTTGGATCTAAGGTGGGTTTGGCTCATGACCTGAACAGAGAGGAGCTAATGAACCATAGCCCTGTTTCCAGCTCACTTCCAATCTTTTATTTTGACAAACCATCAAAGCGGATCTGAGATGCCGACAGAAATATTGTTTCTGTTAAGGTTTTATTGTGTAAATTTGAATCCCCAGATCAACCAGTTGTTCGCTTTTGAAATGTCCAACAGCAAGCCTCACCCCAATATGGCCTCCACTATTAAAATCAATTAAATAAATAGCAGACAACCATTTTCAGGTTATTCTACCACTGCCCTGTACTGGGTAAAGTCTGGACACCAGCAATTAGTCTAAAAATCCTTCTGTGTCACTAGCAATGGTTTAGTAAAACGTTTGACTCACTTCTACTTTTAAGTTATTGACCTCCAACGCCTGCACAGACTTCTCCTCACCATTGACCTCCTTCCTTTAACTCTGTAATAGTTTGACTTAATATATATTTTAAAAGGCACATGAGCTGTTACTGCTCTCACAGAAATATATGGCACCAATATGAAACAGCCATTGAGTTTTCAATTTTGATTGGCCACAGCAAGCAACGCCAATGCAATTTTCCATAAACCCCCGTTTTGCCTTTGTCTTCCAATTCTGTATCGCTACATTGCCACTATTATTGTATTATTGAGGTATCCATACCAATTTTATTGAGGTATGAGAACCAGTAGCTCAGGATAATCAAAAGTGGTTTATTTTGGAAGCAAAATGCAAAGCTGAAAAAGCTGAGGCAAATGAAGAGCAGGCAACATAGGGCTTGGAGATGGGTGTAGCAACTATGCAACCTTGTACAAGAATTGGCTGGGCTATATACCATTCTTAAAGTCTAAGGCAGTGATCCCCAGCCAGTGGCTCAGGAGCAACCCGTTGATCATCAACCCCTTGGATGTTGCTCTCAGTGGCCCAAAAGCAGGTGCTTTTTTTTGAATTCCAGGCTTGGAGGCAAGTTTTAGTTGTATAAAAACCTTGTGTATTGCCAAACAGAGTCTCCTGTAGGCTTCCAGGCCACATAGGGAGTACCAACCACAGCCCTTTTTTGGAATCCAGGAAGTTTTTTCATGTTGGTGTTGCTCCCCAACTCTTTTCAGTGCAGCTCATGGGTAAATAAGGTTGGGGATTTTCTACGTTCCTTGACAACTGGTCAGGAAAAGTGGAGAACAGATAGTCTGTGTTGAAACCTATGTGGAAATCCCAGAACCTGAATGATCGGTCTTTTGGCAAAACTTTAGCTGCCTTTAGAAATAGTACATTAAATCCAAGGGAGCGGTGTCACGATTGAGCACTTACCCTTGTAATGGAGCTATTTAATGGAGCCAAATAAAACACAGATATTCAGTTTTACCTGTGTACATTGGTGTCTGTCTTATGTCCCATTCATCTGAATATAAACATAATTTTAGACAAATAAATCACTTTTCCTATGTGTTGACATCATAAAAGCGCATATTTCTTATTCCCTACTTTTCTCATAATGAAGACTTATTGTAATATCTGCCAGCAATATGTTAGTCGCAGTCTCTGCCGCTGATATACGGCACTTCTGGGATGATACTTCATGACGGCATTTTGTAAGAGTTTTATGGAGGTTGTCTCGGCTGAATACAAGAGCTAAAATATGTGAACCAAAAGACAAAGGGATTAAGGCAGTCATGCTGAATTCATTTTTAAATGAAGTCTCTTGCTTCACAAATAAGTTTCGAGTAGGTACAGACAAGAAGTATATTAAAATTCATCCCAACATTTTAATGGAATTTTAATGGCATTGGTGAAGTCCATTGAAGTGAATAAACTTGTGCAATTGTACAAAACAAATCATAAAAAGTAGTATATTTATTACAACTACATACTGCAAGTAAATTATGTATCTGGTGCAACTTTGCTTGTTTCTACCCAAGTTTACTGCACCCACGAGGCTTTTTTTTCTTTTTTTGTTATCCGGAATGCTCGGGACCTTTGGTTTTCCGTATAAAGGGTCTTTCAGTAATTGGGATCACCAAAAAAAAAATCTTTAACTAAGCCCAACAGGATTCTTTTGTCTCCAATAAGCATTAATTATATCTTAGTTGGGATCAAGTACAAGGTACTGTTTTATTATTACAGAGAAACTGGGAAATCAATTTAATTATTTGATCAAAATGAAGTCTTTGGGAGATGGGCTTCCTGTAATTCAGATCTTTTCTGGATAATGGATCCCAAAACTGTATAGAAAATGGCAGAATAAATTGTATTATTGCCAGCAGTTTAAAATATGCTCATTTTCAAAAACAATACATCTTAAACGTATGATTAGCCTGTAATTTCAGAGCCAAGAGCTATTATTGAATCCTATAATGTTGCTCTACAGATGGGGTAGGGGAGCTTTGATGGGGTTAAGAAGGAAGGGAGGACAGGGTACGTATGTGACCTTCTTAGCACGAGTCTGTTTCTATGAAGAGGTTCCTTTTGGTTACGGCCTAGCAGGATATCTGGGTTATAGAGACATCTGAGCAAGTAAATATGTTTTGCAAAATAGCTTGTGCAAGGAAATATAGCAGGAAACGCACGCAGTATGGCAGTAAAATAGACTTTTTAAATGATAGCAAACAGAATAGACTGACCAGTCCACCACAGTTATACAATGGAAAGAGGGAGGGCGTATTGTTAATGTCATTGTATATAAATGGTTACAGGAAGTGCTGCTTCTTTCTCTGTTGTTTGGTGAGTGTGGGTGGGGTTCGGTTTTATTGTCTTGTCACAGCTATTGGTGGGGGGCAGACCCAGGCAAAGCCAGTAGGGGTTTCCTAAGGTTCCTGGGTTTGCCAATGCTTGCAGTACAGAGGAATGCTGGAGACAATCAGTGGTGGCAGAACAAGGACCCAAACCAGGGGTAGGCAAAAGAGCTATGTGCCTAGCTCCACCCCATTGTTGTGCCTTAGGTACAAGCCTCTGCCTACTCTAAGTTCCATCCATGGGTGGGGAGAAAGTTTCCAAGCGGGATGGGGCCAGCATTCCCCTGATAAGTACAGTTCAGTTCGGTACTTCCTTGGGGATTAATCACTTGGGGAGTGAAGCCTTCCTTTCATTCAGTTAAAGTTTGGCTACGCGTAGTGGCCGCCATGGTGGGTGGCATGTTCACTCCTGTGAAGTTTTTTGGCAAGCATTCCTGGGATGATATTTTAACTTTATTAGTTTGTATTGCACTATTTTAAACATAAGTGTCATAGTTCATTGTTGTTATTGAGTTTTTGCCTTGGTTTTATTTTTTGGAGGGGGTAGTATTGGTATTATAAGGAATGACCAGCTATCTTGACACTGCCCTGGTCATATACTCTCCTGCTGGTAAGTTATCATATAAGGAATTGTTCTTAGATGTATTCCTTAAAAATAACACATAACACATTGAAAGACAGCTACATATCGAATGTACAGATCTCTTGAATTCTACAGTAGGTACAGCCGAGCTAAAAGCACAGTTCTTTCCTATAGTAACTTTTCAAACATAACCCATATCTGAGTTTTTTAAATACCTTTTTCAAACCCACATATAAAAACAACCTTTAAGATTTCTAATGATAAAATATTCTGAATGTGAGTCATCCTACCTGTTACATGCGTCTTTACAATTCATTAGGTCATAAAGTTGTTTTAAGTTTTTTTGGGATAAAGTTCCCCCTTTTGAGTCCTCATAACATGGTAACAGATATAGGAAAATATTTGGGGAATAAATGATTCAACCAAATTCCAAGACAATCTAAGGAAATAACTTGTCACCCCAAACCTCACTGTAACTGACCTTCAAACTGGGCTTTCTGGTATATGGAGGAGAGCAAATTAGCATTCTCCCCAAAGCTTACCCTAACAGGTCTTCAGCCTGAGAACCCACTGCCTTTCCATCAACCCCCAAATTTGGGAACCCCTTGGTTTTATTCTTGTAAGAAGATTACTTCTTAACATGAACTATCAATGTTGTCGTTCATACGACTTGCTTGCCTACTTGTGCAGGCAAGCAAGATATATTAACCTAGTAGCTACAATTCCTTTGTTAAATTGTAAATGATGAGATGATCGTTTCCCTTTAAAATTGAGCTGGCTGCACAAAACTGCCTGTCTGAATATTGGAATCTCTAGATGGAGAGATTGTTTCTTGTGCTGTCCACACATTCTTTGTTTTGTTGTTCTAAGCGAGCGATTTCTGAACCAACAACTTGAAATGAGACAAACCTCAATTAAATTAACTTTTTCAGCACTCAGAATTTCTCTATTCATTGTGCCTAAAGTTTGATCATGGGCCAAGGAGACTTACACAGAAATCTACACTAATGTATTTAGCAATGTCAGTGCTTGCTGCCAAGTCGTATATAATATTTTAGGGTTTTTTTTTTCCTTCTGGAATATCAGATTTTTGGCAAGTCAAATACTCTGCTCCACCCAATAAAACATATTTATTTTCACAAAACCTCCCACAAATTTTCTCTTGACCCGACCACTATGTAGTTAACCTTACATTGAAAAACAGTTACCCTTTTTAAACAGTGGCTTATGAAAGGCAAAATTATAGATGTTTCACCACAACAGTTTAAAGTATAATAACTTAGACAACTAAAAATAACTATTTACAAAATAGCTGGCAATCTGTTTCTTCCTTCTAACCCACAAATTGATCCCGGGCTGAATATTTTGTGTTAGTTTTTGTTTCAATACAAGGAGGCTTATCCAGAATTGAAAGTTTAAGACCATTTTCCAACTAGTGTATTTTTTTTCTTTTTTTGAACGTTTGTCCATAACTGGACTTCAGATTGGGACCTTCATTGACTGCTCTGGGTCCACTTTGGAAGTCAGATCTGTTTGTCTACTAATGACTTACAATTAGTGATGGACGAATAAATTCGCCAGGCTGGGTCAAAACATTAACATTGCGTCAACATTATCCAGACACCCATTGACTTTAACGCCTGCATCAAAATTGACGCAAGCGTCAGAATTGACACGGCCGTCAGAATTGACGCAGCCGTCAAAATTGACGGGGCATCAAAATTCACGTTTTGCGAATTTTTCACTGTTTATTTTTCGGCCAAATGGGAAAAATTCGACCATCACTACTTACAACAATAGACAGGTTAAAATAAAATTATAAGATGTCTTGGACCTCGACACTGTATATTAAAACCATGGAGGCATCGGCCCTACAAAAGTACTATATGGCATCTGTTATGCAGAATGCTCAGGACCTGGGGTTTTCTGAATAACGGATCTTTCCTTAATTTGGATCTTAAAACATAAGTCTACTAGAAAATCATGTAAACATTAAATAAACCCAATAGGCTGGTTTTGCTTCCAATAAGGATTCATTATATCTTAGTTGGGATCAAGTACAATCTACTGTTTATTACAGAGAAAATGGAAATTATTTTTTAAAAAATTGGATTATTTGGATAAAATTTAGTCTATGGAAGACAGCCTTTCCGTAATTCAGAACTTTCTGGATAACAGGTTTCCTGATAACAAATCCCATACCTGTACTGTGAATTTTATACTGTGTATAATAAACCCAGCGTATGTGCAGTGAATGAACAGAAAAGAAGATGGGGAGCTACTGGGACATCTTTGGAGACACAGATCTTTACTGCTAAAGAGCTATGGTGGCTTTGCTTGGTGCAAAAGCCTTAAACATAAGGCATAGCATTTAAACCTATTTTAATAGCTTTAGTTGTCCTTTAATATGACAAAGTAAACATGTTGTATAATGAGTTGAACTGTTTAGAGTAACCAACTCTTTGATCTATCGAGTACCAAGCCACTGTTTTATTATTACAGAGAAGAAGGAAATCATTTTAAAAAATCTGGATTATTTGGATAAAATGGAGTCTATGGGAGATGGCCTTTCTGTAATTCAGAGCTTTCTGGATGGGTTTCAAGATACCAGATCCCATACCTGTACCAAAGTATCTTGCCATAGCTGTGGAGTACACCAGTAAAGCCATAGCTGTCAGTAACACTGATTTCTGAGGATGCTACAGGTTCTAAATTATACCCAACTGGTATACAATGGGCAGAATAGTGGTGCAAGTATTAGCATGAAGTCCTGAAGTGCCAAGTCCTACCTTTGGTTCCATCCAGGACACTCTCTATAAGGAAATTGTATACTCAAAAAAGTGCCTGTGTTTGTCAAAAGATTATAGCAAAATAATGATGCCATGTGAGGATATCATTGGGCCCTTGTGCAAACTGGATACCACGAAAAACCTTGTAGGGCTAGGTCTCTCCAGCTGAGAAGCCCTGCTTTAAGAATGGGAAAATATAGCTTAAGCAGGACCATTTGTAGCACTTGATATATGTAGACTAACCCCTGGACATGATGCATTTCTTAATTAGATAAATGGTCTAAGTAGTCTATGCATGAACAGTGAAAATGAACATTCTGTTTGAATGGAACCTGGTATCTCAATGTGTGTCCACTGCTGCCAGGATTTAAAAGTTAGTGTAGCACTTCCAGAGTGGGATTGGGGGGGGGTCCCCCTGATCCTTCATTGATACCACAACCTTCCTTCCTACCCTGCACGTACCTTGTTTGCTTTGTTGCAGCTGCCTTCAGGAGGGAAAGAGCACAGATGGCTTCAGGGCCCGCCAGGTTTTTACCCGGCACTTACTGGAGCCGGTCTACTGAGAGGTTCTGGAGAAGGATAGAGCAGATGCACACCCTCAACAACCCCTTCAGATGACAGCCTGGTGCTCAGTAATGGAGGTACTATCAAGTGCTACAAATGGTCCTGCATAAGCTATATTTTATCCCACAGAACCTCTCAGTAGAACAAAGATACAAGCACACAAGGCTTTCATTTGCAGGGAAACCCTTGCTTTAATTCAAAGTGCAGGAGTGCAACGTTTTGGGGCCACACCCCTTTATCAAGCATGCTTGATAAAGGGGCATGGCCCGAAATGTTGCACTTCCACACTTTGAATTAAAGCAAGGGTTTCCCTGCAAACCAAAGCCTTGTGTGCCGATATCTTTGTTCTACTGAGAGGTTCTCCCATTGGACAAACATTTACCTGGAAACAGGATTTGTTCTGCTTTGTTTTGTTTTTTTTGTATCACTGGAAATCATCACTGCATCACTGAAATGTATTACCTGGCCCGAGAAATGAGCAAACGAAGCAGGAAATAACCCTTAACAAGTTCAAGTTCAATTCAGACTGAGAGATATAATATTATGATGTATATTAAGGGGCTATTAGAGACTCTCGGCAGCTGTATGGAGACGTGTTCACAGCCACCGGCTATAGAAGAATTAGGCAAATGAAGATAATGAAATGGATTATAATGTGTGTTTCCCATTTGTGAGACCAATGAAAGCTTTTGAACATAAAAGAATAGTTAGTTCCCTATCTCCACAGAATCTGCCATAATTGACTGGTACATGCTCTTTTTTATTTTTTTTTGTACATGATTGCTGGGAAAACAAAGAGGAGAAATACCCAAAGCACTTGCTTTTCTTTAGCCCAAAAATTGCACAATGCATTAATTTGGACTGAGTGAGTAGGCAGATGGCTTATTATATGCTGCTGTGTGATAAAATAGCAATTGTTCTTTTACTTAAAGGGCCAATAACACAAAAAAATTTACATTTTGTATAGATGTATAAAGAGTTTTGGGGATCTACAAATAAAACATGGGTTTGGAAGCAACAGTCCCAATTTGTTTTCATGCAGCTGGTGTGTAGAGAGCCATGAATGACTTTTGAGCTACAGTATTTAGTATTATTATTATTATTAATAATAATATGAATTTTTAGAGCTCCAACATATGCTATAAAATACATGTGTTTATACAAATATACAAATACAACATATAGAATCACATACATAGCGATCATACAAAAGGTGAAGAAGGCCGTGCACAAAAGAGCTTACAATCTAAAAGGGGAAGGAACTGAGACACAAGGTGATGGAGTGGGCAGGATCAGAAATAAGCAGATGACAGATGTAGCATACTGTATGGTATTGAATTTGTTAGCTAAACAGAATGAGGGTAGGTGTCTTTAAATAAATGTGTTTTAAGAGATCTTTTGAAAGTGGAAAAATTGGGAGAAAGTCAGAATTCCAGAGGAGGGGTGCAGCCCTTGAAAAGTCTTGAATGTGAGTATGTGAGGAGGTAATGAGAGAAGAGTTGAGGAGCAGGTCAGTAGTAGATCATAGTAAATAGTTGGGTGAGTATCTAGAGATGAATTCAGAGATGTAGGGTGTGGCAGAGTTATGAAGTGCTTTGAATGTCCAGGTCGTTCGTTTGAATTTTATTCTGAAAGGTAGAGGAAGCCAGTGTAGGGATTGGCATGGTAGAGGAGGAGCAGTTGCTGAGGTGTATAAGCCTGGCGGCAGTGTTCATTATGGACTGGAGAGGTGGCAGGGAAGGCCAATAAATAGAGAGTTACAGCAGACTTAATATGATTAGAGAGTGAATACGAATTTTGATGGCATCTTGGTTGATAACTGATCATATTTTTGATATGTTCCTTAGGTGAAAGTGACATAATTTAATAAGTGACTGGATATGAGGAGTGAAGGACAGGGCAGAATCTATGATAACCTGAGGCCACTGGGCCTGGGGACACGATAGTGGAATTGTTAACTATGATAGATACTTCTGGGATGTTACGGGCGTTAGTCGGTGAAAGAAAACCATTTCAGTTTTAGAGAGGTTTAATGGAGATAGCAGACAGGCAGGAAGAGACTGGGGTAAAGAGCACTGTAAGGCTGGTTGCATATGGGCATATTCTCCACTGCTATTTTTCAGCTGGGTGAAGAAAGAGCTCATCATCATAAACGTATTGATCTTAAAGGGGTTGTTTATCTTAAAATTAACTTTTAATATGATGTTGAAAATTATATTCTGAGACAATTTGTACTTGGTTTTCATTATTTATTATTTGTGGTATTTGAATAATTTCTTTTTTAATTCAGCAGCTCTCCAGCCTTGGTTCAAATTACAATAACAATCATTGTTATTGATTTGAATATGAGACTGGAATATGATTAAGACAGGGCCTGAATAGAAAGATGAGTAATAAAAAGTAGCAATAACTTTGTAGTCTTACAAAGCATTTGTTCTCTAGATGGGCTCAGTAGTAATGGAGTTGCCACAGATCATCATGATGATATAGACATGCTCCAGATGTCACATTGCCCACATTGTCCTGCTCTTTCTTTATGATAGCCCCAAGCTTGAATGATTAATGTGTATGCATGTATGAATATTCAAAGGATGTATTTGGACAAAAAAAAATTAAATAATTTAAATGAAAATAAAATAACAATGAGGAGATTTATATCAGAGAAGTTTTATTGTACATCCTAGTAGATCTACCATTTTTGAAAGTTGAATGTTCTCAAAGGTTGAAAGATGTAACTCACTTTCAAACATCCCCTCTGTATATCAACAATACAGTTGTAGCCTGACCAATGCACATTCCCTGACTCCATGTTTTATTAGTAATTTGGTCTGTGCAACTTGCCAAACCTCCATACCAGGTCAATTAGTGGCCCAAACTATTTAGCTCTGGTCATAATTTTCTTCCTTAGGAAAATTGTCACCTGAACCAAACATTAATGTCTGAGAGAAATTTGAAACGGAAATGACACAGTTGTGATATTCAATAATATAAAATAAATGGGAAACTCATTTTCTCAATTTTTAATTCTGAGTTCTTTCAAAACTTTGAAAAAAAATCAGGATTAAACTTTTTACATCCTTTTTTAATCCAAGTTGTATCTGAGTGGTGGTTGCAACACTTCTGGGGGATGCTTTTAAAAACATTGTTTGCTTCCAATTCAATGGAAGCAAGTTTGGTGCGCCTATTGATGCAACCTGCTATGGAAATGCTGGAACTACTGTCAGATCAAGGGTGATGGTTCTCCAGGGATCCCCAGTCGTGATGTGTGGGTCAGGAAAAACTCAACCTATACCCGACCCTAACCCGCAAAGTGTTGCCATTGTAGGACTCGCACCCAACAAATACCTGCATCTTTTTATTCTGTATTGTACTTCTGTGTGCACCTTTGGTTCCAAAACAGGAAATCTTTGGGAGCAGGGGAGGAGTGTACTTTTTCTGCTCTACACCCAACTCTAACCCATAATAGGCCTAATTTTAAACCAGGTAGGGTTAACCTACACATCACTAATGCCCAGTTGTGCACCATTGACTAAATGAGACAGGGTAGTTGTGCAGGAGCATATTTGCTATATAACTATGTGAATTGGGTTAATATGTGTTCTCCATTGCATCCCTTTTTGTACCTGTGTTTGTAAATGAAGTTTTCATCTTCTTTACACTGACCATGTCTGGTTGTGTGTGTGATACAATGTATGTTTAGAAGGAAAAATTGTTCTACTGGATTTATTTAGTCATGTTATATGTCAACAAGAGCACTACTGGCTGCTACAGGCATTCTTCATGTATAAAGCCTTGTATAATGAATGATTGTATGTAAATGTATGTTCTTGTGATTATAATTGTAATTTTCTATGCAATGACTGGTTTGGCACTAACAGCCCGACCGTAGGTTTGGCCTTTGGGAAACTCTTACACAATCCTTCTCATTATCTTTCTGTTTGCTTAGGCTTTCAACCACAATTCTTTCTTGAAGATTTAGAAATTTAGAAATTATGCCATTTTCCTGTTCAAGGCAAAAACACCAATCATGGATAAAAACATGCAACGTATTCTGGTTCTATGCAAAAATTATAGTCATCTGTTTGCATGTGGAACTGTAATCAACTGGTTAAGCCTCCTTCCTTTCTCTATCTCAAAAAGCAGCAGCGATGTCATGTGTTATGGATGAGATCTGAGATTTATTTATATTAGAGCCTTCAGACCCCAGTGGTCCACAGTGGTCCAGTATATTAAGCCCTTAGCGGGACTTACTGAGTTATTGAGGTAAATCCTTAACAATGAAATGGAAAGAGCTCTCAACATTGTTAAAATATGTAATTTCATGAAAATGATACCTGTTTATTAAAAGTTGAATTTTAGCAGTATTAAAAATTTTTGAAATCGACGCTAGAATCTAGAATCTACGCCTGTCGAAGTGTTGCGATGTGAGCGAAGCAGTCACTGGCGAATTTTCAGGGGTTTTTGAATTTGCCCCTAAATATTTTTGGAAAGTACCATGCTGACAAATCCAACATGGGTAAGGATTGGTAAAGCTACTAAAGTGCAAAGCTATGCTAAAAAACACATAAGGAACAATAATGCAGGGATAAAATTGCAATAAAACCACAAAAATTGCGCAAACTAAGGAAACAGCAAAATAATCCGACAACATAATTAGTGGTCAAAATACCTGAACCAATAGTCACGCTGCCAAAATAAACAGTTTTAGGTGAAAAACAAAAGATAAAAGAATAAAATGAATAAGTAAAAAAAAACCTGTCTGTGAGTTTTTGTATAAACATGTGTTGTGTGCGTGAAAGTGTACTGTATGTATATATATATATATATATATATATATATATATATATATATATATATATATACACTGTATTTATACACGAATGTGTGAATATATGTGTAAAAAAGAGCAAAATAAAAAAGAGCAATCTTCACTAAAATGTGTGTGTAAATGTATATAATTGTATGAAACTTTGTGCAAGTGTGTAAAAAAAAACAGCCACTGATTTTGAAGCAGGAGGGACGCTGTCACCGTTGAAGGGGGTTCTGCAGAGCGTTTCGCAGCAGGAAGTGTGTGGGCGACAAAGGGGGAGATCGATTCTGCTGCTTGGAGGTTGGCCTTGCAACGATTACATTGCAGGACCAATGTGACAGCCCCCCAGCCTCGTTGGCCAGGGAGCTGTGATTCCTCACGACTTTCTGCGTTGGAAGCAAAAACTGCGGATGCCGAGAGAAGGGCTCATCTGCAACAAAACGTATGTAGTTCTTGGCAGGTTGAGCCCTTACATACAGCGTACATGCCTGGCAGGCTTAAAGTCCATATTTGTCAATTAAAGTCCATTTTATACCATTGTTGTCCCTAACCTTGTTTTTTTGTGTACCTGAGGGCATTCAAATGATTAATCTTGCATACAATACCCATCACTCTCTCTGGAACCAGAGGGGCAGGTCTTGTAGGTAATATAAGGAATGACAGTGAGCTGGATCCATTTGATTTTGGATTGAGAGAGGCCGGTTTAGGGTTGGGCACCACTTTCTGTCTCTTCGCCATCCCTATCTATCAGGCTATGATTTCCCTCCATCCCCTCTAGGTCTTTCACGCCAACCTTTTTGCTCTATTTTCTTCACTGTAATTGCATTTATAATACGTAATACACTCAATTACTATCATAGGTGTAAATTTGCAGCAACCCATACCAACCAGTTCTTCTACAAACCTACTGGATGTGCATCTGTGGTAGTGAATGAGTTCAAATCCCATCTCCAATGAGGATGTTCTGTAACTGCTCAGTATTACCTTCACGTGCACATGGGCAGATGCTTGGATGAGAAAAAATAATGTGTGTGTGTGTGTTTGTATGTGAGAACGTTTGTTTAGATATCTAATTACATATTTATCAGCAGACGTGGGAAGCAGATGTCCTTGCACTTCTAACTAATGATATGTCTTACACATTATATTCCATCTTATTAGACATGGGCCTGAAGAGTGCTAAGAAAATTTGTTTTCCTGCCAAAATCACAACATGAATTTTTATAGAGGGATATATTTAGATATCTGTGAATGTATTGTGTGACATGGAGACCATCACATTATGTGCACTGTGTAACAGCTTCATTCAGTTTAATAGAATGGATAGGTTACAGGGTCAGAAGGGTATTAGGTAAATATACAAGTAGTGGTATATGCCTCTGTGCTTGAAAGAAAAGGTTATAAAGCAAAAGTAAAAGGGAAAAAGAAAAATCATAATAAATGTTCCTCACTGGGACAGGCCTCAGTCCAAGGGTTGTCTATAGTGATGGGAGAATTTGGGCCAGTTCGCTTCCCTCGAAAAATTAGCAAATTTCTCGCAAAATTCGCGAAACGGCGAAAAATGTGCCAAATGTCGCCGGCATCTTGTTTTTGACACCGGCGAAAATGCACCGGCATCCAAAAAAATCAGGCGCCGGCATCCGTTTTTTTACGCCACGAATTCGCGCCTGGCGAATAAATTTGCCCATCACTATTTTTCTAGCATTTTTTCAATCCATTTGTTAGTAAGTCAGTAGCTCAGGTTTTGATGAAATATAAAGACTTTATTTGGACATACATGAAGCCTAATGCGTTTCATGCCTAAATGGGCACTTGCTCATAGGCTTATATGAGTAAGTGCCCTTTTTAGGCACGAAACTTCAGAAACGAAACTACAGAAAGACCGTCTCCCGTAGACACCATTTTATCCAAATAATCAAAATTTTTAAAAATGAGTTCCTTTGTCTATATAATAATATAACAATAACGTGTACTTGATCCAAACTAAGATATAATTAATCCTTATTGGAAGCAAAACCAGCCTATTGGGTTTATTTAATGTTTACATGATTTTCTAGCAGATTTCAGGTATGAAGATCCACATTACAGAATGATACATTATCTGGAAAACCCTGGGTCCAGAGGATTCAGAATAACAGGTCCCATACCTACACTTACCTACAGTATATCTAACCATAGCTACCACAACCCCAAGCTCTTTGTTAAAGCTTTGCTAAGTTCCAGATCCTACAACTTTCTTGCGAAAAATGGGGAGGTTTGCAGGTAATATGCTATTGTGAATAAAACAAATATTCTGCTTTGTTTACAGTAATCTCAATATAAACATGCTGGGTTTATGTAGTGAAGTGGTTCTGAAGCTGGTGGTGGGCTTGGCTGCCTAGGGGGCCCAGAGCAGTGTTAGGATAAGCACAGACTGGAAGCCATGAAGAGTGATATTTGAGTGAATTTTTATATACTCACCTACTTACTATTGAAAGTACAACTTACCGGTAGAAACACTGGAGGTGCCAAGTTGTGGCACCCCAAAGTGATCCTACTGTGGACTGGCACTCATTTTCTTCCAAAAATTCACCAGCTTAGGGTCATTTTCTTCTAAGAGCCATCCCCCCATACCCATCTGCATCCTACTTACCCTGGACAAGTGCAGGCTTGATGCAGAAATTCTTCGCTGATTTCTGTATTGCTCATCCACAGAAGATGCTGGGGCACTGGGAAGAAAAGTATCCCAAGATGGTACATATTTGTAGTGACAGGCGAATAAATTCACCAGGCGTGAATTTGCTGTGAATTTCCACATTTCCATCGCCAGCGAATAAATTAGCAAAACTGCAGCAAAAATTCACCAGCAAAAAATTGTTGTCGCGCATCTAAAGTATTCGGACGCCCATCGACTTTAATGCATTTGGACAAAATAGGCGTGCGTATAAAAATTAACGCGGATGTCAAAATTGAAGTGCGTCAAAGTTAATTTGATGCCCATTGACTTCAATGCTTTTCGCGAATTTCGTAGTGAATTCATGAATTTTTTGGTGAAATGGGACAAATTCGCTTATCACTACATATTTGGAATAAGAGAAGCATGTTTCCAGGGTCTGAAGTTAGATGCTAGAAACACTGGGGGTGCCTAACCTCCATTGAATCTACATTTCCTTGTCCTTGAAAGGTTTATTATGGTGTTTTATGGTAAGATTTGACACGCAAGGTATTTTTGTCCTTGATAATAAATGATTTTCTGGTGGACTTAAAGTATGAAGATCCGAATTAGGAAACATCCCTTATCCGAAAAACCACAGGTCCCAAAAATTCTGGATGACAGGTATATACTTGTCACCTTAAGGGGTTATTTATTAAAGGTTGAGTTCTGAAGTTTGCAAGGTCTTTTTTCTACCTTAAATAAACTCACAACTGGATTGTTTGCTTATTTACGAAAAAACCTGAATGTAAAAAAACTCGAATGAATGCACTTGGGGGGAAAAACTTGAATACAAGTTGAATTGATTGAAAAAAACCCTGAATAGCTTGAATTGATCGAGTTTTCGAGCGCAAACCACCAAAAAAAAACCCCCAAAAATCATAAAGGCTAAAAACCTCTTCAAATGGTTCAAGGGGCCTCTGCCACTGGCTTCTACATGACCTTGTAGGGTTTTAGATTGTGTATTTTTGGATTTAAGCTTTTTGCAGCTTCAGGGGAAAATTAATCTGGAAAAACTCAAGCTTCTTTAGCCCAAAAATTTTTTCCTGAAACTATCCTAACTAGAATTTTTCGGGAAAAACACGACTCCACATTAATAAATTCTGTACCCTCCTATGTGTTCCAGGGCTGAGAATAAGAAAGAAAGAATGTAATTGCTTATTGTGGGTTTAATGGTCTTGTTTAAGATTTTGACTATTTTCTCTGCAAAATCCCGATCCATTGTATAATTTAATCCCATCAACAGACAGATTATGGCTCATTGGTTGGAACGGTGGGATCCTCCAAGTTCAGAAGCGCCTTAAAAGCAAAAGAGCTGTTAACTGGCAGTATATAAATAGTGAACTGAACATGTTGAACATATTTATTGGGAATTCTGAAACGTTCCTCTGTCAAAATTTCAAAATTGTTTGTATCTTGTTCTGCTGTGAGTGTAGGAGGGAAAGACACCTGTTTCTTGGTGATTTTCCATTTCTTCTCCTCCAGGAAGCAAGTGAAATAATACCATGTTTCTATATTTTTGTAAAGCCCACTGGGAATTACTTCAACTGTACTGACATTTCAAGCAACAATCGAGATTTTGGGGAAAAAAAAGAAGCCGTCAGACTGAAGACTGATACGTCTTGTTGATAATTTTATCTCCTTACAGCCCATCTGAGATGATTCCATTCTGAGAAATATTGGGATTTACGTGTCCAATAATACAACACTGTGCTATTTTCCTTCTAAAATGCCCAGTTAAAAAAACAAATATAGACTGTGGAACAATATGCATAAACTGCAAATGTGAAAAAAACAATTCTTTAAGCAAAAATGAAGCTAAATTAAGAAACGGCTAAAGCAACATGCCGAATATGAAACGCAATCACTGAAAATGTATCCAACTGTGCATTAGCCTTAGGAACAATGCTGCATAGCACGACTGTGTTTAAAACGATTGGCAGTCATTTCCCTTTCTATTGAATGGGTATAACACAGCCCATGGCACACCAGTGTATCAGCATTCCATAGAAAGAGTTATTTAAATTGTGATTACTGATGTTTATGAATGTGGGTGTGATTTTGTGGCCTGTGTTTGTGTGCTGGTGTGTGATTTGTGTTTATTTCTCTGTGCTTGCATGTGCATAACAATGTGTTTAGGTGTGTTTACAGGTATGTGTATTCACCAGGGTCAAACTTAGGGGCCGGCCCAGTACCCAACATACAGAAAAGAGAAAATTGATCAACCCACATTCACTGGTCCCCTATTTCACAAATTCATTTAGTATCTAAGCCAATGTATGTATTTTGCAAAACAGGGTTTTTTTTAGTTACAAAATTATGATCATAAAATTGATAAGCCACCATACCAGATCAAGGTAAACTTAGGGGCAGATTTATCAAGGGTCGAATTTCGAGTTTACGGGAGTTTCTAAAAAAAAACTCCTATCAACTCCCATAAACTTGAAATTCGAAAAAAAAGATCAATCAAAATTTATTAAAAAAAACACTGAACGATGCACTAAAAAATATGAAAACTTCTAAAAGTCTAAAAAGTTTAAAAAAAAGGTCCAAGAGGATCAGCGCAGCTCCCATTGATATCTATAGGCCCTTGACTGCTTTTACTTGGTGAGGTTTTATATTACAATTTTTTGTAGTTTTTACACTTTATAAATTTCAAATTTTTCGAGAAATACAAAAATGCAAATATTTAGAGAATAATTAGGATTTGTGAAAAAAATTTAAATCTGAAGTTTAGCAACAAAAATTCCCCTTAGCCCCTTAGCCTTAAGTCAACTAAAATACACTTAAGAAATTCCATTAGCATCTAAAACTACTGACTATATTCAGGGTCCATTTCTCCAGAACTGGATCAGTGGCACCAGGTTTAATTTGTAAATCAAAAGACCCAAATAATAGAAAGGAGGTAGAGATGTGGCAGCGGAATGTAGTAAGGGCGATACCAAAGAGTTCCCTTGCCTTTTAAATATTCAAACAGCTGAAGTAAAATAGATTTCTGGGAAGTCGTTGCCTATTAATGCAATTGGGTAACCTAATTATCTTAGTAGAACAGAATGGAATAATTTAACACTCTAACTGAGCTGCTCTATTAAATGTGTTGCTTTAGTTCTGTCATTGGTTCCTTAGGGGTCTCTGAGTCTACATCTCCTGTGATAAAAAAGCAACCCCCAACAGAGCCTGACAATGTTGAAAAATGCATCTAGGGAGAAGTGTTTTGAAGGTGGAAGAAATATGGAAGAAACATGACCATCATCCTAAGTCATTTATCCTACTTGCAGGGGAAGGTGATTGTCTTTGCCATTTCTGAGATAAGTTAACTTTTAAAAAATACGTAATTATGGGTTCTGGAGTTTAAACATCGTTTTTAAATTGTCAAAGATGCCATTAATAGAATTCTGAAAGGCAATGCAAAGGAAGATACAGTTTCTCCATTGAGATATTCAGAAATGATGTACAGGTATGGGATCTGTTATCTGGAAATCCGTTATGCAGAAAACCCCCGAATTATAAAAAGGCTGTCTTCCATAGACTCCATTATAATCAGATAATCCAGATTTTTTAAAAAAAATGATTTCCTTTTTCTCTGTAATAATAAAACTATAACTTGTACTTGATCCAAACTAAGATATAATTAATCCTTATTGGATGCCAAACCAGCCTACTGGGTTTATTTAATGTTTACATGATTTTCTAGTAGACTTAAGGTATGGAGATCTAAATTATGGAAAGATCCATTATCTGGAAAACCTCAGGTCCCTTGCATTCTAGATAAACAGGTCCCATGCCTGTATACTGTATATGGTTGTTGAAGTCTGGCATCTCTGTTTTTAAAGATTATCTAAAAATTCGTTGCTGTAAGAAGGGGGTACAGGCTACAGGAAAGAATAAGTGGGGGGTTCATGGTATTCTATAGTATTACACCAAACCATACATTTAGGGGCAGATTTTAATTTTGAATTCGAATTTTTGAGTTTTTTTAGTAAAATTCGACAAGGGAATTGTCACGGTTGGCACCCAACACCAGAACAAATGCCAAGCACCATGGTCACAGCTTGTGCTTCACCTGTAGTGTGACCGCCTTTGGCCTCGGGAGGAGCCCTCAGCTACTTGGATGCCACCAGGACTTAAACGAGAGGTGAAAGGCCAGATGTTCTGGATAGGCAGAGGGAAGGTTGTAGTACAAGGTGTTAGGCAAAGGAGTAGTCAGATTAGGCGGGTCGGGCAGGCAGAGAATAAATGCAGTCAGGCAGGCAAGGGTCAAACCAGGAAGACAATCAGAAGGGTTAAAGGAAAACTATACCCCCCAAACAATGAAGGTCTCTTTAAAAAGATATTGCATAAAACAGCTCATATGTAAAACCATGCTTCATGTAAATAAACCATTTTCATAATAATATACTTTTCTAGTAGTATGTGCCATTGGGTAATCATAAATAGAAAATTGCCATTTTAAAAAATAAGGGCCGCCCCCTGGGATCGTAGGATTCACTGTACTCTCAAACATACCAACAAACCATACATGTTAGGTCACATGAGCCAATTAACAGACAGAGTTCTGCCTTTTGCTTCCTCACTTCTTCCTGTTACAGTTAGAGCTGCAGTATTTCTGGTCAGGTGATCTCTGAGGCAGCACAGAGACCATCACGAAATGGTGGCTCAAGGCAAGAGATGTAAAAGGGCAAGATTTACTTAAATATATATTCCAGTTTGGTAAGATTCTTTAATATGCCACTTAATATGATATGAACTATCTGTTGCTTAAGTATTCATTTTGGGGGTATAGTTTTCCTTTAAGCAGAAGAGGTAGTCGGTATTCAGGCAAGGGTCAGGATCCAGAGGTCAGAATAGTCAAAAAGCCAGGCAGGGGTCACAACAGAAATCAAACAGGTTCAAAACAGGAATAGCAAACGCTCAGAAAGCACCAGGAATAAATTCCTATAATAGGCAGCGTGGAAATGAAAAATGTACCTTTAAGTACATTTAAATTTCACGCCATTGCACCTATAATTAAGGAAGAGGCGCACGGCGAGCGCCCTAGAGAGCCGGCGCCATAGAAGATATTCGGCGCGGCAGGTATCCCCGCCGAGGGGGCGGTAGGCTTCCCTGCCATCCCCCAACTAGACTACCAGGGTAAGTTATTACAGGAATAGTTAAAATTTTATGCAAGTTTTTAAAAAATTTGAATTTCAAAATTTATCATGTACTGGCCCTTTAAGAATTTTAATTTGACCATTCACCACCTTTAACTTGTCGAATTGCGGTTTTAGCCTATGGGGAACGTCCTGGGATCAATTTGGAGTTGTTTGCAGCCTTCCTGAAAATCCAGGTTTGTTTGGAGAAATAACTCGAACCAAATTCGATTTGAATTCGATTCGAGTTTGTGGGTTGATGCCATTCACCTGAATTTGATTTTTTTTTCTTGAAAAAAGGCATAATAGTTGCAAAACAACTGTTGAGGATCATGATTCTTGGTGAATGGAGATTCCCTTCCTCCATGACTAAGGGCGCATACCCCAGATGGAGTGCTGTGGATAAGTAGGCACGCACAGGGCCCCCTAGGCCCACTGTCGTTTATTCACTCGAATTTCATCAGGACTGAAGGAATGGGGATTGGCGCACAGGAGATTTAAAAAACTATAATTTCTCCTGCTCATCCCCAGTTTTTCTGAAACAATGTGAGTGTGGTTAGGCCGCATGCCGCCCACTTAAATCCTGCCGCCCTAGGCCCAGGCCTTGGTGGCCTCTCCACAAATCCGGGCCTGGGCACGCATAACATGTTTATTAGTTGTTCATTACTGGATGTGTCTATGGGCTGTTTGCCAGTTAAATACAGTCACTGACATGAAATCACGAGGAAGCTAACAGTTCATTTTATGGAGTTGACGTTGGTTTCTGGTTGTTTGTACGATTGCCACCAGCTCCGCTCAAATGAATCCATATATATTCCAGCTGGTTATAATGCAGCAGAGTTATATGTTGTGTTATTAAACGACGAGGAAGCCAGCTAACAGCTAGCAAGTGTGCGCATTATATATCACCTGGCTTTCCTTATCAGCAACCTTACTGGTTGGATAAGGTCAGTTAAACAGGGCTGACTCTGTGTCTGAGCAATGGCCTATGCACCTGTGCACTGTAGCATGTCCCTAGCTCCAGTGCCGGATTTACAAAGCAGGCACCCCTAGACCCACTGCTGTTCATCGCACCTGTCCCCTCCCCTTTATTCATGCAATTTTTTCATCATCGGGGACCGGAACAATGGGAATTGGCGCATGGGAAATGTAAAAACTGATTGTATCTCCAGCGCATCCCCAGTGTTTTTGAACCAATGTGGGTGTGGTTGGGCTGAATGCCGCCCCCTAAAATTCTGCCACCCTAGGCCCAGGCCTTGGTGTCCTTTCCAAAAATCCGGACCTGCCTAGCTCTCTGTTCCTTGCTCTGGCTCTTGTTCCTGTTTTGTCCTGTCCTTGTTCTCACCCCATGTCCCCGCTCAGTCCAGTTCTTGCTCCAGTCCTAGTCCTGTTTTGTTCCTGTCCATTTTCCTGTTTGGCTACTGTTCCAGTCCTGTTCCAGTCATCGCCTTTTGCCTGCAATGTGCTGTTTCAGTCCTGGTCTCTACACTCTCTTTGTTCTGTCACTGGTGCTCCACCCACTCCGTCCTGTTCCAGGCCTGGTCTCTATGCCCACAACCATCCCTATCCTACCAGACCCTGCCCTTATCACCCTGATCTTGATCCTAACCTTTAGTCACCCCTTTTCTACTTGTTGGCACAATACTAGTCCTCACAATTATATAGAAATATAGAAATCCCTTAGTAACCCTTACAACCTATATATGGGATAGTAGTTTAAAAAAAGAATCTGACAATATTTAAGGTGACCGTACATGGGCAGATTTAAGATGCCTTCAGACTAGGAAGTGACTGCATCACACATTGATGCTGTCCTCTTCCAACTGGCCTATATACACACCTTTTATGATCCTATCTTTGGCTTGGGGGAATCTGAGGCCATCGATCTGAATAATCCCATCACCTAAATATAATGCAGTATATGACTAAAGCCTGAATATACCTTCACTGCTAATTGTAATCTATATTTTCATTTTCATCACAGGCTACCACAGAAGTGATAAGGTTTAATCCTTGTCTGTAGGAGTTTGATGTTCTTAGGCAATTGATCAGCGTAAGTGCATCAAAAACATCCGCTGACAGCTTAATGAATTGCCAGTGAACATCTACTGCCATTACTTTGCATTAAATCAAGTGTCTCACTGTACTTGTCTGTCTGTTATGATGTGTTACAGTAAATACTGAAAGCAATGTATATGAAGGTTTTTGTTATTCCAATTTATGATGTATTTAGTTGCATTGCTGTCTTGTAGAACCGGAGTCCTAGTTTAATTCCAACCAGGGCTCTATCTACATGGAGTCCTATTTATCAACAATCTAATTTTAGTGGTTTTAGAGGTTTTTGAAACCACGACTAAACTCAGCTTTCTCTTAAACCATGAATGCCATGAAATGTATTAAAAGATCAGAATAGAAAAAGCATGAATGAAAAAGAAGCAAAATGATAAAAAAAAAATACAAATGCTTCTAAAAATTCTAATTTTTCAGACAAATCCTAACAAAAAGGAAAAGATCCAAAAAACCTCTAAAAATGTGAATTGATTAAAAAAGGTCCAATAGGATCAGAGCAGCTCCCTTTGACTTCTACAGAACCTTGACAACTTTTACTTGGCACATTTTTGCATTAGAGTTTTTAGTGGCTTTTTACACTTCATGAATCTTGAATTTTTTGAGCTTTTAAGAAAAATATGAAAACCATGAATTTCTAGACATTTATGGAAAAAATAGAAATTTGATTGCTAGCAAATGGGCCCCTAAGGGTTTGTAAGGGTCATCAAAATAATTTTTTGATAAATAAGTTTAATTCGTGGATGGGAGTTAGGTCAACTTAGGTTAGGTCAAATTAGATAAATTTGAGTTTTAGTAAATAACCCCCTTAATGTCTATATGTAGTGATGGGCAAATTTGTCCCATTTCGCTTCTCCAAAAAATCTATAATTTCCTGTGAAAAGCATTTTTGACACCGGCGTCAATTCACACGCATAAAAGTCAATGGCGTGCATTTAATTGTTGCTGGCGTTGGAATTGTTGCCAGCGTCGGAATTGTCTTCCGCTGCCTTCCTCACCAGTCAACTTCAGGTGACTTCGGAAAACGAAGAGCTCGGAGTGCCAACCAGCCGGCGATTTTCAAAAACGTTGACGCCGAAAATTTTTGCCTGCCAAATTTTCATGGCAAATTCACAAATGAATTTGCCTATCACTATTTATATGCACAATGTAGATTTTTCTGCTACAATTTTTCTCCCACAATTGCTAAAGAATATAAACAAACTCTAAGGACAGAGACACACGGTCAGATTCGGGGAGATTAGTAGCCTCTCCTCTTCTTTGGGGCGACTAATCTTCCCGAGCTGCCTCCCCTGCCTTCCTGCCGGCTAGAATGGAAATCGTTGGCAGGTTGGCACTCAGAGAACTTCATTTTCCAAAGTCACCCGAAGTTGACTCATGAGGAAGGCAAGGTAAAGCAGTTTGGGAGATTAGTTGCCCCGAAGAAGAGGAGATTTAATGCCGGGCACCTAATCTCCCCGAATCTTCTCATCTGCCTTTACCCTAAAAGGGTTGAGTGCATTATCTTTTACTTTCATCTGTTTTTGGTAGAATCACCATAAAGCCTCTAATGATTACAATAGTTTTGTCTACAAAATAAATGAACGAATGTCATAAAAGCCATTAGTATCAAACATTGGGATATTACCTTGTCAAGAAGACTGAATTAGCTCACATATCCCTCATCTGGCAGGCAGAACAGCTGCAGGGTTCAGTCTGAGACCCTTGTTGTAAGTGCTTGGGGCACACACCCATGCTAATCACAAACCTTTCACTTTTTTGTTTTTGTCATTTTTATATCCATCTGACAGTTCCATTTAAAGACTGCTGGGTATGTAATAAGTTTCCGTGGAGAATCAAAAAATTACCATGGTTACTCCAGTTCTGTTAGAAAATACACTCAGCCATGGCAGTATGTAAAGAAGGACAAGGTCACATGTGCTTATAAAGCTGATGATACTGTATTTATGAGAGCTTGAAAACAACATTTATTATGTTTAATTTGTTTTGGTTTTAGTTCAACCCCAGGATACAATTCTGCACAAACTCAAACAATATTCCCTCGCAGCTTTCTGTTTTCTAAACTACAGGAATGACAGGTAAATCCTCTAATACCTGGGTCTTTTATTCTACCCAACCGGTAACTGTCAAGTGCAAATGTGGGCAGACTCAATCACACAAAAGATATTTACCTTATGAATATAAAATAATTGTATTTGCTGCTTGGGCTTGCACTGATTATATTTCACTACAGGTATGAGATCCATTATTTGAAAACACTTTATCCAGAACACTCCGAATTATAGGAAGGCCATTTCCCATAGATTGCATTTTATCCAAATAAAATGTAATCCAATTTTTTAAATTATTTAGTTTTTCTCTTTAATAATAACAGAATGCCTTGTACTTGATCCAAACTAAGATATAATTCATCCTTATTGGAATAAAAGCAGCCTATTGGGTTTATTTAAGGGGTTATTTACTAAACCTCGAATTTACCTGGTTGGGCTTTTTAGAGGCAAAAACTTGCCATATTTTTTATACCCCGATGCTGAAGAAAGCCTGAATTTGAAAATCCACCATCTCATACTTGTTGAGGTGCCGTATAAGTCAATCGGAGAGGCACCAATCTCAATTTGAAGTTATCGTGGTTTGCGCCGAGTTTAGCCTGAAAATACGAAAAATTCAGAGGGTTTCGGTCAAAAACGAATTAGGAGAAAGTCCAAAAAATAGGACGATTTGGGGGTTTGCACGATTTTATTGGGTTTTTTCCCGATCCATGAAAATGTGAAAGTAATGTAAAAGAAAAGAAGAAATATTGAGATTTGAAAATAAAAATTCTCCCACTTTTAGACACATTTTTAGAAATTCCATTTGGTTACAATAATATTTTTTGCACATTATCCTTTGATTCATTCAGGCTTATCTGCAAAGCAACAGCTGCACTTTTTTCCTCTATGCGTTTCACTAACACCATACTTCCATTCTGATAACTCAAACTTTTTACTTTGCTTCAGTACTGTCTGAAAACTTTCCGAATCTGAAAAGTACAGGAAAGCATCATCTCACCTGCTGATAATTGCAGTCCTTCATTTGTGTCCTTATGTGTAAAATTTCCAAAATAGAACTTTATTTAGAGCATTATTTTCATTTCCTGCTTTCAGAAAAGTCATATCTTTATCTCCCAGATTCCTAGATTCTTCATAATATACTTAAAATGTTTTGGAAATGGGCAACATTACATCTAAACTACATTTCATTGACATTTCCATTTCTTTTTAGTAGTTAAAGCTCATGACTAGTGAAGGGCGAATCCCATTTCACTTTGCCGGAAAATTATCGAATTTCCTGCGAAATTCGCGAAATGGCAAAAAATTTGTGAAATGCGAATTTTGATGCCGGAGTCAATTCGCAGGCTTCATAATCGATGCCGGCAACAATTCCGATGCCGGCATCAGTTTTTACGTGAATTAGTCAACTGGCGTGCGTTTAATTGTCAACGGCATCGGAATTGTCGCCAGCTAATTCTCGCTGGAAATTCGTGAATTTATTCGCAGTGAATTCACGCTTGGCGAATAAATTCGTCCATCACTACTCAGGACCCAAATTTCATTGAAGTAAACCTTAAAAAAATACCAAGCACTTCTTGGATAAAAAACAGCCACAGCTGTATTGTGAAAATAAGATCTACCAAAATGTATAATGATTATTTAATAATATTTTTTTTTCCATTAATTGATGTATATTGGGAAGTTACTTAGAATTACATTTTCTTTCACTATGCAACAAATCATTTTTTGGATGGAAGACAATATTAGAAACTCAGCCTACCATTGACATCCTATGGATTTCTTTACCCAGTCAACAGAACTAGTGATGGGCGAATTTATTCGCCAGTCATGAATTCATGGCGAATTTTCATGTTTTGCCACCAGTGAATAAATTTCCGGCTCCGGCGTCAACTTAGACAGTGGCAACAATTAAACTGACGCCGATTGACTTTAACGTGCGTCAAATGTCGTTGGCGTAGAAGTTTTTGCTGGCGTCAATTTTGATGCCGGCGTTTCACAAATTTTCCGCCCTTTCGCGAATTTCACGGGACAAATTTTCCCATCACTAAACAGAACATCTGGCCAAGTCCCAAATAGATATTGTTCAAAGAGCCATGGTTTTAGTCCATACACCTACCAAGAGGCTGACTTAAGAGTGACCAAGTTAGCAGATAATATAAACCCCTGGTATTGCCATCTTAAGTGTCCCTGATGCTGATCTGACTTCACTGTGCCAAGAATGCTAAATACTAGGTACTTTGCATGGGTTTATTATCAATAATGAAAATAGAAACCACGCAATTCCATCTCAAAGGCATTGGAGTCAATGGGAAGCTGAAAGTACATTGCAGTGAAGGCTTTTTTAGCTGTGCAAAGCAAATACATTGCCCTACCTTGTTAGTGAAGCTCCTTT
This sequence comes from Xenopus petersii, assembly GCA_038501925.1. Classification (NCBI taxonomy): domain Eukaryota; kingdom Metazoa; phylum Chordata; class Amphibia; order Anura; family Pipidae; genus Xenopus; species Xenopus petersii. The sequence continues at coordinate 146,479,565 of CM076682.1, forward strand.
CCACAATTCTACAACTGTTCTCAATAGAAAAAATGGCTCCCATTGTGCCAATTTCTTACAACCATGGTGGTGACATCTCCATCACTATCATACCATCTGGATACCCCTTCTCCTTGTTGTTCAGGCCAAACATTCCTATTGGTTGATGTGGAAGACAAGAAGCAGATAATGATGACTGTGTTTTTTTGTTTTCCATTTTATTTTTGGTGGATTAATGTTTGCTCATTACTAAATCCAAGTTGAATGGGGCTTACTTTGAAGGTTTGCTCTGAAAACTGAAGAAAGTATTCTTCTTCTTATGATGATTGGATAATGGAATTTTGAGGCATTTCTTTTACCTTTTCAGTGAAAGCACCGGCATTGAATATTTACCAAAAAAAAGAGGATGGATTTTTTTTTTCTAAATAGGTCACTTTTTTTCCCTAAGAAAAGTAATTGCATGATTGTAAATGTAGTCTATGTGCTGCCGAAATGTAAGTATTCAATTTTAATTCTGTGCTAACCCCCCTCTTAATATGGCGTTGTTCTTGTGATCTTTCATTAGTGTAATATTAGATATCAGCTGGGTTAATTGTGTTTAATGGGAATTAAAATAAATATGCCCTTTTTATATTTCAAAATAAAAGATTTTCAGTATATATTTTCCAAGTACTGGCACATTTAAATGAGCATCTGAAGATGTAAGAAGGAAAAAAATTGCTCTCGCTTTCTGACCTTGTTTTCAACGTTCCATTTCATTTTCAATCTCTTTTAGAAGAGTTGGCTTGAAATAAATATTAATGCAATCATGGCATGTCCTCCTATCTTAACACTGAACATCATTTCCAGTCAACTCTTGTTTCCTTCCAGCAGCGCGCCAAAGAGCAGTTAGTCCCTTTTTAATCAGCCGTCATCCTGGCTCAGCAGACCGTCACATTGTTCTTCTGCTGCTGTGGACTTCAGAGCAAGTCTTGGCATTGCTTGGTGAGATGGAAGTCTTTCTAAGAAAACACTGAAAAATGACTCATCAGACTCAATTCCTCATTCTGAGCTGGCTTCTTCCCTAAACAAGTAAGCTGGCCCTGCTTACTACAGAACTGAATTCCCTTTTAAACAAGTATCACAAGGTGAAATGTTTACAGATGGGGGTACAGATATTGGGGATAACCATGGCTCTGCTATACATTATAGATATGTTGGACATAAAGTAAGGGGCCCATTCACTAAGTTCGAGTGAAGGAATAGAGGAAAAAAAACTTCGAATTTCGAAGTGTTTTTTTGGCTACTTCGACCATCGAATGGGCTACTTCGACCTTCGACTACGAATTCGACTTTGAATTGAATGATTCAAACTAAAAATCGTTCGACTATTTGACCATTCGATAGTACTGTCTCTTTAAGAAAAAACATTGACCCCCTAGTTCGCCACCTAAAAGCTACCAAGTCCATGTTAGCCTATGGGGAAGGTCCCCATAGGCTTTCCAAGTTTTTTCTGATTGAAGGATAATGCTTTGATCGATGGATTAAAATCCTTCGAATCGTTCCATTCGAAGGATTTAATCGTTTGATTGAACGATTATTCCTTCGATTGTTTGATCGAACGAATTGTGCAAAATCTTTCGACTTCGATATTCGAAGCCGAAGGATTTTAATTTGCCAGTCGAATATCGAGGGTTAATTAACCCTCGATATACGACCCTTAATACATCTGCCCCTAAGTGTTAAAGTACAATAAGGAGTTATTCAAAAGAGGTAAATGATTGATAAGTGAAAGCTTGGATTTCAAAAGCAGGCACAACAAAAATGTATAATTTATTGATAAGAAATTGTACTTCTAGAAATTTATTCCTTCTTTGTCTTAAAGAAGAAACTGTATGGGATAAGGGATCTCTGTGGAGGATGGTGTGAGTCCTTCAGGTGAGTAGGGATGTAGCGAACTGTTCGCCGGCGAACTAGTTGGCGCGAACTTCGACTGTTCGTGTCCGCCGCAAGTTCGCGAACGTCGCGCGACGTTCGCCAATAGGCGTTCGCGTCAAAATCGTTCGATCGTTCGACCATTCGATCGCTAAAATCGAACGATTTTCGTTCGAATCGAACGATCAAAGCCATTGGATTGAATGAAATCATTCGATCCAATTGCTTCGATCGTTCGATTCGAACGAAAATCGTTCGATCGAACGATTAAAATCCTTCGATCGTTCAAATCGATCGTTCGAAATGTTCGAAGTTCGCAAACTGTTCGCATTTTTTGCCGGTGTTCGCGAACGGCGTTCGCGAACACATACACGGCGGTTCGCTACATCCCTACAGGTGAGAACTGATATTGTGCACACAGGAGACAAGAAGGGGTGATGAACAAAAAGGATCAGGGTGACAAGCAGGGCCGGATTTACATAGCGGGCGCCCCTAGGCCCACTGCCGTTTGTCCCCCCTGTCCCCTACCCTTTATTCATGCAAATTTTCATGGAGATTGTATCTCAGCATTTCATGTAGATGTGAAGGCTGCAGGGGGGCAATTTGGAGGTTTATCCTGCTTAAAAATCTGACTTCAAATTGGTCAAAATCACCTCATGTGCCAAAGTCCTCTGCACTTTTGTTGGTAAGTATGTAACATATCAGCCCAACTGTTTTCAAGCTGCTTGGACCAGTGACCAATAACCCACTTAAGTTCTTCAATGTCTGGCTGGAAAATATAAACTAAGCAAACATGCTTGGATGATGTCTATCTACAAAAACCTACATGTTACGTGTTAAGATGAACTGCTTCCTTAATTAGATTCACACTTGGGCTATTTCAGGTGAAAGACCCTTCATGCATTCCCGGCACTCTCTCACTCTCTCTCTGTTCAGCATACGACTTTGCAATGAAAAATGTAGAGCTTGGTTTGACATGATTGATTATAACACTCTTTAGCTAAATGCAAAGCTGTCATGCAGAGGTGTAACCCCTGGGGCAACAAAAGCCTTCAGCCAATTGCCCATAATGCACCATGACAGACGTGTATTTTTCCACATATAAAAAAATGCTTTATTGTAATATTTTTTTATTATTCATAGTACAATAACATATTGTATGAAATCCAGAGACTAAAAGCAGGTTAAAATCTCATAATCATGATTTCAATAAATACACTGGTACATTTATTTTCTTTAAGAAATGTTTTAGTAGGAGTAACTCATGTACAAGCCTGCATTTGGGGTTTTTTTGTCTTGTTGCTAGAGAATGGATGAACTCCCCTAGGATGCTTTATAATACTGCCTGAGGTTCATCTGCAAGTTTCACTTGCAAAAAAAGTGTGCCAGGTGCTAGTTTCATGTTCTCTAACACTCTAGAATACATTACTACAAACACTTGATCATAACATGGCAAAATGAATGAATGCTGCCCAGCAACAGGGGCAAATGTCTTACTCTGGAGGGAAAAAAACACACACCCAGTAACAAAGAAAGCTTTGTTCCTATTCACTCTGTTCCAGCCCAACAGGAGTCCTCACAATGATGCCTTAATTGTTTAAGGGTAAACAAATAATCAATCAAAACTGCCAAATTCCTTCCTTCTGCAGCCTGCCAGCTGACTGGATGAAGGTCAAAGGTGATCTGATGGCCTGCTATCTATCTTATAACGTCTGCATTTCAGTAACATTAATTTATAGAGTTTTCTCTTTCTTTTTTTCATTCATGTGAAAATGTTGAGGTTCCATAGTTGACAGTTGGAGGGGTAGGGGTAAGAGTGTGTTCTTTTCTTGTTCGCAAAAATCTCTATTAGCGTTTCCACGTTAAGCACGACCTAAGGGAAGCTGGGAGTTTTGAGTTGGACAGGAATGTCAGGTGAATTTCCTGATCCATAAAAGGCAGCAGGTCTTATGATTCAGAGAGTGTGGACCCCGATTGCTGGTGAGGGGAGTGGCTGATGCTGAAGAGCCTGAGGCATAAGGTCTCAGTAGTAGATAAAAGATCTACGGGGTAGAACTAGTTAAGGTTCTTGTAATGGCTCAGGGGTCGCCAACCATTTTTACCCATAAGCCACATTCAAATATAAAAAGAGTTGGGGGGCTATTTGGCTATTTTGTAACATGTATGTGGACTGGCAGCCTACAGGAGGCTCTGTTTGGCAATACACCTAGTTTTTATGCAACCAAAACTTGCCTCCAAGGCTGAAATTAAAAAATAAGCACCAGCTTTGAGGCCACCATGAGCAACTTCCATGCGGTTGGTGAGCAACATGTTAAGCTAATGCTTGGGGATCACTGCTCTAGATGTTAAAATCAGGCTGAGGGTATTTAGCAAAGCAGACAGAGGCTCCACTGAGGATAGTAGAGGGTTAGTATCCTAGGTGTCATCAGCCAGAGCAGTGGGAAGGCTCAGGCAGAGAGAAATGGGCCTTCTTGAGGACTGGACACCAGATAAGTCCTACCACTGGCTGTAACTAATGACCTGTCTGTGCTAATGTCACCAGCAAAGTGAGTATATTTATTGCTGTGAACAATTCTAAAGTACTATAGCAGCTGTTAATGAGAGACTGTTATGACGGTCCAGCAAATAAATAGTTAACAGTGTTATTAAGAACCACTGTTGCCCGAATGGCGTCAGTGTAGAAACCCTTCCTCCAATCATACAGCAAGCGTCTAACTGTCAGAGAATTGTATGTTACACAAGCTCTTCTGGGAGCTGCAGCCCACCATGGATGTGGCAAGTGACAAATCTGCTTGTGTTCTAATGGAAAAGGGAAGAGAATATAAGGAAAGAAAAATCCAATAGTTACACAGTGTATATACGGATGTCCATGGGTATATAAACTGTTTTGGATAAAAAAATATTTATAAATACCTATAGGGCCTTTTCCTATTTGGTATCCTTTAATGGTGCCATAAGACAACGACCTCAATTACCTTCATTGGACATTGGAGGCTGTTGCCAAATAATATGTTATAGTCTTCATCTTAAAATAGGTTATAAGAAAGGCAAACCAGACAGTAGGTTATAAGGATATACCCGGGCCACTTATGAGTCATAGAGTGGTCCCACTGCCTTCCTTTTCACCTTATAGCTTTAACTTATGCTTGGTTTTCAGTTGTAAACAAAAAACAACTTTACCCTACGAACAGAAGATAAATGACTTTTACTTTTTCTAAGTATTTAAGCATTTTGTAATGAATTTGTTAGTGCTAGCATTTTCTGTAAATATTTAGTTGAATGTCTTTGCATAAAAAAGTTGCACAAAAAGAAAGAGTGACCTCTAAATTCTAGCAATGTAATGAAGGTAGCAAAGGCGGTTCGTTTTTGAGACACCATGGGAGGGTTACTGGCAGAACAAGGGTTATTGCGTAAGTGTTTAAATATGCTTTACTGTATTGAGGGATTGTGATTGGTGGGTCATGTGATGATTAATGCTGGCTATATAAGAGTGGGTCTCGGGGGTCTTACCTTCAGTCCATATCAAGCAGGCTTTGAGGCAGCTTCTCCAAGATGCTGTCGAGGCTCGCATCCCACCCAACCAACCTAACAATATATTAAAGGAATAGAAAAAAAAAGTGTTGTCGCAGCTGTAGGTAATTGCTAATTTTAAGTTGAATTACAAGGCTGACCCGGCTTGGAGTTTAAAGGCGGGGCTACATAATTTATAATAAAAGTTGAGGAGGCCTTGTGTAAGTTTAAGCAGTCAAGGCTGGCTAGGAAAACAGATTTAAGTTATGTAAAAAATATGCAAATTATATGTTAAAGGTAAAAGGCAAATAAAGCTGCGGCCATTTCATCCGCCCAATTTCTAGTTTGTTGTGTCTTGATTTATTTAAGGTTGTACAGTATACCTTTCCCATGTCTTGAAATTCACAAGCAAAAATATTTCTTGACCAATTTTTACCACTTTGAGTTCTTATGGACTACCTTGAGAGAGAGCGAGAGTGAGGAAAAAGATCTGATATTAAATAATCCATATAGCAATTAATTAAGTGGTTTCTTTCATTAAAATAACCATACATGTCTATAGCCCCTTGTTGGGACAAGTTGTCAGATTAGTGGATCTTTTCTTGATTTGGCCCCCAAATGGTGGGTCAGTGATTGACTTACATGCGGATGTCCATGCAGCCTTGTTAGAAAACAACAACTATATCCAAATACTGATTAGGGAAGAGACTGTTGATCAGCAAAACCGCCCCATTTTGCTTTGCTGAAAACCGTGAGTCAATAAACATTTTTTGCTCTGCGTATTGCCAATTGCTTTTGAGTCAATGGATTTTTTTTTGCATTTTGAAAAATCACTTTTTTCAGGCAAAAAAAAAACACACTGCCAAATTCTAGCACAAATCTGTGGACATTTTTTGTCACTTTGCTGCATATTTTTGCATTTTTAAAAAAAATTTACATTTTTTTCTGCCAAAAAAACACAGTGCCAAATTCTTGAACAAATTTGTGGAAATTTTTGCCACTCGGGAAATTTCATTGCAAATCAGTATCATGCAAAACAATGTGCTCACTCCTAGCTGCCAACATGGCCAAGACAATTTGATGTTGGCCTTTATTTTTAAATATGTATATTTTTATTCTGTCACTCAAAAGATGGACAGAACACTAAGGGGCCATTTTCTGTAAAGTCAAAGTTACAACCAAAGAGTCACTGAAATTGTGCAAAATTGCTCAAATGGCAAAAAAAATGCATGGAAAAAGGCTAGCCATGACTCTGTCCACAAAACTGAGGAGAAAAGCACAGATGGAGATTAAACATGAATATGCTGGGCTGGACAAATTTTGTTAAAAGGAGCCCTAAATCATACAAAATCCTAACAAAAATAAAAATCTTTGGGCATAATCTGTTCTCATTTCTGGGAAAATGGTAGCCAATTTGTATTTCAGATTACAAGGTGAAATAATGCAGAGGAAGAGCAACACAAAACCAAATAAAGTAGGTGGCACGTTGCCTTTCAGCACTGGGGCCCTGAGTTTGGTTCTGGCTTGGACACTATCTTCAAGGAGTTTGTATATTCTTCCCATGTCTGCTTGGGTTTTCACTGGCTTCCACAACAAACATACAGGCAGGTTAATTGGCTCCAGATAAAATTGTCCATAATGTGTATGACTGTAATAGAGACTTTAGATTGCAAGCTCTGCTGGGGGAGCCACTGATTTATAATCTCTTTAAATTGCTGCTTGAAAGTGCTGCCACTGTATAAAAAACATATACTGTAACACATAAATAAAGGTGAACTGTTCCTTTAAAAAGAGAAATGCTTGCAACTACATGTGCTGTCCTCTTTTCATTTGTTGTCTGACCCACCAGAAAATCTTTATTATCTTTTTTTATGATATATTTACACATGACATTGATATATTGTGTTATCATGAAATGTAATAGAGTAAAACTATGAAAAGCATTTTCAAGCTTTTTTCACTTCTACACTGAAGGCCCATCACTTATTATCCTGCTGGTATTGATCAAACCATCCGTAGTAATCAATAGATGGAGCTGTGGAGTAAAGATGAGCAAATCGGCCATAGTTCTGCTTGTTTGACTGATTTATACCCAGTAAAATGCCATTATTAATCTGTTACGATGCAGTTTCAATTTACTATATTGCAACTCAAGTCTCTGTTTGCGGCACTGGTGGATCCACCGGAATTGTGATGACTCTTGATTGCTAGTAATCATTTGGCTCCTCATTATGGAGGTCATAGCAGAAAGTTCATGCTGAAGCCACCAGAGGTGTTTGTAATTCCCTCAATAATCACCAAGCTGCGTGACTGGTCACAAACAATTTATTTTTTTCTCAGGACATCGCAGCCTGGAAATAAATTGCTGAGTGACACCTCATCACCACATGAGCAAACCAACTCCAAGAGTAATTTCTAATGATACCTTTAAAATGAAGTTGTTCTATCTTCATTCTTAAATTGATGCTGACACCACAAGGCTGGGATGACATTTTGCAACTAAAGCAGAAGTGTCAACCCATGGATTTGACAGTTGGTCTCCAAAGCTAGCCCATCAATACAGCCCTCACTCTAGTAGGGCATGTGGGTGCAATGTTTGAAAGGTACCCTGAACTTGATCAATGGCAGGTTTAATGTACAGGGATCCCTTGTGCCTAAATGATGGTATAAAAGGTCCAGTATATTGATGCTAGGCACAAAAACATGGGTGATCCACTTGACATTTTAGACAGGTAGTATTGGTGCCCACATGGTACTGCTTGGCCCAGCTCCCTGACTGTTCCCCCCAAACCTTCATCACACCACCATCCCCCCCACTGGTCCACATGCCATCTTCACCACACTGGTCTCTCCATTCTCCAGTGAAGACTACCCATTCAACCTGAGGCAAGTGTCATATCTGCTCACTGCTTGTTCCAGCTCTCATATTACTATTAGGTTACTTTGTATGTGGTCCATGGCAGTGGTGTAACTAGGGTCAAACAGGCACAATGCTGGATTTGCAAACTGGTTCCCCACCCCATTTGGGCCATACCCACCTGGGCCCTCCCTATATGCCTTTCCCTTTGGACCACACATTAATACCTTAAAGATACACCTGCAATCATGTAGTTCAGGTATGGGATCAGTTATCCAGAAACCTGTTATCCACGAAGCTCCAAATTACAGGAAAACCATCCCCATAGACTCCATTTTATCTAAATAATCAAAAATTTAAAAAATTATTTCCTTTTTCACTGTAATTACAAAATCACACTTTGTACTTGATCCAAACTTAAGCTGGCCATAGATGCAAAGATCCCATCGTACGAATCCTCGATTCGTAAGATTTTCGGACCACGTGTGGTGAGTCACGACATTTTTCATCCCATGTAGATCGGTCATTTGGTCGATCGGAAAGATTTCTGTCGGCTGCCGATAATATCTCTGCATGTATTGCCAATCAGATGATTTTCAGTGGGAGACTGTCACCAGCTTTGGTCGGACATAACTTTCGTACGATTGCTGTCAGGGGCAGAAAATCGGCTGATCTGTTCTTTTACTACTTTATTTGATCTGAAAGGTTAGTGGCAGGTCTAGAGATGGGGAAGATTTAATTTAGATAAGATATAATTAATCCTTATTGGAAGCAAAAGCAGCATATTGGGTTTATTTAATGTTTATATGATTCTCTGGTATGAAGATCCAAATTACTTAAATATCCATTATCTGGAAAATCCCAGGTCCCAAGCATTCTGGATAACAGGTCCCATACCTGTATCATGATTTTGGAGAGCCCCAATAGGATGCAGACCTGGGTGTAATGGCACTTCCAACACCCTGGTAGCTATGCCACTGATCCAGAGATTTGTTAGTCCCTTTAACAATGAAGATTCTCTGTTATATTTAACACAAAATTTTGCCTCTGCCTTACAGCTTATTAATAATACATTTCACCATGTTTCCTCCCTTTCCTTTGATTTATGTTATTTTCATATTTTAAGAAAAATTAAAGACTTAACATCTCTTCTTTAAAGCACTTCTCCCAGATATAACAAGAACATTAATAAAGAGGAAGAGCTGTAGCATGAGCTCATTATTAGCACTCCTTCATTATTTTGTAGCCTCGGGTATCAGGGCCTGATCCAAAGGTGCACCAAAGATCTCCCTGGGTGGAACACTTGCAATAAATAGGCACCGCTGTCTTGGAAATCCCTGCTGTTAGCACCAGAGGACATTGGTTATCCTTAGAAGAGACCTGCATTGATATTGGCCATTACAGAACAGATGAAAAATATATAATGATATTCAGTTCATTCAGTCAACTAAACCAAAAAAAAGAAAAAACTGATGTCAGGTCAAAGTGAACTAATTTCCTTTCTTTTTCCTCCAATATGAAACTGAATTCTAGAAACAGCCCTTGCACAACAGATGAGCTTTTGCCTGAAAATCGTGATTTTGCTTCCATCCACCATACCTTACTGAACTCTATCTCCCTTATGCACTGCTTGCTGAAATATAGCTAATACGTCTCCACTACCCCCTGGGCTTGAAATACTTCTGAAACACAACCTCTCCCTATATAATGAGACCAAACCAAGGGAAAATCCATTCCCTTGTGATCTCAATCATAAACTAGCTTGTCTTTTTCTATCATCTCTGAAATTGGATCATACAACAAGAATGGATTATGCAACACGACAAAATTAAAATGATGCCTTTAGCCGTGTTTTTGCAAGGCAAATCTACAACCAAGGTTCTAGGAAAAACATTCCTGTATTTTGAATGCTGTTGGCTTTCGAGCCTCTATTATTGATGACACTTTTATACACTTGTGACATGTTTGATTTTTCCCGGAAAAAGATAAATAAATGTTTGTATGTTATATTTCATTTAAAAAAAACACACAATTTAGAAAAAAAACTGGACAGAATTCTGATCAATATACTATTTGCCAAATAAAGGCTTTTTACAGTTATTGAAAAGGTCTGTGGGACCTTCAACTCACAAAGCAAGGTTTTCTGACAGCAGTATAAATATATCTTTGTATTAATTGTAGATTTTAAAGGAGAAATAAAGTCATAACTAAAAGGTTAGGCACCCTCCCTACCATTTATAATTGCTTACCCCAGGCCAGTTCTCCTGTTCTCTAAAAACTGCATTGGGTACTACTGTGCAAGTACCATATCTCCATCTCCTTCTTCTTCTTCGTGGATCATCTTTATGGCCTAGTCCTGGTGCGGATGTAGAGTGGAAAGCTGAAAACTACAAGAATATCTATATAATCAATATATACAGTAACATTCAAGAACATGTTAAGAGACACAAGAGGAAGAAGACCACCAAGGTGTCCCATTGCATGGCCTTGTATAGTGTACCGTTCTTGTAGCATCAGGCCTGCAGCAAAGGAATAAAAAAAAAAAAATTCTAGGATTTTTTTTCCAATAAACCACTAATATTAGGATCATTATTTACGCTGTTTATTGTAACATTAATTTTGCAATATAATACTCTATGGGGAAAAGCAAACATAATTGCGCAAGACAAAAAGTAATAGGAGAGATGAGATACAATAGAAACAATGAAAACCAATATTAGGGATCTCTGCTGGAGATCTGCTAGACGCCTTGCAGAGCTTATGAGATGAAAGAAGAAAGAATATGTTTTGCATTCAAGGGAATAAATACAAGATCGGAGGAACAACATAGGACCCAAACAAGATGAACAAACCACTGTAATTCTGTCTTTCCACCATCAAATGATTTTTATTTCCTGGAAGGAGATTTTCCAAATTGCCATGCTGAGAAAGTGAAGTGTAATGACCTTTAGCAAAGCCTCAATGACAATTGTGTAAAGTGGGGATGAGGGTAGAATTCCAAATGAAATGTAGTCATCAACTGTGCATTAGGCTCTTTAAAAGTTGGAGAACAGAATTATTTTCTGTAAATCCTTCACCCCTGGGATGAAAAATTTGTTTAGAATTTAAATGCTAAATTTCTGTGAATGGAATATTGGGTTGGTGTTTGTCAAATTCCAATATCTATTGAGGCTTCCTAATATATAAAATGAACTAAATGTAGCCTACAATGGAAACCCAGATTTGATTTAGATGCACTGCCTTGGCTATTGTTATGTTTGGCCACATTAGTAACACCTCTGTCTTCCATTTATATTGTTGAAAGGGAGGACCATATCCATTTGAACCAAACTAAGGTTCTCCTTTAAAGGATATTGTCACGCGAAAATCATGTTTTTTTTACAAAATGTATCAGTTAAAGGGGACCCGTCACCCCTGGGAATTCATAATTATAGCAAGCAGGCAGGAGCCATATTGTGGACACTGTTATTAAGAAAAGCCTTCTATCATCTTTAAATCTTGATTGTGCACCAGAATGGGGGACCTGATGTCCATCCCCATGCCCTGGCTACACAATTAAATGGTGACGAGAACTGGGGGAATGCACGGAGAGCGCTGACATCCAGTAAGTGCAGAATGGAAAGTGAAAGTAATTGTCTGCCCCGCCTCTATGCCTTAGGCATGAGGGACAGACAATATTTGATTGACATCTGAGATTTTTAAATGAGTTTACAGCAGCTATGAATGTTTTAATAAAAAATAGAAATTGGATTTCATGTTTAATTTGAAAAAGACTTTTATTATACAGGGGTTTGTGTCTGGGTGACAGGTCCACTTTAATAGCACATCTCTAATAGCACATTGAGATCTGTTTTTCAAAAGAGCAAACTGATTTTTTTATATTTAATTTTGAAATATGACATGGGACTAGACATGTTTTAATTTCTCAGGTGCCCTCAGCCATATGACTTGCGCTATGATAAACCTCAGTCACTCTTTACTACTGCACTGCAAGTTGGAGTAATCACCCCCTCCATTTCCACTCAAGCAGAAGAAAAATGGGAAGAAAACCTGCTTCCTGACGCCTGCATTGCTAAAAATGCTCCCACGCCTACATAGTGGTATACACGTATATGAGAACAGCACTCAGTAGCAAAAGTCCTAGTCCAGCTAACCCAAGTCATGACTCCTTCAGTTACATTGAGTAGGAGAAACAATAGCTTATCTAAAAGCAGTTCCTTTGTGAAGTGCTGGCTTTTTCTGAAAGCACAGGATCAAGCTCAATGACCTGAGATGGCTGCTTCCACACCAATATTACAACCAAAAAAAAATACATTTGTTGGTTCAAGAATAACATTTTAAATGATAGAATGATTTTTACAGTGTAATTTCATAATACTATACCATAAAAGTCCCTTTAAAGAAGTCTTCATACTACAGGTTCTCTATATTTATTCATTAGCATCTCATACCTCCTGAATTTGCATATTCTTGTATTCCTGTTATTGCTATCATCTGTATTTTGCAGGCAACTGAGTAGTAATTGTACAGAAGCTTTGCATTAAGTCATTACTAATTCCTTAGAATCTATACATTATATGCACTAATGAGCTCAGGGTGTGAAATGTGTTTTTGAATATGATAAGCATAAATAGATAGGCGATGTAAATACATAAAAGGAAATATTATGCCACATAGTCCTGTTTAAGTGAAGATAAAGCCAACCAGCTTGGAGAAAAAAAAGTAATTTGCATTCAAATGTGGAAGTATTATGCCTATACACTGATTTCACTTATAATGGCATTACACATAGCAAAATAAAACTAAATAACTCTCTCACCAATTTTAGCAGCTTAGTTAAAAGGGATATCTCATCTTCACATTTGTACATACTCCATATTAGCAACAACCTCCTAATCTTACACCCCATACACAAAGATTAAAAATTAGGCAAATTTTGCTATTCCCAATGGTGGCATAGCAATGTTCAACATAAGAAAGATCTTTGTGTTTTTCAAAATAGCTGTGCTTAGAAAGTGAAGTGTAATGACCTTTAGCAAAGCCTCAATGACAATGATGTAAGGTGGGGATGTAGGTAGAATTCCAAATGGAATGTAGTCATTTACTGTGCTTTAATTGACCAATAATTGTGCATGGCCTTTTATCAAAAGCCATGGGTATGGCAGAGGGATCCAACAGACATGGGTGTGTTCAACGTTTGGGTGGGAAAACCTTGACTTCATCAAGAATTATTGACGAAGGAAGTTTTTTCCTTCAAAAAGATAGATCAATGTGTCACACCCGTTAAAGTGGACCTGTCACCCAGACACAAACATTTGTATAATAAAAGTCCTTTTCAAATTAAACATGAACTCCAATTTCTATTTTTTATTTAAGCATTCATGGCCGTTGTAAGCTCATTTAAAAATCTCAGCTGTCAATCAAATATTGTCTGCCCCTCCTCAATGCCATGGGCATCAGAAGTTGACGGTCTCTTCACCTGTTTTATACAAAGCACTATGTGATATCAAGCACTAGAAAGGCAAAAAAAATGCATAACTTTCCTTCCAAACCCCAAGACCCCCCACAGGAATCAAGAACATCACTATGAGACAGGGGACTGCTAGAATATGTACCAAAACAAAACACATTCAACAGCTTAAAGGGGATGTAAAGGCAAAAATATTAAATCCCATTTTTACTTTCTTTAATGAAAAAGAAAACTATCTCCAATATACTTTAATTAAAAAATGTCTACTGTTTTTATAATAAACCTGATTGTATGCAGTGAAATTCCCCCTTCTTTTATTGCTGTGGATAGAAATTGTCAGATGGTCCCCAACTGCTGTGCAGGTAAACGATCATACTTTCAAATTGCAGGTGGTCCCCCACCTTACTTCCCAGAACTCGAGCAGCATTGTTGGATTCCCTGTAGAGATTTGTATCCAGAGACTCAGTGCATTCTTTATATTCTGATTATTAATCAGTCTTGCTGTATTGGCTTCTATGGCAGATATTATTTGACTTGTGCTGTTTTGATCCCTAAGCTTAACCTCCCAACTGAAGCCCAGACCACACTGAGCAAGTGCGAGTCTTAATATTGCAGAAATGTTTAACAAAGTTACAAGATGACAGCCCCCTGCGCCAACTTTGAAAGCATAAATCGTTTGTCTTATAAGGCTGCTGGTGCAGTAAGTTCATGTTTATATTTAGTATGCAAAATACAGCATTTCTAACATTATTCTATTTTAGACTTTAGTTGCCCTTTAATTTAAATGAATTCAGAAACACTAACATTAATTCAGAAGTATTTATATCTATAGGGATTGTGCCTCCTGTTGTAAAATATTAGGATATTAGGAGCCTCTGAGGAGTTTCATGAGCATATAAAGGCACATGGCCTCAAGTGAAGTGCTTTTATACAGGCCATAAAACTTGAAAGTGACTTCTTATTTCCTAATACTTTAAAGTAGTGTGTACAGAATATTCCTTATAATCCACTGGTTGAGTCATGGGAAGCAAGCAACTTGAATAAGCACAGCTAACAGCCAAAGGTGTTCCTAAAAGTTATTTAGTTGTGGCTTGTAGAGATGGCGCGAACTGTTCGCCGGCGAACTTGTTCGCGCGAACATCGGGTGTTCGCGCTCGCCGGAAGTTCGCGAACGTCGCGCGACGTTCGCCATTTTGGGTTCGCCATTGTTGGCGCTTTTTTTTGCCCTCTCACCCCAGACCAGCAGGTACATGGCAGCCAATCAGGAAGCTCTCCCCTGGACCACTCCCCTTCCCTATAAAAACCGAAGCCCTGCAGCGTTTTTTTCACTCTGCCTGTGTGTGCTGAAGAGATAGTGTAGGGAGAGAGCTGCTGCCTGTTAGTGATTTCAGGGACAGTTGAAAGTTTGCTGGCTAGTAATCGTGTTGATACTGCTCTGTTATTGGAGGGACAGAAGTCTGCAGGGGTTTGAGGGACATTTAAGCTTAGGTAGCTTTGCTGGCTAGTAATCTACCTTCTACTGCAGTGCTCTGTATGTAGCTGCAGTGGGCAGCTGTCCTGCTTCTGATCTCATCTGCTGACTGCTGCAATAACAGTAGTCCTTGTAAGGACTGCTTTTATTTATTTTTTTGTTGTTTTACTACTACTACTACTACTACTACTACTACTACTACTATAAGAGCCCAGTGCTATTAGTCTAGCAGTGTTGGGGAGTGGGACTGGTGTGCTAATCTGCTGCTCCTAGTAGTTCAGCAGCACCAACTGTAATTTTTTTTTTTTAATATTCATTTTTTTTTTATTTTACTTTTTTTTATTTTACTATCGCTGTAGTAGTGTATAAGTTGACCTTTTAGGCATTATTTGCCCTGTAGGCATTTTTTGCCCAGTGTGTTATTCAACCAACAGCCATCTAGCTGTGTGACCTTGTTCACATTCTGTCTAAATATCCATAATATTACCGTCTCCAGAAAAAACACCGGAGTGACTTTTTTCAAGCAGCCATAATAAATTTTACGTAATCCGTATCCATCGCTGTAGTAGTGTATAAGTTGACCTTTTAGGCATTATTTGCCCTGTAGGCATTTTTTGCCCAGTGTGTTATTCAACCAACAGCCATCTAGCTGTGTGACCTTGTTCACATTCTGTCTAAATATCCATAATATTACCGTCTCCAGAAAAAACACCGGAGTGACTTTTTTCAAGCAGCCATAATAAATTTTACGTAATCCGTATCCATCGCTGTAGTAGTGTATAAGTTGACCTTTTAGGCATTATTTGCCCTGTAGGCATTTTTTGCCCAGTGTGTTATTCAACCAACAGCCATCTAGCTGTGTGACCTTGTTCACATTCTGTCTAAATATCCATAATATTACCGTCTCCAGAAAAAACACCGGAGTGACTTTTTTCAAGCAGCCATAATATATTTTACGTAATCCGTATCCACCGCTGTAGTAGTGTATACGTTGATCTTGTGGGCATTATTTGCACAGTGTTTTCTTCAAACCGCCATCTAGCTGTGTGAGCTTGTTCACATTTTGTCTAAATATTGATAATATTATCGTCTCTAGAAAAACCACTTGAGTTACGTTTTTTCAAGCAGCATTCTTATATTTTACGTAATCCGTATCCACCGCTGTGTATACGTTGACCTTGTAGGCATTATTTGCACAGTGTTTTCTTCAAACCGCCATCTAGCTGTGTGAGCTTGTTCACATTTTGTCTAAATATTGATAATATTATCGTCTCTAGAAAAACCACTTGAGTTACTTTTTTTCAAGCAGCATTCTTATATTTTACGTAATCCGTATCCACCGCTGTGTATACGTTGACCTTGTAGGCATTATTTGCACAGTGTTTTCTTCAAACCGCCATCTAGCTGTGTGAGCTTGTTCACATTTTGTCTAAATATTGATAATATTATCGTCTCTAGAAAAACCACTTGAGTTACTTTTTTTCAAGCAGCATTCTTATATTTTACGTAATCCGTATCCACCGCTGTGTATACGTTGACCTTGTAGGCATTATTTGCACAGTGTTTTCTTCAAACCGCCATCTAGCTGTGTGAGCTTGTTCACATTTTGTCTAAATATTGATAATATTATCGTCTCTAGAAAAACCACTTGAGTTACTTTTTTTCAAGCAGCATTCTTATATTTTATGTAATCCGTATCCACCGCTGTGTATACGTTGACCTTGTAGGCATTATTTGCACAGTGTTTTCTTCAAACCGCCATCTAGCTGTGTGTATTATCGTTTCCAGGAAAACCAACTGAGTTTTTGTTGTTGTTGTTTTTTTAAAAATAATGCCAGGCAAAGGCAGGCCGCCACGCAGAGGCCGTGCTAGGGGCCGTGCTGCTATGCAATCCTGTGGCCCTAGCAAATTGCCCAGTTTTAAAAAGCCAATGACCCTGAACTCCCAAAATGCTGAAGAGGTAGTTGACTGGCTTACACAGCACACCCCATCCTCTACCGTTTCTAACTTTACCACAACATCCTCCTCATCCTCCACTGCTATGGCCACCCCACGTAACACTTCCTCCACCACCGGTGCCCCTTCTTCACTGGAGTCAGAGGAGTTATTTTCCCATGAGTTTCTTGAACTGAGTAATGCGCAACCATTATTGGCAGAAGAAGATGAAGGAGATGAGGACGTTACACCAGATTTAATTCTGGCAGAGAACACGACAGAGATGGACATAATGATGAGTGATGAGGAGGAGGTCCCCGCTGCTGCTTCCTTCTGTGATGTGTCAGAAGAAATTGATGCATCTGAGGAGAATGATGATGAGGAGATTGATGTTTTGTGGGTGCCTAGTAGAAGAGAGCAAGAGGAGGGTAGTTCAGATGGAGAGACGGAGAGTCAGAGAGGCAGTAGGAGAATAAGACTTAGAAGAAGCAGGGAGGACAGCCCGCAGGGATCAGTAGGGCAACAACATGTATCGGCACCTGTGTTCAGCCAGCCAACGCACCCGCCATTGCCGCCAATGCCGCCAACTTCTACTGTTACCGCCAGATCGCACACTTCCAAAAAGTCAGCAGTGTGGGATTTTTTTAATGTGTGTGCCTCTGACAAAAGCATTGTAATTTGCAATGAGTGCAGTCAGAAACTGAGCCTTGGTAAGCCCAACAGCCACATAGGTACAACTTCTATGCGAAGGCACATGAGCGGCAAGCACAAAGCACTTTGGGAGCAACACCTCAAAGGCAACAGGCAAACTAAAAGCCACACTCCTTCTGGTCCAGCATCTTACTGCTCTACCTCTGCTCTCCTTGACCCATCTGAACCACCCTCCACTCCGCCTTCCACCTTGACCACCTGTTCCCATTCCCAGTCATCTGCCACCAGCCAAGTTTCTGTGAAGGCCATGTTTGAGCGTAAGAAGCCAATGTCTGACTGTCACCCCCTTGCCCGGCGTCTGACAGCTGGCTTGTCTGCACTCTTAGCCCGCCAGCTTTTACCATACCAGCTGGTGGACTCTGAGGCCTTCCGCAAATTTGTAGCAATTGGGACACCGCAGTGGAAGGTACCCAGCCGCAATTTTTTTTCTAAAAAGGGAATACCACACCTGTACCAACATGTGCAGAGCCAAGTTACCGCATCTCTGTCACTTAGTGTTGGGCCAAAGGTCCATATGACTACTGACGCATGGTCCTCCAAGCATGGTCAGGGCAGGTATGTCACCTACACTGCCCACTGGGTGAACTTGGTAATGGCTGGGAATGGGAAGCAGGGAATGGGTAGCTCAACAACAACAACAACAGTGGAGTTGGTGTCACCGCCACGGATTGCACGCGGTTCTGCCACCACCTCTACTCCTCCATCGCTCTCTACCTCGTCTTCTTCCTCTTCTTCTTCTTACTCTGCTGCTGGGTCCTCCTTCTCCTCCTCCACACCTGTGCACCCCCAGCTCCCCCTAGGCTATTCGACGTGCCAGGTACGCCGTTGTCACGCTGTCTTGGGGATGACGTGCCTGGAAAGCAAAAACCATACCGGATCTGTACTCCTGTCATCTCTGCAGTCACAGGCCGATCGGTGGCTGACCCCACACCAACTGCAGATCGGAAAAGTGGTGTGTGACAATGGAAGCAATCTGTTGGCAGCGTTGAGACTGGGAAATTTAACACATGTGCCCTGCATGGCACATGTGTTAAATTTAATAGTCCAACGTTTTGTCTCCAAGTACCCAGGATTCCAGGACGTTCTCACCCAGTCCAGAAAGGTGTCGGCCCATTTCAGACGTTCCTACACAGCCATGGCACGCCTTGCTGACATTCAGCAGCGCTACAACATGCCAGTCAGGCGTTTGATTTCTGACAGCCAGACTCGCTGGAATTCAACGCTCCTTATGTTGGAACGTCTGCTGCAACAACAAAGGGCCGTCAACGAGTACCTTTTTGAACTGGGTGGTAGGACTGGATCTGCAGAGCTGGGGATTTTTTTCCCCCGTTACTGGGTGCTTATGCGCGATGCCTGCAGGCTCATGCGACCTTTTGAAGAGGTGACAAATATGGTCAGTCGCACCGAAGGCACCATCAGCGACCTAATACCCTTCGCTTTCTTCCTGGAGCGTGCCGTGCGACGAGTGACAGATGAGGCTGTAGACCAGCGTGACGAGGAGCTGGAAGCGCACGATTTATGGTCGGAATCACCAGAACGAACCCAGGCACCTGCTGCAACGCAGGGAGAGGTGCCAGAAGTGGAGTCAGAGGAGGAAGGTGGCTTTGTGGAGGAGGAGGAGGAGGACCAACAGGAGCAGGCTTCCCAGGGGGCTAGTGGTGACCTTTTGGGGACCCCTGGTCTTGTACGTGGCTGGGGGGAGGAGACCGTGGATGATGCAGTCCTTGATAATGAGGAAGCGGAGATGGATAGCTCTGCATCCAACCTTGTGAGAATGGGGTCTTTCATGCTGTCATGCCTGTTGAAGGACCCCCGTATCAAGAGGCTTAAGGAGAAGGACCTGTACTGGGTCGCAACGCTACTAGACCCTCGGTACAAGCATAAAGTGGCAGAAATGTTTGCCCAGTTTTTTTGGCCGCAGCCACTGAAGCACAGAGGCCAGAAAAAATATGCCACATAAATGCTGAAAATAGTCATTTTTTTGCCATACGTTGACTCAACGTATATGGCAAAAAATGACTATTTTCAGCATTTATATGGCATATTTTTTCTGGCAACTGTGCTTCAGTGGCTGCAACCAAAAAAACTGGGCAAACAATGTCTACAAGGTCAACGTATGGCGAAAAATTACTATTTTCAGCATTTATATGGCATATTTTTTCTGGCAACTGTGCTTCAGTGGCTGCGTCCAAAAAAACTGGGCAAACAATGTCTACAAGGTCAACGTATGGCGAAAAATGACTATTTTCAGCATTTATATGGCATATTTTTTCTGGCAACTGTGCTTCAGTGGCTGCGTCCAAAAAAACTGGGCAAACAATGCCTACAAGGTCAATGTATGGCAGTTGTTTAAAGAGAACAGTAGATTACTAGCCAGCAAAGCTACCTAAGCTAAAATGTCCCTCAAATCCCTGCAGACTTCTGTCCCTCCAATACAGAGCAGTATCAAGCAGATTACTAGCCAGCAAACTTACTATCATCTGTCCCTGAAATCACTAACAGCTCTCCCCCTACACTATCTCTTCCAAGCACACACAGGCAGATTTTTCAGATACATTTTTGCCCTTGATCCCCCTCTGGCATGCCACTGTCCAGGTCGTTGCACCCTTTAAACAACTTTAAAATCATTTTTCTGGCCAGAAATGTCTTTTTTAGATGTTAAAGTTCGCCTTCCCATTGAAGTCTATGGGGTTCGCGAACCGTTCGCGAACCGCTCGCATTTTTGCGCAAGTTCGCGAATATGTTCGCGAACTTTTTTTCCGACGTTCGCTACATCCCTAGTGGCTTGCTCCAATACCCAATATCTTCTAAGTTATGTATATACAGTAGTTCAAGCAGATCCTTACAATATTACAACAAATACACAACAAATGATGAAACTGGGTTAGCAGAATGGGATTAATCATCTTCCTGCACCAGTAACCTGTACACCAGACCAGAAGGAACAAAATAGTCACCTTGAAGGACATTGTGCTGCATATGACCTTGTCTCACGATCTGCTGGGGATAAGATATAGGAGAAAGACCCGCAGCTCTGCCTGGATACATCATCTCTCATAATTGTACATGACACTTATAGCGATGCAGTGAAGTGTTGGTGTGGAGCTGGAGGTGCTGCTGGGCTCTGTTTTGATTTCCCCCCTCTTCCCTTGGGTTAAAATAGAAGGTAGTAAATAACTGCTTTGTGTACTCTCACTACATCTCAACAGACTAGAATCTTCGACTTTCACAAAAAAATCAATATCCAAGGGAAGCCCGACTAATAATTCACTTCCCGTGTCCTCTAAAACTGATAAAAGACAATCTGTAAAGAAAATACTTTTGTTTCCTAGCTCTGAAGCTTCAGTAACACCTGGAGATAACTGTCATTACCTGTGCGGTTGGGAGAAATGAAATAGTAAAAGAGTATACTCCGTTAATAGGCATTTCAGATCTGGAAATACATGTGTTAACAGTTTCTATCTCCTTTAATGTCCCTTTTTGATTTCGTGTTTCTTCGGAGCAAAAAAAATGAAGGTTGTAGGTATAAAGGTACATAGTTCATTGGGTTTAAAAAAAGACAATGGACCATCAAGTTTAATCCTTCCAAATAATCTCTGGTACATATATATAAACACACATATACTAAACTAACTGTAGATCTTGAGATTACTGTAACCTTGAACATTATACTCTTCCAAGAAATCATCCAAGCCGCTCTTATAGTGCACCCGGCAGTGCATTCCACAACTTCACTGTCCTCACCATGAAGAATCGCCTTCAAACGAAAGTTCAGTTCTTCAGTTCTAATGGCAGAGACACGCGAAGATTCAGGGAGATTTAGTTGCCCGGTGACAAAGCGCCTCTTCTTCGTGCGAGTAATCTCCTGAACTGCCTTCCCTAGAATCTAAATAGCGAGCGGGATGGCATTCAGAGTGCTTCGTTTTCCAAGGTTGCCTCACGAGGAAACTTCTGGTGTCTTTGGAAGACGAAGCGCTCAGAGTGCCATCCCGCCGGTGATTTCGATTTCGAGGAGATTCGTCGCCCAACGAAGAGGCGTTCTGTTGCCGGGCAAATAAATCTCCCCGAATCTTCACGTGTGTCTCTGCCCTAAAGGGATGGACTCTTGTTTTTTAATCTTTTCAATGTAAATAAAGAAGTCCTCGCTATCTGTCTATAATGTCCTTTGATGTCCTCTGTTGTTTTCTCCAGTGAAAACAACCTCCACATTGACAGTCCTACTAGTTTAATTCTTACATCTCCCTAGTTGCACTTAGTCTCTGCACTTTCTCCAGCTATTTTATATCCCTGTTATGGACTGGACCCCAAAACTGCACTGCATACTCCAGGTGAGGCAAATAAAAATTTTTATACCTTGAGTTTATGCCCTTTTTTATGCAAGACTTAACATTGTAAGCTCTAGGGGCAGGGACCTTCATCCTCTTGTTCCGTTGACGCTAAGCTCTTAATCTTTATTGTAACGGTGCCTTGTATTTGTTTGTATTTTATTTTGTATTTATGTGTACCCCCCGCTTGTTCTAATAATTTATTGTTCTGCTCTACAGAACGTCACTCTCAAGTAGAGCTATACAAACATACATACAAGACAGTACTGTATTTGTTTTAGTAGCCATTGAATGACTTTGCCTTATGTACTTAGCCAGTTCTCTATCTAATACAAATATTATGTTCCAGGTCAATATTCCTTTATTCAACTGGTAACCTTATGCATGGCACTGTACAAAATGCTTTAGAAAAGTGTAAGAAGCTTATACCCCCTCTACCCCAACTCTACCTCTGCCCCAATGGGAATGTTGCACATAATAAGTCCAATTCTAGAAACAAACAGACAAGAGTTCCTCTGCACTCAACCTATTATAAATAGGTAATCAGTGATCCTAGTGGTGGCCAATAAAAGGGCAACCATTTGTGAGTTTTAACCTTGAAAGCAAGCAAGTTACAGATAAAACTCTATTATGAAGCCGTAGAATGCTTAATGAATCAGATGAAAGTGAGTGTAGGACTGGCCTGACAAGGGATTATTTTAAAGTAGTTGGCCAGTTTAAATATATTGCAATATATGGACAAATAATCCCTGTTTAGTAGAATAAGGTACGGGTATGGGACCTGTTATCCAGAATGCTTGGGACCTGGGGTTTTCCGGATGAGGGATCTTTCTGTAATTTGGATCTTCATACCTTAAGTCTATTAGAAAAATGATGTAAACATTAAATAAACCCAATAGGCTGGTTTTGCGCCTAATTAGGCTTAATTTTATCTTAGTTTGAATCAAGTACAAACTACTGTTTTATTATTACAGAGAAAATTCATATTTAAAAATATGGATTATTTGGATAAAATGGAGTCTATGGGAGATGGCCATTCCGTAATTCGGAGCTTTCTGGATAATGGGTTTCTGGATAACGGATCTCATACCTGTAAAAAATGTCTCAATGTCCTTAATATATTAGTAATGATTCGAGTGCAGGTGATCTTGTGTATTTGTCCACCTAAATTTTGTGGTCACAGCCTTATTGCACCCCTGCCTATTGGTTCAAAATTTAGTGGTGAATTTCCGTGTTTCGGGCGAAAATGTTTTGCGCAACTGCCGTAACAATTTAGTTTCGTGCGTCAAAAAAATCATTATACGGTTTGATCCTGGGCCTTTTCCCCACCTGGGGTGAGCTCATCTTCATTTGTACTAGTGATGCGAGGGCCGGGACGATACCGCGAGACAAGCAGGTTGGTCGGGTCTGGGCCGACCTCACATCCACCTTCAACTGCCGGCTTCCGGCTTTAGCCGTGCCTGCTCGCGGAAGTCAGAAGTCGGCCCAGGCGGGCGCGGGTGGAGGAAGGGTGGGTTAGGGTCAGGTCCGGGTCGGGAAAAACCCAACCTGCACATCACTAATTTGTACCCCTTTTCCTTGTTTAATTCTCTACGATGTGAGCACACCTTTCCCTTTTTTTTTTGCTATAATTCTAGAAACATGTAGAGGGTAAATCCTGTGATTCAATGGAAAATGGGGAATCTTAAAAAAAAGGTAATTAGTTCTTTCGCTCAGAAACTCACAGTAAGAGTGTTTTTCAGTTTCATCAGAAGATGTCAGACCGCCGGTTATTTTTAGGAGATCTGGGACGGAAAAAGCTTTGAGAACATTTGGAGCAGAGATGTTTTTTTTTTCCCAATTTCCAAATTAAGGAGAGGTTAAATGCTGTAGAAGTTTCACAAGCTGTTTTTTTATCACATTATTTTAGCTCTTCTAATGTGTTAGAATAAAAAGTTGTTTATTACTTTTATGAATCAGGCTTCATTTGCTGTTAGTCGGAATGTTGAAAAGCCAAACATGCTGTAGAATACTCAGGCACTTGATAAATAAAAGATAATAATGAAAGATAATAATAATGGAATCTGGTTGTGCTTTGAGGCATCCTTCACATGGTTCACGTATCTCTGCAGAGGGGCCTGTGGTAATTTAGAAACAATGTGATTATGTAAAAATGTTCTTCTCTCAGATGTAAATCAGATGAATCAGGAGACACTCCAAGTTATGGCTGTGCATAAAGCAATGTAGCTTGCACATCTGTTCTCCTAAATCCTAATAAAACAAAATATACTTCAAGAACTTCTACACCTTCTACAGTGCCTCAGGCTAACTGCAAAGCCCACAGCCTCCCATGGGTGACAGCTTTAAATGCATTCATAGGCACCAAGACCAACTTAGAGTCTGGGATCTGCATCAAGTTAATTAGATGTTAAAGAAAATCAAAATGCAGAGGCAACATTTTTAATAAACCTACTGAACTAATATGGGCAGATTTATTAAATGTTATCAGTTAGTTTCACTTTCCTGGTACATCGAGACACTCAAAAATTTGGTCCAGACTACTCAAGTTTCTTTCCTTGGCTCAATCAAATTTTGCTGAATTTTTTTAATGCTCTCTGATAAATCTGCATCAACTTCGCGCAGGGCAGATCGGTTCGCACAGTGAATATATTTGCTCTGCGCATAGTTACATTTAAAGAATGTAATGCAAACAGAATTGTGAATTTTTTTTGCAATGCGAATGCTATAAGAGCTTTTTAAATATGGCGAAAATCACAAATTGCGAATATTTACATGCATACTCTGCGTTTGAATTAGGGATGCACCAAATCCAGGATTCGGTTTGGGATTTGGCTACGATTCGGGCTTTTTCAGCAGGATTCGGCCGAATCCTTCTGCCCGGCTGAACAGAATCCAAATCCTAATTTGCATATGCAAATTAGGGGTGGCAAGGGAAATCATGTGACTTTTTGTCACAAAACAAGGAAGTAAAAAATATTTACCCCTCCCCACCCCTAATTTGCATATGCAAATCTGCATATGCAAATTAGGGTTCGGATTTGGTTCAGGAATTCGGCCGAATCTTTCAGTAAGGATTCGGGGGTTCGGCCAATCCAAAATAGTGGATTCAATGCATCCCTAGTTTGAATTACGCTGGCGGAGAAAATATTGGCAAAACAGTTTTGCAGTTTGTGAATTTAAGTTACTGTCAACACTTTTTTCATGCACAACAACCTCAGACAGTGGGTGCACTCACGCAAACATCCATCTCATTTGCGAAAATGTATTCACAATGTGAATTTGAAAAAAAGGGAAAGACAGGCAGAGCAGTGCAATAAATTAGAGTTCAGGAAAAAGCATGGGCAATACAACCATTTGCGAATAAATATGCCATGCGCAAAGTTTATAAATGACCCACATTTTCTGCACGAGAAGAGACACATTTTCTGTTTATTATCTGGAAATTCGGCTCTTAAAGGTACCAGGAGAGGCATTTTAGCCGCCACTGGTAACTTGTGGGCAGGACCGCCATCAGAAATCGCAGGGCCCCGTACGACAAAATTTCCTGGCCCCCCTGGGCTGCGCCCACCACAAGCCCCACCTACAGGTCCGCCCTCCCCACCACACAGTAAAAAAACAAAAAAAATATTGGTGGCTAGGGTTCCCACATGTTAATAAAAAATAAAAAGATATTGGTGGTCAGGGCCCCCCATAAAAAAACATTTGTGGCCAGGGCCCCCCAATTAAAAAATATTGGTGGCTAGGACCCCACATGAGAAAAAAATAAATTGGTGGCCAGGGCCCTCCCCCACATTATAAGAAAATTGGTGGCCAGGGCCCCTTAAACGTCCATTGCTTCTTAAAGTCAGCAGCTCTCAGAAAGATGGGGGGCCCGGCTAATCAAGTAAGTGTGGCGTGGCCAGGCCCCCCCTT
The DNA here is from genome assembly GCA_038501925.1 of Xenopus petersii. NCBI lineage: Eukaryota > Metazoa > Chordata > Amphibia > Anura > Pipidae > Xenopus > Xenopus petersii. Next base: position 146,505,649 of record CM076682.1, read on the forward strand.
CCCCTTGGGGCCCCCTACAACTCTCCCCCCTTTCCCTCCTGATGGTGACCATGCTTGCAGGGCAATGCCACCTGAGGCAAGGTGCAGCCCCAAGTATTGACGTAGGGCAGGGTTCCCCGTGAGCAACATTTAGATATAAAATGAGTTTGAGAGCGACACAAGAATGAGAAATGTTCTTGGGGTGCCAAATATGTGCTGTGATTGGCTATTTGGTAGTCCCTAGGTGGACTGACAGCCTACAGGAGGCTTAGTTTGACAGTACACTTGGTTTTTATGCAACCAAAACTTGCCTCCAAGCCTGGAATTCAAAAATAAGCTCCTGCTTTGGGGAGACTGGGAGCAACATCCAAGGGGTTGGGGAGCAGCATGTTGCTCTTGAACCACTGGTTAGGGATCAATGAAGTAGGGGAACCCTGGAGTGACCGTCACCTCCTGACCAACCAGTAGTTCCAGCATTCCCTTCATCTCAGTAGTAGGGAAGCGATGCACAAAATCCCAGATTGGGGTTGGTATTCAGCTGAATCCAAGAGCCTGGCCGAACTGAATCCCAACCCTATATAACTGAAAAAAACTGGCACGTGCACTGCACACGTCCATTTAGGCGATTGGTTTGCAAGTGCATCAGGTATTTTTGCCTATGTACCAGCTGCTCAGATACAGGAGAAGGATTTGGATTTGCTCGAATCAGTAACCATGGTTTTGGGGATTTGGCCAAATCCTGAAAAACAGAGTTCTTTGCATCCCTAGTCAATAGGCACAAAACATTCCTGCCTGCAGAATCATGGCAGTGAACACCATCACTTTCAAAATATTTAGCGCAACTGTGTCAATTTGCAATAAACCACACATGAAATTGGGTCCATTTTGGAAAATTCAATGCAGTGAAGAGAATTTGAATCCTTGTTGCTCCTTAACATGCAAAAGCAAACGTGAAAACAACCTCATGGAGCATAAGAAATATTCTTGCGAGATCTCTCCAGATAGGAGATGTTGTACCATTTTGTTGACCAAGAATTTAGTCCTTTCATTGTCAGGTTATTTAAATCACAATCATTTTCTGTTATTCTGTGGATAGGGTAAATGTTCTGTAGCATACAAATCATGTGTAGCCTCATTAATATTATACAGGTATAGGATCCCTTATCCGGGAACCCGATATCAAGAAAGCTCAGAATTACAGAATGGCTGTCTCCAATAGACTCCATTTTATCCAAATTATCCAATTTATTTAAAACCATTTCCTTTTACTCTGTAATAATAAAACAGTAGCTTGTACTTGATCCCAACTAAGATATAATTAATCCTTACTGGAAGCAAAACCAGCCTATTGGTTTTATTTAATGTTTAAATGAATTTCTAGTAGACAAGGCACGAAGACCCAAATTACGGAAAGATTCGTTATCCGGAAAACCCCAGGTCCCGAGCATTCTGGATAACAGGTCCCATACCTGTATATTTAAACGTTCACAGGAAATAGCATAAATATCACATTGATGTCGTCAACCAGTGTCCTTTCCCATGGCCCATGAACCATCCAACTTCAGAGATATTTAATGAATTACAAATATCCTTATTTTAAATATTGTCCAACACATATATTGTATATATTATGTAAAAATTGTATTTTCACGTTGATGATAGGGTAATGAAACTCCATCTTAGCTTGAAATGCTGACATACAGAACATAAAGTTTTTGCAAGTGCCAGTATGATGGGCAGGTTTTAAATTGTTTGTCTATCTGCCATGTACATATGTGCTCTGTTCTATATAGCGGCTCAAGCAGAATAAGCTCCTATTTCTCTTGTGTCAACAATATTTTCAGTAATCTAGGGCAATGTTAAAACCTGTTCAGCCTTCAAGGTTCTATTACAGTAAAAAAGTGTAATTATTGGTATTATTCTTCAGATCTGGCTTCTGAGACAGTCTTATCCCAGGATTAAACTGCTTCAAAGAGGCTGCTTTGAAATCTATAACAATATCATTACTGAGAAAATACCTTGAATTCAAAGGTTCCAAATTTGTGTGAAATTGCACTTTTGGATGGTTTTCTTTTTTTTTTTGTTGTTCGCACAACAATTCAAAAATGAAATTTTTAGTAAGGAGGGTATTTTTTTTACCCTGGTTAGTGATGGGCGAATTTATTCGTCAGGCACAAGTACGTGGTGAATTTCCATGTTTCGCTGACGGCAACTAAACTCGCAAAATTGTCGCAACAAATAACGTACGCCCTTAGATTTTAAAGGAACAGTAACACCAAAAAATGTAAGTGTTTTAAAGTAATGAAAATATCATGTAGAGTTGCCCTGCACTGGTAAAACTGGTGTGTTTGCTTCAGAAACACTACTATAGTTCATATAAACAAGCTGCTGTGGAGCAATGGCGGAAATTGAAAAATGGCTATAAGGCACAGGTTAAATAGTGGATAACAGATAACACCATTATGTTCTACAGAGCTTATCTGCTGTGTAATATAAGCCTTTTCTCCTTTAAATGGCTGCCCCCATTACTACACAGCAGCTTATTTATATAAACAATAGTAGTGTTTCTGAAGCAAACACAGCAGTTTTACCAGTGCAGGGCAACACTGCATTATATTTTCATTACTTTAAACACTTTTTTTTTTGATGTTACTGTTCCTTTAATGTGTATCAAATTGTCACTAGTGATGGGCGAATTTGGGGCGTTACGCTTTGCCAAAAAATTCACGAAATGGCACCCGCGTCTCGTTTTTGACGCCGGCGTCTGTTTTTTTGGATGCCACCGTCCGTTTTTGGCGAAACTGAACCAGCATCCAAAAAAATGGACACTGAATTTTCACGGCTGTTTCACAAATTTTTGCTGCCGGCGGCGTCAAAATTCATGTTTCACAAATTTTTGGCCATTTCACAAATTTTTCTCCGCTTTGCGTATGTCATGTGAAATCCTCGCATTTTTCAGCAAAGCTAAACGGGACAAAGTCGCCCATCACTAACCCTGGTCAGTTCCAACACAGAGTTTTAAGCTTCATAATCAATGACTGCAGAGATATAGACCAAAAAGTAATAGATATATATGTATTATGTATTATATATATTAGGGATGCACCGAATCCAGGATTCGGTTCGGGATTCGGCCAGGATTCGGCCTTTTTCAGAAGGATTCGGCCGAATCCTTCTGCCCAGCCGAACCGAATCCTAATTTGCATATGCAAATTGCATATGCAAATTAGGGGCGGGAGGGAAATTGCATGACTTTTTGTCAGAAAACAAGGAAGTAAAATTTTTTTCCCCTTCCCACCCCTAATTTGCATATGCAAATTAGGGTTCGGATTTGGTTCGGTATTTGGCCGAATCTTTCACGAAGGATTCAGGGGTTCGGCCGAATCCAAAAAAGTGGATTCGGTGCATCCCTAATATATATATCAGCTAAGGTTAAAGTATGTATTGAACATCTGCCAAGATGTAATTGAATTAAGTGCAAACTGTACACATGGTCCTAAATTTATTGGGCTTCATCTTGATATAATTGTGGGATATGGCTCCCATATGAATGGTCATATTTCAGTACATTTGTGCCAGTTCCATCAGAAGATTCAGCACCATATTGCTAACTGCCATATTGGGAATGGCAGATTTGCAGTAAATTGAAAATATCCCGGGGAATTAGAAAAAGAAAAATACAACAAATGACTATTATTATAGTCATTATTTATATAGCACAACTAATTGAGCAACATAATAGTCTGTGGGGAAAAGTAGACAAAAGGGCATAAGACAAAAAGTAATAGGAGAAAATAAATACAGCAGTTAAAATGAAAACAGATATTATAAAGCCCTATGGGAGAGCTGCTAATCTGGTAAACTCCAGAGCATATGAGATGATGGAATGAACACTGGTAAAAATGGAAGAAATGTCACTGAAAGGTTGTAGCGAATTCTTGTTTTTCTTTGCCAAAATGAAGGGTGGGAACTGAAGAGAAAAAATTGCAAGTTTTAAAGTTATTTTTCACCTTTTAGTATCATGTAGAGAGGGATATTCTTAGACAATTTGCAACAGGTTTTCATTTATTATTATTTATGGTTTTTGAGTTATTTAGCTTTTTATTCAGCAGCTCTCCAAGAATTAGAAAAAATAAATAATGAAGACCAATTGAAAAGTTGCTTAGAATTGGCCATTTTATAACATACGAAAAGTAGTGATGAATGAATTTGTCCCATTTCGCCGGAAAAAGTGTGAAAAATTAGCGGAATGCAAGTTTTGACGCCAACGCGCTGGAATTGTTGCCAGAAACACGGAAATTCACCCTTAATTTGCGGCCGGCGAATAAATTTGCCCATCACTAACTAAAAGTTAATTTAAAGTGAATTACCCCTTTCAGAGAAGTAATGATGGAATTTGGTGTAGATACTTGACTGGGTGATTATAGAGGGAGATAATAATTACTAGGGATGCACCGAATCCACTATATGGGATTCAGCCGAATCCCCGAATACGGTGTGCAAATTAGAGGTGGGAAAGGAAAAAGCGGGGAAACATTTTTTTACTTCTGTGTTTTCTGACTAAAAGTTACATGAGTTCCCTTCCCGCCCCTAATTTACATATGCAAATTAGGATTCAGATTCAGTTCGGCCAGGCACAAGGATTCGCCGAATCCAAATCCAGCTGAAAGAGGCCAAATCCTGGCTGAATCCCAAACTGAATCCTGGATTCTGTGCATCCCTAATTTGGACCAAATATTTGCGCGTATAAAAATAATTTTGACGCCAATTGACTTCAATTGCAAATTTTTCACCATTTCGCTGTATATTTGCGAATTTTCCGGCGAAGCAAAACATCACAGAATCGCCCATCACTAGTCACCACCATTCGTCACAGAGCAAACTTTTACCATACCTGAGTAAACAGCTCCAGAAGATTTTCTGTTTATTTAGGATAGCAGCTGCCATTTTAGCTTGGTGTGGTCACTTCCTGTCTGAGTCTCTCCCTTCTGCTCATAGCTCTGGGCTCAGATTACAGCAGAGAAGTGAGGAGGGAGAAAGGAGGGGGAGATGGACAAAGGAGCAAACTGAGCATGCTCAAGCCCAAGCCCTGGATGTTTAATTTGAAAGAAGGAAGTCTGATACAGAACTAAACACAATAGAAAAAAAACGTTTGGTGTTTCTTTTGATAGAGGACTCAAAGCAACATTACTTTGAGGGTTTACTGGTGTATTTATCTAGACCTTTCGGATAAAGCTTACTCAGTTTTAACTTTTCCTTCTCCTTTAAGGTATACCTCCCTATATCATTTATCCACTAGTGCCCTTGTTGACTTTGGCACTGTTGCACAAGTGGATAAATTATATAGGGAGGTATAGTAAATTGCAAAATGATCTGCAATTTTCTTAAGGTCTGTCATTTTTACATTACAATTAGTGATGTGCGGGCAGACCCGATACCCGCGGTACCGGCGGGTTTACCCCCAGGTCAGGCAGGTTCGGGTCGACCTCACAGTGCTCCTCGCGGGTGGCGGGTGCGGGTTGAGCTCTTATCCTGCTCTCCCCGCCCGCCACCTTCAAATGCCGGTATCCGACTTCCGGGCTCCAGTTTTATAGTGTTGCATCTGCTCGCCCCGCCCCTTTTGTGACATCATTGTGACTTCATCGGCGGGTCGGGTCGGCGCAGGTCTATAAAAGGACCCCCGGAAGCGGGTGCGGGCGTGGGTATTATCAGGGCGAGTTAGGGGCGGGTGCGGGTCAGGGAAACCCTGACCCGCGCATCACTAATTTACAATCCTTAAGATACAGTAGTATATTCTAGAATGGGCTTGTTTAGCCCTCAGTTGTGTTACTAGAAGTCTGTTTGCTTTATTACTTTTGGTGTAACTCTGGATAATAAAGTGAACAATAAAAGATTAACTTTATTCTCCAAACAACCAAGTTGTTTTTTATTTTTCTCTTTTATCTGACACAGCCGAATAAATTATTCACGGTCCAATTTTACACCCGTTTGCAAAAACCCTTTCACAGAATGTGAAAAGACAAAAAAAAATGGCTGCGTTGAAACCATTCCAAAATCCTATTGATGCTGTAATAGTGCCAAATATTTCTTTTTTTCTCTAAGGCTCCTATGAATGCAAACATTTAAGTTAATCATATGAATGAACCAATTCTGCGCGAATGCACATCATTTTCAAATGATAAAAATCACTTACTGAGCGCAGCATTGATTCTGTTGCACTTGTAACAATACATGTTTTTTTATCCCCATCGGCGCATGCACTGTAATACCAATAGAATCTGCTGTCTTTGTGCCACGTTCAGTTACAATGGGAAGACAGCATGCAAAGCACTAACATTTTGCTTTTCAAAAAAAAATGATCTAAGATAAGATATGCTTGTTTACTTCGGCAAACTGTCATTGACTTTCATTCCAGGCGTACAAAGAATGGCTTTTAAATGTATAAACCGAGCCTGGGATTCGAAATCAAACTCGCATAATGCTTAAGGGATTAAACTTTTTCTATATATTTTCTTCGTCCAGCAGAGAAAATACAGCATGCAGAATAAAGCCTATGAGACATTAAGAATAAAGGGCGGCTGCTGTGATAAGCATTTGGGGAAAAAAAGGCACTGACTAAAGATTATGAGTATTTGGTACCATTTAAATACAATTTCTTGCCATGAGAAAGGTAGTAATTCTAGATTTATATTTTAAAAATGGCCTTACAGTAGAAGAAAAGTGTTCTTGCACTTGGGGGTGACAAATGTTAGGCTCCCCAAGTGATTGTATTGACTTATCTGAAACCCTGGGCCAGTACGCCTATCAGCAGAAAACGTCACCGGCCCGGGGTTATACCTAGGGTTGCCACCTTTTAAAAAAATCTTTACCGGCAGGTGGAGGAGGTTGGGTTAAAAGGGCGGGTTGTGCCGCTAAAGGGGGTGGGGGCTGACGCGCTATTGGCTGGCCGGGTTGTGACGTCAAAGGGGGCAAAGCCAAACGTTTGCATTTGGCAAGAAGCCCAGGAAAAAAGGTGAGTTTTGAGCAGGCTGGGGGCAGGCCACGGCCTTTTTTTAGGTGTATTACAAATTAACCTGGCAGCTACATTGCCGGTAAATTTGTAATACCGGCCCCAGCCTCGGCTGGTGTTTTACCGGCTAGTCCGGTAAAATACCGGCCGATTGGCAACACTAGTTATACCAGTGAGCACCGCGGAGCAATCCTCTTCCGTCTTCCTCTTTCTTCTCGCGGCTGCGCAATAGAACGAAAAGCCGAACTTTAACTAAAAAATCGGCTATTTCGTTCTACTGCGCATGAGCCTGCACCGGAAAATTTGAAGAAAGAAGATGCCGGAAGGAGAGTGATCCATGATGCTCACTGGTATAACCCGGGCCAGTGCAGTTTTCTGCTGATAGGAGCACCGGCCCGGGGTTTCAGCTAAGTCAATACAATCACTTGGGGGTGCCTAACATTTGGCACCCCCAAGTGGAAGAAGAATTTCCGTCTCTTTTAAATTGTCTAGATTTGGTCCAGTTAAAGAAAATATGTAAGGAAACTGATACCAAGAAGCACAGAAACGTATGTAAAAGTGCCTTTATTCACCACCACCTTTTAAGATTTGGTCCAGTAGTTCAAGTGATTTTGACCATACTGTTTGGGTGTGTATGCAACCTCAATAGGGGGTAACAATTTTGACAGACCATTTGGCTTAACTGTCTCATCTTCTCTTCTGGAAATGGGTGGGGTATCTGTACATGTGTATCAAGAGGAGCTTTATCTCCACTTGACTTCATTTTAGATACCCTCATCCTGAAGAAATAATAATTCTAGTATGGGTGCCATTATGACATTTCTAATATTTCCCAAAACTGTTAAAATTTATTTTTTACTCTTTGACGGATCTTTTATCTTACACTCAATTACACAGCAGGATTCTATACTGAAATCAAAACTAGTTGTTTAGAAGTAATAGGCAGCACCATGGACTGGCTTTCCTAGGATTCCTCAAGGGTGACCACTACCCCAGTTATTGGCCATCTATTGGAAATAAACACTGTGTTATTGACCCTATTAATTGTCTTCAGTGGAGCTTAAGGTTGATTGTATAACTAGTCCTGGTATAAGCACCATTTACCTGCTGGTCCTGTTCTGGCTAAGACTTACTCAAGACTTTCTCTGCCCCTTTTTGTCTGGTGACTACTCTATCCCTTAAAGGGATACTATCATGGGGAAAAAAAAATCAAAATGAATCAGTTAATAGTGCTGCTCCAGCAGAATTCTGCACTGAAATCCATTTCTCAAAAGAGCAAACAGATTTTTTTATATTCAATTTTGAAATTTGACATGGGGCTAGACATTTTGTCAAATTCCCAGCTGCCCCAAGTCATGTGACTTGTGCTCTGATAAACTTCAATCACTCTTTACTGTTGTACTGCAAGTTAGAGTGATATCACCCCCCTCCCTTTTTCCCCCCAGCAGCCAAACAAAAGAACAATGGGAAGGTAACCAGATAGCAGCTCCCTAACACAAGATAACAGCTGCCTGGTAGATCTAAGAACAACACTCAATAGTAAAAACCCATGTCCCACTGAGACACATTCAGTTACATTGAGAAGGAAAAACAGCAGCCTGCCAGAAAGCATTTCTCTCCTAAAGTGCAGGCACAAGTCACATGACCAGGGGCAGCTGGGAAATTGACAAAATGTCTAGCCCCATATCAGATTTCAAAATTGAATATAAAAAAATCTGTTTGCTCTTTTGAGAAATGGATTTCAGTTCAGAACTCTGCTGGAGCAGCACTATTAACTGATGTGTTTTGAAAAAAACATGTTTTCTGATGACAGGATCCCTATAATGGTACTCTCCTCCTGTGCTTACTCCATCCCAGCCTTTGTATACACACCCACTCTTCTTTCTGATCAAAGGGACAGCATCGCCCTTTTATACACTATGGAACTGACTTCATCCTGCCTTTATTGCATGGGATCCTAATCCACAATACAAAAACAGATTCAAGAGTCTACATTTCTAGCCAAACATAACCAATCCCACAGTGGGCTACTAACCTTTTGGATCTTGCCATGCATTATAACTGTACATGTTTTAGGCAACATTTAAATCGTTCTATGGTTTTTGTTTTCTGCAGAACTATCCAGCCACTAATGAGAAAAATGTCATCAAATAATAATATTATCATCTGTCGCTTCACATATACTTTATAGGTTCATTTTTCCTCACTTTTTTTGCATATTTGTACTTGGCAAAGGGAGTTTTTGTCTTCATTTTAATTAACTTTAATTTTCATGTTATTTTCTGATTTCATATTTTCCCTGTAGTTTTTTTATATTCTCATTGGCATTCTCTTTTGGGCACCAACCTTGGGCAGACTGACAGAGATATACAAAAGAGACTTTATTCATTACCATAGTAATGTCTTTTTGATGCAAGTTTTTGTTTAGTGCATAATGTTTGTTCAGCTAAACAAAGCAAACTTTACTAGATGCTACCTAACACGTTCCCTTTCATGCAGATTAATTAGGGCTCTGCTGCCATTTCTAAATATCTTGACATCCCCATTTACACACTGAGATGAACTCTTTCCAGGAGGCAGAAGAAAGGTTTTTAGTCGGTGTAGGGCTCCCATGGCAATCTTCAAATAAGATACACAATGAACAATAATTTGTATTAACAAAGAAGTAAATATGTCTGAAATATCCACCCTAACTTGTGCATTGGTTTCTAAATATTTATCTGTTCTTTCAATGTTGCAAGAAACACAGCCACAGCCACATGTCTTTAGACAGTAGAAAAGCTCCAGATTGACTTCACTTTTCACAGATGGCTTGTAGTGTTACACATTTCCATTTATAAACTTTTATTTAGCCATAGATAGAGTTGACTCATGCCTTATTAGTAGTTGCTGGACCCTAAAAAAGACTTCTATGAATCTTATTATACAACTGAATGAATGTGGATTCTACTGAACAATCTTCTAACATACAATAAACAACTGAAAAAAGTAACCAAAAAAGCCAATTTTCTGTATGAGAAAATACAGAGTAGTAATCTAAATACCCCTATTAACTTAATATGTACCGTATACTGTAGGGATAGATGTATCAATAGGTGGAATGGTTTGTTGACATGTCATTACTTCCATCTTTGACTTCAAGGGGCCCATTTACTTTGCTCGAGTGATGGAATAGAGGAAAAAAACTTCGAATTTCGAATGGGGTTTTTGGCTACTTCAACCATCGACTTCGACTTTCGACTTTGAATCAAACGATTCGAACTAAAAATCGTTCGACTATTCGATCATTCCATAGTCGAAGTACTGTCTCTTTAAAAAAATACTTCGACCCCCTAGTTCGCCACCTAAAACCTACCAACGCCAATGTTAGCCTATTGGGAAGGTCCCCATAGGCTTCCTAACAATTTTCTGATCAAAGGAAAATCCTTCTAGCGATGGATTAAAATTCTTCGAATCGTTTGAATCGATTACTCCTTCGATCGTTTGATCGTTGGAATAGCGTTAAATCCTTCGATATTCGAAGTCGAAGGATTTACATTCGGCAGTCGAATATCGAGGGTTAATTAACCCTCGATATTCGACCCTATGTAAATCTGCCCCTAAGACTTTGAGCTTCATGTCTATGCGCAGTACATACAGTTGTAAGAACCCCTATTTGGAAGATTCTCTCTCTTTAGCAGAACCATTCTATTAAACAATGGACCAGATTCAATTCAGTGAGAAAAAGGTTTATCACTTGAAAACTCATGGATTAAATTTGAGATGCAGAAAATCAGAATTTAGAAAAACTTATCTCACGGTTTGACACGTTATTTAAGTCTATGGGAAAAGAACTGTAACTGTTTTTGGAGAACGGATTCTTCTCCTTGAATTGAATCTCATTCATGAGTTTTCACATGATAAACCATGAGATAATTTCTCACCAAATGGAGATTTTTCTTTATTTAGAAATAAAGCGGAACATGAGAATAACAAACAGAATGACAGATAACTAACAAAACAAAACATTAACAGAAAACGAATTATTGAGACTTATCTCCCATATTCATAAGGTCGTGATGAAACCTTCACCAAACCCACCCACAGTGTCCCATCAAAGGAGAGCCATTTCTCAAAGTCCATTCCTCTGTCCATAATGACCTTCAATCCATCCCCTCCCATAGCAAACCACGCAGGTCCAAGTCCATAAATATTTGCTTGCTTTATCGCCAAACCACACCCCCTCCCTAAACCCATCCCCCACCCAAAAAAGTGCCTGGAACGCCTCAAAGTAACAAATAAAGAATTAAAAGTAAAACAATAGATGGCTTCTGACCAAGTGTCTAACAAGATGATGCTCTGGCATAAAGGTGTGTGTGGGAGCAGCCTGGGAAGGAAACACACAGAGCAGTTTCATACACTCACATGGACACAAGATACATTTCCAGACAAACAAACAGAAACAAAACTCAGAAAGGAACTTGAAACACAAGGTTAGAAGATGAAACCCCTCCATAATGATGCGTTGAAGGAAGAGTTGACTCACTAAATAGAATCTGGTCCTCTTTATGCAGTTGGGTTCCTCTTGGCATGAACTCCGTAGACCTAATTTTTGCCTTCCAGAAAGACTGTTGTCTTATCTTCAAAATGCTAGAATGGCTAGCAACATAATCAGATATGTCCTCCTGCATGAAGATAGATGTGCATCAACCACACCAGAGCATAACATGAAGAACACTCAAAGAATAAACAATGAAAGAACAAAATTGTTATAACATTCCTAATTTGAGCTGACAGTTTTACACTGTTATGCAGCTATGCTGTTGAGTTTGAAGGTATGAACACTTGCCAGGCCGAAGTAAGATGCTATAAAAGAACTGAAAGGAAGTTAAAGAACTAGACCTCACCTTTCCTCTAAGTCTGGTGCACCCTATTGTTATCTTTCTAAGCAAATGCTCTGTTACAGGACAAAAATACTAGACTGGTTGCTCGGCAACAGCAGCCAGTGCAATTTATTTTAGAAGTGCTCTAAAGGTAATCACGTTTTATTCTTAGACGTTGTAAATATTCATCGGAATTTTACATGCAGGCTGCAATTCAGGTAACAAAACACAATATTTAAATTAGCCATTCAGGGTATTGACTTTGCAGAATCCCTGCCGTTTTATGACCTGGTGTTGCCTTTTAACTATTCTCCGGAAATATTTTTTTTTGCCCTTTAATGTGCTGAGATGTAACTAATGCGCAGTATATAGATGAGTTGATGTCACAAATAACAATTAGGGATTTGCATAACTGCTAACACCTGCCGTGCTCTGCCTCATTTTGCTGAAGCACAGATCTGCTGGGATTTTTAGGAGTATACCGTTACTGAAATAACTACTTAATTTATCTGATACATAAATAACATAGTGAAATATAATAAAAGAGATGTCTGGAACAGGCAAACCTGGTCTGCTTAAGCACAGGCACTTACTATCACTTGTAATATGCCCTCAGGGTGCACTACATTGGAGCTCCATGAACAACAAAATGCCCAGTGGGGCCAATATGGAGGACATTGGCCATGGTAAATGGAAACAACTGCTCCTAACACTTTTGGTTGCTTTAGGTGTAGTATTTTATCTATGTTTGCTTTCCTTCCATTGGGCATGAATTCAAGATGAGCTCTTCTTGAACACATCTTTTATATGAAGAAAGTTCTTTTTGCTGCTTAGCAAAGCTTTTTTAAAATGTATCAGGCATTGGCCATGAACTGCCACACCAGAAAATAAGTAAGGTCAATCTCCAGGAGTAAAACAAGGAACCTTTTTTGAGCTTTAGGGTAAAACTACACAGTGCGCTTCCATGCTTTCCGATCCAATGAGACGAAATGCAGGCATTGAATTGATGCATTGAATTGATGCATTGAATTGAATGCAAGTAATACAAATGTTGCACGTAGAAACTGATTGCATCCGACACGACTGTCGGATGAAGACGAAACATGCAACGTTCGCATCCGACAGTCGTGTCATGACGGACACAATCAGCCTCTACATGCAACATTTGTATTATTTACATTAGATTAGGAGCACCCGATCCAAACGCTTTCCTTCCAGCTATTTAATCTTGTTTAACTACCCTGATGTAAGGTACAGGAATGGAAACTGGTATCCAGAGGCCTGGAGTTTTTCCCGACCTGGATAATGAATCTTTCCGTAATTTGGATATTCATACCTTAAGTTTACTAGAAAATCTGGTAAATATTAAATAAACCTGTTTTTGCCTCCAACAAGGACTCGTTTTATCTTAGTTTGGATCAAGTACCAGCTAATGTTTTAGTATTACAGAGAAAAACAAAATCAAAATAAAATTTTGCATTATTTAGATAAAGTGGAGTCTATGGGGCAAATTCACTAAGCCGCGAAGCGCCGAACGCTAGCGTTAATTCGCTAGCGTTTGGCATTTTCGCTACTGCGCAAATTCACTAACGAACGCTGGCGTAATTTCGCTAGTGTTACTTCGCACCCTTACGCCAGGCGAATTTTCGCTAGCGACGAAACTACGCAAATTCACTAACTTGCACAGTGTACTGAACGCTACCTTTTACGCTAGACTTCCTTCGCCACCTCAGACCTGGCGAAGCGCAATAGAGTAGATAGGGATTGTTTCCAAAAAAGTCAAAAAAATTTCTAAGCGTGTTTTCTACATGATGGGTGATAGGCTGAAAAAGATCGAAAAATTTTTTGGGGCTCCCCTCCTTCCCCCCTACATTTCCTGACTCATGGCAACTTACCTAGACAGTGGGCACATGTGTAGGGCAAAATAAAATTTTTATTTGCTGATTTGAAGGTTTTCTAGGCATTTGTAGTGCTGATACGTATTCCTCCATTGAAATTTGAATTTCGCGCCGTATGCAAATTAGCCTTCGCTAGCGTAACTTCGCTTTACATAGCGAATCAACGCTAGCGCAACTTTGCAACCTTACGCTACCCCTGAGCTCAACTTTGGATTTTAGTGAATTTGCGGAGCGCTGGCGAAACTACGCCTGGTGAAGTGCGGGGAAGCTCTGCAAAGTTGCGCCTGGCACAACTTCGCATCTTAGTGAATTTGCCCCTATGGGAGAAGGCATTTCCACAATAAGGAGCTTTCTGGATAACTGACCCTCTGTATTAATGTCTATTAGTTAACAAGTCTGGGTCTATCTTTTCTACTTGAACTATAACTGTCATTTAAATTGGGGTATGGGGTGGTATGTTGGCTAGTCACAGTTAGTGATGGGCGAATTTATTCGCCAGGCACGAATTTGCGGCGAATTTGTGCGACTCACAGCCGGCGAATAAATTCACGAAACAGCGTAGAAAATTTGCTGGTGGAAATTCGCTCATCAAAAAAGAGACGCCGGCGCAGTTTCGTGAATTTTTCCCCTTTTGCAAATTTCGCACGAAATTCGCAAAACGGCGCAAATTCGCCCATCACTAGTCATAGTGAATCATGATTCCAACCAGAGTAAACCTTCTACAAGCCCTTTAAATAAGACTGACCTCATGCCCACAACATATTAGAACAGTCAAAAACACAGAATTTCCATGTCCTTAACAAAGTCTTGAAAGTCAACTTCAAATCAATCGGCTCAGAAATTGAAAAATGTTTCGCATGCATAGGTGACAATCTTTTATTCTAAAGAAAAGCAGCTTTAGCATACCATACTGTGCCTTTCGAATTCCCATCCTTTCCCAAGGTTTACATCTACTAGGGGGTCCTTTATCTTATACATTAAGAAAAATCAAAGCTCCGTTGTACAAAATTCTTTACATTTTTCGACATTTTTAATGAATTTAATCTGTTCATTACCAGATGACTTGTAAAGAACTGACCACTAAAAAAAAAGGTCACACGCAGTTTTATTATGCTGAAAATGTCACACACTTCAGTTCTGAATTAATCTTGACTTACTTTGTCAAAACGACGTTACCTTAAACAAAAGCGGTCTAATAGAAATCAAGACTAGCGCAAATGTGTAGCAGAAAAGGGGAATGAACAAAGATATGTTAGATCTTCCTGAAAATTCTATTTTATTTTCTGTGCCAAAAGATTCTGCACAATATGAAAAATCATTTTTATCGACTGATTTCTTATATTTTTCGTTGAATTTGAAGTACTCAGATATAATGATGCTACAGGTATGGCCTTGTTATCCAGAATGCTCGGGACCTGGGGTTTTCTGGATAAGAGTTTTTTTTTGTAATTTGGATCTCCATAAGGGGTAGATTTATCAAAGGTCAAATTTCGAAGTAATGTTTTTTTGAACTCCCATAACTTCAAAATTCGAAATTAAAAAAGACCAATCGAAATTTATCAAAAAATCAAAGTTTTTTTTTGGGGCGAATAGGTTCATTTCAATCAAATTCGAATCGTACAAATCGAAGTAACAACACATTTGATCGTATTCGATTCAATTCAATCGATCAATTTGTATTCAATTCAACTTAAATTTTTCAAATTGACTCCAAATATTTTCTAGGAGCCCCCCCCACGGGCTAGAACAGCAATTCAGCTGGTTTTAGATGGCAAATAGTGATGGACGAATTTATTCGCCAGAAACCGTCGGCGTAAAAAAAAATGGACGGCTTTGGGTTTTTTGGATGCCTGTGCTGTTTCGCTAATTTTTCGCAGTTTCGCAAATTTTGCAGGAAATTCACGAGTTTTTCAGCAAAGCGAAACACCCCAAATTCACTCATCACTAATGGCAAATGGTTGAAGTCGAATTTTTACAGAGACAGTACATGATACATTTCGATATTCGAATTTTCTTCAAATTCAAATCCAATTTGGACTATTCCCTAGTCGAAGTATAAAAAAATAAAAAATTAGCTTGACATACAAATTTTTTTAATTCTAGTTTTCACTTCGACCATTTGATAAATCTGTCCCTAAATCTACCAAAAAATAATTTAAACATTAAATAAACCCGATAGGATTGGTTTGCCTCCAAGGATTCATTATATCTTAGTTGGGATCAAGTACAAGGTACAGTTTTATTATTGCAGAGTAAAAGGGAATCATTTTCTAAAAATTTGAATTATTTGATTAAAATGGAGTTTATGGGAAATTACCTTTTTTGGAACTTTCTGGATAATGGGTTTCTGGATTACGGATCCAGCCATTTTTCTATAGCATGCAAATGGATATTGAGCTCTACCTATCACATGCACTATACAGTACTTCTTTGATACATTTCCCTTCATGTTTCAACCCTTCCATACCGACTTCTTCAGTCTTTTTTCCAAGAGAAAACTTGGCAGGAAGGTCAAGCTAAGTCTACAAGTCAAATATACGTCTGTTCACCTCCAGGCAGTTTTCTGGTGGGCCATCTGCATATAGAGCAAACAACATATTACAGATATTAACTCAATTTGTTGCTAATTTCACTGAAAGAAAAGTGTCTGGGCTTCTAATCACACAGAACAACAGTGTCAGGGCTTTTGAATAAGACAGAAGATAATACCATTGTGAAAGAAAGAGATGGGAATAATGAGGTTAATGGCCCCATTGTGGGATGAAAGGGAATGAGATAATGGAAGAACTATTACAGTAACCAGGGAAACAAAAGTCAAAATGCTAACAAAGCTCAATATAGTTCATTAAATATAACGATTGACTCTTGTTTTAGATGTTGATTTGAATTACACTGATGTAGCTGAACTACAACTCTGGAAGTTTTTACCCTGAAAGTGCTGACTAGAACTGAACTGGAATGCTTGAACTTTTAGGGGCGCATTTGCTAAGTTAAATCCTTCAACTTCGAATTAGTCAATTCGATGGTCGAAGTAGCCAAAAAAATACTTTGAAATTCAAAGTATTTTTTATTCTATTCCTTCACTCGAGCTAAATAAATGTGTCCCTTACTGTGGTTACATTATGCTTATTATGGGTTAGTTTTTATTTCTAAATTACACTGTTTGCATTACAGATAATTTACCCTGTATTTTTTTTTAGTTGTAATATTGGTGTGCAGGCAGCCATCTCAGGCGATTTTGTCTGATTCTGTGCTTTCAGAAAGAACCAACACTTCACAAGGGAACTGCTTTCAGATAAAGCTATTGTTTCCAGTGGGACTTGGACTTTTACTATTGAGGGCTATTCTCAGATCTACCAGGGAGCTTTTATCTTTTGTCAGGGAGCTATCTGGT
Organism: Xenopus petersii; assembly: GCA_038501925.1. NCBI lineage: Eukaryota > Metazoa > Chordata > Amphibia > Anura > Pipidae > Xenopus > Xenopus petersii. Next base: position 146,522,791 of record CM076682.1, read on the forward strand.
TACGTTTCTACTGTTATGCTGAGAGGTCACTGGAGGGGAGGGGGGCGATATCACTCTAACTTGCAGTACAGCAGTAAAGAGTGACTGAAGTTTATCAGAGGACAAGTCACATGACTGGGGGAACCTGGGAAACTAAAAACATGTCTAGCCTCATGTCGGATTTCAAAATGAAATATAAAAAATCTAATGTGTTGAAAAAAAAGTGTTTTCCTGTGACAGGATACCTTTAAAAAGGTATCAACTTTTAGTATGTTATAGAATGGCCAACTTTTTAACTGGTTTGCATTTTTAAAATGTTTTTTAGTTTTTTAATGATTTGCCTTCTTCTGACTCTTTCAAGCTTTCAGATGGGGTCACTGAGCCCATTGCTTTGTGAGGTTACAATATTATTTTTATTAATTACCTTTCTGTTCTGGGCCTCTTCTATTCATATTCCAGCCTCTCATTGAAACCATTGTTGTCTGGTTGCTAGAGTTATTTGCATTTGGCTGTCAGAAAAACAAACAAAAAATCTTCCTTGAAGGGGCAGTACACCCTCTTGATCAGGGGTCCCCAACCTTTTTTTACCCATGAGCCACATTCAAATGTAAGAAGAGTTGGGGAGCAACACAAGCATTTAAAAAGTCCTTTGGGTGCCAAATAAGGGCCCTAAGTTGATTGACATCCTAAAGAAGGCTCTGTTTGGCAGTACACACATTTTTATTCAGCCAAAAGTTGCTTCCAAGCCTAGAATTAAAAAATAGCACTGTGTCACGATCGCCGCCCGGAGCAGTTCCAGGAGCTCCGGGCGGCGTGTCCTACCCTGCCGGCGTCGCTCCCAAAATGGCGGCGCCCATGGCCGCCACGTGGGTAGCGGCGCTGGCGCAATGACGCCAGCTCATCGACGTCCGCGCAAGAGGACGCCAATGACGTCACTATGGCGCCAAATTCAAATATAAAAACGCTACCAAGACGCCAGAATGGCACCCAAGTATAGGAATCATTACAGTGTATTTCCTGGGTTTCCTGTGTACTATTTTGAGACTATATCTTGGTTGGGAGCAACATGTTGCACAAGAGTCAGTGGTTGGAGACCACTGCTCTTGATCAACATGAGTGCAATAAATAGGACTTGTATTGAACATAATTTTTGCCTGCTTGCTAGATCGAAGCTAGGGATTCTGCACTGTAATTCATTGCAACCAGTTCCAAGCAATTGGTCAAGGTGACCAGTAAATGCTGCTTGCTGATTGGTTGCTATAAGTTTCTGGGAAAACTTAGAGGTACATTTATCTAAGGTCGAATTTCAAATTCATGTTCGAGTTTTTAAAAACTCCCCTAAACTCCCTTAAATTCGACATTCGACAAATTGAAATGTATCAAAAAAAAAAAATTTTAAAACTTCGACTCAAAAACTAGAATCAAAATTGATCCCTGGACCTCTCACATTGACTTAAAAAGCCATTTGGCAGGTTTTAGGTGGCGAATAATTCGAATTCTTAAAGGGCCAGAGTATGATGAATCTCGAAAATCAATTTTTTTAAAAAAAACTCGAATCAGTTTTGAATAACTCTCAGTTGAATGTTATAGTTTTGACCATAAAAAAATTTGTATTCAAATTTTCAATTTGACCCTTGATATATCTGCCCCTTACTGTGTCTTTCATTACATAACCCTATGGGGCACATTTACCTAGCGTCGAATATTGAGAATTAACCCTCGATATTCGATCGAAGGATTTACTACGATCGAAGAAATAATCATTCGATCGAACGATTAAATCCTTCGAATCAAACAATTCGAAGGATTTTAATCCATCGATCGAAGGATATTCCTTCGATCAGAAAATTGTTAGGAAGCCTATGGGGACCTTCCCCATAGGCTAACATTGGCCTCGGTAGGTTTTAGATGGCGAACTAGGGGGTCGAAGAATTTTTTAAAGAGACAGTACTTCGAATGGTCGAATAGTTGAACGATTTTTAGTTCGAATCGTTCAATTCGAAGTCGAAGGTCGTAGACGAAGGTCGAAGTAGCCCATTCAATGGTCGAAGTAGCCATATTCGACCATTCGAAATTCGAACTTTTTTTTTTACCGGAAGCTCGCATAAATACTTGGAGCATGGAGCTATGATTCTTAACTACTTTTTTCTTCTCCACTTCTTGCATTGCTACATAAATGTCCCATTCTTCGATATATATATGCAACCTTCAAAACACACGCTTGTTTTTGCTTTGAAACTAGTGTGTAATGGTTCCCTAGCTTGGGGATGTTTCTTCCACACCCGTTAAATGTTGGCCCACTAACATTATCAGCAGGACGTCTCTTCAACAGCTGTTTTATCTGATCTTCAAACATTGGGGCTGCTCTTCTATACAATTCAGAATAATTCATAAATAATTTATGTTGTTTTTAACATTTTTAAGACTTTCTCTTGAACTCCCAGTTGGTACTTTTTGAAGAAAAGGCATATTGGCTTTTTGAATGGTTTTTATGTTTTATTTTCAGTTTATATTTAGAGATTTGGGAATCAATTATATTATATTGTCAAAGTGAAGAATATGTGAGAGCTGTGCAAAGCATTGAGCGCATTTATAATATACAATAGGTGCTACTTGCCCAGTGCAATCAGAATTTCCATCAGCAAATTAACTTTTTGCTATAGGTCAGTTTTGCTTATAGGTTTGCTTAGGTGAGTGTAATCATCGCTCTTGTTTGTTCTTTGTCTGGTCATAGTTCACATATATTAGGCACCCAATACTAAAAAAATAGGGTTAGTCACTGTAGTGATGGGCGAATAAATTCACCAGACAAGAATTTGCAGCAAATTTCTGCGTTTCTCCAGAATTGAATTAATTTACGAAACTGCAGCGACAATTCGCAGGTGAAAAATCTCCAGCGTAAAAAAAATTGCTGCGCATAAAAATTGTTGCGCGTCAAAGTTATTTGGACGCCCATTGACTTTAATGCATTTGAACCAAACAGTCGTGTGTATAAAAATTATCACGCGCATCAAAGTAATTTTGACGCCCATTGACTTCAATGAGTTTCGAGAAACGGCACAGATTCGCCCATCGCTAATAGTCGGTCCAGCAAAACATTCACAATGGAATACCTGCAAAAAATATAATCATAATGATTTTATTGTTCAAATTCCAGCCATAAAATATTAAAATTACCTTCTTCCCCATATTATGGGGAGAGAACTTTTTGGACTGTGTAAATGTACAGGTGTAGTAAGATAGTAATGTGTGAAGTGGCTTTAGGCAACAATAGGAGACGGGATATGGAAGGGTAGATTTAAAAAACAAATGGATATACTGTAGATCAATCATTTCTCTCTGTTGTCATTGGGGAAAAGTTGTTGCTGTGAGTTATTTTTCTCTGCAAGCAAAAATAATTTCTCCCAACATGAAGAACTGTGTGAATACTTTGAAATTTAAAATGTTTGTGTTAATAAAAACCCTTTGGGAAGTTAGTAAAATATCTTAATTAACAGTGAATACACAAAAAATTATTTCAACTTTGCTTTTCTTGAAATCGCACAATGAATCGCTCCGAGTGCCATCCTGCCGGCGATTCACATTTTAGCTGGCGGGAAGGCAGGGGAGGCAATTCGGGGAGATTAGTCGCCTGAACAGTGATGGGCGAATAAATTCACCTGGCACGAATTTGCTGCGAATATCCGCGTTTTCGAATCTCCCACGAAAATTTGCCGGCCTCAGTTTCCGATTTTCACAACTTTGCATGAAAATGTCCGATCTTCACGTTTTTTCGTGAAAATGATCGAATTTTGCGATTTTTCAGTGAAAATGTCAGATTTTCACTATTTTTTAGTGAAAGTGTCAGAATTTCAAGATTTTTTCGTGAACTGTCTGATTTCACGATTTTTCCGGGAGAAATACGCCCATCGCTACAACTAAAGAAGAGTAATTTTGCCACCGGACGACTAATCTCCCCGAATCTGCCTGTGTGCCCTGACCCTTCGGGGGTTATTTATCATGGTCCAAATTTATCTCAATATCGGCTGCTACAAACTTCAATCTAACCCACTTGGGTTTTCCATGCTTATTTATTATTACATTTTCCCGAAAATTACCTTTGCGGGAAAAGCTCAGAATTTCCGAATTAACCCTCGATATACGACTGGGAATTAAAATAATTTGACTTCGAATATCGAAGTCGAAGGATTTTAACGCAAATAGTGCGATCGAACGTTCGAAGGATTATTCCTTCGATCGAATGATAAAATCCTTTGAATCGAACGATTCAAAGGATTTTAATCCAACGATCAAAGGAATATCCTTCAATCAAAAAAAGTTAGCCAAGCCTATGGGGACCTTCCCCATAGGCTAACATTGAGTTTGGTAGCTTTTAGATGGCGAACTAGGGGTTCGAAGTTTTTTCTTAAAGAGAGAGTACTTCGACTATCGAATGGTCGAACGACTGTCTGAACTTCCAGATATAAATATATTTTTTTACCCACACATACCTCATTTCACAGAAAAGTAAGTGAAGTAGCTGACTAGCGATGGGCGGATTTGTCCTGTTCCACTTCACCGAAAATTAGCAAATTTACGGCGAAATTCGCTAAACGCCAAAAAATTCGCAAAATGCATTGAAGTCAATGGAGATCAAAATTACTTTGATGTGCGTCAATTTTGACGCCTGCAACAATTTTTCTACGCTCGCCTATTTTGTCCCAATGCATTAAAGTCAACGGGTGTCCGAATAATTTTGACAAGCGACTATTCTGACTTGTGCCAAAAAAATTTTGACACTGCAGATTTTTCACCAGCGAATTTTCGCCGCAGTTTTGCGAATTTATTCGCTGGCGGCGGAATGCAGAAATTTGCTGTGAATTTGCGCCAGGTAAATTTATTCGCCCATTACTGTAACTGACCCCTTATGCTTTCTTGTGTCACAGGACTGGGCTGGATTTATTAAATATTGCCTTATTCTTCTTTGAGGCCTATTATTAAACCACCAGTAGATGCAGTAAAGAAGGTTTTTATTTAGATGTGATACATAGAGTTTTCATACATATATATTTATTAAGTTGGCAAGTTTACAAAGGAACATAGGAGTTATAGTACATCAGCTGGGGAACAGCAGGGTGTCTGTGCCTGGAATAGCATCAGCACCAACATCTAACTAATTACATAGGTAAAGATTAAAATCTCTGCATTATTACACACTCAACCATTGAGCCTCTATCTGTATAGCAATGAAGATGAAAAATGTCTTTCCTGCTGCACTAAAAAAGATTACAATACTGTTTTATATCTAGAGGGTAGGAAGCTGACAATAAAACAACAAAGATAAGGCATGTTTTCCATGGTTATATAGAAATAAATACCTTCACTATATTGCTTTTTCTTTAGAGCCGACAGTGAAATAATAAGTACAATAAATATGTCAGAACATGTCCTTCTATTGTAATGCTAACTTTGAAATTAGGGATAAGTAGTGATAGGCGAAATTCGCGAAATGGAAAAAAATTAGCGAAACGGCGCCGGCGTCTCGTTTTTGACGCCGCCGTCCGTTTTTCTGATGCCGGCGTCCATTTTTTTCCGATGCCGGCGCCGACGTCCCTGAATTTTTGCCAGCGAATTATCGCGGGCGTTTCGCAAATTCACGCCTGGCGAATAAATTTGCCCATCACTAGGGATAAGGCACAATTCTCTTTTATTTATTTAATTGAAGGATTTTATGTTAAAAAGGAAGTGAATTGCTACGTCATTTAATGCTCTGTTTTAGTATTTTTGGATTAGTAATGACTGTACAGGTATGGCATCTGTTATCCTGACACCCTTTATCCAGAAAGATCCAAATTATGTAAAGGACAACTCCCATAGACTCCATTTCAATCAAGTAATAAACATTTTTTAAAATGATTTCCTTTTTCTCTGTAATAATAAAACAGTAGCTAGTACTTGATCTCAACTAAGATATAATTAATCCTTATTGGAAGCAAAACCAGCCTACTGGGTTTAATTCATGTTTAAATGTTATTTTAGTAGACAAAAAGCATGGAAATACAAATTTCGGCTTTGCCTTATCTGGAAAACTCCAGGCCACGAGTATTCTGGATAACAGGTCCCATACCTGTTTGTGATATAGTAGTGCCCTTTTTCCTGTTACTCCAAGTAAAGGTTCTGGGCTCTGCTTCGCATAATGGGCAGAAAAGGATATCTATGATGACTATGCTAATACAGTATGTATTTATTTCTTTATTAATAAAGTACTTGAATATTAAGCATTAATTTTTACAGACGGTTCATCATTCATAATGGTCCTTGCCATAGTGGTGTTGGGAAAGCTAGAAGTTAAGAGGTCCAGTGAAGTTACTGATATTTTCACATTATTTGTGAAAAATGCCATGTTCTCAGGGTGTAAGGATTCAGCGTGTAAGATGGGCGACAATGTAGGCACATGTGCATCATCATGCACTGTGCGCCAAAACTGACGCAGGCGTCTTAACGTCCGCTAACGTGAACGTGCGTGGTGATGTGACGCAGGCGTTACTATGTTTGGCGCCAAAATGCCCTCCTTTAAAGAACGCTCAGGGAATGGTAATTGTAGTAAAAAGATTTTACTATGGACCCATAAAACATTTGGTTGGAAGAATGAGCAGCTGATGGTTCTTCATAGGTTGTGGACAGATGACCACGTACTTAAACTTGGGGAACCCACCCTGGAGAAAGCTCTCAGACGAGGATGAATTGCATAAGATTTAGCTCATGCAATAGAGTTAATATATAAATATATATATACATGTAAACTGAGTGAAGAGGTCTGGGGAATGTTCTACATGTTCCTGTTATTCAGAATAGTTCCCAAAGTCTCACCCTGCTTGGAGTGATTCATTCTGCTCCATGGGATTGACAGACAAGGACAACAACAGGGTGTAAATTACTCCTGCAGCACAGGGTCTGATATAAACAGCTGTGGGAAATATAAAGATAATCCTAATAAAAGATGGTGCAGGCCATGCTTTGGTGTGGGGTCAGACTGGGAGATTGAGGAGATTGAGGAGATTGAGGAGGATTAGTGCTATTGCATGGGATGAATTATGAAGAGAGACACTTGTGGGGACCTAGTCCTGTTACAAGAGGTGGAGGTGGTTTTGTGGGAAAGTTTGGGAGTATATTAGTTGATAAATAGGAACAGATGGGGAGCTCAGAAATGTAATTTGCCTAGATCCTGGGCAGAAGTACAAGGGCTGCAAAAGTGTGACCCGCGGGGGTGAATTTACTAAAGGCTGAATGTTTACTTCGGGAAACTTAGCCACACTTTGCGCAACATAGTCATGCGTTATTTCTCAGCAAATACTGGTATTTATCAAAACTTTTTTCTCAGCAGATGAACGCTGGTGAAGTTTCTTCGTCAGTGCGAACATTTCTAAGTGAATTTTCTCTAAGCGAAACTTCGTTAACATACTTATGTCAATTTAATATGGAGGGTTCATGTAGGTCATATTTATGTCTTCTATATTATTGTTGGAGAAATTGCTGGAAGTGGCCACTTATTATTAAAAATGTCCAAGGAAACAAATTGTAGGTTCATCTTATCAATTCGCCAGGTATAACCTGGTGAAACAGACTCTGACGAAAAGGGTAACTAATTTGTAATAAACATTCGCCTGAGCGAAAATTCACCTGGCAAATGCTTTGAAACTTCTCTAGCTTTTTCTCTAGCGAATTGTCTTCTTTTCCTTTTAGTAAATTGTTGATGTCCCTGAGAAGTGTCATTTTGGTGAATTTTCACTAAAAAAAACCGACTCTGCCCTTATCTGCTCCTTAATGCAGAAAAAAGCACTTCTGTATGGACTTTGACTCCACTCTGCACCATAGGGCATTGTCTTTCACATAGTAAATGATGGGACAAGGCTACAAATGGCTACAAATGCATTCACAGGAAAGCTTTGTGGTCTGCTTCAACTAGTTGAAGTTCTGTGCCCCTGACCTATTGAGAATCCAACTTTGCCTGCTATACTGTAAACTACATTATATAATCTGATGGTACTGTTAGTCCAATAAGCATTTCTTCTTTGAATTCATTGGACCCTGAATATTATGCTTGCTAGAAACAATCTACATAGTTAATTAGGAAATCCAAATGATCCTCAGTGCATATATTTTTATACAATATATTCCTATCTACAAAGATTCCTACCTATTTTCAGTGAATCCACATATATAACAATACATATACACGTACCTTTACTAAACCAACTGTAAATCTTGAGATTGCTATAACCTTGCAGATTGTGCTTGTCCAAAAAGTCGCTCTAGCCCCTCTTACACCACTCTGTAATCTATCCTTCAGCCAGTTCTTTATCCAAGTACAAATACAGTAGAACCCCCATTTTCCGTTTTTTTCCAGGGGACCAGAATATAGTGTGTAAAATCCAGGAAAGTGTAAAATCAAGGAAATGTATTATGCATAATATATTGGTGGGACCACAAAATAACAATGTAAAATGAGGGGGAAATTAAAATGAGGGGATGTAAAATTGAGGTTCCACTGTATAATGACCCAGGCCAATATTCTGTAATTTAATCAGTAACCTTCTGTGCGGCACTGTATTAAATTTTGTCTAAGGAGATCGCAGACATGGACACCTCACAGAAGGAAAGTAGATCAGTCTGGTGAAATATATTGCATATAAAACCATGCTGGCACTCACTGTATTGTGATTTGCAATATAGTCTAGTATCTTATCCTATTTAACCCTTCCAAGGGGCAGATTCACTAGTGGGCAAATTTTCGCCAGTGTCAGCTTCGCACCCATCACACCACCTCACCAGGTGCATATAAGCTACGAATACGCCAATTCCCCAAAATCTGACGTTTTGTCCCAGACTTTGAATGATGGCGACTTTTTGCTAGCGTTACTTCGGCTGTGCGAGCATTTCATAGCGAAGATGCGCTAGCATTCATTTGTGCCTAGCGAAACTTCACGCTTGCGCTTAGGTCAATTTGCATAGGGTGGGAAATTTAAAGTTGTATGGACGTCTTTATAATAAATATTGCTGCAAATGGTTTAACTTACCGGTTTATATTACACATGTCCAGGGAACCTTAATGTCCAGGGAGCCCACTGTAAAATTAATGTTCCATATGTTAGGAAATGTCTGGAAAAAAACGGTTCCCCAAAAAAAGTTTATTAGGACTTTTGCAGGCAATCAGGCTGAAAAAAGACGCCAGTGTTTTTTGAACTTTGATGGATTTTCGGCTCACAGGATATGATGTAAGTGACAGAAGATTGAGGAGGATGTAGCTGCTTTATGGCACTTCGCTTGGTCTGAGGTGGCGACGGCAACTCTGGTGAAAGATAACGTTCAGTAAAATCTACATTTTAGTGAATTTAGCGGAGTAGCGTCCATTCGCCAGAGCAAAAAGTCCACTGGCGATAGAGTGCGAATGACCGCTAGGAACGGTCAGTCTCGCTAGCGAACTGGCGCATGGGCCTGTAAATTGGTGATGTCCCTGCGGGTGGCAAGGTTGGCGAAAAGTCGATAGCTTTCGCCACTTCTCTCTTTAGTAAATCTGCCACCAAGAACTTTCTTACCACTGATGTCACAGAGAGTGAGATCGGACTCCAGTTTGGGATAGTGGCAGCACATTAATAATTTGCCAATCTCTCAGCACCTTCATTAACTGGTTCCATGGTTGTGTGACATTGAAAACTATCACTGAAACTATCACCTATTCCATTTATGGATATTTCCTTAACACACAGTAAAAATCTTAGTTGCTTAGTTGCAGCGTTTCCCCCGATCTACTGATACCATTAAATTCGACCGGCTGCTATTTCCCAAGCACAAGCTTAAAATGTAAAGTATCCAGACATTATCTGCTCACCACAATTCTCAGCTGCTTAATAAACCTGTCACACTCTTCCATTTATTAAGTAAATATTTTACAAAAAGTGCAAACCATAGCAAACTTTAGGCAGCGACAAAATTGCTTCTGCATGGCTGAGCTGTTAGTGCAACTTGAAGTGAAATGTATTCCTGCCTACACACATGAACCTCTCAGTTACAGAATAACAGAGGAAAGATTATGCCCAAGGCTCCCTAAGGGCCTTGTCTGTGCTAGGGTCCCCACCAGTGATAGGAGACTCGGTGGCTTATTAAGTTGAATAAAACAATATCAGATACTTTAGATTTAACAATTTCTAGTCCATGCTGGACAAATTCATTCAAGTATAGACAAGGATTGGTAGAATTCTTCCTTGTGATCAATGAATTTGTCAATTGAAAAAATTCACGGGGGGTGCCATGTTATTAAGTTTAGCCTTTCCCTTGGTGGATACTCCTCTACAGAAAACAAACCAGCTGGGGTAATGCTTGATGAACACCTTCTTCTACTCCTCTGGTCATCCTCTATTAGTTTGAGTAAACAAATATTTAGGACACATTTTTCCATGAGATTTCTGTACTGCACATATACCCAGCAGAGTTGCCAAAAGGAGAAAGAAGAAGAAGATGGAGGCATGGGGCACTCCATAAACAGTATTTTTGAATAGCACCAGCCAGGGTATAAGGCAGTGTTCCCAAACCAGTGACTCATAAGCAACATGTTACTCACCAATCCCTTGGATGTTGCTCCCAGTGGCCTCAAAGCAGGTGCTTATTTTTGAATTCCAGGCTTGGAGGCAAGTTTTGGTTGTATAAAAACAGGTGTAGTGCCAAATAGAGCCTCTTGTAGGCTGTCAGTTCACTTCAGGGCTACAAAATAGCCAATCATGGCTCTTATTTAGTAACCCCAGGGACTTTTTTCATGCTTGTGTTGCTCCCCAACTCTTTTGAATCTGAATATGGCTCACAGGTAAAAATGGTTGGGGACAAAACATAGCACCCACCCCCAGGTATGTAAAGTTTCATTCTCCTCTAACTCATTACCAGCCCTAGGGCCCTGTTTGGTCTCTATTCATCTCTGAATAAAGGATTATTATCCATGAATACATGTCTGAGCAGATCTAACCTAATTTTTCTACTCTTTCATTTTCAGAAACTTTCCAAAACATTAATAAACTATGATCACTTAAAAGCCCTTGGCATTCCTACATCAATGTTAATAAGGCAAATATATAAAATATGTTATCTCATGAAGTTATTTGGGTAAATACACTTGAGAGTTATTCCGACTCAACTTCTTTTGAGTTTTTAAACCTTTTAAATGAGTTATTTACACAGATACTTAGCATTTTATGGAATTTAAATATAGATTTTTCCATTGAGCTTGTGTTTAGATGAGGGGAAAATTCTGCTTGTGTAATGAAATAACTATAGAGGAGTATGGCTCCTGTAAATCCAGCATAAAATTGTGGGATATTCCCATGGGTGCTGAAAGTTGCAAGAAGGGAAATCTTAAACACCGTTAATAAATCAGTATATCACATCCACTGCCATCCCAGAGTTGAGGTTCTTGCTCACCTCCTCAGAGAAGAACATTGGATTAGTCTCACAAACATAAAACCATACTGGCACAAATTAATTATATAGAGATTTGCAATGTATTCAAGAATTTGATCCTTATTAACTCTTCCAAGAGCTTTCCTACCTCTTCCAAGAGCTTTTCTGATATCATAGACCTGTAGTTTTCAGTGTAAGATCAGGATCCCATAAAGTGGCAACACATTAGATGTATCCCTCTAGTTTGTAACTGAAGTGTATTTGTACCACCAGGAGAGAAATATAATAATCATAATCATATTAATAATCCATTAATACACAGAGGTCTGGATGCATTTTTGTATTGATTTTGTAGCTTCATTTTAATGTATTCTGATCTATGTTATGATTTCAAAAAGGGTGTTTTGCTCAAATTCCAGATCCTTTATACAGGTATGTTATCCAAAATGCTCTGGACCTGTATCTACCCTGATGTAAGGTACAGGTATGAACCTGGTATCCAGAGGCCTGGGGTTTTTCCGGACCTGGATAATGAATATTTCCTTAATTTGCATCTTCATACCTTAAGTCTACTAGAAAATCATATAAACATTAAATAAACCCAATAGGCTGGTTTTGCTTCCAATAAGGATTAATTATATCTTAGTTGGGATCAAGTACAAGATACTGTTTTATTATTACAGAGAAAAAGGAAATCATTTTTAAAAATGTGGATTATTTGTATAAAATGGAGTCTATTTGGAATGGCCTTACCGTCATTCGGAGCTTTCTGAATAATGGGTTTCCGGATATCGGATCCCATACATGTATTTAGTTACTACTCAATGGTCAATTTAACTTATCCCAATGTATATTTATCAATAGGCAGAAACTAAAATAAATTATGCAAATATTTTCATCCATAAATGCTTATTTTGTATTTATTTTTGGTAAACTGTTGTTTTTCATACTAAGCATACTTTAAGGGGCACATTTACTTTGCTTGAGTGAAGGAATAGAATAAAAAAAACTTCGAATTTCAAATGTTTTTTTGGATACTTCGACCATCGAATTGGCTACTTCGACCTTCGACTACGACTTCGACTTAGAATCGAACGGTTCGAATATTTGACCATTCGATAGTCGAAGTACTGTCTCTTTAAAAAAACTTCGACCCCCTACTTCGCCACCTAAAACCTACCAAGGTGCAATGTTAGCCTATGGGGAAGGCCCCCATAGGCTTTCTAAAAATTTTTGGTTGAAGAAAAATCGTTCGATCAATGGATTAAAATCATTCGAATCGAACGGTTCGAAGGATTTAATTGTTCGATCGAATGATTTTTCATTCTATCGTTCAATCAAACTATTTGCGGTAAATCCTTCGACTTCGATATTCAAATTCGAAGGATTTACATTCGGCAGTCGAATATCGAGGGTTAATTACCCTCGATATTTGACCATATGTAAATTTGCCCCTAAATGTTTTTTTGTAATATTTTTTTTACATTTTTTTTACATATAGGGTTGACACAGATTGCCGTGTCTCTTCTCTGCAATCCATAAATATTGCAATAAATGCAAATAATGCATAAATAATTCCGCTTATAACTTATGCATGAAGCTCTTCAGATTCGATTTGGTTCTTTAAGAATAACCCATATGCAGAAATGCATTTAAATTCTAAACTAGAGATACCTGCGGAACAGTCCGATATCACAAACATATTGATATACTATACAGAGTCACGGCTAGTAGTACTGGGAACTTGCCATTACTTACAGATATGACATATTTCACTGACTCTACAATATAGTTAGGAATTGTAATTTAATTTGGAAGGATCAAAGATCAACAGTGGCCAATTAAGCTTTGAGAATGAAAGTTCTAAAGATAGCTGAGCCACATTTTAAAACTGTCACTGTATTGCTGGGCATCATAATCCTCCATAGACATCACAATTTATTATAATAACTTTTTCTTCTGAAACAGCATGAGATTCCTAATAATCAGCAGGTGAGTGTCTTTTACATAGTGTATCTACTTTCTGATATCTATGATACGGTTCCTGCTTGTCTCCCCATCCCACTCAACAGCCGGTTTACTCTCTCATTTATCGTATTGGTCTCATGTATGATGTAACAATGGGCAGTTGCATACTATATCATTAGATTCATTTCAACTATAAATATTGGAATGTGCTGTTTTGCCCAGTTACATGCCTTAACAAATCGTTTGCGAAACCCACGTTGGCAGTCTTTGTTTTATTTTATTTTTGATGGTCTAATTCTAGTCCCAGAGGGGGGTGATGAGGTATCTCAAGGCTGTAGGCCCCCTTCTGGAGAAGCAACATTGTAGTACAAGGGAATCTAGCTGGGCATGGGGCTTCGGAACTGGTACAAAATTTTTTTTTAATGGTACAGATGAGTTGGGAGCAGGCTTTGGTACTCTTAATGGGCCCAATGTCAAAAGCCTTTTAATTAGTGCTGATTGGTGGCAGTGTCGTCAATGGTTTAGTGCTGAGGATAAAACAATTTCTTCCTTAAAGGGGTTGTTCACCGTTGAGATAACTTTTAGTATGATGTAGAGAGTGATATTCTGAGATAATTTGCAATTTGTTTTAATTTTTTATTTTTGAGGGTTTTTGAGTTATTTAGCTTTTTATTCAGCAGCTCTCCAGTTTGCATTTTAAGCAACCTGGTTACTAGGGCCCAAATTACCCTAGCAACCATGCATTGATTTGAACAAGAGACTGGAATATGAATAGGAGGCTCAGCAATAAAAAGTAGCAATAACAATACACTTGTAGAGAGCATTTATTTTTTTTAGAAGGGGACAGCGACGGCCCATCTGAAAGCTGCAAAGAATCAGAAGAAAAAGACAAATAACTATAAAACCATACAAAATAAATAATGAAAACCATACCTGTACTCTTAAGATCCGAAACGCTAAAGAAAGAAGCATCGGAAAGACTGAAGCCGAAAGGAGCCGAACAAAGCCGAAGAATCTGCCATGGTCTGAGTTCCACTGAACTCCAATGGTTTTTTTTATTAAACCCCTGGCACCAATGTTTTTTTAAATTTTATATGGGGCCACTGACCACCAATGATTTTCTTTTTTATTTCCTATGGGGGCCCCTGACCACCAATGGCATTTTTAACTTATAAGAGGGGGGGGGGCTTGGCCCCCAATTTGAAAAAAAAAATTCTATGGCACCCCTGACCACCTATGTTTTTTTTAAACTTGTAAGGGGGGGGTGGCCACCATTGTTTTTTTTTTTTCTATGGGGGCCCCTGACCACCAATGATTTTTTTTATTTCTATGGGGCCCTAACCACCAATGTTTTTAAAAACTTCTATGGGGGGCACTGGTGCCAATGTTTTTTTTTAAACTTTTATGGTTGACCCTGGCTGCCAATGTTTTTTAAAAACTTTTGTGGGGGACCCTGGCCACTAATTATAGGGGGGGCCCTGACCACCTCTGATGTATGTATGGACTTTTTACTGTGGTGCCGGCGGGATCTGGGGTGGGGCTTTTGTTTCCAATAAGGATTAATTATATCTCAGTTGGGATCAAGTACAATAAACTGTTTTATAATTACAGATAAAAAGGAATCATTTTTAAAAATCTGGATTATTTGGAAAAAATAGAGTCTATTGAAGACAAGATTTCCATAACTCATAGCTTTCTGGATAACAGGTTTCTGGATATTGGATCCCTTACTTGTATAAGTGCCTGGGTGTGCTCAAGCATGGTTTTCATTTTATTTATTGAGAACAAATTGTAATAAATGAGTGCTACAGTATTTGAAACAATAGGTATCATAAAATATATTGCAAGTCATATTATTTCTTGTTGCATTTTATACAAAAAGTCTACTTTTCCCCCCAAAAAAGTAAAAAGCCTTCACAACCCAAGCGCGAGAAAGATTGCCGCCGCTCTAACTAATTGCAGATATTAATCTGCCAAAAGGAGAGTCAGGCTGAAGTTGTTATGAAATATAATGAAATATGTATTGGACCTTAAGAAAGGCTATAAAAATCCCAGAAGGTGCTCGCAGAAAAAATCATTTTATGAAGTGAATGAAATAATCAAGTACAGTTTTATTTCAGCTTTTTTATTCTGTTGCCAAAAGATCTTCTGTGTCTTAGCCTCAGACAGGTCATATCTAGTTTGATGGGGGGAAGGGATTTTTTTTTTTTTTTTTTTTAAAAAAACACCAATTATTATTCTTTCCCTGTGATCCTATTAATATCCACTATGTCTTCCCTAGATATTAACAATACAGTTGAAATCAAAGTCAAGGTTATGCATATATGTATGTTATATGTATATGTTATATATTCAGGTGTGGGATCCATGATCTGGAAACCATTATCCAGAAAGCTCCACATTTTTAAAAATGATTTCCTTTTTCTCTATAATAAGAAAACAGTACCGTGTACTTGATCCCAACTAAGATATAATTAATCCTTATTGGAGGCAAAACTATCCCAATGGGTTTATTTAATGTTTAAATAATTTTTTTTGCAGACTGAAGTTATGAAGAAGATCCAAATTGCAAAAAAAATCTGTTTTCCAAAAAAAATCTCAGGTCCTGAGCATTATGGAAAACAGGTCCCATATCTGTATAGTGAATAATTTACCCACTATTGGGTTTATTTAATGTTAACATGATTTTTAAGGTATAAAGATCCAAATTACGCTAACATCTGTTTTCTGGAAAATCCCAGGCCCTGAGCATTTTGGAAAACAGGTCCCATATCTGTATAGTGAATAATGTACTCACTATTGGGTTTATTTAATGTTTAAATGATTTTTAAGGAATGAAGATACAAATAACGGAATTGTCCAGAAAATCCCAGGCCCTGAGCATTCAGGATAACAGATCTCATACCTGTATACTGAATAATGTACCCACTATTGTAAAATATAAGGATATTATAAGAAATATCTGCTTTCAAGAAAATCCCAGGTCGTGAGCATTCAGGATAACCGGTCCCATACCTGTATACTGAATAAAGTACCTGGTATTGTAAAATACTGTATATAGTGAATAATGTACCCCCTACTGTAATTTATAAAGATATTATTAGTCACCGAGGAGTTATGTGACCATATAAAAGCACGAGGCCGCAGGCCGAGTGCTTTTATACAGGTCACATAACTACGAGGTGACTACTAATATCTGTATAAATTTAAGTAGGGGTACATTATGCATTATAATCTACAGTTTTTGTGTCCAGTGTCTTCCTTCCTATATATGTGTAGTATTTTACTGGCTTTGCCCTATGTGCTGCAAAAGTGGAGAATTCCTACCATACTTACCGTAATTCTCTTTTCCTGGCCACTCTACAGATCAGCATTACAACCGGGAGCTCCTCCCATCCCCGCCCATAGACCAGAACGTTCCTCCCTCTCAAAATCTTTAATACAAACCCAGGAGACCACCTACCTTGTCTACTACCAAGCGTCTGGACTTGCCTGGGTGGGAAATGCTGATATGGAGAGTGGCCAGGAAAAGAGAATTACGGTAAGTATGGTAGGAATTCTCCACTTTCCTGGCCACTCCATATCAGCATTACAACCGGATATACTGAGCCATACAATTCCCTTAGGGTGGGAAAAATACAACCAATCATGCTGCAAATATTTTATTGACTACTGAAAGCCAGATGGGCTCCTGTTGCAAAAGCATGGTTACTTGAAGAAGACAAATTTAAACTGTAATGTTTGATGAAGGTTCGAGTCGAAGACCACGAGGCGACTTCACATATCTGGGATGCCGGGACTTCTGCTACGGCTGCCCAAGAAGAAGAGATTGCCCTGGTCGAATGAGCCGTCAGATCCTCTGGAGCAAGCTTGCCCTTGGCTTGGTAGGCCTTGGAAATGCACAGGGTAATCCATCTGCTGATGATTGAAGAGACAGCAGTTTGTCCCTTCCTGCTTCCTGCTGGGACAACAAATAGCCTGTCTGTTTTTCTAAAAGGACCTGAGACCTCCAGGTAACGCTTGAGACATCGCACTGGATCAATTTTCTCTAGATCCTTATGCCCTTGAATATCTTCTGGAAAAATGAAAGGTTGACACCACTTTTGGAAGGAAGGATTGAACCGGCTTTCAGATAACTCTGTCATGCAGGAATGAGATGTGATCCTGAGCACAGGAGAGAGCCTGTAATTCTCCAACTCTGCATGCCGAAGCTATGGCCAACAGGAATAAGGTCTTTAGTGAAAGGTCCCAAAAAGAATTTGACTCCAAGGGCTCAAATGGTGGCAAAGATAAAGCACCTAGGACTAATGGAAGACTC
The DNA here is from genome assembly GCA_038501925.1 of Xenopus petersii. NCBI lineage: Eukaryota > Metazoa > Chordata > Amphibia > Anura > Pipidae > Xenopus > Xenopus petersii. The sequence goes on from CM076682.1 coordinate 146,540,480, forward strand.
CAGGTCGGTAGTGTTTTGACTCCAGGAGGCCGTATTTTGAGAATGGCTTTGAAAAATCTTTGTACTGTTGGATCCGAAGCCCAGGATGTACCTGACATAGCTGAAATGGCAGCGGTATGAGACCTTAGGGTTCTGTACTGTAAACCCTATTCTAGACCAGAATGGAGGAAACCAAGAACGTGAGGGAGAGTTAATTCCTCCCATGAAAAACCATTTTGGATGCACCACAGCTGGAATCTTTCCCAGATCCTATAATACGAGGAAGATGTGGAAGGTTTTCTTGCCTTTAATAGAGTATCGACAACTCCCCTTGGAAGTTCTAGATTTTCCAGTGTCTTGCGCTCAGTCTCCAGGCCCGAAGGGATAAGGCTGCTGGATTCGGGTGAAGAATGGGTCCTTGGTTCAACAGATCCCTCCTTCTCGGAAGGGACCATGGAGCAGCTACTGACAGCTTTAGTAGCAATGGGTACCATGGTCTGCGTGGCCAGTTTGGTGCGATCAGGATCAAATCGATTCTCTCCTGGACTACCTTCTGGAGAGTCCTTAGGATGAGAGGAAACGGTGGGAAGGCATAAGCTAGAAGGAAGGGCCAGTTCTGAAGCAGGGCATCTGAGCCCTGGGCCGTCGGGTGAAATCTCCTTGAAAAGAACATTTGAAGTTTTGCATTGAGATGGGATGCCATGAGATCGATCTCTGGAAGACCCCATTTTTCTACAAGAGTCTGAAAGACCTCCTGATTCAAGGACCACTCGTGACTTGACATGCAGTTTCGACTTAGAAAATCCGCTTCTATGTTGTTCTTCCCTGGGAGATGTTCTGCAGTCAGTAAGACCAGGTTCTTCTCTGCCCACTGCAGGATGGGCTGAACTTCCTGGAGAAGGGACTTGCTCTTGGTGCCCCCTTGTCTCTTTACATAGGCTACTGCTGTAGTATTGTCTATTAGGATCTTGACCGAGAAGCCCTTTAGAACTTTGGCAAAGGCGAACAGAGCTAACTTCACTGCCCTTATCTCCAGGATATTCGAGGGGACTCCAATCTGACGTGAAGGCCATCTTCCCTGCACCCATCTCGTATCTAGGCGGGCCCCCCAGCCCCAGGTTGATGCATCGGTGATTAAGATCTTCCATCGAGGTTGAGATAACTGAAAACCTCTTTTCAAATTCTTCTCCAAGGTCCACCAGAGAAGAGATTCCTTGAAGTGAAGCGGTAGACGGACTAATTGCTCCCAGTTCTTCTGTTTCCTGTCCCATTGGTCCAGGAACAGATGCTGCGTCGGTCTCATATGCCATCGTGCCCATTGTGTGACAGGAATTGTTGATGCCATAGAGCCCAACAAGGACATCAGATCCCTGGCTGTGGCCTGACCCATTGTCATAAAATGAGAAGCAAGCTTGATGATCACCGCCATCTTCTGAGGTGGAAGTGATACTGAATTCTCCCTTGTGTTGAACCAGGCTCCTAGATAAGTTAAGGACTGGGATGGAACTAATTGGCTCTTTTCTGTATTGATCAGCCACCCATGAGAAACTAGGAAGTTTAGGACTTGATCTCGATAATTGAGCAGATCCTCCCGGTTTCTTGCAGACAAGAGAGTGTCGTCGAGATAATGCCATATGGAAATTCCTTTTAACCTGAGTGCCGCGATTAAGGTGACTAAAATCTTTGAGAAAACTCTGGGAGCAGTGGCTAGACCGAATGGTAGGCATTGAAATTGGAAGTGTCTTCCCCCAATGGCGAAGCGCAGGAATCGTTGATGTGAGGCTGCCACCGGAATATGCAGGTATGCATCTCTTAGGTCGATGGAAAGAAGCCAGTCTCCTGGAAGAACTGCAGCAATGATGGAGAAAATGGATTCCATTTTGAACTTTTGAATGTTCAGGAACCTGTTGATTAGTTTTAGATCTAATATGGGTCTCCAACCCCCTGAATTCTTTTTTACCAAAAAAAGTAGAATCCTTTTTCCTCTGCTTGTGGGACTGGAGTAATGACATTCTCTTCCACTAGCCATTGTAAATGATGGTCCAAGGCTCTTCTTTTTTCCCCTTTCTTGGGGTATGAAGAAATGGTGAAATGCTCTTCTATTGGAATAGAAACAAATTCCAGAAGATAGCCTCTTTGCAGGATATCTAATACCCACTGATCTGAAATGGTGGCGCGCCATACTCCCAAAAAGTCCGCTAACCTGGCTCCTACTCTTCCTATGGAGGACAGATAGTCAGGAGGGTCTTTTGGTAAATTGAGAGACCTTACATCTGTCCCCTCTGAAGGCTGCCTGACCCTTCTTCCATGCAAAGGGTTTGGAACTCTCACCTTCTGGTCTGGAGACCTGACGACCATATCTCGTTCTTCCTGAGCCACGAAAAATGGAAGCTCAAAAGTGAGAAGATCTGGTGTTGTAATGCTTTTTCTTCTCCTGAGGTAAGAATAGGCTTTTCCCCCCAGAGGCTTTTGTAATGACATCGTCTAATTTTGGTCCAAAAAGACGCAAACCCTCAAAAGGCAAGGTACAAAGGCTCATCTTTGAAGAGACATCTGCTGCCCAGGATCTGAGCAAGAGAGCTCGTCTAGCGGCTATGGACTCTGCCAGCCTGTTGAGATCCACTGCTCCTTCTGAAATAAAGCCAGTGGCTAGCTTTAGTTCTGCCAGACTACAGGAAATCTCTTTTCTGTCTACAACTTCAGACAGGGCTTTATCAATTCCCTCTATCCAAAAAGACATGGCTTTAGCTACCGAGATAAGAGCTACTGCTGGTTTGCATGCAGCTCCTGCTACTAAAAAATCTTTTTTGAGATCGGAGTCTGCTTGCCTATCCATGGGGTCTCTTAGAGCAGAGCTGTCATCAATTGGCAGGGTGTTTTTCTTTGCCAGATGAATGACTGCAGGATCCACTGCAGGGGCCGTAACCCAGTCTTTTACCTCTGAGTCTTTGAAAGGGTACATTTTGGCGAACCTGGTCCCCTGAGACACAAAAGATACCTTTTTAGCCGCCTTCTGCCATTCGACTCGAGAGAGAATAAAAATAAAAATGGAGGGACCTACCTAGCTTGGAGGGCAGAGGCACCTGAGGCCGAGGAGTCCATAATGAAGAGAAAAAAACCCTGCAGAAGGGCCTATAAGGAAAACACAAGGTAACACAGAAGGCAAAAAGGAGACCCGAACGAACTGTGCTATGCAGAGACTTCCCCCTGATCCTCTTACCTGTACTGTGGCACGAAAGAGAAGAGACTCAAACCTTATGGGACTTGTAGTAGAGAGGACTGACAGCACGAACGCCGAGTAAACGCTGGTTTAAAAGGCCCGCGAAGCTGGAAACTGGAAGGAGAAAATTAGAAGATTTTTGCCCATAAACAAAATGGCCACTGCCTGTACACTGATAGAACCTTCGCTGCTTGCCCTCAACCAAGACACTGTCTGTCAGAAAGAAAGATGGCTGCCGAACCGAAGGAGAGAGAGCAGCAGCACAGCATGTCTCTCAGCTGGAATGGGGAACAGTATGTCTCTGCAGCGCATGGGTCCTGGAAGAATTGCCAGAAGGATTAAGAGGCCCCTGGGTGAGCTAAAAGAGACTGGCACAGACACCAGTACAGGGGACGAGCAAGGGATAAGGAGGGGGGAGAGAGGGTGGTAATCCCAGGAAACCCCTTGTTTTCTTGCATTGGGAAAAAAGGTTTTCCCCCTGCAATGAGAAATAAGGACTTCTAATGTCACAGGCTACCTAAAAGGGTCACCTCCATGACATGGCCTCGTAAGAATACAGAGAAAAAAAACCCCTTTAGGAAGGATAACCTCTGTTCTCACTTATCTGTCCCAGCCTTAACAAGGAAGGGAGGAAGACAAAGCACTCATGCCCATTTCGCCTAAGGAAGTTTACAACTGCCCAGGAGATCTAACCAACTAAGAGGAAACCTCCGGTCAGCAAGGACAGAAAGAAAAAAGACAAGGTAGGTGGTCTCCTGGGTTGGTATTAAAGATTTTGAGAGGGAGGGACGTTCTGGTCTATGGGCGGGGATGGGAGGAGCTCCCGGTTGTAATGCTGATATGGAGTGGCCAGGAAAAGAGAATTACGGTAAGTATGGTAGGAGTGGCCAGGAAATTACGGTTTTGATGCTGTTTTCCTTCCCCACCCACTTTTTTTTATCCCTGTAGTTATTTTTTTGTGGAAAAGTACCTGTTTTTGAATTCCATCAGTTTTTTTTCCAATATACGTTGTATCCTGCTCTGGGTCACGTCAGTTGCAGGGGAGGGGGAAGGTGAGGGGAAGGAAAGTGTCAGAGGACTGGAGAATGAGGGTTGGAGGCGGAGCAATACCGGAGATTGTGTGAGGGAGACCAAACAGCCGACACGGAGGACCATGAAAGTAAAAGTTAAGATGGTGGGTGAAAGGGAGGGGGAGCGATATAAGGAGAGACATGGAGAGGCACTGTGCGAACAGGAGGGAGCCCATTAAGGGATCGTGTGAGGCGGGACTTAGACTAAACAGACACTGAGGGGGCAGGTAGAGCAGGACCTGAGAGCGAAGCAGCCAAGAGATAGTGAGACAGGAGGAGCGCGCCGGTGGTAAGGAAGAGCTGAGGCAGAGAATTAGAAAGAAGAGAGCAGCAGCGGCAAGTGCTCACTCTCTCTAGCTTAGAAACGGTGCGTTCTGACGTCAGAACGCGCCGTTTATAGGGATATAATTTACAGTCTGGTCCCATAGGGAAATGACCAGACTGTAGATTATAAGGATATATAAGTCACAGATGAGTTCCATGACCATATAAAAGCACAAGATCAAAGGCCATTGTGATTGAGTATAAATAGGGCCTTTTTATTTTTTAAACAAAACTATATTATTTCAGGATCACAAATAAGAAGGCTGTAAATGTAACGTTTCATAGAATTAGGTGACCGCAGTTAACTCGTGTTTTACATTTTACAGCGTTGAATGTAATGATTTAATATCTATTGAAAACAGCACAATTGCCTAAACTGGTACTATTCAAACACCCATCCAGGAACAATGGAAACATGTATCTTGGAACAATAGGCTTCCCCTGAAACAATGTTTAATATGGAGAATAACTGAAATAATATCCCGGGCACAATAGAAACAACTAGAACAGTAGAATAAACACATACCCTGCAACAAATGATACATGTAGTGTTTGTAATGAAAATAATGGCTGGAACAACCGCAACAATGAACATGTAACAAAAGAAATCCATGAGATCCAACAATGAAAACATGTATTCAATTATGTCCTATCCTAAAAGAGGTAAGGTATAAAAGCAGCACATTAATAGGAGTCCTGCTCACTGGGCAGTATACCCTGTGCAGAACATGCATTTTGCTTATTGTTTTTATCATAAAAATCTATGGGTTTTGTTCATTTTTTAACTAAAAAAGGCAAACAGTGAAATTGAAGCTACTTCTTGGAAGGTCATTCCTGATACGGGCTTATTCTGTTAGGCGTATGTAGAAAATGTAAGAGACTGTCACGATCAGCACCCTAAATCCAGAACAAGTGCTAGGCTCCCTGGTCTCGGTTCTGCTTCTGCCTGTAGCAACCGCCTTTCACTTCAGGAGGAGCCCTCCACTAATCACATGCCGCCAGGTCTTAATAAGAGAGGGGCCAAGCAAGAGTTCTGGACGAGCAAAGGGGCCAAGATTGTTTACCAAGGATTTTAGAAGGAAGGCCACACAACACAGAAGGAACCAAATGGAATAGCCTGATCAGATAGGCCAGGTAGGTACAGGCAGAGTTCACAGGATAGTCAGACAGGCTAGGATTAGGATTGGAGAGTTCAGAATAGTCAGGCAGGCAGACAGGCAAGGGTCAGGATTGGAAAGTTTGGAATAGTCAGGCAGGCCAGGGTCAGGATTGGAGAGTTCAAAATAGTCAGTCAGGCCAGGGTCAGGATTGGAGAGTTCAAAAAGGTCAGGCAGGCAAGGGTCAATACCAGTATAAAGAAGCAGGATACACAAGGAATAAACACCCAGGAACTAAACAAGTTAGACCTAACCACGGGCAACAACTTCAATTACAAAATCCCTTTAAATACCTTTTGAATTTCAAGCCAAGCTTGAAGACTCATAGAGAAACCTGCACTGGAGACAGAAAGAAGAATGCTGTGGGCATCAACGCCGGAGGCGCGGTGGGCGTCCCCGCCAGCCACTGGACCACCAGAGTAAACCACTAGACTCCCAGGGTAAACTATCATTACAACAACTCTATGCACGCTAGGCCAAACCACTGAACAGGTGTTAAGTTCTGGATTCCTTTTGAATGTTGTGCCCAACTGCTATTTTTGCACCAATGGGGTTGTCTTTACACATAATGTTCAAGATTTACAAATGTGTAAAAGACTTGAGCCTACATTGGCAAGTTGTGTTGGGCAGCATGTTGTCTTGTGCCACCAGGTCAGCCACAATAAGTGCACGCTATTATACACAAGATGCAAAAGTATTGTCTCCCTTCTCAGGCCGGGCAGCCGACTCAATACTGGGCTCCAGTGAGGTTTCCAGTAACAATTCAAGCTCAGCTTGAGCCATGAGGAACCATTGTTTGTCATACCATGCAGCTCCTCATGAACTCTCTAGGGCTGTGAAGTATATGGCAAGATCAAGAGTTCTCATCTTATTTTATAAATTGTCAATGTAACTATCAATTAAAAAGAAGGAATGGGAAGAAGTTTGAAATCCGAATTAAAGATGAATAGGGGTGGGCTTGAATAGAAAGATATGCAATACAAAATAACAAAATTGAAAGCCTCAAAGTCAATCCATTTGTTTTTGCCAGGGTCAATGACCCCTGAAAACCAGATATGTACAATGTCTACATTAATGTGTCCTGTATTATATTTGCTTGGCTCTCCCTGTGCACGCCTCAGCACCAAAGAAACAGTTTCACCATATTTTACCTTTAGACCATTAAAAGATAGCTAAGAATGCATAAAACCTGTTCCAATACAAGGTGCCTGCCTTGGCCACACCATCTGGGTCACCATCAGTAACCAAGGGGTCCACTTGGTACTACGTTAGCAGGACCCTCACCCAGGGAAATCACAAATATTAAGCCATCAGTCACCTGGGTCCCATGGGTTTTGGACCCTTCCAACAAGAAAAACTGAGACCACAATTATGCTAAAACACTTCCCATGATTCCCCAAACCCAACCCACTCCATGAAAGCACTGCGCCTTTTGCAACCTACACTTCTCCATGCATGGGGATCTGTCACGTTTGGTTTCCAAAAACCCAGAACAGATGCTAAGGTTCCGATGTACAGGTATGGGACCTATTATCCAGAATGCTCGGGACCTGGGGCTTTCTGGATAATGGATCTTTCCATAATTTGGATCTTCATACCTTAAGTCTACTAGTAAATCATGTAAACATTAAATAAACCCAATAGGCGGGTTTTGCTATAACTATATCTTAGTTTGGATAATGTGCAAGCAACTGTTTTTATTATTATAGATAAAAAGGAAATTCCTTTGGAAATTTGGATAATTTGGATTAAATGGAGTCTATGGGAGACAACCTTTCTGTTATTCGGAGCATTCTGGATAACCAGTTTCCGGATAATGGATCCCATACACCCTTGCATTGTACAGTGCTGTGGAATATTTTGGAATCCAAGGCAAATCGATCGGATTCAATTAGACTGTTCATTCACTGTGCTTCTGTCCAATGAAGCCAATAACATATAGGAAAAGGAGTGATGAATTCAGTCGAACGCAGTGGGTTGCTGCAAAAACTGTGCTTTTATTTTAACACATATTTTAACACATGTGTTAAAATAAAAGCACAGTTTTTGCAGCAACCCACTGCGTTCGACTGAATTCATCACTCCTTTTCCTATAGAATATTTTGGAATATTTTGGTGCTTTCTAAAAAGGTTTTATTTATAAAGATACTAATATGTGGAGCACCTGCTACGGACAGTGCTGAACATTTTTCTAGGCAGTGAGTTGGTGTTGCGATACTGGTGCAGCAAGTCACTCACAGTCTAACTTGTATTACTCTGTAGCTATAGCTAAGTCCAAACTGGGGCCAACAATATCAGAAGGGGCAAATTTATATTAAGGCCTGTGCCTAGGGTGGCAGGTTTTGGGGGACAGCCTTCGGGTGCCTATAAATTAATTTTTTAAATAAAAAATTGCCAAGCCTCTTAGGAAATCCGTTGAAAGAGCTGGGGTAAGGGGTAGGTGGTCGGGCGGGTCGCCGGAAGGAATGTCACGCAAACCGCATAGGGGGCGTGTTTAGATCCGGTGCCTAGGGCAGTGTCAGACCGGAATACAGTCCTGAAAATGTGAAAGATAATTCCAGAGAACTAAGGCAGTATGTGTATTTACACAAACTCATAGGGCTGCACGTATTGTACTTCATGAATAATCCTTTTAATTGTATTATAACAATTTTCTGTCTAACATTTTCCTACCAATCATGGGCTAAAACACCCTGCAAGACAGATAAGAAATAGATGGGTTTTAAATTAACAGAATTTAACTGTTCTGGAAAAAAATAATGCGAACCTGAAAGTGCAAACTGCAGCATTTATTCCCTATCATATTCTACTTTGTTTTGTGGCACTGGCTTTCCTGGTCATCTGACCTTTAACTGCTGAGCTGGAAAAACCTGAAAAGAGATAATAAAATTATTATTATTAAGTAGAAACCCAGTTGACATTTATGGTGGGATCTCATAAATCAAATGACCAGGAATATGACTTTCAAGCATTCTTACGTGCAGTCAGACCTCAACTGACAGTTCTGACCCAAATGTAATTAGAAGTTGGTGAATGTATATACCAGAGAAAATACAGTCAGGTAACAGCATTATACTTATAACCTGCTATTTGGAGCAGACACAGACGATGGTTTGAAAATAATACCCTTCCATGCAAGAGCCGTAGAAATGGTTGCCACAATATCCCTGTGTCTTGTTGAAAATATTAAATTTTACAAACTTTTTTTTTAGTTAGTGGTCCAAGATTTGGTCTTTCTGTAATTTGGATCTCCATACCTTTAAAAGGGATTCGGTCATGATTTTTATGGTGTAGATTTATTTCTAAATTACACTGTTCACACTGCAAATAATTCACTCTACAATATAAAATTTCATCCCTGACCCAGCAAGTGTATTTTTTTTTAGTTGTGATATTGGTGTGTAGGCGGCATCTCAGGTCATTTTGTCTGGTCATGTGTATTCATAAAGAACTAGCACTTTAGGATGGAACTGCTTTCTGGCAGGCTGTTGTTTCTCCTACTCAATGTAACAATGTGTCGCAGTGGGACCTGGATTTTACTACTGAGTGCTGTTCTTAGATCTACCAGGCAGCTGTTATCTTGTATTAAGGAGCTGTTATCTGTTTACCGTTCCATTGTTCTGTTGTTAGGCTGCTGGGGGGGAAAGGGTGTTATATCACTCCAACTTGCAGTGCAACAGTTAAGAGTGACTGAAGTTTTTCAGAGCTCAGGTCACATGATTCGGGGCAGCTGGGAAACTGAGAATATGTCTAGCCCCATGTCAGATTTCAAAATTAAATATAAAAAAATCTGTTTGCTCTTTTGAGAAACAGATTTCAGGGTAAAATTCTGCTGGAGCAGCACTATTAACTGATGCATTTTGAAAAAAAAACATGTTTTCCCTTTAAACTTTAAATAAACCTTAAATAAATAGGATTGGGATTAGGATTATTTTTACTCTATTTTTACTCTAATAAAGATTAATTATATTTTAGTTGGGATCAAATACATAGTTTTCATATTACAGTGAAAGAGGTAATTTTAAATAATTTTATAAATTAGAATTATTTGATTAAAATGGAGTCTGTGAGAGATGACCTTCCCCTAATTCGGAGCTTTCTGGATAACAGGTTTCCAGAAAATGGATCCTGTGCCTGTAATAGTGATTGGAACACTATGTTTAGTTACAGAAAAACGTAATTTCTTGAAATTGTCAATATTGTTGTATGCTAGGAAACAAAGGGAAAAAGCTTCTTTTTACAATGTAAAAGTGATTGGAGTGTCACTTCTTTTACAGTTTGTGTGACATCACTTCCGGTTGGTGTAGCTCTTGTAGGAGCAGATAGGGTGCAATTGTATGGGCATAAGAAGGGTATGAGTCAGGTTTACGCTAAGAGGTAGTGATGTTTGGGTCCAGATTTTTAGTACTTGCACCTGCCCCTAACCCACCCTCACCCAACCTGCACCCAGTCCGACCTGACTCAGCTCCTCCATTTAAAAACCTTCAGTGATGTTGCGAAAGGGGTGGGGTAGGGCAGGTGCAAGCAGGAAGCCAGCAGTGTTAGGTCGCTCAACCCAGGTCCCGCGGGTTTTGGGCCAGCCCACACATCATTAGTTAGTAGTAGTAACTAGGGATGCACCGAATCCACTATTTTGGATTCGGCCGAACCCCCGAATCCTTTGTGAAAGATTCGGCCGAATACCGAAACAAATCCGAACCCTAATTTGCATATGCAAATTAGGGGTGGGAAGGAGGAACAGTTTTACTTCTTGTTTTGTGACCAAAAGTCATGCGATTTCCCTCCCCACCCCTAATTTGCATATGCAAATTAGGATTCCGTTCGGCCGGGCAGAAGGATTCGGCCGAATCCGAATCCTGCTGAAAAAGGCCGAATCCTGTCGAATCCCGAACCTAATCCTGGATTCAGTGCATCCCTAGTAGTAAGGTCTTAAAAAACAGAGCCACAGAGGTCTCTACAGCTAGGTGTATTTGCCATTACGGTGTGTCTACTATAAGTTGACCATTGGTCTCATTATGCTTTATGACTGTAATTCTGCCTATTTTTGTAATACTGCATCAACCACAATAGTCAAGTATTGCCTGGGTAGTGCCAGAGATCGATTTGAGACTATAATAAAGTCTTCAGAATTCTATCTAGCATGGTTACAGTTAAATGTATGATGGTCAGCTTTGGCAGATGTTGAGGAACCATGCGGGGGTGCAAAGCTTGGCAGTACATCCTACTACTGCGGTGAGACAGCAGATACTCCACCCTGTCTGCGCCCTCAGTGGTGAACTCTAAGACTTATTTGCCTGTATCATCTAGTCTGAAAGATATCTTTTTCCATCCTTGCCAACTGAGGAATGTTTAATAAGAAGCTAAACAGTGGTTTAGAAAATTTTTTTTTTACAAAAACTGGATTTCGGAAGTAAAAGAAAACTGTGTGTATCTAATTAAGTTCATTATTTTAATGTTTACAATGATGGAGGGAATATTTGTTTAAAAGATGACAATTTGTGATGATAGCATTACTTTTGCCGCCCTTGAGTCACACAAGAGATTCCAGGCAAGTAGAGGTCAACCACATGAGAGTAACAAGGTCTCCCACAGCCATGTTCATGCTACTCCCAGCCTGGGCAGTCTCTGCACTAGAGTTTAACTTAAAAATAAACATTATTTAATTCAAAATGACACAATTAAGAAATGCAAACTACCAGAATTAAATAATCCTTTGTTCAACTCTAAATAGGATTATAAAAATATGATTGGAATATTTAACTGTGTCCCCTTAGGTTTATGTATTCCAGCAACAGAAAATTAAATTTTTAGGCTTCGTTTTAAAAAGTGATGAAAAGAATCTGGCTGATTCATGCGCTAAATGAGTTTATTATTACACGCTTGAATTTATTTTTTTATGGAAATAATATCCCAAAAACCAGCACATATTTAAGTACTTGATATAACATAAACAAATATAAATAATGGTTCTGAAATAAAAATAGCAAATAAAAATGCAATAAAAAATAACATGCGTAATTGTGGTTTTAATGTAACAATATTGAATGTTTTAATATATGAATAATCAGATATATGAAATACATTTGATTTGCATTGTGGGCGAATGGCTACAAAATAAATTATTTTTATATTTTTTGCATTCTGGGGTGTGTAGTGATGAGTGAATCTGCCTTGTTTCTCTTCGCTGAAAAATTTCTGAAACTGCTGAAAAATTAACGACATGACGTCTCTTCTTTTTTTACTTCTGCAGCTTTTTTTTTTTTGAAACTGCAGAAAAATTAACGAAATGACGTCTCTTCTTTTTTTACTTCTGCAGCTGCTTTTTTGTTTTGCAGAAAAATTAACGAAATTAGCTTTTTTTCTCACTCTAATTTTTTTTTTCAAAGGTTTTTCGTCATTCAATGCATTGTCTGTGGGCTTTTTTTCTCACTCCAAATGCTTTGGAGTGAATGCGCAAATTTTTTCTCTGCAAATTGTTGCTGCAATTTTGTGAAAAATGTGCACATGGAGGAATATTGCCGCAACTTGCTCATCACCACTGTTGAATGTAATTGGTGTCTTCAGTTATGAGAGTGTCATTCAGTAGCTTTTTTTTAAAATATTTAAAAAATATAAAAAAAAGTCCGTCAAATAACCGAAAGCCTTCTTCCCACTAAGCTGGGGCATCAGATAGGGTGCAATGTGGATTTTACTGTTCTGCTTTCGTGGCATATGTCTCTTCATGTTTTCACTGGCTTCCTTGAGCTAATGGGCACCATATTTTATTTTCATATCAAAGTAATAAACTACAAAGTAATAAGCAGTCTAAATATAGGATTAGCTTGAGAGTATTTTTACATATTTTTTGTTACTTTTGTGCTGGTGCTCTTTCCCATGGATGCTTTTATGCTAATGGGTGAGTTGCATATAATGATAACCAACATTACAGCAATTCCAAGTAGGACAGCAAGGTGGGAGATACAATAGCAACACAGTAGAACAAGATGGCAACACTTGGGATAGAGACAGTAGTGTTATTAAATTAAATAAATGGTGACTTGAGGTGACAACACATACTGAAAGACCATAGGTCAGACAGACCTGCTTTCTAAAAATAATAAGACCTCACCACAATTAAATACATCCTGGATATAATAACATTAAAGGAATATCAGTTGATGGGACAAGGGTGACATTATTTGTTTGAGGAAGCTACCAAAAGAAGGTTTTCTATTGTAGCCCTTACAATTACAGAGGAAGATATAGCAGATGGACTCTATTTGGGGAGGCTAAGCCTCCCTAAATGATTGTTACTCTCACCTGTGTCAGTTCATGTTTGTAAAATAGCTGCAGATGCCTTCTCCATCAGCAAGCAAACTTATTAAAGCGATATGAAACAACGTTCTACCAAATAATGACTACTAAAGTGGATTGACTATTTCCAGCTCTTTGTTATAAAGAAGAGGACTGTTGTATGAGATATGGAAGCTGAACAATGTGGATATTGAAGAAATGCATGAAAAGTTCAAGTCCAAGGAGGTTATTTACTAAACTCCAAATGCAAAAATCCCGAAAACATTGTGATTTTTTGGAATTTATCAAACCCAGAGGATGGAAAAGTCTGAATCAGAAAATCCGGCATCTCAGACCTGTCAAGGTTGCATATAAGTCAATGGGAGAAGTCCCAATGATTTTTTGATGTGCGTTGGGTTTCATGCAATACCCCAAAGTATTCTACGTTTTTCGGGCAAAAAGGCATAAGAAATCAGAGTTTTCAGATGAATGTGAAAAACGTGAAAATCTGTTTTTTTCAGGCAAAGCAAATTTTCAGGAAAATGTAATATTAAATAAGCGTAAAAACCCCAAGTGGATTTGATTTGGAGTTTGTAGCAGAAAATGTGGAGATGAAATTGGACTTTGATAAATAACACCCCAAGTTTTGAATCCAATAGTAATCAGTCTAGCACAACTATAATGTTGAATGTAAACATGTGGTTGAACCAAGCCAAAGTTTGCCAGTGTTTCAGGGTAGCCTAGAACATTCCAAAAGACATAGTGCAACATAGTCCATAACTAAATGAATAAATTCTTTCTAATTGGTGCCTAACTGCTGCCTTTCACTGCAGAAATCCCGAGTTTGTTTTCAACCTGTGCATGACCTGTAAGGAATTTATATGCTCTACCTGCATCTCCATGGATTTCCTTCATGAGCTCCAATTCCACCCACACTCTGAAATGCTTTGCCATGGATTTCATGTGTCCTATATATGTTTTGTACATGGCCATTAAATCTTGCCATGGAGATAAAAAGCAGTAGTGGTGGCTCTTAGCGCTCTTAACAAACAGGCTAGCAGTAAAGGTATTTTTGTTTATAGGATCCGTTATCCAGAAACCCATTATCAAGAAATCTCCAAATTATGGGATGGCCATCACCCATAAACTACATTCTAATCAAACAATTCAATTTTTTTAAAAAAAATAAATAGTTCCTTACTTCTTTTTAATACAGGTATGGGACCCATCCAAAAATGTTTGGGATCTAGGGTTTTCTGGATAACAGATCTTTCCATAATTTGGATCTTCATACCTTAAGTCTACTAGAAAATGATGTAAAGATTAAATAAACCCAATAGACTGGTTTTGCCTCCAATAAGGATTAATTACATCTTAGTTTGGATCAAGTACAAGCTACTGTTTTATTATTCAAGTTCTTTTCAAAAACTTGGATTATTTCGATAAAATGGGAGATGGCCTTTCTCTACATTGGAGCTTTCTGGATAAGGAGTTTCCAGATAACAGATCCCATACCTATAAAAAAACAATAGCTTGTACTTGATCCCAACTAAGATATTATTCATCCTTATTGGGGGCAAAACAATCCTATTGGGTTTAATTAATGTTTACATGATTTTCTAGTAGACTTAAGGTATGAAGATCCAAATTATAGAAAGATCCATTATCTGACAAACCCCCGGGCATTCTGGATAACAGGTGCTGTTGCTGCCCAAGGACCACAAGTGCTGTTGCCAGGGAAATCAGATGAGCTTCCAAGGACCTGTTATAAGTATTTAGATTGTAAGCTCTATGGAGCTGGGACCTCCATCCTCTTGTCTCCTTGACACTAAGGGGCCTATTTATGAAGCCTCAACTTTTTCTGGTCAAGGGGGAAAACTCAAATTTGAGATGGAGATCCAAATTAAGTAAAGACCCCTTATCTGGAAAACCTCAGGTCCTTTCTGTATTTTTCTGTTCCTAATGGAGAATACATGTATTCAAGAACAGATAGAGCATTTTGATGTATTAAAATCTCTCTCAATTTTTGTGTGTGTGCACATGTCTTTTGAGGTAAACTGGACAGACAGAAAACTTTGACAACTTTGAAAACCTTAAAAATTCTGCAAGTTTAATGGGTCATAAAAAGCTAACAAAAAGTATTTTCTTTTCTGTAAATTAAGCTTCTATACACCCTAAAAACCTTCCGCACAAAAATTCAGATGTGCCCATTCAGCAAATGGAAACATTTTTTCCTTAAGAGCTCATTCATTATACATACGTTTAGGTTTGATGGGGTGTTCAGAGGCTCAGAGGGTACAATAGCAAAGCTGCCTCACTCACAAAAATATTATGTCAAATATAAGGTGCAAACTGAGCACATTTTAAATTGTTTGCATTCGTGTGGTACTGTGGCATATGAAATGACTGATGATGGTTCCCCTCCGAAAGTTTCCAGGAATGTACATTTTCGCTGGCTAATTTTCAGGAGAGTCACCTTTAAATGAGCCTTGCAAGTCAGGAAGGGGGAAATTATGTTGTTGGTTCTATTCTAAATGAAAATAAGTACAATTATTCTGAAGTCTGCTCTACACGATCAAACCAGCCAGCTCTCTGACCATGATTGGAAACTTTGTTTGTCCTTTGGTTGGGAGAAGTGCCTGACATATCTCTGTGATATAGAGAGTAGTGATGGGCGAATTTGTCCCGTTTTGCTTCACCGTGAAAATTTATGCCGGCGGCAATTCCGACGAAGGCGACATTTGACGCATATTTAAGTCAATGGGCGTCTGTTCACTTGTCTTCAGCATCGGAATCTTTGACGCAGGGGAATTTTTGCAAATTTAATCGCCGGTGGTAAAACGTGGAAATTCACCGCAAATTTGCACCTGGTGAATAAATTCGCCCTTCACTAATTTGAGAGCTTTTGTCCAGAGCCTTATCTAGCTGTCTGCAGTTTTAGGGCAATAGCCCAAGGCCCATCAGGAACTGAGGTGGCCTGTTTGGGGGGGGAGATGTACATTTTTTTAGGAAAAATCATAATAAGCAACTAACAACTCTGTTGTCAATGCTGAAGAATAACTAATATATTCATGACACCTGGCTTGTTAGTAAAAGATTGTTGGTATTTGTAGTCCTTTAATATAGAATATAATATGAATAATTTTAACTTTTTGTATTTGAACTTATCTATAGATGAATAGTAATAGGCGAATAAATTTGCCTGGCATGAATTTGCGGTGAATTACCTCAAATTTCCGAATCATGGAAATTCACCAGCAAAATTTCGTCGGCGTCAATAATTTTTGAATGCGTGTCCAAAAAGTCGCTCATGCCAAAATCAGCATGCGTCAACACTTTTCGGATGCCCATTGACTTTAACGCCAGTGTCAGCTTGGATGCGAGTGTGAGTTTCTGATTTTCGTGAAAATGTCAGATTTGCACTATTTTTTGTGAAAATTTCAGATTTTCTTGATTTTTCCGTGAAAGTGTCCGCATTTCACTTTTTTTTTGTGAAACTTTTTTTTCGCCTTTTCCCAAATTTCAAGTTATCTAGTTATCATCATCTACCCAAGATAAAAGCAATCCCTGCAGGGATAGTTCTTTACAGATACAGATTAGAATTTTAGTCACTAGGACTGTAAAACAAGGTGAAATAAATAGATTGATAGAAAAAAAGCACCTGTTACAGTTGTGTAAGTGATTCATCTAAATGGGCATATCAGTTAGTTCTGTCCTGTATATGAAACTGATTAATCACACACATGTGCTGAATGCATCTGCTTGATCACCTGTTCACCCAGTGCTCAACAAACAAGAAGGATGGAGCTTTGTCCTCTGTTACTTACATACCAGCCAGTGACCTTTAAAGATGTCCACTCCAGAATAAGCAATAGAGACTTGATTTGACTTACAGGTAATAATTAAAGAAGCCTGGTGTTTAGGCCACCTTAGAATAATCAGGATGCTGTAAATCTCCACTAGTGGCTCACAAGTAACATGTTATTCACCAACCCCTTGGATGCTGCTCCTAGTGGCCTCAAAGCAGATGCTTATTTTGGAATTCCAGGCTTGGAGGGAAGTTTTGGTTGTATAAAACCAGATGTACTGCCAAACTGAGCCTCCTGTAGACTAACAGTCTACCAAATAGTCAATCAGAGCCCTTATTCACCCCCCAGGAACTTCTTTCATGCTTGTGTTGCCCCCCATATCTTTTTTTTAAAAGGTTGGGGATCCCTAATCTACAGTATAATGATCCTCTCATCCCCCCGATTGTAAAATATAAGCATGAAGCCTTCCAAGACCATGTAAAGGTACAAGGAAGGAATATCAAATCTCCCTTGTTGGGGCTTTATGTTATTTCTTCTACCAGACTTGCGACCAAGTAACAGCTCTAAGCCCCATTTATCATAATATATTTTAGAAGTTATTCATGGGCCTTTGGATTATAATAGAGTGAATGAACTGTATTTAAAGAACACATTAAAGCTCTAATTGGGGGACATTGCCATTAAATCATTAGTTCCTCACGTTTTGGACTGATCTTGTGGTTTGTGGTCTATGGTCATGCCGACCAGATCGTCACATAGTTGCTCACTAATCACTCCCCATGTGACTTAACTATTCCATAGCAAACATGAGTTAATAGCAGCCAGTTTATTCTTCTGTTGAATCTTAGCAAAGCATTAGCCCTTGAGCCAAGCTCCCATTTCATTGGTTCCCAATTTGTTTACACAGTATATTAGGTAGTTGATATTTTTAGTAATTGAGAAGTAAATGATTTACTAGACAGCCTAAATACGCATGATGTGAAAGGCACACAACCCTAACGAAGGTCACATTTTTACAAAGCGACCTTTACCTCCAATGGGACACATTAGGTTTCCAGTTACTCCGTCTTCCTTTAGAAAAACATACAAAAATGGTAATTTATAGTGTTCTGCAGCTGAAAAGTGAAATTAAAGACCTGCCTTGGACAACTGAAGAAAAGAAACAATAAAACATTAATCTTTCAAAACATTTTAATTAGGCTCCATTCCTGAACTGACTGTGAGAAACGCTTCAAACCTCTTGGAATCATGAAAGCAGCAGGATATTCCTGGATTTAGTTTATTCCCATTATTTATTTATAATGTGTCATCATGTGCAGCAGCTTGATACAATGTATAGTGAATATAATTATGTGCTTTTAACTCATATTCCATTTTATCCAGACTTAGGAAGTAGTTTGTTCTTTTTTAGGTTGAATTTAGAAAGCAATAAAATGTATAGGCTGGTCACACGTCGTCATTTCAACAAAATGTTTTTCAGTCAGATTTTATATGTAGTTTTTACCGTGAAACTTCATCCAAGTTACGGCCATGGCAGGAGTGGCCTGTTATCTTTGCTAGAAGGAACTTCCATATAGCAGACCCTGTGACCACAGTGGAATCTGGGGATAGCAGGTCCTGGACTGCACCTCCGGCCCTATTAATGTGCACCACTGGCTAGTTTCCAAGGAAAATGCAAAATGTATTCAATATAAATGCAATATTTTGCTTCCTGAAAATACTATAAAATGTCCAGCAATGCACGGTGATGTGTATAGTTATAAAAGGCAATTATTTGCTACTGATCAGTATTTTTATACAGGTATGGGATCCATTATCAGGATTTTCTGTATCCAGAAAGCTCGAGATTATGGGAAGGCCATATCCCATAGACTCCATTTTAATCAAATGATTAAAATTTTTGAAAATAATTTATTTTTTCTCTTTAATAATAAAACAGCACCTTGTACTTGATTCATTGATGCAGTACACAATCTGACCTCCTGAATTCTTCTCGTTGTGATCCGATCATCAGCCCAAAATCTCCCACCTTAAGGAGGGCATATCAGGGAGAGATCCGCTCGTTTGGTGACCTCGCCAAACGAGCGTCTCTCCGTATGTATGGCCAGATTAACAGTCAAGTGTAACCCTACTTAGACCATTGAATTGGCTACTTCGACCTTCGACTACGACTTCGACTTCGAATCGAACGGTTCGAACTAAAAATCGTTCGACTATTTGCCCATTCGATCGTCGAAGTACTGTCTCTTTTAAAAAAACTTAAACCAAGTACTTCGCCACCTAAAACCTACCAAACATCAACGTTAGCCTATGGGGAAGAATTCCTAACAAATTTCTGATCGAAGGAAAATCGTTCGATCGATGGATTAAAATCCTTAGAATCGTTCGATTCGAAGGATTTAATAGATCGAACCATTTTTCCTTCAATCGTTCGATCGTAGGAAATGCGGTAAATCCTTCGACTTCGATATTCAAAGTCGAATGATTTTACTTTGACAGTCGAATATTGAGGGTTAATTAACCCTCGATATTCGACCCATAGTAAATGTGCCCCTAAGGGTTAAAAGAGGCAAGTAAATTCTCTAATGATGAGACACCCCAATCACAATAAACATATTTTTTGGAATTGTGCTCCTTTTCCAAAAATTAGTTTCAGCCTAAGGAGATGCCTCTGCTGCCTTCCTATAGTTCTGGCCCTGCCGCTGTGTGTTTCCCTGAGCATTGTACCAGTCAGAATGCCATAAGTGCCATAGCCCTAACATCTGACCTACCACTTCGTCTAAAAATTTGCAAATTTCTGTGAAATTCGTGAAACAGTGAAAAGTTCGCGAAAAACTAAAAAATTGATGCCCGCGCCAATTTTGATGGCAGCGTCCGAATAATGTTGACGTGCAGCGATTTTGAAGTGACTTTTCGGACGCGCGACCAAAATTTTATGGTGCTGGTGAATTCCAGGCTTGGAGGCAAGTTTTGGTTGCATAAAAAACAGATGTACTGCCAGACAGAGCCTCCTGTAGGCTGACAGTCCACATAGGGGCTACTCAGAGAGGAGCATTCACCTACCAGTCATGCCTGAGCCCAGCCCTGAGCCAGAGCAATATGTAGCCCGTCAACCCCTTGGATGTTGTGGCCTCAATTCTTGAATTCCAGGATTGGAGGTGAGTTTTAATTGTATAAAAAGTAGGTGATCTGCCAAGTAGAGCCTCCTGTAGACTGTCAATCCACTTAGGGCTACCGAATAGCCAATCGCATCTCTTATTTGGAACCCCCTTGGACTTTTTTCATGCTTGTGTTGCTCCCTAACTCTTTTTACATTTGAATGTGACTCACGGGTTAGGGACTATACTAAGGTATATCATATAGTGAGTGGCTGCTTATAACTTGCCATGTGTTAATATATAACATGTATATATATATATATATATATATATATATATATATATATATATATATATATATTCTGAAATGCATTGATGTAATAACCATATTTTTGCAGGAGATGTGCTGAATCAATTTTATTTTAGGTATTATAAAGAAAAACAATTGTCCAGAAAACCCAGTAGCCCAATCGGTCAGCAAGTCTTGTGGAAATTAAAGTCTTCAATTGCTGAAGCTTCTCATGGGATGAAGAACTGTCAATCACCATCTTGCTTCCTGATGCTACATTATGATTGACAATAGCAATAGACTTCCTGCACTGGCAATGGTCTATTTTATATAAAATCACCCTAGCCAGGGGGTCATTAGCTTCATGGCACCAGTTATGTAAGTTAATAAGTTATTTCAAAATCCTGGGAATTATAAGAAGTGGTAGCAAACGGCACCAAGTTGAAGTTTAGATAAGTGAATTCCTCAGAGGTAGAAAAGCAAATGAAAAATACATCTGGCAAACTCAAACACTGTGTACTAGACATAAACTGGCACTAGAGGGATTTCAACATCAGAACAGAGGATAGAAAAAGAGAAATATGGTAAGGTAATGTGAGCGCAGCTGTGATTTTTCTTGAATCGAATACTACAAGAATGTTTTTCTTTCCAGGAGCATGAAATTGGCGGTATAAAGGGAAAGCTAATAAAAATGAGGGTTTTAAATCTAAGAGATAGAAATGTCATGACTTGTCATTCATCAGCAGTGATACCTTTCTGGGACACCTGCCAAATGCAGGGGTTTCTCTGCCCATCTCAAGTTTTGCATAATGTCAAATGGCTCTATAGTGGTAGCTTTAGCTTAGCCTGGGTTTTAGGATTTAAAGTGATAATAATTCCATTCTAATGGAAGCATTTGATTCATGACATAAAACATTGCTAGGTTGTTAGCTAGTGATGAGCGAATCTATCCCGCTTTGCTTTGCCAAACGAAACGGCGGAAAAATTCGCGAAACAACAAAGAAAATTTGCGAACCGCATTGAAGTCAAAGGACTTCAAAATAAATTTGATGAATGACAATTTTGACTCAAGCGAAATTTTTTAAAACGTGAGCACAACACCTACTTTATATGCGATTAAAACTCACCTCCAAGCCTGGAATTCAAGAATTGAGACCACTGAGAGCAACATCCAAGAGGTTGGTGGGCAACATGTTGCTCAGGAGCCACTGGTTGGCAATCACTGTTCTAATGTGTCCAAAGTAAGGTACTCTTACTTTACTAAACTCTGAATGCAAAAATCACAAAAAAATCATGATTTCATTGATTCATGAATTCATTAATTTTTTTCTAAAAATTATTCTTAAAATTATTTAAAAGAATTTAGTAAACCCAGAGGATGGAAAAGTCTGAATCAAAAAATCCGGCATCTCAGACCAGTCGAGGTTGCATATAAGTCAATGGGAGAAGACCAATGATTTTTTGATGTACGCTGGGTTTTTGGCAATACCCTGAAGTTTTCTGAGTTTTCTGGCAAAATTCGTTGTTTGGGAGAATCTCAAAAAATCCGGCATCTCAGACCAGTCGAGGTTGCATATAAGTCAATGGGAGAAGTCCAATGATTGTTTGATGTGCGCTGGGTTTCGTGCAATATCCTGAAGTGTTCAGGCAAAAAACATAAGAGATCTGAGTTTTCGGGTGAAAAATCGTGAAAATCAAATGAAAAATCCGAAAAAAATCCTGAAAATCTGATTTTTTTTCCTGCAAAACAAATTTTTGGGAAAATGTAATAATAAATAAGTGTAAAATAAACAGAGAGGATTTGATCTGTAGCAGAAAACAGCAGAAAATATTGAGATAAATTCGGACTTTGATACATAACCGATTTTCAGACCATGTGTGGAGAGTCCCAAGATTTTTCAACCGGCGGAGAGAGGACAGGTTAGAAAATTTCTGTCGCCTGCCGATAATATCTCTGCATGTATTGCCGATCGTACGATTTTCAGTGGGAGACTGTCACTAGCTTTGTCAGACATAACTATCGTATGATTGTTGTCAGAGGTAGTATATTGGCTGATCTGTTCTTTTACTACTTTATTTGGTCGGAATGGTAAGACTTTGATCTGAATGGTTAGTGGCGGGTCGGGAGATGGGAAAGTCTAATCGTACGTTGATTCATACGATCGGATCTTTGCGTCTATGGCCAGCTTTAGGGCTGTGCTCAAGTGAATGCTCCTCTCTGAGGAAGACTCACCCCGCAGCACATACGTCCTACATAAATGTTAATAAGGATGAGCAGTAGTTATCTACTACCCAGGGGCGTAACTACAGAGGAAGCAGACACTGCGGCTGCAGGGGGGCCCAGGAGGTTCAGGGCCCCTAGTTAATGAGCAATTTCAATATATATTGATAGAACAGGTCAACCTTTGGATATTTTGGGGCCCTAAAATTAAATTTGCCGTGGGGCCCACTAGCATCTAGTTACACCACTGCTACTATCTTAGATACAGTATTCTTGGGACTGTGGCTGAATTACTAATATAGCAGCATTATCTGTAACCCTATTACTACTGGTATGGGATCCGTTATCTGAAAAACCATTATCCAGAAAGCTCTGAATTACGAGAAGGTTGTCTCCCATAGACTCCATTTTATACAAATAATCCAAATGTGATTTTCCTTTTCCCTGTAATAAAAAAACAGTACCTTGCTCTTGATCCAAACTAAGATATAATTAATCCTTATTGGAAGCCTATTGGCTTATTTAATGTTTAAATTATTTTTTAGTAGACGTTAGATATGAAGATATAATTTCCATTATCTGGAAAACCCTAGGTCCAGAGAATCCTCAAAAAAAGGTCCCATGCCTGTATGTCAAAAGGAGATTTGACCAAATATAGGACCTCAAAATGGCTTGAACTACAGAGAGAAATCACTACAAATAGTTATTCCTATGTTTTCTGCTTCTTATCCTTTCCATCGAAGCTGCTAGCTCATGATTTCTCCAGTGTAATCAGATTCTGAAAGGCTGAAAGATGTTTTTTGGCAACACAAGTAGTTTTGTTAATTTTTGATCAATAAATCGTCTATACGCAAAGTTAGATACATCTCTTGACTAAGGAAAAGCCCTACAATAGGATTATTGCGATGCATTCGTCTTTATTATGTCCATATTTTTAAAAAATAGTTAGGGTTCCTATTGTTAGTTGCCGTTTCTTAGCACATTTCAAAAATGTCTAATCCTAACTTGCTTTATGGATCAGAACTTTGAAGTCGAGCATCATTAAGGCAGAATTGAAGTTTGTCAATGTTGAAGCTCCTCAGAAGTGAAATGATTCAGCAGGTTTCGCTATTTGGCCAATACATACTGTTTCACGCCTTCAAACTGTTTGAGTATGCAATCTGGCTTTTTGAAAGTGTTCTTCTCAGGAAGTTACCCTAAAATTCACTGTGGTCCTTTAGGTGTGTCTTCTGCTTCTACACCCCAGAAAAGTCCTAAATGGAGGTGTTATTGAATTACAGAATATAATTATAGATCCAGCCCATATCATATTTCACTGCTTTTGTTTTTCAGAGAATAACTATGTGTCTAGCCAAGCAGAAATATAACTTAGCTGATGATTGCTGGTGTTATTGATTATGTTTTTGATTTTAACAAATGATATGCGGTGCTTCAGCGATTGCTTCAAAAAAATCATTGCAGCCTGATGCTGAAGTTGAAGAGAGCAGTCTTTGTCACTGTAAGTTAAGATTAATTCAATTAATTTGCAAAGATGATCAGTCTGTATAAATCTTCAACTGTGTCGGTTAGACGTCTGGGAGTCATGATGTTAATCAGCCCATGTCCTGTAAAGAAGTGAGAAATGACTTGGAGGCCACTTCTGGTCAACCCATATCCACAAAAAGTAATGAAATGTATTTTATATATTGAGGGAAAATGGGAGTTGTTTATAACCACAAGAACAGTGAGCAAACTGCAATTTAAAGCACAATCACCACATATTTTCCCTCTAATCAGAGGTTAACTACAGAGAATGCAGACCCTGCGGCTGCAGGGGTGCCCAGGAGCTACAGTGGCCCCATAGAGCCATAATTCATGTACAATTTCAATAAATATTGGTCAACCTATAGACATTTTGGGGGCATGAAAGATAATTTGCTGTGGGTCCCAGTAATATCTAGTTAAGCCAATGCCTGTAATGCAGCATTTTTTCCCAGAATTCCAGTGTCGTTGCATTGGCAATGGGGAGTTACAGCTGATGCAAATCCACTCAATGCACCACAGTTTACGCAATGGCGCTCTCATTTCTCTATAAATTGGACTTAATTGCTCGCATTTCTCCATAAATTGGACTTAATTGCTCACATTTCTCTATAAATTGGACTTAATTGCTCGCATTTCTCCATAAACTGGACTTAATTGCTCGCATTTCTCCATAAATTGGACTTAATTGCTCACATTTCTCTATAAATTGGACTTAATTGCTTGCATTTCTCCATAAATTTGACTCAATTGTGTTGAAAGTTTTCAAAGTGCAGTTGGTCATTTCCAGCGTTCAGCATGAGAGTGACACATGTGCCCAAAACTTCAGACACTACTGGACCTGCCGACACACAGAGACTAGGGAACCCAGGAGGCAACGTAGCCTTAATAGCTGCAACTGCGCTTGAATCAGAAAGGGAAGCAGGAAAGATTGAGCAGCGCTAAGCATAAGCACTGTTGGATGCAAGCATAGACACAAAACTGACTGCAGGGAAATTTGCCCTTGCAGTCATAAATGACCCTTCAAGTCTGAAGAGATAATTTAATCGCAAGGCTGGAGATATGACAAATCAACATAAATGTATTTGGTTTCTGTGCAGCCATTCAGCATGCCTCTAAATTATTTACTAATTAGCCATGGAGTATTTGGGTTTGGAATCCAAAATTAAATTTCTACCGCTAGCTGGCAACCCAAAATTTTATTAATTATTCTGTCTGCGTATCCTGATTATAATAAAAGATGTTAAGTGATGTGTTCACAGCAATACAAGAACCATCAGTATTAATTACCATTAGAGATTTCGCACAATCCCTTGCTGATATCACATGCCTCCACCTCTGGGCCCAATGGAGGGTTGGGTCGGACCCTCTGCTCCAACAGGAGTTATGCCACTGAGACCAAAGGTGATTTAAAGGGGTAGTTAAGTTAACTTTATTATGTTATAGAATGGCTAATTCTAATCAACTTTTAAAATGACCTTCATTTATTTATTTTTCTCTTCTTCTGACTCTTCCCAGCTTTCAAATGGGGGTCACTAAAAAAACAAATGCTCTGTAAGGCTACAAATGTATTGTTACCACTCATCTTTCTTTCAGGCCCCCTCCTATTCATAGTCCAGTCTGTTATGCATGGTTGCTAGGGTAATTTTGACCCTAGCAACCAGAGTGCTGAAAATGCAAACTGGAAAGTTGCTGAAAAAAAGCAAACTGATAATACAAAAATTAAAAACAATAGCAAATTGTCTCAGAATATCAATCTCTACATCATACTAAAAGTTAATTTAAAGGTGAACAACCCTTTTAAGGTTACACAGTTACATACCTCTCAACTGTCCCGCTTTTGACAGGTCAACCTGCAGTCCCACATTTGTACTGAAAAGTCACGACTTTCTCTGCACTGAACAGCCAGAAAAAGAAACAAAGTGGGACATTCACTAAGATTCGTAGTTGCGCCGGCGTCCGCTTCGCCGCACTTCGCCGCACTTCAGCAGGCGTATTTTTGCCAGCGCTCAACAAATTCACTAAAATCCAAAGTTGCGCTCAGGGGTAGCGTAAGGTTGGGAAGTTGCACTAGCGTTAATCCGCCTACTACGCTAGCGATGCTTAATTTGCTTACGGCGCCAAATTCAGTTTTCAATGGAGGTATATGTAGCATCACTACACAAGCCTGGGAAACCTTCAAAACATCAAATAAAATTTTTATTTTGCCCTACACATGTGCCCACTGTATAGTTAAGTTGCCATGAGTTAGGAAATGTAGGGGGGAAGGAGGGTAGCCCCAAAAAAATTCTCGATCTTTTTCAGCCTATCACCCATAAAAAATGAAAAACCGACAGCGTTTTTTGGGACTTAGAAAAATGTTTAACTTTTTTTTAAGCAATCCCTATCTACTCTATTGCACTTCGCCTGGTCTGAGGTGGCGAAGGAAGTCTGGCTTAAAAGTTAGCGTTCAGAATCATTCGCGCGTTAGTGAATTTGCGTAGTTACACAAATTCACATAAATGTAAGGCGTAAGGGTGCGAAGTAACACCAGGGAATTTACGGCAGCGTTCGTTAGTGAATCGGTGAATTAACGAATTCATGCTAGTGAATTTGCCCCAAAGTTTCTAACTTAATTGAATTTTGGCAGAGAGCCCAGAACAGCCACCAGGTGCAAATAAGATACTTGGTAACAATTTTGAGACAAGCAAATAAGTAATTGTAACAATTTAGATAAGGAGGTCCCTTGGGAAAAGTTAGACTCAGCTTAAAGGGCAATTCACCTTCATTAGCAAAATTGTAATAACTGAAAAAAACTTTCATAACCTGTCAAATTTTGTAAAATTAACATGGTAATTAGGGGGTGTGGCCACAAAAATGGGCGTGGGCAAAAAATGTTGATGCAAAATGCACGACAAATATTTTTGTCCCTCTTTTGTCCCTCTTTTTATTTCCATAACCTTACAGGTTTATGCAGGTCTACACTCTTCAATAAAGCTACTTCAACAATGCAATTATAGTTGCTTGTTTGGTGGAGCTAGAATAATAAACGGCAACATCAGACTAGATTCCGTGGTTTATTGGATTGTGGCCAGGCCAAAAATCTTATTGAATGTGCTTGGTGTTTCTAAGACACTCTAACAAGTTAAAGGCAAAGCAAACAATTGTATACGCTTATATTACCTCTATAGCCTTGTTTATTTCTTTGCATACGTCTTTTTTTTCATTTTCTACTAGAATAAAACTTCTGTTTTAGGCAGCATTTTATTCTGAAAAAAACGCTATGCACTTCATTGTCCATGGAAGACTCTGCTGAACAGAATTTGCTGCAGAAATGTCTCCCGTGGAACTGCGTAAGCAGTTTATTGCGTGTTCATAGTTCGTATCATGACAATATAAATCCTTGAGGTTTTCTATGAGTCGCCAGCACAATAGGTGACCCATGGCACTTCATTATAGTCTACTGAAAGCTTCCACCGCGCTGAAGCAGAAAGGCAAATGAGTAAGAAATAAGGTCAATGATAAACCTCTGTATAGAATGCTAACCAAATTGCCAGGAAAATGTATAAATAAATATTAGCTAGTTCATTTGAGGTGTTTGTTTTTCATGAATAACATTATGCAGCTTTAGATTCCATTTCATTCGTTCAAAGGGACGTCATTTATAAAAGAGCTGCCGTCCCTCATTTGCTTGTATATATCTACCCTTTTACTTGTATAAATGCATTAGAGCCCCAACTACAGGTAGGGGACCTGTTATCCAGAATGCTCGGGACCTTGGGTTCTCCAGATAATGGATATTTCTGTAATTTGGATCTTCATACCTTAAATCTACTAGAAAATCATGTAAACATTAAATAAACCCAATAGACGGGTTTTGCTTCCACTAAGGATTAATTATATGTTAGTTGGGATCAAGTACAAGTTACTGTTTTATTATTACAGAGAAAAAGGAAATCATTTATAAACATTTAGATTATTTGGATAAAATGGAGTCTATGGGGCAGATTTACAAAAGGGTGAAGTGGGCTTCACTACCGAAAATTTGCCAAAACTACAATTCGCAGGGACGTCATCAATTTTAAAAGGCGTAGAGGACAATTCGCTAGCGAAAGAGCTCTGCTAGCAAAGTTTTGCGCCCTTTTGTCAGGCAAATTTTCGCTCAGGTGAACGATTGCAAATTCAGTGCAAACTTTCCAATACTTTCCCCTTTTCACCACAGACTTCATAAGAAGCTACATCCTCAACAATCTTCTGTCAGTGACATCATATCCTGTATGCCGAAAAGTTATAAAAAAAAAGACAAAACGCTGCCGTTTTTTGAATTATGTTTAAAAGTTGTAACTGTTAAATATATAAATATATATTAACCATTTGAAGCTCATGCCACATTTGTCTAAGGGTGGGCTCATGTCTAGGATGTATACGATGTATACTGTATGTCTTTATTTTGCTTCCTTGGTCATTTTTTATAATAAGTGGCCACTTCAAGCAATTTCACCAACATTCACTAATAAAGACATATTCAGGCCCGGATTTGTGGAAAGGCCACCTAGGCCCGGGCCTAGGGCGCAGGATTTTAGGATGGTGGCATGCTGCCCAACCACACCCACATTGGTCCAAAAACACTGGAATGTGCTGGATTTTTAAACTCATTTTTAACCTTCCCATGCACCAATCCCCATTGATGAAAATTAGCACGAATAAAGGGAAGGCGACAGGGGCGACAAACGGCAGTGGGCCTAGGGGCGCCCATTATGTAAATCCGGCCCTGGACATATTTATGACCTATATGTCCCCGCCATATTTAAATTGACACAATCGTTAACAAAGTTTTGATAGAAAGAAAGTTACACTAGCGAAAACTTCCTTAGAGATATCTATGCTGATGTTCATCTGCTGGGACAAAACTTTGCATTTTGCTGAATACGCGTATTTGCTGCGAATTAACGTCTGATGAAGTTACGAAAAATATGGCAAAGTCTTCCAAGGTGAAAATTCACCCTTTAGTAAATCTGCTCTTATGGGAGCCTTTCTGTAATTTGGAGCTTTCTGGATAACGGGTTTCTGGATAATCTGTACTACATGTACTATGTCATAGACCTTTGGTTTTCTTTGTTAAGAGGGAGACGATATAATCAGTGATGGGTGACTTTGGGTCATTTCGATTCGCCGAAAAACTTCATGAAACAGCACCGGCGTATCGTTTTTGATGCCGGCGTCCGTTTTTGACGCCAGCGTCCATTTTTTGGATGCTGACGTCCGTTTTTTTTTTTTACGCCGGCGAATTTTTGCAGCAGTTTCGGGAATTTATTCGCAGGCAGCGAATTGCGGGAGTTCGGCGCAAATTCGCAAATTCGCCCATCACTAGATATAATTGAAGATAGCAAACTTTTGCTAACTGTTGAGTAAAGTAATATTATGTAATGAATTAGGAGGTGCAAAGCATGCTCTAGGTCTAGTCACCCATAGCAACCAATCAAATGTTTCAAAACAGCAATAAACACTATCTGCTGACTGCTGATTAGTTGCTATGGGTTTCTAGACCTGGAGGTGAACTTTTTATTCTTTAATTCTTTTCATTCTTTCATTCTCAAACATTCTGTGAGAATCTGACGGGATAATT
Source organism: Xenopus petersii (assembly GCA_038501925.1). Classification (NCBI taxonomy): domain Eukaryota; kingdom Metazoa; phylum Chordata; class Amphibia; order Anura; family Pipidae; genus Xenopus; species Xenopus petersii. The sequence goes on from CM076682.1 coordinate 146,570,045, forward strand.
ACACTATTACTCGCTCTCAATCTAATGAGTATATTCATAGTAGGCATCTTATTTACAAAGAAAGTTGCAGCACACCCATTACAACTGGAGGGGGGGGGGGGATATGCAAACAATAGTTCTCTAGAGTACCTGAAATGTGCATTAAAGTCCAATCTTAAATACAGACACATGAAAGAGCAGGTTTTGGCAAAGTGAGTGAATTTTCCTCCTTGTAGTCAAATATTTTAAAACCCAAAAGAAACATCTTGCAAAGCTTGCCAACTCCACGTCAACATGTTGTGCCACTGTCATTAGCAACAGTTTCACTGCATATAAAGCTTCATCCACTTTTCTTGTTGTCATGGCCAACATTATACAGACCGAAACATCTATTCTCAAACTTTAAAGAGCAGCAGTGAGCATCACAGTAGACCGGCAGTCAACCCATTGTCAGTTCTTCTTCATCCATCTTCTTCTTTGAATTCAGTATGTAAGTCTGGTGCAAAAGTTTCATGGACAAATTCCATTGTATTTGCTGGGTGAAGAATTGGATAGACTTTGCACTTCATAGGAAGGAATTGTTCCTAAGAACTCTTAGTATTTGTGTGCTCTTGTATTTTGTTTTGTTCAGTGTTTCTAAAAAAAAAGCCTCTCTCCTAAATTGCACCTTCTGAATGCAGTACTCTGATTTTAATTTTCATGTTGGAAAAACAATTTTCTGCCGGTGAACAATTTGCAGTCATTATCGAGCTTAGTTTAAATAATTTCCTACCCTCACATCTCCACTATTGTGAAGAACTGACAAAAACACAGTTTGAAGAGCTGTGTCCTAATAGCAACCATTTTTGTAAAATTTTACCTAATTTTTTTTTTCTTTTCATTTCAACTTTTTGTTTTACTTTTTCTGAGCAAAACAGCCGACATCATGGCTTTATATGTACAATATGCAGTGGGCTGGACTGGACCAACTGGGGTTGGACTGGACCAACTGGACACTGGGAGAAAACCCAATGGGCCCCCGGCACAAACCTGCTCCCCTCCTTAAATCTTGTGCACTGCCCCCTGACCTCCCCGTCCGGCCTGAATAACAGCCACGAGATGAGGAAATAAGGTATATGTTGATGGGTGGGGGGAGGAGCGGGTTCCAGCTAGGGGCCAAATGATTTGCAGCTGGGGCAGAGGGCCTGGGGATGTGGCTGGGTAGTGGACCAAGAGGGGTTGCAGCTGGGGGGTGTGTGGGGGCCTCTGAAGTTGCAGTCCTGATGGGCCCCAAACCCCCCCCAGTCCAACAGTAAGGGACTTATTTATTAATACACTTTCCCGAAAATTTTGTTTGTGGGAAAAAATCCAAAAAAAATAGTGAAAAATCAGATTTTCATGATTTTTTCAGATTTTTCATCCGATTTTCACCAATTTTTTGGATTTTTCACCCGAAAACAACGAATTTTGCCAGAAAACTCAGAAAACATCAGGGTATTGCCAAAAACCCAGCGCACATCAAAAAATCATTGGACTTATCCCATTGACTTATTTGCAACCTCGACAGGTCTGAGATGCCGGATTTTCAGATTCTGACTTTTCCATCCTTGGGGTTAATAAATTGCGAAAAATGTGTGATTTTTTAAAAGTCCGATTTTATTTTAAAAAAATCACAAATTTTTCGTGATTTTTGCATTCGGAGTTTAGTAAATAACCCCCTTGGTGTTCATAATGTACTATGTAAGGAGCAGCACAGAGGCAGCTTATATTCTATATTTAAATAAAATTGATCTTTTGCAAGATTCCTTGCAAAATATAAGCAAAATGGTTCTCTGAGTTCAAAAAAATAAATCGCACAATCTATGACCCAGTTAAAATAAGCCATATTGTGACCATATTTATCATTCCTAGGTATTAAGTTAAGTCTTGTTCTTTAGCACTTTGCAATGACGTGTTAGCTTTTGTAGACAACTATAATTAATTTTCATCATAAACAAATTGAAATTTTACCTCTTAGTCACATTGTGTGTTCTGAGCTGGTCATTAGTACATATAAACAGCTCTTTAAAACAACATTTAATCAGTGATGAATGAAGACAAAAAAAGACTTGAGGCATTATTGGGACGAGGGGCCCACTAATACCAAGCAAGTAGTAGAGTTGCCAGAAGGGGTTCTTCTATGGGCTCAGAGGACTGATCCTACCCTTGTGCCTATGTTTGACAAATCACAATAATAATAGAACAAGGTGCTCCAGAACAATGTAAATCTCTCACTAGATAGTTGATGTGGTCGAGGCCCCAGACCCCCAGCCAGGACCGCCATCAGAAATCGCAGGGCCCCGTACAACAAAATTTCCAGGGTCCCCTGGGCTGCGCCCACCACAAGCCCCACCTACAGGTCCGCCCTCCCCACCACACAGTAAAAAAACAAAAAAAATATTGGTGGCTAGGGTTCCCACATTTTAATAAAAAATACAAAGATTTTTGTGGTCAGGGCCCCCCATAAAAAAACATTTGTGGCCAGGGCCCCCCCATTAAAAAATATTGGTGGCTAGGGCCCCTTAAACGTCCATGCCTTCTCGAAGTCAGCAGCTCTCAGAAAGATGGGGGTCCCGGCTAATCAAGTAAGTGTGGCTTGGCCGGGGCCCCCCTTACCCCGGGGCCCCCTACAACTCTCCCCCCTGTCCCCACCTGATGGCTGCCCTGCCCCCAGCTTTAGGGACAAACCAGAATATGCAACGTGTAGGGCTATCCAGCACTCAGAGGAATCCACAAGAACAAAATATAGTTTTAAAAAAAGTCTTTATAAATCATAGATAAAAATGTATTCAAATCTCCATATGCCCAAAGTGTTTCATACCTACAGGGGTAACTTTGATTAACAAAGACTTTTTTTTAACTATATTTTGGCCCTGTGCCGGATAGCCCTACTCTTCATCCCATACTGTTTGAGCCCTTACAATTCCCACTGGCACAAGGATGAATGCTAATGATTTATACTATATAAAAGCACTGTGTAAAATGTCAGCACAAAGAAGAATAATTAAGGCAACAATACAATTAATTAGTGGAAACCTTAAATGATATAACAGAAAACTCTGTAGTCCATGTTATGTCTGAATAAAAAATTTAATGGGGTTGAGAAAAAAGGAAAATCACATGACATCAGTTGCAAACCATGTGTTTTTGTCAGATGATAGTTCTAGTGATCATTTAATTACTTGCCATAAACACAACTTCCCTAGAATTGAATAAAAGAAATGCTGCCGTTCTGTTTATGAATTGCTCATTTTCGTAATTCGACTTCCTTCTGTAATTAGTCCCATTCCCCAAACATTTGGGTTTTTTTAGGCTGCTTACATGAGCTTGGTTATATAGCCATACTGTTTGCCTGCCGGTGCAACTGTTCCTAATTACGTCAGATTTATTAAGAGCTTTCCATCATTGGAAAGACATAACAGTTATGTTCGTCCCCCTCTCATGCGATACACACGATAAACAATAACAGAAGTTTCCAGTCTTTCAGGGCCAGCAAAAAGGAGAGCTCTGGCATTGCAGGAAGGCGCCCAACTGCAGCTTTCCAATTGTGTCTGGCTAAAATATCCAGCATTTCACTGTAGGCTTTAGAGTTTCAGTTGTGTTCAAGTATCATTATTATTATTATTATTATTATTATTATTAGTGATGGGCGAATTTTGGGCATTTCGATTCACGGAATAATTCGCAAATTTCCTGCGAAATTCGTGAAACAGTGAAAAATTTACAACGGCATCCTTCTTTTTTTTTTTTTACAACAGCGTCCATTTTTTTTACACGGGCGAATTTCCTTGGCGGTTTTGCGAATTTATTCACCAGCGGGAATTTGCCACGAATTCGTGCCTGGCGAATTAATTCGCCCATCACTAATTATTATTTTATTATTAACAAGTATTTTTAAAGCGCCAGCATATTGCGCAGTGCTCATTTATTTCTATAGTACCAGCAAGTTAGGCAACACTTCACCTGAATTTGTAACAACCAATGGCCTTACAATAAATTACAAAGTTTATAGAATAAAAATGGAATCAGAAGAGCTTAAACTCTGAAGTGACCTTACCCTGCCAGCCTAGTAATACAGTAAGCTAAGGTTCAACTCTGTCAGTTTAATAACATACCATATACCTAAAGTTCCACTCTGGATGCCAAGTAACACAGTACAAATCTAAAGGAACTAGGAATTAGGTTGGTATTTCCCAGTTGCCCAATAATTTGCAGGACATTTCATTGTGTGGAGCTAAACAGAGGCAGAACCTGTAAGTAAGTACAACAATCTTTTTTTAAATCCCTGACTTCTTTCCAGGTAAGTAGAATGGATGGGGGCGAATCATGTATTTGTTGGAGAGTTATGAGACACGGTTACAATTTCCCAAGTCTGACCATTTACTAATGATGTAAGTTGTTGCTGCTGCACCAGCCAGTAAGCTGTTGGACTTGCAACTGGATAACATCAATTTGCTCTTTCTCTTTAGGAGAAATGTAGAACCCTTCGGTGATTGGGCTATAAAATAAAAAGGATTTGCTCTAGTTCTATATTAAAGCTACCAATCAAATGTTGGTTGCATGAAGGCCAGCGTGACATCATTTTGTTACTTTGCAGATTTACTAACGGTCGCTGGCGTAACTTCGCTAGCGAAGGAGATAGACTCTAGCAGTAATTCGCTCTCTTACACCTGGCGAAGTTGCGGATGGATGTAACTACGCAAATTCACTAAGATGAGGATTTTACTGAACGTCACCTCTTGCGCCAGACTTGCTTTCGCCACTTCAGACCAGGCAAAGTACAATAGAGTAGATAAGACTTTCTCCAAAAATAGTTAAAATGCTGGAGACTTTTCATTTTTCAGGGTGATAGGCTGCAAAAGATCATAAATTTTTTCTGGGGTACCCGGCTTCCCCCCCCCCTAAATTTCCTAATATATGGCACATAAACTATACAGTGGGCTCATGTGTAGGACAATATAACAACTCTATTTTCTTTTATTAAGGTTCCCTGGACTTGTGTAGTATAATGTATTTGCTGCAACATATACGTCCATTCAACTTTAGCTATGCTAGACCTACTGTATTATTATTGTTATGTTCTTCTGTGTGGTGGTCATAGTAAATGAACCTTTAAGTCTAGAAGTGTACTCACTCAAAAAACATTTATCCCTCTATTCTGAAGACTCTACTTGGCACCAGTTTGCACAATGCAGCCCTGTCCTTATCGTCTGTCATATGGCTGGAGAGTATTGGCCCAGCCCTGTCTGGTTGTGATGTCATGTAAGAGGACGGGGCATGCTGGCGCATGTCTATAACAAGGCGTGCATGAAGGCAGAAGTGAGGCAGTAGAATGTTCCAGGCAGGATGGACGAAGGCTAATGTTCAGCCCACCCACAGCCCAAAAACATTATGTGCAAGTTGGCCCTGACCCACCCGACCTACAGGCTTTGGGCCAGCCTGCCCATCACTACCAGAAAGACCTACAGCAATTCAGAAAAGTGCAGGACAGGAATCAAGGGTGCAAAATAGTTAGCTCTATACTCACATTTTTTAAACACAGAGTTTATATACAGGGACAACATGAGTTCAAAATTTACATGTCCCATTTCAGCTGTGCTAGTCAGGCCTGGATTTGTGGAAAAGGCCACCAAGGCCTATTTACTCTACTAACTAATCCTGGAAGCTCAGCTCAAAGGTTGGTTAGATTATGTTTTAGGATGTCTTAGATACGTTTAGAACCATTGTTGACTGTTCTCAATACTGGTATTACGAACGCTCGGAATGCTCGGGACCTGGGGTTTTCAGGATAATGGATCTTTCCGTAATTTGGATCTTCAAACCTTAAGTCTACTATAAAATCATGTAGACATTAAGGGGCAGATTCACTTAGGGTCGAATTTCGAAGTTAAAAATACTTCGAAATTCGACCCTCGAATTGAAATCCTTCGACTTCGAATATCGAAGTCGAAGGATTTAGCGCAAATCCTGCGATCGCACGATCAAAGGATTTTTCGTTCGATCGAACGATTAAATCCTTCGAATCGAACGATTCAAAGGATTTTATTTCAACGATCGAAGGAAAATCCTTCGATCAAAAAAAGGTTAGCAAGCCTATGGGGACCTTCCCTATAGGCTAACATTGACTTCGGTAGCTTTTAGCTGCCGAAGTAGGGGGTCGAAGTTTTTTTTAAAGGGCAAGTACTTCGACTATCGAATGGTCGAATAGTCGAACGATTTTTAGTTCGAATCCTTCGATAGTCGTAGTCGAAGGTCGAAGTAGCCCATTCGATGGTCGAAGTACCCAAAAAATACTTCGAAATTCGAAGTATTTTTCATTCGAACCCTTCACTCGAGCTAAGTGAATCGGCCCCTAAATAAACCCAATCGGCTGGTTTTGCTTCCAATAAGGATTAATTATATCTTAGTTGGGATCAAGTACAAGCTACTGTTTTATTATTACAGGAAAAAGGAAATCATTTAAAAAAAATTTGGATTATTTGGATAAAATGGAGTCCATGGGAGACAGGCATTTCATAATTTGGAGATTTCTGGATAATGGGTTTCCGAATAACAGATCCCATAACTGTATAAGAATAGATGTTCATATATCTACCACCGTGTTATGAGGAATTGGGGGCCCTGACCAAAAAAATATGACCACCGACCTAAGTCAGTAAGGATAACACTAAGGGGGTTATTTCTCAAAGTCCGAATTTATCTCAATATTTTCTGCTACAAACTCCGATGAAATCCGCTTTGGTTTTTTTTACGTTTATTTCTTATTACATTTTCATGAATATTTGCTTTACAGGAAAAAGTCAGATTTTCACAAATTTTTCTGTCTTTTTCATCCGATTTTCACAATTTTTTTGTAATATTCACCCGGTAAAACCCCACGGTAATTTTCGGGGTATTGCCCGAAACCCAGAGCACATCAAAAGATCATTGGGACTTCTCCCATTGACTTATATGCAACCTCGACAGGTCTGAGATGCCGAATTTTCAGATGCTGAATTTTCCATCCTCAGGGTTTAATAAATTCCGAAAAATTTGTGATTTTTTTTAAAAGTCAGATTTTATTTTTAAAAAATCACTTACTTTTCGAGATTTTTGCATTCGGGGTTTAGTAAATAACCCCCTAGATATTGTTCAGAGAACTAAACCAGAAGTAGCGGGATTTAGCAAATTTACCCAGTATGGTTGATATTGGCTGCCTCCCTTCATTGCTAATGACACATCACTCACATCCAATTCTAATCTTAAATAAAAAATATTCTGATTAATATATCACTCATACAGATGTCCTTCTCTGTAGGTAAAAGCGTATTTTGTATCTGACTCTACACTCCAATGTCTGCGCTTTATCTTTGCAATTATTGGCAAGCCTGTGCCAAGCAATAAAGGCCTTTCTTCTAGATACAGTCCTGCCCTCATTTTGTTGCTTAATCACATGGGAAGAACGCGGAGCTTGTGGAACAGCGCCATGTGTTCATTAGCATCTAAGCCCGAGCTTGCTGTCACAGTTCTGTTTGGGTATGTATATTTTGTGTCTGGCTGAAAAGCAAGCAAGAAATTGCCCGGCATGACTGAATGAACAATGAATCGAGTCCTTAATGAATTTTAGCTATAGTATGATATTCCATTCCACGTACCTTAAGTCATTAATCATAGTTTTGCCATCAGATCCGTCTGGAGAACAGCTGAGCATTCGGTGCTGTCGCATCAAAGCCAAATGACTAGACATGAAAGATAAGCAAAACACCTAATGACTTTACTATGAATTCGGTATGTTAGCAGCCTTCACCGATTATGGATGACCTTTTTATAAATCACACGCAACGCCCCGGCCCGTCTGACTTTTACAGTCGCCCACAAAGTCAGCGCCAGCCAAGTAGATCTTAACACCTGACAAATAGGAAAATATTGTAAACAATAAATTGATTAAACAAGTGGATTGTTATGATGTGCGTCGCTGTGTCACCTAATGCTTTCTGACATTTAAATGGATATGTAATTGTACCTTTTAACAGTTACACTTTTTTATATTGCTGTTATTGTCAGTAAGTGTTTTTTAGAGAGTGGATGCCAATATACAGTAGCTAAAAATGCCATTTTTTATATGCTAAACTTATTGCAGCAGCTTAAAGTTTCAGCTTGTCAATAGCAGCAATGATCCAGGACTTCAAACTTGTCACAGGGGGTCACCATCTTGGAAAGTGTCTGTGACACTCACATGCTCAGTGGGCTCTGAGCAGCTGTTGAGAAGCTAAGCTTAGGGCTCGTCACTAATTATCCAGCAGAAAATGAGGTTGGTCTGTAATAAAAGCTGATGCTACAGGGCTGATTATTAAATTCTGATGCTAATTGCACTGGTTTCTGTGCTGCCATGTAGTAATTATCTGTATTAATTACTAATCAGCCTTATATTGTGACATTTCTATTCTATGTGTACTGTATATTGTGAGTGGGTCCCTAAGCTCAGTAAGTGACAGCAACACAGAGCATGTGCAGTGAATCAGCAGAAAAGAAGATGGGGAGCTACTGGGGCATCTTTGGAGACACAGATCTTTACTGCTAAAGGGCTGTGGTTGCCCTGCGCTGGTACAGAAGCACAAAACATCATGTACAACATTTCTAGCTACTTCTTTAGTTAAGCTTTAGTTCTCCTTCAAGTAAAGAACTAGACTAAATAATGTTCTAGTATATATATATATATATATATATATATATATATATATATATATATATATATATATATATATATATAAGATCAGCCCAACTGATTTCCATAGCCTCTATTGAAATAATAATACCCTAGGAAGCAATTGTCATGAAAACATGTAAGGATGCTTTTTTGGCTGATCTGAACATGCCATTTAACGTAAGTATCTCTTAGACATGGGGCTTCATCCAGTCAGTCCAAGATTGGGTACATGCTGCAGAGAACAAGGAGAACCACAAAGAGAGCAATATATGCATCAATAGGACATGGCAGGGAAAGGATAGGTTCTTCAATATACTTTTAGGTTAGGGGTCCACTGAGTGAAATTCCTCCCCTTCATATAGGAAGTATAAATATGGTGCTGGTGATAAACCCATGAAATATTCCCATAAAAACAAAACATACAATTCCATTGTTTCCAAATTCTCCAGAAATCATTTTTTATTTGTTTTATTTTACATACCGTATGTCGCTTTAGCATATTCGCTATGACTGACAACATAAAAAGGTTATTGCCAAAATATTCTACTGTGTTTTCCAGTCTTTAAATGCAGTTTTCAAAGCTGACGGTAATTGCAGAAATTTGATGGAAAACGGTGTTCAAGTTAATACACAAAGTCTCTCAATCACAGGACTGAATGTGTCCTTGGGGAACGATCCAGATTCAAATACTCTACATCTATTCTAGTGTTTCAAAGAGTTTTTGGATCCAAGCCATATTTGTGGTACACCAGCATTTGGCCAGGGCTCCCCTAACCTCACAACAAGGTTAGAAATATATCAATGTTTTGAAATCATGCAGCCTGCTATGGTTCCCCGAAAATCATGTTATATAAACATTTACTAATAGCCAGAGACAGTAAGCCAACCTTCTACAGGAATGTACAGGTATCATTATTCAGAATACTCAGGACCTGGGTGTTTCCGGAGGAGGGGTCTTTGCAGAATTTGGATCTCCATACTTTGTCTATTTAAACGTTAACTTTAAAGGGAGTGCTCATCATCAAATTTGCAATTGGTTCTCATTTTTTATTATTTGTGGTTATAAAGTTATTTGGCTTTTTATTCAGCAGCTCTCCAGTTTGCCAATTCAGCAATCTTGTTGCTAGGGTCCTAATCACCTTAGCAACCATGTATTGATTTGAATAAAAGACTGGAATATGAATTGGAGAGGCCTGAAAAGAGGAGTAATAAAAAGTAACAATAACAATACATCTGTAGTCTTGCAGGGCATTTGTTTTAAGATGGGGTCAGTGACCCCCGTTTGAAAGCTGGAAACTGTCAGAACAAGAAGGCAATAATTTAAACATAAAAAAGAAAATAATGAAGGCCATTTGAAAAGTTGCTTAGAATTAGCCATTCTGTAACATACTAAAAGTTAAAAGGATATTGTCATGATTTTTATGATGTATTTTTTATTTCTAATAAAGTTATTTTATGTTATACTGTGCAAATAATTCACTCTACAATACAAAAATTCATTCCTGAACCAGCAAGTGTATTGTAGTTGTAATATTGGTGTGTAGGCGCCACCTCAGGTCATTTTGCCTGGTCATGTGATTTCAGAAAGAGCCAGCACTTTAGGATGGAACTGCTTTCTGGCAGGCTGTTGTTTCTCCTACTCAATGTAACTGAATGTGTCTCAGTGGGACCTGGATTTTAATATTGAGTGCTGTTCGTAGATCTACCAGGCAGCTGTTATCTTGTGTTAGGGAGCTGCTATCTGGTTACCTTCCCGTTGTTCTGTTGTTAGGCTGCTGGGGGGGAGGGGGTGATATCACAACTTGCAGTACAGCAGTAAAGAGTGACTGAAGTTTATCACAGCACAAGTCACATGATTTGGAGCAGCTGGGAAACTGACAATATGTCTAGCCCCATGTCAGATTTCAGTGCAGAATTCTGCTGGAGCAGCAATAGTAACTGATGTGTTTTGAAAAAAAACACGTTTTCTCATGACAGTATCCCTTAACTCAAAGGTGAACCAGCACTATAAAAATCATTTAAACATTAAATAGACCCAATAGAATTATTTTGCTTACAATAAGGATTAATTATATCTTAGTTGAGATAAAGTAGACAGTACTATTTTAATATTACAGAGAAAAATGAAATCATTTTTAAAAATGTGAATTATTTGCTTAAAATGGAGTCTATAGGAGATGGCCTTCCCATAATTTGGAGCTGTATATATAACTATTTTTCCAATCACAGATCCTGTACCTGTAATATTCATCTGAAAGCACAGGACCTGTGGTTTTCCGGATAATGGATCTTTCCGGAATTTGGATCTCCATACCTTAAGTCTATCAAAAAATCGTTTAAACATTAAATAAACCCTATAGGCTAGTTTTTCTTCCAATAAAGACAAATTAAATCTCATTTGGGATCAAGTACAAGGTACTGTTTTGTTATAACAGAGAAAAAGGAAATCATTTTTAAAAATTTCGGATTAAATGGAGTCTATGGGAGATGGCCTTTCTGTAATTCGGAGCTTGGGTTTCCATATAACAGATCCCATACCTGTATAAAGATTTGTCTTATTATTACAGAGGGAAAAAAAGTAAGCGCAGAATTAAGACATTTTTATTTAAACAGGGGCAGATATATTAAGGGTCAAATTTGACTAGGGAACAATCCAAACTCAATTAGAGTTTTTTAAAAAATTCTAATTCGATTTTCAAAATTGATCATACTCTGTAAGAATTCAAATTCGACTATTCGCCACCTAAAACCTGCCGCATTGCTGTATAAGTCAATGGGAGAGGATCAGGGTCAATTTGGAGTTGTTGTTTAACCGTCCTGACATTCTAGAAACAACTCGAATCGAGTTTGATCCAATTTGAATTGAATTCGATTCGAGTTTTCCTGAATTTGTCAGACTTTTATAGATTCGTTAATTAACCCTCGATATTCGACTGCCGAATGTAAATCCTTCGACTTTGAATATCGAAGTCGAAGGATTTAGCGATATTCCTACGATCGAACGATCTAAGGAATAATCGTTAATCGTTAATAAACGATTCGAAGGATTTTAATCCATCGATCGAAGGATTTTCCTTCAATCAGAAAATTGTTAGGAAGCCTAAGGGGACCTTCCCCATAGGCTAACATTGGCCTCGGTAGGTTTTAGGTGGCGAACTAGGGGGTCGAAGTAAGAGACAGTACTTCGACTATCGAATAGTCGAACGATTTTTAGTTCGAATCGTTTGATCCGAAGTCGAAAGGTCGAAGGTCGAAGTAGCCCATTCGATGGTCGAAGTAGCCAAAAAAAAATTTGAAATTCGAAGTTTTTTTCCTCTATTCCTGCACTCGAGCTAAGTAAATGGGCCCCTAAAAAACTCACATGAATTCGAAATTTTACCCTTGATAAATATGCTTTCCCGACAAACAGCATTGCCATTTTTTTGGAACTTTTTGGACAAGGCGTTTCACACCTGTATATACAGCATTCTCTTCAGTTCATGAGTTTGTATTGTATTATATCCTATATGAATTGTATGGGATGACGAACCCACGCACACACACTCCCCAGTCCATTTTAGCTTTTATTCTTCCAAAGCCTGTGGGAAGAGAACATTTTGGTTCACGCTGTACCTAGCTTTACTTTAAAGACAGTACATTCTATAGCCATAGACCACACACTTATTATGCCACTCGACTGTACCCATACACAGAACCGCCATAAAAGCAGCTTTTGTTAATGTAGGAATGAAAAATCAGGAAACTGCATTAGCTGTCAAGAATATTACAGAGGACGGGGGCACTCACGCTATTGTGAAGGAGGACAGATCTGACATGGAGGCACATGGTAATGCATTTTCAAGGTTGTTGTGAGTAAAGTGACGTTCGGCTGTGTGTGCTCCCATTTGTTAGAGCTGAATATTGTCTGACGTTCATTCAGCTTCTGTCTTATCCATTCTCAACACACTTTAACCTTTTTCGGGTGAATAAAAGTCCTTTCCTCAACAGAAAAGTTTTAATTCCAAAAGCTGGAAATGGAGTAATTAAATCTACCAGAGATGAAGGACATGGAGGCAGATTTCTTCATGGGCGAAAATTCGCCAGCGACTGCTTCGCATCCATCGCAACACTTCGCCAGTCGCTCAAACAATGCTCATTTACTAAAATGTGAAGTTGCGTCCTGGGCGTCAGATGGTGGCGAATTTTCACTCGCGGTATTGGGAGCAAATCCAAGCGAAGAAGCGCTAGCGTTCAATTCTATAATTCAATAACTTCCCTAGAGGTTAATTTGCATACAGCGGGAAATTTAAAGTTGAATGCACGTCTTTATGTTACATGCTGTATTTAATACATTACATTTACACTGATAACTACACATGCCAAGGGAACCTTAATAATGTCAATTGAGTTGTTATAATGCCCTATACAAAAGCCCAGTCTAAAATAATGTATAAAATGTATGGGGAAAACCGGTTACACAAACAAAAAAATGTAAACACTTTTGCAGCCCTGAAAAAAGGAAAAGACGTCGGTGTTTTTTGGACTTAGAAGTTTTTCCACTCCAAAAATATGATGTAAGTAACTGAAGATTGAGGAAGATCTATTCACTCCATTGCACTTCGCCTGGTCTGAGCTGGCGAAGGCAAGTCTGGCGAAAGAGGTGACGTTCAGTAAAATGTACATTTTAGTGAATTTGCAGAGTAATGTTTAGTGATGGGCGAATTTATTTACCAGGCGCGAATTTCATGGAAAATTCCCACAATTCGACGCCAGCGCCGTTACGCAAATTTATAGCTGTTTCGCGAATTTCGCTGGAAATTCGCACATTTTTCGGTGAAACGCCCCAAATTCGTCCGTCACTAATGTCTATTCGCCAGAGCGAAAAGACGCCTGACGTTAGAGTGCGAATCACCGCTAGCATATATCTCCTTTGCTAGTGAAGTGACACCTACGCCTGTTAGTAAATTGGCAAAGTCCCTGAAAGCAGTAACGCTGGCGAATTGACGCTAGCGCTAGCCACTTCACCCTCGAGTAATTCTGCCCCATGGCGTGCAAACATTCCCCTAATTGGTTCCATCATTTTGACCACTTTTCAGTTTCAGAACAGATCATGTGATGATCACACAATTCAATAGATACTTCCTTCCCTCTCTATCATTTGCCACTCTATGCTCTGGAGGAGGAGTCCCCAACCTTTTTTACCTGTGTACAACATTCAATTGTAAAAACAGTTGGGGAGCAACAAAAGCATGAAAAAAAGTTCCACAGGGCGCCAAATAAGGGCTGTGATTGGCTATTTGGTAGCCCCTATGTGGACTGGCAGACTACAGGAGGTTCTGTTTGGCAATACACATGGGCGCAAATTCACTAAGCACCGAAGCGCCGAACGCTAGTGTTAATTCGCTAGCGTTTGGTATTTTCGCTACTGTGCAGATTCACTAACGAACGCTGGCGTAGTTTCGCTAGTGTTACTTCGCATCCTTACGCCAGGCAAATTTTCGCTAGCGATGTAACTACGCAAATTCACTAACTTGCGCAGTGTACTGAACGCTACCTTTTACGCTAGACTTCCTTCCCACCTCAGACCTGGCGAAGCACAATAGAGTAGATAGGGATTGTTTCAAAAAAAGTCAAATTTTTTTCGAAGTCCCAAAAAACGCTGGCGTGTTTGCTACATGATGGGTGATAGGCTGAAAAAGATCGAAATTTTTTTTGGGGCTCCCCTCCTTCCCCCCTACATTTCCTGACTCATGGCAACTTACCTAGACAGTAGGCACATGTGTAGGGCAAAATAACATTTTTATTTGCTGATTTGAAGGTTTTCTAGGCATTTGTAGTGCTGATACGTATTCCTCCATTGAAATTTGAATTTCACGCCGTATTCAAATTAGCCTTTGCTAGCGTAACTTCACTTTACATAGTGAATCAATGCTAGCGCAAATTCACAACCTTACACTACCCCTGTGCGCAACTTCGGATTTTAGTGAATTTGCGGAGCGCTGGCGAAACTACGCCTGGCGAAGTGCGGCAAAGAGCGGCGAAGTTGCGCCTGGCGCAACTTCGCATCTTAGTGAATTTGCCCCATGGTTTCTATGCAAGTAAAACTTGCCTCCAAGCCTGGAATTCAAAAATAAGCTCCTGCTTTGAGGCCACTGGGAGAAACAGGCAAGTGGTTGGTGAGAAGCATGTTGCTTGTGAGCCACTAGTTGGGGATCACTGCTCTACAGGGTTCGAAGGGTAAATATATTTGGCCTGTGTCTATTTCATCTCCAGGGGGAGTTATTAGTAGAACTAAAATACTGTACCTAACAAATGTGTTACATCGGAAAAATATCTTTACTGTATTTTATTTTTCATGCTCATTAAGTTTATGTAACATAGACGAGGCCTAATTTCGAATGTTGACTAAAATCATTTTATTATTTTCTACCAAGAATTATGTCCAAATGTCTTTGAAGAGTTTCATATATCCAGGTCATGATATCCAGTATCTAGTAGAATAAAGTCAAAGGCAAGCAGACATTTAGAGCACCCTGTTAGCACACAGTATCTAGAAAGCTCCAAATTACCGGATGCCCAAATATTCCATTTTAATCAAATCATTTTTAAAAATCATCTCCTTTTTCTCTGTAATAGTAAAACTGTACATTGTATTTTATCCCAAGGTGTAATGTATCTTTATTGAAGTAAAAACCAGCCTATTGGGTTTATTTAAAGTTTAAATTGTTTTTAGTAGACTAAAGGAATGGAGAAAACTCCAGGTCTCAAGCATTCTCGATAACAGGTTCCATATCATACCCTGCCAAGTTGTGCCATGAAAATGATATCCATAGACTCAAATGGGTGAAAAAAATTGTCGTGTCACAAAAAAATTTGTTGCGCCGCCTTACACATCAAAAAAAAATGTTGTCGTGCATAAAATGCATTTTGGCAAATTTACTCTTGCACATTGCAGAGTAAAGAAACCCTTTATAACATGTTCATAGCTCTGATTGGTATATATAATGAATTACGGACATTCTTTATGTGGCAGATTTACTAAAGAGTGAAGTGGCTAACTTTAGCGACTTTTCACCAGCGTTGCCACCCGCAGGGACATCACAAATTTACTAACAGGGGCAGGCGCCAATTCGCTTGCGAACAGGACTGTCACTAGCATTCATTCGCATTCTATCGCCAGGCGACTTTTCGCTCTGGCGAACGGACATTACTCAGCAAATTCACTAGATCTTCCTCAATATTCGGTCACTTACTTTATATCCTGTGAGCCAAAGTCCAAAAACACTGGTGACTTTTCTTTTTTTTAAAGCAGAATTGCCTGCAAAAGTCCTGACTTAACTTTTTTTGGCTGAAAAACTTGTGTAGAGCATTGTATTAACTCTCTTGTCTTTATTATAGTTCTCTGGGCATGTATAAATTAAAAAAGTTGTAACTTCAAGCATTTGCACCAACATTTATAATAAAGACGTCCATACAACTTTAAATTACCGCCCTATGCAAACTGACCTAAGTGCAAGATCAATAGCGAATTTACACTAGGCACAAACGAACGCAAGTGTATCTTCGCTATGAAATGCTTGCACTACCGAAGTACTGCTAGCAAAGTGATGGTCGAATTTATTGACCAGTAGTGATGGTCGAATTTATTGACCAGGCGCTAATTTCCGTGTTTTCGCTGAGGGCAAATTAATTTGCAAAATTGTCGTGACAATTCGCCCGTGAATTTTCAATGGCATCAAAATATATTTGATGCTGGTGACAATTCTGACGCCGGACGACAATTCTAGGTGCCCATTGACGCCGGAGTCAAAAATATTTTGACGCCAGCGTCAGAATTCACTGGAAATTCACAAATTTTTCAGCGAAACAAAGGGGAGATATTCAGCAATCACTAGTCGCCAGCATTCGGCCCCAAGGACGAAACTCCGCATATTATTGAATTGGAATAGTATTATCACATTTATGCCTGGCAAAGTGTTGCGATGAGTGCAAAACAGACACTGGCAAAAATTCACTGCTTAGTAAATCTGCCCCATAGTGCCAAAAATAAGAATGCAAAAAAGACATGATTCCCTAAATTTCTACCCACAATGCAGCTTTTCCGGCAGCATTTCAAAGCAATAAAGTCTGAGTTTCTTTAAAACTTTGCATGCACCATGGAATGCAAGCTAGGCACAAATATCGGAGCAAAACTAGAGCTTATTTGTAGATATTAAAGAAGTTGTGCCATTATTATTGCCATTATTATTACAGAAATCGTGGGTTTGGGACATGACTATATACTTAAATCCCATTCACATTCACACAGTTACATCATCCTAAAATAACTAATGATATTTCCTATCTGATCAATGACAGGTGTAATGGGCTTATTTACATTAGATAGAAGAAAACAGGCACAAGTGCTTTATGTATGGCATTTTGAAATGAACAAGCTTGAGCACATTGGGAACCTAGTACAAAATGATATACCCTGTAAGTACACGTTATCCAGAAAGCTCCAAATTACAGGACGCCCATATCCCATAGACTCCATTTTAATCAAATAATTCAGATTTTTAAAACTATTTCCTTTTTCGCTGTAATAATTAAACAGTACCTTGTACTTAATTCCAACTGAAATATAATTAATCTTTATTGGAGGCAAAACAATCCTATTGGGTTAATTCATGTTTATATAATATTTCAGTTGACTTGAAGTATGGACTTCCAAATTACGGAAAGACCCTTCGTTTTATCCAAATAATCCAAATTTTTAAAAAATATTTCCATTTTCTCTGTATTAATAAAATAATACCTTGTACTTGATCCCAACTAAGATATAATTAATCCTTATTGGAGGCAAACCCAGCCTATTGGGTTAATTTAATGTTTCCATGATTTTCTAGGAGACTTAGGAGCCCATTTACTTAGCTTGAGTGAAGGAATAGAGGAAAAAAAACTTTGAATTTCGAATGTTTTTTTTGGCTACTTCGACCATCGAATGGGCTACTTCGACCTTCGACTTCGAATCGAACGATTCAAACTAAAAATCATTTAACTATTCGACCATTCGATAGTCGAAGTACTGTCTCTTTAAAAAAAAACTTCGACCCCCTAGTTCGCCAGCTAAAAGCTACCAAAGTCAATGTTAGCCTATGGGGAAGGTCCCCATAGGCTTAGCTATCTTTTTTTGGTCGAACAAAAATCGTTAGATCGATTGATTAAAATCCTTCGAATCGTATGATTCGAAGGATTTAATCGTTCAATCGAAAAAAAATTTTGTTAGATCGAACAAATAGCGCTAAATCCTTCAACTTCGATATTCGAAGTCGAAGAATTTAACTTTGACAGTCGAATATCGAGGGTTAATTAACCCTCGATATTTGACCATAAGTAAATTTGCCCCTTAAGGTATGAAGATCTAAATTTCAGAAAGATCCGTTATCCACAAAACCCCAGGTCCCGAGCATTTTGGATAACAGGTCCCATACCTGTATTTGCTGTCAATATGCATTTAATGAAAATTATGGGAGAGAGAATTATAGAATGCAACTATAACATTTATTTATGCTGATTTCTTACCCAAGACACAAGTAACTACTAGTGATGGGCGAATTTATTTGCCTGGCACAAATTTGCGGTGAATTTCCGCGTTTCGCTGCCGGCAAATACATTTTGTTGGTGGCGTCAAAATTAGCATTTCGCTAATTTTCCGCCCATTTCACGAATTTCGCTGGTAATTCGCAAAATTCATGGCGAAGCAAAAAAGGACAAATTGGCCCATCACTAGCAACTACCAAGACATACCAATAGGGCTTGTATTGATATTGCATCCTCCTTATTCTTTTTATTTATGAACTACCGATGGAACATTATTATGTTTAGCATTACTCCCAGCCCTGTGAGATATTAAGAGGTATATATGATTTAAACACGACCCTTAATGACCCTAATTGTTGTCTGTGTTTCACATATACATGGAAGGAGGAGCTCATTATACAGAGAGGTCTAATTGGGGAATTCAAATTTATTAGCTATGCTCTCCCCTCCCCGCAATTGCTCTGCTAATAAGAATACTAAATCATGGGGAAACCAGGGGACACTTCTACAAAATCCATGAATTGCACTGATTGCATTTAAATGAATATGTTCAATCAGTGTAACCTGCCACTTGAGCGTCCTTGCCATTTCAAGTGATCTGAAAATCTTATCTGAAGAACCAAGGAGGTGGGATTGAACTCAAAATGAAAGTTCTATCAGTATTACTGCTCTACATAGTTTGGAACAACAATACCCAAACCAACAGATGTGTTTTAAATAAATATAGGCAGAAAGCATTTTCAACAAGCTCTGGATATTTTGAAAGAAGGTGTAAATTACCCCTTTAGCAGCTCCAGATACTGGGATTTGTTATTATTATCCAAAGGGAATTCTGGGGGAAAGATATAAATTAGAGGCTACTGTTCCTGACATGCAAAGCAAAACAGGTAATCACTCAGATGACTGCAAATATAAATCTCGGTTGTGAAGCGTCTTGCTGAGTTCAGTCCATAGAGAACTTTTGGTTGGGATCCTGTGATTAAGATGAAGGTTAGTACAGTACATCATTTCTATTGAACAGCTATACAGAATATCTACTCTGCTTATGAAAGGCAAACAACTATATAAAAGCATATTTTTCATCATAGCAAGAGGCTAGTTGGCTTTTAGTTGTAGATAGGACGTGGCTTATTTCTGTAGGCAGTGTTAATGACTTACTCTTAAAGAGTGATAGTAATCATTAAGGGCGTAACAGTAAAGAGAACACACTCATGGCTATTGATGCACCCAGATGTATAAGGAATAAATATATTGCTCTCCCAATGTATTGGCTAGCCAAATCTGGCAATATAAAGAGATTGGGATCCTCCCGGACAGTGTGGTACAACGTGTAGGTAGGGGGATTTGATGAGAGAGGGGGCAGCGGTATCTGATAAGCAAGTCGGGTAGGAAGTGATGTCACACAGGAAGTAATGCATACCAGCCATTTTCATTCAGCCACAGCAGAGTACCTCCTACCCACCCTTAAGTAGTTACAGGTTGTGGTATGTTACATTTTAGGTTGAGGTATGTATTTGATCCATCAAAGCAGTGGGGAATAGTGATGAGCCAATTTTTTGCAAAGGTTTGCTGCAAAAATAAAGCCCATAGACTCTAATGGGTGAAAAAAAATGTCGTCCACCGAAAATCTGTTGTGCAATTTGTCGCGCGTCAAAAAAGAATTGTCACCCATAGATAGACCAATGCATTTTGGCGATTTTTTTTCTAATTTTTAGCGGAACGGGTCAGATTCATCCATCACTAGTGGGAAATGCTTGCCAGTTGGGAAGCTGAGGCCCCGGTGTATATATTGTGAGCTAGCCGACTGGTAGTGAGTACAACTCTAGTGGGCATATGTCCCACAAGAGATGATAACCAGTTTCCTGTTCCCACTTGCCCACCTGACTCCTTCTGTGTAGGTGACATGATAGGTAGCCCTCAGTTTTGGTTGTGATGGTTTATTGTGGCAAGCATTCAATGGTGTGGTTAGTAAAGTCATATATTTATATATATATATATATATATATATCTCAATACATACTGTATATATTTGGATTATAATGTGTTAAATTGCACTTTATTAGTATTTCTCACAATAAAAAATTGTTATTTAACCTATGGCCTTTCAATCCCAAACCTGGTGTCCCTGTCACATTGCAAGATGATCATATATCTTACTAAGTATATATGCTATGGCAGGCCATAGAAGGGGAATGGATATTATGGGTAGAGGTAAGGAGCTGATACAAAGATTCCCGGAATTCCAGAATAAGCAACTGGACGGCACTTCTGGTAAAAAAGGTTTATTGCAGCAGGCTGCTGATACACCAACGCATTTCGGGAACAAATCCCATAATCATATGCTTACAAAGATTCCCCTTTCACCCCGTTGATGTTGCCCAAGTGATACATTTAAGTTAACACCTAGCTGATCAATGAAAAGGAAATTCAGGATGATTGAGGGCCATGACTGATGCAAGTACAAAGTAATTGATGGAGTGGGACCTACAGTATATCTAACCACCTCCACATTAGGATCCACAATAATGGCTTAGGTGTATCATCATCATCATCATCATCATTTATTTATATAGCGCTGTCAAGATACGCAGTGCTTTACTGCAGTTATAGCAAACAGGGAATAAATGGTGGATAACAGACAAGGATTACAGAATACAATAGGGTTTACAAACTAAAAGATTAGGGTACAATTGAGACATTAGGATTGTATAAACAATTTATCATTTTTGATACAGCAATGATTAATTAAGGTACATCGAATAGGCCTCTTTAAACAGATGGGTCTTTAAGGAGCGCTTGAAAGTTTGGAAGGAAGGAGAAAGTCTGACAGCTTGTGGCAGAGAATTCCAGAGAAAAGCAGAAGCCCAAGAGAAGTCTTGTAGACGAGAATGGGCAGAAGTGACCAGAGGAGAAGTGAGGCGAAGATCAGATCTAAACAACTTCCTGATTTGTTGACCACCTACATGACACACTTTGACCAATTTATGTGTCCAGAAGATCAAAACAACCACAGTTTATTCAGAATTTTCATGAACACTGGCTATATTTATGCACAGTAATAAATAAGTTATTACTGAGGGGGAGATTTGCCAAGCATGAAAAGATAAAAGTAAATCGGAATGTAAATGAATGTGCTGTATAATGTTATAAATTGTATCAACATTAATTTAATGTAATAAGTTGAGTTTACATTGACAATTGGGGACGTGGGATAGAAGATTTTTTCTGCTTTATATATGGAATGTGACCCCAGGGGACGGCTATTGCTTATGTGGGACAGGTGGTTTCTTCTTTATATTTGGAATGTGACCCCAGGGGGTAACCGTATGGAATGCAAAATGGCTGTTGTGGGAGGAATTCATCCCTTCATCAAAATAAATCACAAAATCTCTTTTGGATTACAAGGTCTTATAATGCAATTGAGTCATGGTGGTAATTTAAACCTCTTTCTCTTTGATGTATTTTCATAAAGAGTACAGAAAAATTCAGCAGATAATTATAGTTGTTTTTAAGTAAAGTAATAAAATCCCAAATTTTTTTTGGTCACTTTTAGAAATAATATAATTTGAAATAACATTTTACCTTAAAAATTTGTGATGTGATTTATGTGGATGACCTTTTCTTCTTCTTCTTCTTCTTCTTTTCTTCTTCTCCTTCTTTTTCTTCTTCCTCTTCTTTTACCGGTTCTTCTGTAATTGGGTTCCTAAATGTACCCCATAATTAAGGTGAAGTCTGATCAATGATTTTCCATTAAGTAGAATATGCTGAATCAAATCAACTTTTTGGTGAGCTGAAATTCTATGAGCCGTTGCAGCTGTTGTCTCTGTAACCACATTTGTAATTTGTTTTTTTCATCTCCCGATTGTTCTATTGCTGATTTGCCTAAAGTGATACTTTTTGAATTACAGCACATTCCTTCAAAATTGCTTTTATACATTTGAACTGCCATATTGTTACCTTGGCTAAGGAGCCAATACTTCCGGAACAAGTCAGTGGCTTATTGACCCATGTATAGCTGAAGATCAGATCAATATCAATTCGATTTTCCAATCTGATAAGGACTGCATCAAAGTGTTGATGAAGTCCTCATCTGTTGGGCCTGTAGGCTCTCCCGAAATGATCTAATTGTTGGCGCCATGTCATCATTTTGAAAGATACATTTGGCCCAGTGTGTAGGTGTCAAAATCGTTTGGCAACCTTGCAATGTATGGGCAGCAGTGATGGGCGAATTTGTCCAGTTTCGCTTTGCCACGAAATTTGTGAAATGGGTGAAAAATTCGCAAAGCTGGCGTCAATTACATCACCAGCATAAAAAAACTTTAATAAATTCACTGGCGGCAAAACGCAGAAATTCGCTGCGTATTCGTGCCTGGCAAATAATTTCGCACATCACTAATGACCAGCTTTAGATATTGTCAACCACAGTAAACCTTCAGCTGAAAATAATTAGGGTAGGATAGTGAATGCTTCAGGCAACTCATTCTATACTTGATTTACCCCTACACGCAATGTATTTCAGGGACAATAAATATACCATAAACCCTACTTATAAACACACCATAATGTTGTGTGGTCCATAAAGCCTACTAATTGGATTTCTCAGTCAGCACCTATGCCTCCCAGCTCTTAGGATCTGATGCACGTCCAGCGGTTTCCACCATATATCCGTTTACTCACAATTTGCAGATATCGACAGCACCAGGCATGGATCGCTTTGTTTTAAAATGCCTTTATTGAGACATGGGTTCCTGACCCCAATACACTTGGCAACGTTTCAGACCGCCATCGGCTTGATAAAAGTCAGGAACCCATGTCTCAATAAAGGCATTTTAAAACAATGCGATCCATGGCTGGTGCTGTCGATATCTGAGGCTTGATAAAAGACAGATGGCGGTCTGAAACTTTGCCAAGTGTATTGGGGTCAGGAACCCATGTCTCAATAAAGGCATTTTAAAACAAAGCGATCCATGGCTGGTGCTGTCGTTATCTGCAAACCATAAAGCCTACTATACCAGTACACTGGGCATTACTCAACACATTATGGCACTTCCCAGGGATTCAAGGAATACTGGACTAAAGTAGTTGTCCATTTTTCCCAAGACATGTAAACCCAAATCTGCCTAAACACAAAGTGTGTTTAAAGAACATTGATATTAAATCCTCAGCCCTCGACCTCTACAGTAGGTTCTTCTGGTCATGAAAGTCCTATTCCAAACCATAAGGCTTTAAACACTCAACTGGCAAAAACCAACACCCCTAACTCTTCAAGGCTGACTTAGAACATATTCACCTTTATAAACATGTTGTAAAAATGAGAACATATTCACCTTTAATGATTGCATTGTTTTTTTAAATATTAAGGGGCCGATTCACTAAATTTGAGTGAATTCGAGTGAAGGATTTGAATTTAAAAAACGTCGAATTTCGAAGTGTTTTTTTGGCTACTTCGACCATCGAATGGGCTACTTCGACCTTCGACTACGACTATCGAACGATTCGAACTAAAAATCGTTCGACTATTCGACCATTCGATAGTCGAAGTACTGTCTCTTTAAAAAAACAATTCGACCCCCTAGTTCGGCAGCTAAAAGCTACCGAAATCAATGTTAGCCTATGGGGAAGGTCCCCATAGGCTTGCCTAAGTTTTTTTCATCGAAGGATATTCATTCGATCGTTGAATTAAAATCCTTCGAATCGTTCGATTTGAAGGATTTAATTGTTCGATCGAATGAATAATCCTTCGATCGATCGATCTAATTCCCTGTGCTAAATCCTTCGAATTTGATATTCGAATTCGAAGGATTTCAATTCCTAGTCGAATATTGAGGGTTAATTAACCCTCGATATTCGACCATTGGTGAATCGGCCCCCAAATGTTTACCTGGTTTGTGCAACTAGCAATGAGCGACTCTGTCCGCAAACCGTGAAAAAATCTTGAAATGCATTGAAGTCAATAGGCAACAATTTTTTTACTAGTGCAACTTTTTTTCTCACTCCAAACGCATTAAAGTCAATGGGCGTTTTTTTTTTTTTTTGCAGTGACTTTTTTGTCTTTGCAGCTTTCTTTGTCCAAATGCATTAAAGTCAATCAGCGTTTTTTCTTGCGATTACTTTTTTCTCTCAGTGACTTTTTTGTCTTGACAACTTTTTTGTTTCTGAAAATCCATGGCTGGTGAAGAAATTAGTTTATCACTATGTGCAACGTATTTTTTAGTGAATACCTGTATTTATCAGTTTGTCAATCTCTACCTACAATATTTCATTTGTGCGAGTTGTATTATTATTGTACCCCCCACATAAATAGAAAAGTAAAAGATCTTTCATTGCAAGAAAGCATTCTAAAAAGGGCAGCATATAATTTTTCACTCATTTCTTCTATTTGTAAAATTGGCTCTGTGGGATGCAGAGCATTATTTTTTTCGAGTGAATTGCCATTATATTTTTATTTTAAAAATTTCAGATCCTGGAATAGAGTGCTCAGGCAACTTCTGCTGATTATTCTAAATTTGCACTTCTTGAAACGTTCTGCAGGAAAGTTTAAATGTAAGCATTTGGAATATTACATGAAGTCATCTCTAATAAACTTCCTTGTCTATGAATGCCCCAACAGTGGAGAGGAGGTTGCTGCAAAAATTCAGTCTTCGTTATTTGCAGTTTATAATTGCTGGCAGATGAGACTTTATGCAAAACTGTGTGTGAATTATGCAAAGTTGGGAGGTGCTACTGAAAGCTAAAAATGACTCACTCCTGTTTGTTGACTTATTGAACTTATTGACTGTAATAGATAAATGTGAATTTTGACCAACAAAAATAAACTCAAATTTTCATGGAAAACACTATATGATCCTTAAAAAAGGAGGAAAGCTACTGAGGCAGATTAATCCCAATAATAAGCCGCAATAGTGCAAGCTATAACACTATATTTATTCTGCAGAATGCTTTACCATACCTGAATAAACAGCTTTAGAAGATCTCTGTTTGTTTAGGATAGCAGCTGCCATATTAGCTTGGTGTGACATCACTTCCTGCCTGAGTCTCTCCTTGCTCACTCATAGCTCTGGGCTCAGATTACAGCATTGAGGGGAGGATGGAGGGGGGAAAGGGAGGGGGAGAGGGAGAGAGGAGCAAACCGAGAATTCTCAAGCCCTAGCCCTGGAGGTTTAAGCTGAAAACAGGAAGTCTGATACAGAAGCCCATGTGTACACAATAGAAGGAAAGAAATGTGGTGTTTCTTTTGACAGAGGACTCAGAGCAGCATTACTTTGAGGGTTTACTGGTGTATTTATATAGACCTTTCTGATAAAGATTACTTGGTTTTAACCTTTCTTTCACCTTTAATAAATCTGCCCCTAAATCATAGCATTTTCACTTTAGGCCAATTATTTGGTATCATTAATCACAAAATAATTATGTTTGCAGAATTATGTTTCGTACAGATGTTTTGTTATACCTGCAGCAGTTATGGCTTTATTCCACAGTTTGCATGATTTATTTCTGAATATTCATGCATACATATTGTCAGAGTATGCACCCTTGGTCACTAATACTAGTGCTGGGTAAACAGTAAAACGTACCTATTGAATGTACAAAAGAGGAGGCCAAAGGCGGCTGCTACAAGCGGAAGCACAAGCCGAGACCAGGGTGCTTGGCATCGGTTCTGGGTTTTGGGTGCCAACCGTGACACAGGGGGTGCACTCAGGTGCTTTAGAGAAAATGCCCTATGCCATGAGCCTAACAATCGGGTTCTACTGATAGCAATATTTTTCTTTGCACTTAACATCCTTTTTTTTATTTCTTTTCATTAGGGATGGGTGAATTTTTTCGCCTTGTTTGCTGCGGAAATGATGCCCATAGACTTGTATGGCGGCGAGCATCCAAAAAAAAAAAAAAAGACGTGCATCAAAACATTTTTGCCGTCCATAGACTTTAATGGGCATCGTCGTCATTTCGCTGGCGGCAAATTTTTGGCAAAACGGGTCAAATTCGCCCATCCCTACGTTTCATATTTTCTAAAGCCTACCAGAACTATACAAGAGCTATAGCTTACAAGAACCATATAAGAACTATAGCCTACAAGGACTATACAAGCACTATAGCCTTCAAAAGCTAAAAAAGAAATATAGTCTACAAGCTATACAAAACAAGAAGTATACAAGAATTGTAACCTACAGGAACTGTAGCCTACAAGTGCTATAGCCAACAAGAAGTATACAAGTGCTGTAGCCTACAAAAGCTCTGCAAGAATGATAGCTTACAAGAACTATAGCCTACAAGAACTATAGTCTACAAGAGCTATAGCTTACAAGAAGCCTACAAGTATTGTAGCCTACAAGAGTTCTACATGAACTATAGCCCTCAAGAGCTATAGCCTACAAGACGTATACAAGAACTGTAGCATAAAAAAGCTCTGCAAGAAGTAAAACCAACAAAACAAAAGCCTACAGGAAGTGTACAAGAACTATAGCCTACAAAAGCTCTGCAAGATCTATAACCTAACAAGAAATATAGCCTACAAGAGCTTTACAAGAGCTGTATTCTACAAGAAATATACAAGAACTGTAGCCTACAAGAGCTCTACAAACATTATTGCATACAAGAGCTATAGCCATCAAGAAGTATACAAGAGCTGTAGCCTACAAAAACCTCTGCAAGAACTATAGCCTACAAAAACTATAGCCTAAAAAAAACTATACAAGAACTGTAACCTAAAGAATGACTGTAAATTGCTGGAGGGATTATGGCAATGTGTAATCATTTTAATAATATATTTGTATCTTGTACATTTCACGTGAATCTTTGACTTTGTTTTTATTCTCAATGTTACCAGGTGCATTCTTATTAGCTAATTGTCCCTATTGTCTGACTTTCACTTCCTTCTCTCAGTGCCCAGACAAGAATCAAAACACAGAGAGACTTATGGCTGTACAACTCCCTCGACTTTACTGACTTTCCTTTTCTTCTCTATGTTTTTTATAAAATGCTTTCTGCATCTTAGTCTCGCTAGACAATGGAGAAATTCTGCTGTAGGGCAAGCAGGAATAATTAAGGGGGATATCCAGCTGGCAGTAAATGTCTTCCCTATTCTCCAAGCATGTCAGACATACCTTTATTAACTCTGACATGGTCTTTGTTTAGTTTCCTGAACTAACAAATTAACTCTGTGGCGACACGACTTCCCACTGACCACCTAATGAAAGAAAAGCAGCAAAAAGCCAGTAAAAGTGCTATTTAAAATACAAGGTTTGGGAAGGCAAATGGAGGTTCATTAATGCACTTTTCTTTTTTTGAACAGTTGAACAGAGGGAACCTGTCAAATCTAAAATCTCTGAACAGGCTTCAAGATTTTGTCTAGACAAGAACTGGGGTTTCTTTAAACTTTATTCTTTGCCTCTTTTTTTGCGGTTACAATAAGGAAAGCTCGTGGTCAATAAATATCTGTCGCATCTCCAGAGAATAGTTCTTTATCTGATTTTAACAAACATTTGGAGCTTATTTGGAAGCTTTTACCAGAGGGTTTGATCAATGAAATCGTGAGAACAATGCTCAAAGTTAACGGCATATTCAAGCATATTATCTTCACTAAAACCATCTATTTTTGGTGTCTGCCGATGCTGCTTGTCACTGTTCGGAGAATACTTTAAATCAGCCGTCTGTTTTACCTTAGATAAAAGCACTATGTTCAACATGAATCTTATTGCTGGGAATAAAATGTTACAGTTAGTTCTAAGAGACATGGGAGAAGGGGACTGTCAGAAACAATTGCCTACGGATTCCATTAGTTTTGATTTTTTTGTACCTGTTTTTTTTTTTACTAAATAAGCCAATTATTTTATTGATCATATGACCAGAAATTCATTTTCAGTGGCCATTTTGACTCTACAACCATCTTAATTTCTAAAATCGTAACCAATGTGCATGCCATACATGTTAGATGAGCAACATGAGAGTGGATATTTATTTAACGTACCGCAATTGTGCTTGGCTGCAGTACGTTGCAAAAAAAATCGCATTCCATAAAGGTACTCGTGTCAACATGTGCCCTTGCACTTCCATATAGTTGCACTCAGCACCACTTGGTCCTTTCTGCCTCCTATTATGAATTTTGTGCAGTTTTGCCTGTCAAAGCAAGGTGAACACTAAAGCTATTTTGGTTGCCCAAAAACCACTTGTACTGTCAAACAGAAACTTGAATGTGGCTTGGGGACCCTTGAAATAGTATCCCCACCATAAATCCAGATTTAGAAAATATTCACCCCAATTCTGTCTGGTTCCCATTAAAGTCAATCAAATCAATTTTGGTGTACAAACCACAATTGCATTAGATGCAACACCCCCTGGTGACTGCAATGCCACTGTAATTGTTGGAAAAATTATGGGAAATTGTTGTGGGTAAAAACTCAACATTGTGTTTAAAAGCCTTTGCACGCTCAAATAAAACCAAACACTCCAGCAAATTTAAAAAGAATCGAAAAGGAGGATGCTGAGTGGTTGAACTCAACGTTTACAAGTTTTACGGAGCAGCAGGACACATTAACTCATTTAAGAATAACAAAAGTCCTGATCCTGACAGATATGGAGCTTGCTTCTACAAGACCTTTAAAGACATACTAACCCCTCCTTTACTCTCATATCTAAACATATAACAATAATACCTAAACTGAATAAAGATCAAGTCAATTGTAGAAACTACAGACCAATTTCCTCAATTAACGTTGATTTAAAAACCTTTGCTAAACTAATTGTGGATAGACTTAAAGAACTTATTCCCAATCTTATCCACCCTGAACAATGTGGATTTAAGCCCAGAAGAGAGGGTAAGGATAATACAACAAAAGTACTTTCTTTGATACATTATGCTAAAACTAGATATATTCCTTCTCTTATACTAACAACAGATGCAGAGAAGGCTTTTGACCGGATCTTTTTGGATTTTCTTAAATTAACGTTATCAGGATTTAGCCTCCTTGAAAGTTCTATTACAAAAATCATAGCACTATATGATGCACCAACAGCCAGAGTATGAGTCAATGGAATAATGTCCCCCAGATTACCAATTCATACGGAACCCGACAGGGATGTCCACTCTCACCTATCCTCTTCATATTAATTATGTAAACTTTACTGAACACCATCAGGATGAACTAAGATTTTACAGGACTGATAATTAAAGGGATACTGTCATGGGAAAAAAAAAATTCAAAATGAATCAGTTAATAGTGCTGCTCCAGCAGAATTCTGCACTGAAATCCATTTCTCAAAAGAGCAAACAGATTTTTTTATATTCAATTTTGAAATCTGACATGGGGCTAGACATATTGTCAATTTTCCAGCTGCCCCAATCAAAAGAAATCCAAGTGCAGGACAAATCCACAGCAGTTTTCTTTGACTGCAAAATCTTTTATTGGGAATGTGCAAAACACAACATGTTTCGGGCTAGGCACTTTATCAAGTGTGCAGGAACATACAAGGTGTGGGTATTTAAGCATTTTGTGACCTTTCACCTAATGTGGTGCATTGTGGGTAAGTCAAAAATGGTATTGATTAAACCATTTAAATCAATTAGTGTGAATAACACATACATTTTTTGTGTCCATAAAAAGTTCGCTTAAAGTCCATCGATATGTGAAATATACGTGTAGTAAAAATATTAAAGATTTAAAAAATATAAAAATAAGAAAGTCCATCTCTCCATTTCCACTTGTCGCCAGGCCAATACTTCAGTAGTCTAGCTCTGACTTGTGCTCTGATAAACTTCAATCACTCTTTACTGCTGTACTGCAAGTTGGAGTGATATCACCCCCTCCCTTCCCCCCCCAGCAGCCAAACAAAAGAACAATGGGAAGGTAACCAGATAACATCTCCCTAACACAAGATAAGAACAACACTCAATAGTAAAAACCCATGTCCCACTGAGACACATTCAGTTACATTGAGAAGGAAAAACAGCAGCCTGCCAGAAAGCATTTCTCTCCTAAAGTGCAGGCACAAGTCACATGACTTGGGGCAGCTGGGAAGTTGACAAAATGTCTAGCCCCATGTCAGATTTCAAAATTGAATATAAAAAAATCTGTTTGCTCTTTTGAGAAATGGATTTCAGTGCAGAATTCTGCTGGAGTAGCACTATTAACTGATGCGTTTGGAAAAAAACATGTTTTCCGATGACAGGATCCCTTTAAAGACACAAAGCAGCTGCTTTTGCCGATGACCTATTGCTATTTTTTACAAAGCCTAATATTCTTCTGCCCAACTTAATGAATATCTTCAATCTTTTTGGATCTCTTTCAAATTTCAAAATAAATTATAGCAAATCTGAAGCGCTTAACATAAACCTTCCCAACCACATAGTACAACATTTGTCCAAAAATGTTCCATTTCAATGGTCTGTTAAGCCAATAAAATACCTGGGAATATTCGTCTCAAATGATCAGTCCAAACTCTACAAAGATAATTTTGAACCGTTATTGACAAGTGTCCCACAATTGCTGAATAACTGGAAACATATTTGTCTCTCATGGACTGTAAGAATTCAAGCAATCATAATGATAGCACTTCCCAAGATACTATACCCTCTACAATGTCTACCAATAAGCATACAGCCAGTCTTTTTTTAAAAAAAATGAAAGCTATATTTTCCAGTTTCATATGGACGAACAAAAATCCTAGAATATCATATTCACAGCTTACCCTTCCAAAATTGGATGGCGGTCTATCAGTCCCGGACACTTACCTTTATTATAAAGCAGCACACATCTTCCGAATTTTGCAATTGAATCTACAAGAAGAAGGAAAACTATGGTTAGTAACAGAACAATCGACTGAAACTGAAATACCGTACCTTAAACCAATTTGGTATGGATACATAGACAAAAACTTACAAACAACATCTTACAACATCCGACAATAGCGGCCACTCTTAATGAATGGAAGAAAACTTATGAGAAATACAAATTAGAAAGTATACCTTTTCCATTACAATCTCTGAGATTAAGGGGCACATTTACTATTGGTCGAATATCGAGGGTTAATTAACCCTCGATATTCGACCGTTGAAGTAAAATCCTTCAACTTCGAATATCGAAGTCGAAGGATTTACTGCATTTCCTTCGATCGAACGATCGAAGGAAAAATCGTTCGATTGAACGATTAAAACGTTCGAAACGAACGATTCGAAGGATTTTAATCCATCGATCAAATGATTTTCCTTCGATCAAAAAAAGCTAGGAAAGCTTATGGGGACCTTCCCCATAGGCTAACATTGAAGCTCGGTAGGTTTTAGGTGGCGAAGTAGGTGGTCGAAGTTTTTTTTAAAGAGACAGTACTTCGACTATCGAATGGTCAAATAGTCGAACGATTTTTAGTTCAAATCGTTCGATTCGAAGTCGTAGTCGAAAGTCGAAGTAGCCAATTCGATGGTCGAAGTAGCCAAAAAAATACTTCGAAGTTCAAAGTATTTTTTATTCTAATCCTTCACTCGAGCTTAGTAAATGTGCCCCTAAATGTTGGTTTTCCACCTAGCCTAGAAGGAAAAATATTTGACAGATGGAGTACATACCACAATAGACCAACCCTAATAAAAGACTTTATAAAACAGAATACAGTAATACCACTTGCAAAGATACAGAAGAGATGGAGTACACATCCAAGAGACACATGGAATTACACTCAATTACACCATTATCTCGATACTCTACAAATCAACAAGATGAAAAGTCAATATACAGTACCTGGTGGGAAAATATCATAGCAACTAATACAAAGATAAACAAACCTCTTTCAACTCTATACCAAAAACTTCTTAAAAACAACACAGAAATGAAACCATTACATCTGAAAAAAAAATCTGAACCTACAACAAGACCAGTGGAAACAAATCTATATTTCAACCTACAAATCATTTACAGCTTCCAAAACACAAGAATTTGCACACAATCTCTGATCTCTAGATGGTATAACACCCCAGCCAGACTGAAATGAATGTTTCCAAATGCACAAAATCAGTGCTGGAGATGCATGCGACATGAAGGAACTTATAGCCACATATGGTTCTTATATAGTGAACTATCAAACTATTGGCAAAAAATAATAATGACTATAGAAAAAATTACAGAAGATAAGGTAAAGATAAACTTCCTACCCAAAATGATACTCCACTGTAACGTGCACTATCCCACAACCCAGAGTAAACCCCAATGTCCCGGGCTCGGCTCATGCTTTGGCCTATAACCGCCACCTTTCACGTCGGGTGGAGCCCTCCGCTACTCGGATGCCGCCAGGACTTAATAGTGAGGAGACTGAGGGAAGAACTCTGGGCGAGCAAGGGAACTTAACGTAAAGGTTATCAAAGTCCAGGAACGGGCCGAGTCGAAACCAATCGGGAATGCAGTACAAAATCGGTAAGCAAAAGAGCAATCGAGGTCACAGGCCAGGTCAGCAACTAACAGGGTCGAAGTACAGAACGGAATCCAAAGAGTAGTCAGGAACAAGCCAAAGGGTCAGGGCAGGCGGAAGTCAAACAGTAATCAGGAATAGCCAAAGGTCACAACAGGAATCACAGAATAATCGCACCCAGGAACAGTATACAGAACCTACGTTGGGCAAGGCACAAAAGGACTGCTGGCCATTTAAAGATTTGAATTTGGCGCCATTGGACACTGGCGAATCAGCGCCAGCGCCTGCGCAATTGCGCCAGCGTGACTATCCCTTTAATTCCTGCGCATGCGCGCCGCGCGCTCCATTGGAGCCGGCGCCTGAGGCCTAGCCGCATCGGCGACGGAGAAGTGAGACGGACGTCCCCGTCGAGGGGGCGGCAGGCGTCCCTGTCGTCCCCTCGGTAAGTATCTTACTTCCACTACGATCAAGATACATAAAAAAGTAATCAACAATAAACTTTTACTTCATATGATACAAACGGCAAAAGCTTTGATTCCGAAAAAATGGAAAGATATTAATCCACCAACATATCAAGAATGGATCTACCTTATACAAGAAACCCGGAAAATGGAGGAGATTACAGCAATTATTCACAAAAAAAGCTCTAGATACTGGCAAATATGGTCACCATGGATCAACTACCTAAAACTAAATACAGTATAACATAATTAAATTCATAACCTTAACGTCATATCATAACGTTGTTAAAGGAAAACTATACCCCCCAAACAATGTAGGTCTCTATTAAAAGATACTGAGTGAAACAGCTCATGTGTAAAACCCTGCTTCATGTAAATGAACCATTATCATAATAATATACTTTTCTAGTAGTATGTGCCATTGGGTAATCATAAATAGAAAATTGCCATTTTAAAAAATAAGGGCCGCCCCCTGAGATCGTACGATTCACTGTGCACACATACAAACCACATGTAAGGTCACATGAGCCAATTAACAGACAGAGTTCTGCCTTTTGCTTCCTCACTTCTTCCTGTTACAGTTAGTGTTGTAGTATTTCTGGTCAGGTGATCTCTGAGGCAGCACAGATAGAGTCACGAAATGGTGGTTCAAGGCAAGAGATGTAAAAGGGCAATATTTATGTAAATATATATTCTAGTTTGGTAAGATTCTTTAATATGTCATTCAATTTGATATAAACTATCTGTTGCTTAAAGGAATAGTTCAGAGTGAAAATAAAAACTGGGTAAATAGATCGGCTGTGCAAAATAAAAAATGTTTCTAATATAGTTAGTTAGCCAAAAATGTAATATATAAAGGCTGGAGTGAACAGATGTCTAATAAAACAGCCAGAATCCAACTTCCTGCTTTTCAGCTCTATAACTATGAGTTAGTCAGCGACTTGAAGGGGGGCCACATGGTACATTTCTGTTCAGTGAGTTTGCAATTGATCCTCAGCATTCAGCTCAGATTCAAAAGCAACAGATATGACCCATGTGGCCCCCCCTCAAGTCTCTGATTGGTTACTGCCTGGGTAACCAGGGTAACCAGTCAGTGTAAACCAAGAGAGCTGAAAAGCAGGAAGTAATGTTCTGACTGACTTGTTATACATAAAATCACTCCAGCCTTTATACATTGCATTTTTGGCTAACTAACTATATTAGAAACATTTTTTATTTTGCACAGCCTATCTATTTACCCAGTTTTTATTTTTACACTGAACAATTCCTTTAAGTATTCATTTTGGGGGTATAGTTTTCCTTTAACAATGTTATAACGTAAATGTAAATTAAGATGACTTCAATAGTATCAACGAACCATAAATAGTTCTCTTTGAAAATGTAATACTCAAATGGTTCTGAGAATGAATTATAATTGTCAATAGTTACTGATTTCATATGTTCTCTATCTCTTTACCTCCCCATGCCCGTAACCCTTTTCCTTTCTGCACCATTCCCCTACCCTTGAAATTTATAAATAAAGAATTTATTTTTTTTAAAAAAAAGCCTTTGCACGCAGCAGTAAGTAAATGACCCGTTATGTCTTTTAGTGCAATTGTCTTAAGGTGCAAAGGCCCTGCAATAAAATGTCCCTGGAAACTGTAGAACTGAACCCCATAGTTGGACCCAGAGCAATGACTTGTGGGACTTGGTCTAAAAGACAGCTAGACTCTGTCAATAAAAACCCATATTCAAAGTTAATGGGGTGAATTTTGGGGAGAAGACTTTTTCTCTGTCTTCGATGCTCTATAAACGATGGCTGATTAGTGTTTTCATATATGTTTAACCAAGTTATGAGCTACTCAGGGGCCCTAAACAAATTATGGTCCTCAAAGGAGTAAACCAGAAAAGAAAGGAGGAAAGGAAAGGATAGGAGGAAAAGTGTAGATGCAGATTCCAGTAAATTAACAACTTTTATATATTTATATATGCATCACTGTCTGCCATCTTGTAGCCATCCAGCTCTTAGTGGGGATCCCAGTATTACTGCATTGTCAGGGGGCCATGTCCTTCTAACTCTGTCCCTGCAGGATCTGTCTGGCTGTGCTGCCTTATATTTCACTGTTACGTTTATGGCCTTTGACAGGACTGATTGCAAGTGACAAGTGTAAGATGGTGTCCATATATCTCAGAAGAATGATAGACACTGAATGATACCCTAAGGAATAGATTTTTTTTTTATTCCAAGCATCCAACACAGAACTCTGAATGGGTCTAAAATCTCATCATAAAGTGGCTCAGTTGGCTTAAAGGGGACCCGTCACCCAAAAAAAAATTCCAAATCCTATTTTATCACATTAGTCAAGCAAAATTAACTTAAATTACACTATATAAATTATTTGAATCTTGTTTCCTTCAGTCTGGGGATTCATAATTATAGCAAGCAGGCAGGAGCCATTGTGTGGACACTGTTATTAAGACAAGCCTTGTATCATCTCATAATCTTGTTTTGCACCAGAATGGGGGACCTGATGTTCATCCCCATGCCCTGGCTACACAATTAAATGGTGAAGAGAACTGGGGAATGTGGGGAGAGCAGTGACATCTAGGAAGTGCTGAATGGAAAGTGAAAGTAATTGTTTGCCCCGTCTCTATGTCACTGGCATAGAGGAGGGGCAGACAATATTTGCTTGACAGCTGAGATTTTTAAATGAGCTTACAACAGCTATGAATGCTTTAATAAAAAATAGAAATTGGATTTCATGTTTAATTTGAAAAGGACTTTTATTATACAGATTTTTGTGTCTGGATGACAGGTCCACTTTAAACATGACACATGGAGATGGGGAGAAATGTAAGGGGGTAAGTAAGAAATAAGGAACATTATAAACGGTCTGCTTTACAATAATCAAGACATTTTCATATGTGTTCTGCTAACTTGTAGAGGTTTAATGGTTATGTGTGAGAATTATCAGGAACAATTTCACCTATTTTAAGGTAATATCAAATGAAATTCTTTCATAGAGCACCAGCCTGTGGTAGCAGGTAAGTGTTTATAATCACTTGGGGAGGCCTAACATTTAGGCACCTCCTTGTGATTATACCATTAGTTCTCCTTTAAGGCTCCAACATCCATGAGTTTGGTAAATGATGCCTAATGTCATTTAATACATTGATACAGAGTGCATAGTACAGGTATGGGATCCAGAAACTCATTATTCAGAAAGCACCGATTTATGGAAAATCTCCCACAGACTCTATCTGAATCAAATAATTCACATTTTTAATAATGATTTACTTTTCTCTGTAACAATAAAACAGTAGCTTGTACTTGATCCCAACTAAAACATAATTAAGCCTTACTGGAGGCAAAACAATCCTATTCGGTTTATTCAATGTTTAAAGTTTTTTTAGTAGACTTAAGGTATAAAGATACAAATTACATAAAGATCCTTGCCCGGAACCCCCCCCCCCCCATTCCCAAGCCTTCTGGATAACAGGTCCCATACCTGTACTTATTTTGCTTTTTGTATGAATTATGCGGCCACCTGTTTAGCATTTTCCAATGTCTAGTTGTGAGTACAAGTTTCCGTTTTCCTCTGTTTATCACTAAGAGGAAACAAGAAGCAAACACCAGACCCCTAGCAGACAGCAATTAGCTCTGATTAGTCTGCTGCTGATTGCTGATAGGCTGCTATGGGTTACCAAACTGGGCAAATTTACCCAGTGTCTACAAATGAGCTCCAAAATGGTACATTGTGTGCCAATATTATGCTTCCTGGCATGCCAATATTCTTTTTGTGTTTATTATACCATGCAATTTAGTAGTGAATCCATCTATTCTAAAAAGAGCATGAGTTGATGTATAGGTTAAGCTAACTATGGTTACAGACAAATCTCTAGGGGGTAACCCGATAACTCTAATGTGACATTGGATCTCTACAAGTCACTAGGAATAGATTCAGTTTTTCCCTTTAGGGGCAGCAACACATGAGACAGTTATCTGAAACAGTCACTAGTGACCACTGATGGAAGTGTTTCTCCAGGGATGTTATTTTGCAACCTATCTGAATGAGTCTTCTCGTTATTTCAGCAGCATTGTCAGACAATCCACCTTCTGCTTGAACCATATACAATAAAGCTTGCTTTTCAACAGCGGAAGCTAAATCAGCCAGAACACACGCCTATTCTCTTATATTTCTTCATCAGACCAACTTAAACCTAATTCCCCCATAAATCCTCATCATATTAGCTTAAAGGTGGCCATAAACGTTACAATAACGAACACTGGCTGATGTTTGGGCACCTTCAAAAACACACAATCAAACTTTTCTAACTTGGCTGATCAACGAGCCGAAAAATATCTAAGTCTTTTGCTGATATCAGTCGGCTCATCTTCTTCCACACACTCACAAAATTAAATTTTTTACTATAATGTCTATGTGTCAATGGCCAGATTTACTCATGCTTAAATGAAAATTCAACCACTCCACTAATAAAAACCCCTACCCTACATAGTCCCCCATCCCTGCTCCACCCCGAACAGGTGATAACACCTGTAAGTGCCCCTAATCCTTTAATTACCTCTCTTGCAGAGTCAATGCAGCGGAGCTCACAAGCGACATTTTTCAGCTCTTTGGTATTCTTCTGGTCTTCTTCCTTCCCTTTGGCATTTTCTGTCACTTTCAGCTCATGCGCATTTGTCACGAACCAGAAGACTGCTCCAACATCAAATGCACGAATATGGTGCTCACTTACCAAAGAAGTCCAAAGATGGCGCCCGTGAGCTCTGCTGCACTGACTCGGCAACAAGAAGTAATTAAAGGGATACTGTCATGGGAAAAAAATTTTTTTTCAAAATGAATCAGTTAATAGTGCTGCTCCAGCAGAATTCTGCACTGAAATCCATTTCTCAAAAGAGCAAACAGATTTTTTTATATTCAATTTTGTAATCTGACATGGGGCTAGACATTTTGTCAATTTCCCAGCTGCCCCATGTCATGTGACTTGTGCCTGCACTTTAGGAGAGAAATGCTTTTTGGCAGGCTGCTGTTTTTCCTTCTCAATGTAACTGAATGTGTCTCAGTGGGACATGGGTTTTCACTATTGAGTGTTGTTCTTAGATCTACCAGGCAGCTGTTATCTTGTGTTAGGGAGCTGCTATCTGGTTACCTTCCCATTGTTCTTTTGTTTGGCTGCTGGGGGGAAAAGGGAGGGGGGTGATATCACTCCAACTTGCAGTACAGCAGTAAAGAGTGACTGAACTTTATCAGAGCACAAGTCACATGACTTGGGGCAGCTCGGAAATTGACAAAATGTCCAGCCCCATGTCAGATTTCAAAATTGAATATAAAAAAATCTGTTTGCTCTTTTGAGAAATGGATTTCAGTGCAGAATTCTGCTGAAGCAGCACTATTAATGGATTCATTTTGAAAAAAATTTTTTCCCATGACAGTATCCCTTTAAAGGATATGGGGCACTTATGGGTGTTATCACCTGTGTGGGGGGAGCAGGGAGGGGGGACTAAATAGTGTAGGGGGTAGGGATTTTTATTAATGGGGGGTTGAATTCTCCTTTAAAGACTGGAGTTTTATTCTGTATTCACTGCTGTCTTCTTGTAGGCTTATTCACAAAACAATCATCAATGTCTTGTCTCCTTACAGTTCCATACATACAAAGGATACTGAGCCACTAACATAACTACCCTTTTCCTGGTCCGGGTGCCGGATGTGCATTTGGCCCCCCAACAGGCGAGCGGTTTCCTTACCGATTTTGCTGTGGTGCGGTGTCTGACAGGCCCCAATGGGGAGCAGACCCTGGTGCGATCACATCTCCAGCTTCCCACTATACTGAGCATAAGTGTAATCTAAAGACAAGTAAATAGTATCAATCTCTTTAGGACAAAGGTGCACAAATAGGTAAGAACAAGCAGCACAGCAGACTCCCTGAATTAGGAAAATTGGAGTTGGAATAGTTTCAAGGGTCCTTAGCCATTCCTTCACAGAAGGATGTGAATGGTCTGACTGTTGGCTGCAGCTTCATTACATACAGTAGTTAGATAGTTGTCTGGTTGAAAAAGACCATCAAGTTCAACCCCTCCAGACAAACCCTAGTGCACATATACTGTATACACATTATTATACAGATTTACACACTCACGCTATATATACCAATATTTAAACTAACTAACTGAAGATCTTCAGGTCTCAATAGCCTTGGAAAATATACTTGTTCAAGTAGTCATCCAGGCCTCTGGTGCACTGAACTTTTCTATGGGGAAAAAAGATCTCCTGCTATCTGTATGGCTATAATGCCCTCTAATATACTCTAAAAAGTAATCATGGCAACCCCCCAAATGCATTTTCTTCAGAGAAAACAACAAACGTGACAGTCTACCCTCATAGTTTAAGTCTTCCATCCCCATAACCAGTTTAGTTGCACTAAAGCTGGCCATAGATGTTGAGATTTTTAAAAGATCTGATCCTCATCGTGAGACCACGATTATCTCGGAACGATCGTACGAATTGACCATCAACTAAAAAGACCAATTTGCCAGGAAAACAAAGGGCTGCTTGTCCCTGCAAACATAGATAGATTGCACTGGGGCCGACAAAGATTTTTTGACCTGGCCGAACAATTTCCTGACAGATGTCAGCCGAAAAATTGTAAGATGTACGATCGTTCGAATCCCACTAACTGCACGATAATTTTGAAGGATTGGTCGGACTTCCCTAAAATCGGTCATTCGGCAAGAAGAATCGTCACGTCTATGGGGAGCTTTAGTCTCTGCCCTTTCCCCAGCTCATTTATATCCCTCTTAAGGACTGGAGTCCAAAACTGCACTGCATACTCCAGATGAGGCCTCACCAGGGACCTAAAAAGAGGCAAAATTATGTTTTCAATTTAAGTCTTTTTGAGGTCACAATTCTATTGTTCTGCTTTTACTATAATGTATGTGTTTCCTTTGAGGCTCAGTACTTTTATATGTTCCATTCTCTCCAGACCAGTGACAGCAAGCCCTGACAACCATGAAGATTCCAAACTGGAATGCTGTACAACAAAAAGTTACATAATCCCAAATAATAAAACTCAGACCAAGTGCAAATTTCTCTACCTGCTTCAAATAAAAGGTGAATAGCCTGCCCGAGGAGACGGCTCATATGAAATACATGAATAAATGTCGTATGTGTAGAATGATTTTCCTTGTGTCGATTCCTTCATAAACGTGCCTTGCGGTGAAAAAAAAATATCTCAAATATTTGATGCCAGAGCTGTCAATTCTCAGGAAACCCATTTTATTCATCTTTTCCCTTAGCCGACCAATTTAAATTGATTCTCTCTACTGCTGTAATGTTGTCACAAAACAAGTGATTGTGGTCTGCCTAAAACCAGACTATATTCTCATGTTATGGGATTCTGAGATTAAGAACCAATTTGATTTGCTTCCAAAAGATTTCCCATCACCATTTGTTCTCAGGAGCGCACAAGGAATGATGAAGCTTGGCTGTAGTGTGTGATATGGCAGCTTACAGCCTGTCACTTATTGATTTGCCTTTTTTTTTTGCTTCCTTTACTTATTAAAGGCTTTAATACCTAGGGACATAATCTGGCCCTTGGGCCTGCTTTTCTTTGTTACAATTCTAATTTCCTTTCTAACATATCTGTTATTGTTGTCCTTCCTTCCTTTGTTAGGTAAGCAGCTGTGTTCCCTTATACATACAGTATATCAGCTGGCTTAGCTCCTGTATAGGGTTTGGTATCGAGACCAGAGCATCCCCAGCCCCCCTACATTGTCAGAGCCCCCCCCCTTTTATCAAAACCCCTAACTCTATAAATGTAGGATATATATATATATATATATATATATATATATATATATATATATATATATATATATATATATACGGTATATATATATATATTTAGAAATGTAAAATGGAATAAATGTATTAAAAGGTTTCTTTATTGTAGCTCACTCACTATATACATAGAGGCTCATTTATGAACCACAGTGGGGATTCCCAAGTGCAATTTCAGATGCAATTCACCCTGTTTTATATTCCTACAATTCTCGCATTATTGCAACTTAGGGCAGCATCAGTTTTGCCCAGTAAATCAGCCACAATTGCAGTAAATATTTTCAGAGTAGGGATTGTATAATTTTAAAATTACATCTGCTTGTAATTCTTTAGGTTGATGGAGCCTGCAGCGGATTAGCTCCGGAGTTCCCCTGTGTCAATAGGAGCAATTCATCAGATTGGCGATTCGCTCAAAGTGTGGGGATTGTTTTTAGGTGCAAGTACCTTTAATAAATGGCAGGAATAGATGCAACAAGTGTCCATTTTTGTTTAACTACAACTGGTTGAAAATTAGCCCTATTGTAACCAGAACAGCAAAACATGGATATTATTAGTTACTAGACATTAAGCCCGTTAAATTAACGGGCGCTAGAACATATGTAGTCAAACATTTATAAAAACAGAATTGTTCTAGAGACGGTCCGTGGGGCACATGCGCAGTAGCGCAATCCCACGGACACAGGGACTGGACGCAGAGACACTTCAACTTTATTATATAGGATTAGTACTGAGCGACATTGACTTTGTATGTAAAATTAAAGGTATTCTGTAACGGGAAAACATTGTTGTTCAAAATGCAGCAGTTAATAGTGCTGCTCCAGCAGAATTCTGCACTGAAAAGAGCAAGCAGATTTTTTTTATACTTTATATTGAAATCTGACATGGGGCTAGACATGTTGTCAGTTTCCAAGGTGACTTCAATCATGTGACTTGTGTTCTGATAAACTTCAGTCACTCTTTACTACTGCAGTGCAAGTTGGAGTGATATCACCCCCTCCCTTCCCCCCAACAGCCTAACAACAGAACAATGGGAAGGTAACCACAAGACTCCCTAACACAAGATAACAACTGCCTGGTAGATCTAAGAACAACACTCAATAGTAAAAATCCAAGTCCCACTGTGAATCATTCAGTAACATTGAGTAGAAAAAATAAAAGCTTATCTGAAAGCAGTTCCATCATGAAGTGCTGGCTCTTTGTGAAAGCACAAGACCAGGCAAAATGACCTAAGATGGCCCCTACACACCAACATTACAACTAAAATAAAATAGGACATGGTAAATTGAAGTATTTGCATTGTAAACATTAAACCATAACAGAACTCTTTTAATATAGGAGGACAGAAGCCTTTTCTCCAATTAAATGACACCATTCCCAGTTCTCCCCTTTAAGGACTCAATATTAAAGGGCTTAACTACACAAGAAACTTGTTTGTTTAGATAGACTTGCAGATATACAGGGTTTACCATTTTAACTGTCATGTCGTGCCAGATAACAAGTCTACATATGTTTTCATTTTATTCAATATATAATGTAATCTACATTATATTTATTAATAATTAATAATTATATTGAAGGATAAGGCCTACTGATCAGAGGATATCTGACAAGTTTTCCCATCCATTTCAAAGTAGAAGGTACAGGTCTTGGGAAGAGAGGGCTTTATTGGTTCTTTGCCTTTCCCCCATCCCAACTCACCAGTAGTAAATGAGACCATTATATGCTACTATGCCCACAAATTTGCGTATTTACCAAAAAAAAATTCGAAACAGCGAAAAATTTGCGAATAATTTTGATGTGCAACAATATTATGTGGGCGACTATGCTGACGCGCAACAATTGTTTTTTGTAGCGGCAGATTTTTTGCAGATGAATTTTCGCTGCGGTTTTGCAAATTTAATTGTTGCCTGCAAAATATGGAAATTCGTAGCAAATTTGTGCCCATCACTAAACGTCAATTCTTTAGATTGGGGTAAAGGTGTATTCATCTAAGAAAATATAAATATGAGGGCAGCAAGGGTGTAGATGAAATTGTGATGGAAGATTCTCATAATGCCTTTAAGAGGGGCTTGGATATCTGACAGCAGTGCTGGTGAATGTTTCCATGCTGTGGAATAATTATTTGATATCACTTATCTGAGGACCAAGATAAAAGGTCCTCTGCACTTAAACCATTATCAATATATTAAGGACATTGAGACATTTTGTTGTTTAGAATTTAATGGTGAGCGCAACTTTTTATGATCTAAGGGCCAGTTCATATTAAATAGGTGATGTTATACAAAGACGTCTGTAGAACTCGGCTGGGGCTGTAAAATGTCAATGGAGGGGCTAGAACTTCATTCTTATAGGATAGCCAATATATTAAAGCCTTTTCTATCATTTAGGGAGTCAGAAATCAATCCTGAAAAATGTTCTGCTTACCAACAGGGTTGAATTACAATTTTCCCCATGATAGAGGCACTATTTTAACCTACAATAAAAGCTGAAATAGATGGAAGGATATTTTTATTTCAGCACAAAATAACCCAGTGTGATGTATAGACCTAAACCTTTCTGTTTCATTATTTGATCATGTATTTCTTCCCAATGCCCTTTTTCCCCATTATTATGCTATAAGAGTATTTAAATCCCCAATGACTAATTAAAAAAAAAAAAGGTAAGGATTTTTCCATTAGTGTGCCACCATCATGTGCTTCATTAGGGAAGAGCCCTTTGAGAAACCAGCACTTATTTGGTTCTTTTGCTGTGATCACCTAATGAAAAATAACCTGGAGTGTAATACAGGCAGATCACTGAAGGACAGCTGTAAAACTCCTGTTCTATTTCTTTGCTGCGTTCGATATTCCGCTGGGTAATGTCGAGATAATTACAAATACACGCAGCGAGATGGAACTGCACTGAAATAGAGAAGGAAAAAAAAAACCTTAAACATTCCAATAAGTGTAATTACATTTATGCAAACTATTACGTGTATAATTTTTCAGGAGCTGACTGTGCTGCATTTTCTTACAGATTTAATTTGATGGGTTGATTTGTTTTTTTTTCTTTTTAATTGCTGGAGGAGCATCTTTCATGGTGGCTTTGGGGTGGTACTGTAAAGTGAAAACAACTTTTAGGAGCTAATTAATTCAGTATACTGTATACTAATCTGTATCAAGCAGTTAATACTGGATGGGCAGGTTAAATTGAAGCTAACTTGAAAGGTGACTACACACAGGTTGACCTGTACAGGACTCCAACTGGCTGAAAGGGCAGATACTGTATGAGGAGCCAAACACATGTATGGCCACCTATGTATTGTTCAATTCA
The DNA here is from genome assembly GCA_038501925.1 of Xenopus petersii. Lineage (NCBI taxonomy): Eukaryota > Metazoa > Chordata > Amphibia > Anura > Pipidae > Xenopus > Xenopus petersii. Next base: position 146,614,288 of record CM076682.1, read on the forward strand.
TTCGGCCCTATGCCAAATAGTCGGAACAGCTCTAAGAAGTGAGGAGTTGTGACTCCATATCACTTCCTCTAGGTCAGTTATCCACTACAGGTATGGGCCCTGTTATCCAGAATGTAATTTCGATCTTCATACATTAAGGGGCCCATTCACTAAGCTCGAGTGAAGGAATAGAGGAAAATAGAGGAAGAAAAATTCGATTTTCAAATGGTTTTTTTTGGCTATTTCGACCATCGAATTGGCTACTTCGACCTTCGACTTCAAATTGAACAATTCGAACTTAAAATCGTTAAAATATTCGACCATTCGATAATCGAAGTACTGTCTCTTTAAAACTTTCTTCAACCCCCTAGTTCGCCACCTAAAACCTACTGAGGCCAATGTTAGCCTATGGGGAAGGGCCCCATAGGCTTCCTAACAATTTTCTGATCGAAGGATAATCCTTCGATCGATGGATTAAAATCCTTCTAATCGTTTGATTCAAAGGATTTAATCGTTCGATCGAATGATTATTCCTTCAATCGTTTGATCGAACGAATAGCGCAAAATCCTTCGACTTCGATATTCGATAAATCGAAGGATTTTAATTCGGCAGTCGAATATCGAGGGTTAATTAACCTCGATATTCGACCCCTGATACATCTGACCCTTAAAGACCAGTAACATAATTTTTTTTTTAATCGTTCGATCGAATGATTATTCCTTCAATCGTTTGATCGAATGAATAGCGCAAAATCCTTCGACTTCGATATTCAATAAATCGAAGGATTTTAATTTGGCAGTCGAATATCGAGGGTTAATTAACCCTCGATATTCGACCATTGATACATCTGCCCCTAAAAGACCAGTAACATAAATTTTTTTTTTTTAAATTTGTTTCTACTTAACCAAATAAAAAACACCAACACAGTTTTAACTTTAAACTCGAAAGTCGTCATTAAAAAATGACTTACCGATCCTCTGCTTGCGCTCCTCTTCAGATACAGCGTCAGGGCGACTATCCATTGTGCCAGGGAGGAAAGAAGCAAGCGCCGCACGAAGGATCGTCGATCTGTCGCCGTATCTGAAGAGGAGCACAAGCAGAGAATCGGTAAGTAATTTCTTAATAAAGACTTTGTACATTTAAAGTTAAAACTGTGTTGGTGGTTTTTTTTCCGTTAAGTAGAAAAAAAATTTAAAAAAAAAATTATGTTACTGGTCCTTTAAGTCTACTAGAAAATGCTTTAAACATTAAATAAACCCAATAGGCTATCTCCAATAAGGATTAATTATATCTTAGTTAAGATCAAGTACAAGGTACTGTTTTATCATTACAGAGAAAAAGAAAATAATTTTTAAAAATGTGGGTTATTTGGATAAACTGGAATCTATGGGAGATGACCTTCCCATAATTCATCTATTTCTGTATAATGGGTTTCCAGATAATGTATCACATAGCTCTAGAATTATTTCATATACAGTGAAACCTCAATTTTATATCCCCTGATTTTAAGTTTTCCGTCATTTTACATTGTTGTTTTGTGGTCCCACCTATATATTATGTATAATACATTTCCCTGATTTTACATTTTCCTTGATTTAACACCATTTCTGGTCCCCTGAAAAACATAAAACATGGGTTCTACTGTACCATTTATGAACAAAACCCCTTACAAAGGTAAGTAGACTCACCAACAATAATGTTGGATTTAGTTATACATGCCCCAGACCAACAGACTGTGGGAGTTAAACAATTAAGCCAGTTTAATTCAATCATTTACTTACATTCAGATTTCTATATTTCTTTTCACGAGTCACATTTGTGGGGGTTTTTTTATTTCTCTAAATAAAATTTGAGATTTATTAGGGGGCCCATTCATTAAGTTCGAGTGAAGGAATAGAAGAAAAAAAACTTCGAATTTCGAAGTGTTTTTTTTGGCTACTTCGACCATCGAATGGGCTTCTTCGACCTTCGACTACGACTCAAACGATTCGAACTAAAAATCGTTCGACTATTCGACCATTCGATAGTCGAAGTACTGTCTCTTTAAGAAAAAACTTTGACCCCCTAGTTCGCCACCTAAAAGCTACCAAACTCAATGTTAGCCTATGGGGAACTTCGATATTCGAAGTCGAAGGATTTTCATTCCCCAGTCGAATATCGAGGGTTAATTAACCCTTCGATATTCGACCCTGGATGCATTTGCCCCTAAGTGTGAAAACCACAAAAAAACTTCGAAAAAATACAAAACTTCGGCAAGTTAAAGCAGTCGAGGTCTTATGGAAGTCAATGGAAGCTGCACTGATCTTATTGGACTTATATTAGCTATTCAGTATATTCAGGCTTTCCTGGCTTGTAGCACATTGTTAAGTTTCCTTTTCCATTTGTACTTTTTATAACAATGAAAAAATGAGTTTAAACGTGGTTTCAAAAATTGCAGCCTTTAATAAATAGGCCACATTGTTTCCAAGAATGATACTGACTACGCCATCCAATAGAAACGTTTGGTTGAAATATGAAGGTTCCTTTAAATGTGGAGCACATAGATGCATCATCACGTCAATATATGACAGAGGGAGATAATTCTTCCTCCAATAAAACTAGAAGGAAGAATAAAACTAATCTATTAAATATTATACACGAAATGTAATTTATCTCATTGACATGTGATTTATGGCCCATTGAAAAATACACCTCTAAATTATCCCTTAGGAATGAATTGATACTACCCCTAAGGGTAAACATGAAACCAATGTTGCAAAACATTTTCTGGATTGTGTTTCTGGTAACCTGGATCTTTTTTCAGTTTGTGGTATAGAGAAAGTAATTTTGAAAAAGGTGGTGATTTAATTAAGCGAATAATACATCACAAAATATATTGAAAATGGATTTGTATACTTTATTTATTTTTGGGTCAGAACCCAATAACTCTTTTGATTATTTTAATTAGTTGCTTTGAAATGTTTTAACTTGATTGTGAAGCTTTTTATTCAAGAGGAGTAGACACAACACTGCAAGCAATCATCGTGTGTGTGGGGGGGTCATTATAATCACAAAATTTGCACCTGGGCAAAAACCAATAGTGATTTGGATTCTTACACACCTGCTTAGAGAATTGCTTATTGAGTCCCGGCTCTTATACAATTGGTTGATTCTGCTCCACTAACTGAAGGTTCAGGGTGGTGCACCTAAGCCCCCTTGACTGTGGTGAGTGTTAAGACTACCATTTTTATGTCATAGGCGCAAATTCACTAAGCGCCGAAGCGCCGAACGCTAGCGTTAATTCACTAGCGTTTGGCATTTTTCGCTACTGCGCAAATTCACTAACGAACGCTGGCGTAATTTCGCTAGTGTTACTTCGCACCCTTACGCCAGACGAATTTTCGCTAGCGACGTAACTACACAAATTCACTAACTTGCGCAGTGTACTGAACGCTACATTTTACGCTAGACTTCCTTCGCCACCTCAGACCTGGCGAAGCACAATAGAGTAGCTAGGGATTGTTTAAAAAAAAGTCAAAATTTTTTCTAAGTCCAAAAAAACGCTGGCGTGTTTTCTACATGATGGGTGATAGGCTGAAAAAGATCTAAAATATTTTTGGGGCTCCCCTCCTTCCCCCCTACATTTCCTGACTCATGGCAACTTACCTAGACAGTGGGCACTTGTGTAGGGCAAAATAAAATTTTTATTTGCTGATTTGAAGGTTTTCTAGGCATTTGAAGTGGTGATACGTGTTCCTCCATTGAAATTTGAATTTCGCGCCGTATGTAAATGAACCATCGCTAGCAAAACTTCGCTTCACTTGGCGAATTAACGCTAGCGCAACTTCGAAAACTTACGCTACCCCTGTGTGCAACTTCAGATTTTAGTGAATTTGCGGAGCGCTGGTGAAAATACGCCTGGCGAAGTTTGGCGAAGTGTGGCAAAGTTGCGCCTGGCGCAACTTCGCATCTTAGTGAATTTGCCCCATAGAATTCGGGAACACAACTGCCAACTGGTGCAATTAAAAAAATTTTATTTACCAAACATGTAAGCCTTTTGCTTCTTTTTTAAATAACATTTTTCACTGTACCAGTTGGAAGTTTGTGTCCACAATGTGTCACAGATCATTTGTCTAAATAGCCTCTCGACTAGCCATGTCCTGATGGTTCAAATTACAAACTTTCCTACCAAATCTGGGCATGTATAGCCAACTTAAAGGGCACCTATCACAGCCAAAATCAAACACATATTAACAATCTGACCAGTACAAGCTAAACACATTTAATCAAACTACATAAATAGTTTTTTGAAAAAACTGCAGGTTTTAAAAAAATCCCTTTCTTTGTCAAATGGGTTCTTTCACTGAGGGAGGCCATACTGAGACTATAACAGAGACTCTAATATGCAAATTTCAGGAGCATGCTCAGATTGTAACACTGCTTTGAGTATTCTACCCAGAATGCCTTGTTTAAGTAAACTCCTCCACTAGAAGTATCAGGAGATTTCCCTATCTTGTCCCTTGCTGGTAAAGTCATTATGCAAATGAAGGGCACACAGTAACTTCCAGCAGGTGGCAGCACTACTGAACAGCAGCTAACACACAGGTTTGGCTGATTTGAAAATACCTTAGAAGGGTTGATAAGCAACAAGGAATTTCAACTGAGCATGTGCGAGATTTCAGAGCTACAGTTGGCTGGGAAGATATAGGTAGGAGGAGCCAGTGAAATCCAAGATGTCTGCCTCAGCTAGAACTGCAGTGGAGATAGGGGAGATCTTGCAGAAGGAATAGTGAGCTGATCATTTACATTATACAAACAATTCTAACTGTTTTAAAAATCGGATTTCTTGAACTTTCACATAGTGTATTTACTAAGGAAATGATTTTGGTCATGATTGGTGCCCTTTAAAGTATGAAACATGGGGCTAAATCCATTGTTCGTTTAACTTGGCAAATTAAGGTTAGGATGTAATGCTAAAATGTTTTATATTGCTGCTCATTCACTTCTATGGAAATTACCAGCAAAGCCCTTTGTGCCATCTGTTGTCAATGGTATTCTAAAACAACGTGCAGCTCTCCAGTTTGGTATTGAACCTTTAACCTGGCAGTTAGAAGTCCACTTGTTTTAATAACCACAGAGTGGTTTGAATGGAAGTGCAGTCAATTTAAAAGAAATTTAGAAAGTAAAGTAACTGAAAGAAGTGTAACAATAGAAATGAAACCACAAGAATAATCTTATTTTTAATTGGTGGTGGCACTGAAAGAAGTGTAACAATAGAAATTAAACCTCAAGAATAATCTTATTTTTAGTTGGTGGTGGCAGTGACCCTGGAAAACAGCATTTTACATTTCAGGCTAGAGTGAAGAAGAAGACGATGACAGAGAAAGGACAACAAACCTTTTTACTTTACATCCTCCATTCAATTGCACAGAGACCCTATCAATATAATAATAATACAGTAGCAACAGCATGTTTATTAACATGCTGTTAAACTAACTGTAAAACCAAATATTCCCAAAGTGATTCCTTCCCGTACCTTTTCAGACAACAGAGGGAGGGTGGGACTGCTGACTGGCTCTCCACTGTTGCTAGCCACCACCAAAGTAGCAAAGAAATGTCCCGCTTTCCAGCCTCTCCTTAAATAAATCACCCCACCAAGGGGGTATCACTGAATACGGATGTCACATATACCTTTGTAGAACATATATGTTTGCTTGAAACAGGTATACAGAAGGTTTTATTTTACCCATTTGTTCATTAGAAAAGATTGTTTCCTGGTTGAAAGTTAAGGTTGCAGTTGATGATGGTCAAGATAGAAAACATAGACTTATAAACATAGCACTTGGTTTTTAGGTTCAGTTCAAACAACAAATCCATTTTCCTATGTTGGTAAGGTCTAATACCACAGTCCACAATCACAGTGGTTGGTTAATGACTTCTGATGGAATTGACCCTAGCTTAGAAAAAGGTCATCAGGGAGATAATGATCCAGTCCTGGCATTTGAGACCTATATTGTGTTACCATTTGGTGAGAAATGGAACAAGATTTTAAAAATGCCTGAACTGGATCATTATCTCCCTAATGACATGGCGTTAGTTGATGTCTCTCCTAGTGTGTGTTTGTGGGACATTAGATTGCAAGCTCCACTGGGGCAGGGACAGATGTGAATGATGAACATTCGCTGTGATGTGATGCATACGATGTGTAATATGTTAGCAATAGACTTGTTGACACAAACCACTGTGGTAAGGAGGCCTCATGTTCTCCAATGGGACAAATATACCCCAAAAGCCTGGGATTGTATATTCTCCAGTTCTACACTGGATACATTTATGTTCTTTCAGTCTCTGCCATGGTCTAGTCCAGAGTTTTTTTTTTTAGAATTTTTGAGTTCAAGTGCTATTTTGCAGTTGAGCCATCCCTATGTAATATAAATCATTGCATCTAAAATGTTTAAATGTATTCAGGACTGTTAAAAAATAATAATAATACTGGGTTAAACTAGTTGTTTGTATTTTGGGTGTTATGATCTTTTAAAGCATCATTTGGATCTCCAAGTAGTGGTGGGGATCGATGATAATTGAAAATGAATACTCCCCTATATATTTCCTAATTACTTCTATTATTTCCTTTACAATAATGTTTGGCCTGTAAAGCTCCTCCCAGGCAATAAATGCTTTAGATTAGGGCAGTCATATTTTTCCACTTATCAACAGATAAAGTAAAATGTCAAAGGGCATGTAACAAGATAAATGAAAATAATCTATTTTTAAATAGGACAATAGTAGACCAGCAGGGTACAGTCATACTATATTTTCTTGGGAACAACCCAGTAGTCATGCTTTGTCTCATGGAGCTGGGACTCTTGGCCTATCATTTCCTACACAGAATCCATTGTACAGGAACATTTTCACTGCAACTTTTTTCATACAATATATGTTGGGGTCAACATTGGGTTTTTTCACAGCAAAGTTTTGTGGCAGTGTCATGAAAATATTTGTAGATGGCAAAATGCAGAATTTCACCTATAATCTATACCTGGTGAAAAAATGTTGCTCATAATTACTTCTCGCATTATGAACAACGGACAAACAATACTAACAGAGAATTTAAGTAAACAGCATAGCATAACATCATAACGATCCATAGACATCCAATTCTTGTCTGTAATAGGGTAAATAATAGCACCACTGTCTACACCTCTCCAAGGTTCATCTCCTTTAAAGCACACAGAGTTGACATTGGAATTTTAACAAGGATCCCTCACGTAAGATCCTGCATTACACACAAGTCATTAACCTCTGACCTAACTCATCCTCTCTATTAACTTGTCAGCATTGTCCCATTCTTGAAGGTGTCCATTTAACAGGACTGAAGAAGCATCTGTCTTTAGATCATTTGATCTGGTTAATGCAAAATGATATCTTTGTTATTAACTGATGACCTTCACATTTATGTACCCATATACTTTATATATATATATATATATATATATATATATATATAGTCAAATATTATTTTGTTTTTATACTAGGACTATCTGATCTTTATGGGTGGAGCCAGCAGGGCCGGATTTACACAGTGGACGCCCCTAGGCCCACTACCATTCGTCGCCCCTGTCACCTCCCCTTTATTCGTACAAATTTTCATCATCTGTAGTGATGGGCGAATTTGCGCGATTTGCCGCCAGCAAATAAATTCGCGAAACACCCGCGAAAATTCGCGGAAAAAATTCGCTGGCGTCAAAAAATTTTTTCGAAAAAACGGACGCCGGCGTCAAAAACGGGCGCCGGCGTCAAAAACGAGACGCCGGCGCAGTTTCGCGAATTTTTCGGCGCAAATTCGCCCATCACTAATCATCTGGACTAGAGCAATGGGGATTGGCGCACCGAAAATTAAAAAAATTATTGTACCCAGTATTTTTGAACCAATGTGGGTGTGGTTGGGCAGCATGCCGCCACCCTAAAATCCTGCCACCCTAGGCCCGGGCCTAGGTGGCCTTTCCACAAATCCAGGCCTGGGAGCCAGACCCCAGAGGCAGATGCTTTTTGAATGAGCATATTTTGTGCCTCTTAACTCTTGTGTCCAGGCCAGGGTATAGTAAATTACCCCTTTAATCTGTAACTGCTGTTTCAAATTGCTATTAGATTACAATTAGATATGCCCAACCTGTGTTGTCCAACAGCCTTCAGAATTCCAATGTTCAGAAACAAGCAGATCAAGACTCCACTGAATGTGCCATGTGTAAGAAAATGTTTTTCTCTTTACTTTTATACAGTTGTAATAATGTTAATTTATCTGTCCTGACAAACAATAAACAGGCGCTGATCGACACAGATTGTTCCTGGTTGAATTACAAAATAATTGCATTCTGCAATACCTGGATGATAACTAAGCACCTCAAATCAAGCTGTCTTATAGAAGCCTTTGATTCACAAGTCCTCTGCTTAAGCTCCTAAAATCTTCTCCCTTTTATTGACAGTGCTTGGTACAAATTACACTGAGCTATTCCCCGTGGCATTTCATGTTTTGTTTGAAGCTCTGCTTAAGTCTTTGCCATATGAAGAAGTCCTTTAATAACGGTGAGCAGAGATAAAGGGGCAAGGGGAGGTCAGTTTGTGATTGCTGTGCAAGGTGGCAGCACCCAGACCTGTCTGCCATAGTGAACTCAATTCAACTCAATTGAATTGGGTAGGAAAACCCAGTAGTTACAAAATACCTTATAAGTGCAATAAGTTTGGTTGGTTAAAATAAATAAATACAAATGTATAAAATTCTCTCTATTGGTTTTGGTTAGAATCCACACATTTAGTGTGTAATATTATACACACCTTGGAAATTATGTTGTTACATTAGGAAAATTTAGGCAGGAGAAACCGATAACATTTTTGTGTGCGTTAGACCTATAACCTCATGGATTGTTATGGCTCACTGGACCATTTTACTGAAGACTCATTAAAGGGATACATGGGGAAAAAAAAAATTTCAAAATGAATCAGTGAATAGTGCTGCTCCAGCAGAATTCTGCACTGAAATCCATTTTTCAAAAGAGCAAACAGATTTTTTTATATTCAATTTTGAAATCTGACATGGGGCTAGACATTTTTTTTCCAATTTCCCAGCTGCCCCAGGTCATGTGACTTGTGCCTGCACTTTAGGAGAGAAATGCTTTCTGGCAGGCTGCTGTTTTTCCTTCTCAATGTAACTGAATGTGTCTCAGTGAGACATGGGTTTTTACTATTGAGTGTTGTTATTAGATCTACCAGGCAGTTTATCTTGTGTTAGGGAACTGCTATCTGGTTACCTTCCCATTGTTCTTTTGTTTGGCTGCTGGGGGGGGGAGGGATGATATCACTCCAACTTGCAGTACAGCAGTAACGAGTGATTGGAGTTTATCAGAGCACAAGTCACATGACTTGGGGCAGCTGGGAAATTGACAATATGTCTAGCCTCATGTCAAATTTCAAAATTGAATATAAAAAAATATGTTTGCTCTTTTGAAAAATGGATTTCAGTGCAGAATTCTGCTGGAGCAGCAGTATTAACTGATTCATTTTGGGAAAAACATTTTTTCCCATGACAGTATGCCTTTAAGTCATTTTATAATCAGGTTGTAGAAACCACCTGATTTGGCACTTATAGTTAAATGCTTTGCTGCTAGTTCTGTGCCATCTCAACACCGATTCAATGGAAGGTCTGCTGAGTGGAGTTCAGGTCCAAGTGAGAACTTTAACGGTGGGGTTTCAGATGTTGGAAAAAATCCTATATTTGGACACGAGACTGTTGCTCTAAGCTACATACATCAGTGTAAACAAAAAGAGCAATGTATGACTGCTAGTGTTGTGTGCAAAGTGCAAGCTCAGAGACAATTCTCCACATTTTAACCAACACCACTGTGTTATTTTCTATTGTAGCTGTGCATAGATTTTCGGCTACCACCACTGGTTGCGTTTTGACTAGTGATGGGGGAATCTGTCCTGTTTCGCTTCATTGAAAAATTAGGGAAACTGTTAAAAAATGTGTGAAACAGCGAAAAATTAGCAAAGCGCATAGAAGTCAATTGGCGTCAAAATAATTTTTACATGTATCAATTTTGACGCGAGCGTCAATTTTTGTATGCGCAACTATTTTGTCCAAATGCATTAAAGTCAATGGGAGTCTGAATCATTTTGACGCACAACGATTTTTATGCATGCGACAATTTTTTTTGTTGCAACGAAATTTTCAACGAAGTTTCGCTAATTTATTCACCTATCACTAGTTTTGACAAATCGGACTCAAGTTGCGGTCGAAATTGTGTAGGGGCTGCATTATTTCCAGCATTTATTTGACGTTCTACTGGAACAAGTCTGCTGTTCCTATTGACAAAGCCTGCAGGGGGAACCCTGAAATGACTGCCATGTTCAGAGTGGCCTCTAATAGTTACATAGTAGTTACATAGTTACATAGTTAAATTGGGTTGAAAAAAGACAAAGTCCATCAAGTTCAACCCCTCCAAATGAAAACCCAGCATCCATACATACACCCCTCCCTACTTTTAATTAAATTCTATATACCCATACCTATACTAACTATAGAGTTTAGTATCACAATAGCCTTTGATATTATGTCTGTCCAAAAAATCATCCAAGTCATTCTTAAAGGCATTAACTGAATCAGCATCACAACATCACCCGGCAGTGCATTCCACAACCTCACTGTCCTGACTGTGAAGAACCCCCTACGTTGCTTCAAATGAAAGTTCTTTTCTTCTAGTCTAAAGGGGTGGCCTCTAATGACTATATATGTGTGATTCAGGAAAGAAAGCAGAAGTCTGAATGAAAGCTGGGCAGGAGAGAACTATATTTGGTGTGAATAAACTTCAGAGAATCCCCTGAAACTCAGACGCACCATAATTATTGGCACAGACCTCTGATGAAGAGCACCAATACACACAATGATTTCAAACGCCCCCAAAAAGAGCAAATGTATGTACAGCACTGTGCAATCTGTTGGCGCTCTAAAAATACTTGATAATAATAAATAATAACTTGTACTGAATAAACAGGGGCGTAAAAAAAATCTTTGGAGGGGACAGGTGCACTACAAGCCCCAACCACCCTCCCTCCTGCCAACTTCCCGCCCCACTTCCTTCCACACTTCCCACCCTGTGTCACTTCCTTCCACACTTCCCGCCCTGTGTCACTTCCTTCCACACTTCCCGCCCCGTATCGGAGTCTCCTGGCCGGCTGCATCCTCCTTCCCTGGCCGAAGGTAAGAAAGCAGGTGGGGAAGGGGGTTCAACATAACTTTAGAAGAAGCAGACCCAGCAGTTATTAAACTGTGGAGAATATATAAATAAAACAACCACAAATATAGATCTGACTAACAAAGATAGATCTGACCAGCAGGTTAAATATTCCGGGGAACTACATTTTCCCAATCCTGAAAACATGATCATTCCTTTGTGTCTACTGTAAGCAATAAGGGAGATAGTGAGCAAAGCAGGTGTCCTAACAATTGTGTTTCATGAGCCAGCACTCCATATGTCATGGTAACTTATACAGAAGTGTCATGTCTGTTTGTGTAGCCTATTCCAGTAGCCTGATTTATGACATTTATGGAAATGATAGGGATGTGAATATAATGCATCATCAATCTCGCTCTATTAGCTCCCTCTGTTTGTCATTTACCATCTAGTCCTAAATATTTACTAGATGATCAGGTATGAGTATTGCAGCCATCGCCTTCCCTGTTAAAGAATCCCTCTTATGCCCGAGCTTCGTGAATTCTCTCGGAACATTGTTGATTTGTAAATGATTGTTGGTAATTGGCTGGAGTCACGTCTGATTCATTTTCTGAACTGCGGGAACCGGGCCGCTTGTTCGCAACTGTTTGAAAAACAAATTTTTTGCATCTCGATAATGCGGTCGCCATATTTTGCCATACAATTAATTCTGTCGTCCCAGTGGCATTTATTAAAGAAAAATGTTGCTTTTTTACCCATAAGAGGCCAATTAAAATATATCTCTCTCTGTAAGCAAAAGTGGGCTCAGTAAACAAGTGCGATGCTATTGTGTAACCATCTGGCAGATCTCTGATTAACTGGCACACGTCCATTCCTCTTTCTTCCCTATTGCAATTGTTTTCCTCGCATGTGGCATTCAAACAAAATCAGAACCTAAGAACTAGTTATTATTTACACTTGCTACTGAAGGAGGAATAGAAATGTGGTCTTCAGCCTTTGGAACATAGAATGCAATTTTTTAAATTTGCTTTTCAGCTCGAATGCTAAAATCGTATCCATCGCTGCACAATATGCTGGCGCTCTAAAAATACATGTTAATAATGATAAAATAATAATATAGCTAGCAATTTGGGCTACTATGTCCTGTAATAGTAAAGACTGCTTTGGAATTTGATTTCCTTTATTCAGTTATGGTATGGGACCTATTATCCAGAATGCTTGGGATCTGGGGCTTCCCGAATAATAGATCTTTCCATAATTTGGATCTTTATACCGTAAAGGAGAAGGAAAGCTACGGAGGCATTTTATTGCCAATAGATTAGCTGCAATAGTGCAAGCTAGAATGCTATATTTATTCTGTAGAATGTTTTACCATACCTGAGTAAAAAGCTCTAGAAACGCTCTGTTTGTTTAGGATAGGAGCTGCAGTATTAACATGGTGTGACATCATTTCCTGCCTGAGTCTCTCCCTGCTCTGGGCTCAGATTACAGTAGAGAAGGGAGGGGGAGGGGAAGAGGAGCAAACTGAGCATGCTCTTGCCCAGGGCAATGAGGTTTAAGATGAAGGCAGGAAGTCTGATACAGAAGCCCATGTGTACACAATAGAAGGAAAGAAATGCAGTGTTTCTTTTGACAGAGGACTCAGAGCAGCACCACTTTGGGGGTTTACTGGTATATTTACATGGACCTTTCTGATAAGGCTTACTTAGTTTTAACCTTTCCTTCTCCTTTAAGTCTACTAGAAAATCATGTAAACATTAAATAAACCCAATAGGCTGGTTTTTCTTCCAATAAGGATTAATTATATCTTAGTTGGGATCAAGTACACGCTACTGTTTTATTATTACAGAGAAATAATTTTTAAAAACTTAGGTTATTTGGATAAAATCTACTCTATGGGGGATAGACTTTCTGTAATTAGTTGCTTTCTGGATAATGGGTTTCCGGATAACAGATGCAATACTTATACGGGTTTCAGGATAACAGTTTTCCTGATATTGCATACTATACCTGTATTATGACTGATTCCTGTATTAATATCTCTGCACATTGTTGTACCAACTTGTTGGTACTTTATAATCCATGTACAGAAACATATTTAATTTTTTAGATAAAAAAAACCACGACGAAACTTCCACGGATTTTACCTCATTTATTATTACAAAAAGCTTAATTAATCGATTCAGGTTAAAACGAGATAAAATCGAGTGAAACCCAGAATCGTACGTTTTTTTTTGTGGTTTTTTTCCCGAATCACTCTGGGCTTTTTTCAGAAAAGCCCTAATTTTTGGAATTTTGGGCCCGAAATGGTCGGATTAATTCCAGAGAAGACCACAGAAACTTCAAAATAGGATAGGGACCTCTGCCATTGACTTATACACAACTTCAGCAGGTCTGAGATGGCAGATTTTCAAGATTTTTTAAAAAACTCACAGTCAAGTTTTGCCCCAAAAAGCCCGACCAGTGTTTAGTAAATAACCCCCTTAGGGTTGCTCCCGGTTCGATTTTGACCCTGGTTTTCATAATGGCTACCCTAGCCAAAACTGCCTGCCCAGTTTTCCAAATTAGGAAAACTGGGCAGGACTCAGCGATTTACCAATCAGTGATTGCCAACTCTGCAATGTCACCTCCTGCCCCCCCCATCCAGCTTTCCAGGATGGGGTCTTTCCAATTTAAGTAGCCTCCTTGACTGAAACTGAGCTTTCTTGAGAAAAAGTCTTGTATGTGTGTTTAAGGTATTGTCCTGGTCAATTTTAGGAAGCAAGTTCTACGGTCACAGGTGCCCCCTCCCCCCCAGAAATGTTTTGGGCAGTCTATGAATTTTTCGGTGCCATTTTCATCCCACCAACTCCCTTCTCACTGCCATTTATTAATAAATGTATTTTGTGTCATGGTGTATTTGCTGTTGTTTTCTGGCACGCTCTGAGAGTGCTTTCCTCCAGCAAAATAAAACAATGAAAACGTCTTTTGTTATATTTATTCTTTGATTCTACAAGGTGAAAAAAAGTAAATCACTCCTGTGTTGTATGGTTTCCAGGCAAACAAAAGACTGTTGAGGCAAGCCTGATCTTACCTGATGTGCCACATACTGTGAAAGAGATCTATACAAAGATTTCATTTTCAGCTTGTTGAAAGATCTATATTAAACTAATCAGTTGCTATTTCCATACACCAACGTGAAACCATTCTAAAGCGGAGGTCAGTGTTTAAATACTTTAATGTCTTATTAGTAGAGAGCTGCCCTCCAGTTCATGGCACATGCCTGGTATTGACTGACGAGGTCATCACAGGAGAAGTACAGTCAAACACCCTTTTCTGTGTATAAATGTGGGAGTTATTACCCAGAAGGCTTGGGTCCTCCTAGGTTTCAGTATAAGCAATCTTTTTATTATAATAAGAACTAGAGCATGACAGCTTTTTTTAAACTAGCCTGATCAAGAAAATATAATCTTGTTTTATTATTATTATTATTAATAATAATAATAATAATAATAATAATACAAAGTAATAAAAAACAAATAAGTCAACAATGCAACAAACAAAACTATGTCTGGAATTACAACAGGTTCAGGGACACTTGCAGCAGTGTAAAGTGCGCCTTACACCTTATGTCCAATTCTCTAAGGAGGCACAACCACCAATTTGAATTAGTTGTCAGCCCCTATTTTTCCGCTCCTCAATGTATCATCATGGATACAGCATAGGGAACTAAATGACCAATGCTTAAGGCTTATCATTCACTGGCCCCTAGCTAAAGCTCCACGAATACTTAGTACCCATCATCAAATAACTGGGGAAGTGTATGGGGCATTCCCTACAAATAAGTGACATTCATATTCCCTCTGGCCTGTTGTGTTGGGGCTCTAGCCACCCTTATGTGTCCTAGACAGGGAGTCAAATAGCTGTGCCACTTACTGGTATACAAACCTTCTAGCTAGACTTGTGCCTAAGAGGAACAGTGGTGCCAGGGATCCAATTTGTTCCAAAAGACCAGCACAAATAATGGCAATCCAGAGAAAAGTGAAAATCCTAAGCTAGCACCCCAATTGAACTGTAAAGAACAATTCCTTCATGGCCTTTAGTAAACTGTTGGTTGC
This sequence comes from Xenopus petersii, assembly GCA_038501925.1. NCBI lineage: Eukaryota > Metazoa > Chordata > Amphibia > Anura > Pipidae > Xenopus > Xenopus petersii. Next base: position 146,629,572 of record CM076682.1, read on the forward strand.
AACTCTGGATTGCTCAATCTTTATCATTATGCTACTTTGAGTTGGAAGGGAAGTTAGCTCTTTTGATTCCACCTGTTGCCATCCACTTTGAACTATCTCCCAAACTGCCCATTGCTCATTTCCAGTTCCCACTGCAACCACCATCAAACTTCAACTCATTCCCAGTTCCTAAACTTCAAAGTACAAATCCCAAATCTCTCAAATTTGTTTTTCTGCAGTATATAAAATATTAAATTACTCCGGGCTGCTTGTTTTCTTCCACTAGCACACTTTTATCCAGTAGTTTTTATACAGTTACTATAGATATCTTCTGCTTGCTTTACATTGATGAATTTACTGGATGCTGCAGGTCAGAGTTACTATGCATGTGCACTTATTGATTATTATCCTTTATTTGTATTGGTTCCAACACATTTACTTTGCTTTTTCCTGACTTGCCGTTACAAGTCCACCTTAAGCTGGCCATAGATGCAAAGATCCGATCGTACGAATCATCGTACGATCGGACTTTCCCATCTCCCGACCCGCCACTAACCATTCAGATCAAAGTCTTACCAGTCAGATTAGTTAAAGAACAGATCAGCAATGTTCTGCCCCTGACAGCAATCGTACGATATCTATGTCCAACCAAAGCCAGTGACAGTCTCCCACTGAAAATCGTACGATCGGCAATACACGCAGAGATATTATCGGCAGCCGACAGAAATTTTCTAACCTGTCCGATCGACCAAACGACCGATCTCCGCCGGACGAAAAATGTCGGGACTCTCCACACACGTTCCGAAAATCGTACGAATCCTCGATTCGTACGATCAGATCTTTGCGTCTATGGCCAGCTTTAGTTGCCTTGAGATCATACTTTGCATAAGATCAGCATTCAAATAAGTGGAGCTAGGCCAAAATCTCATTCCATATATGGGAAATGAAAATAGATTTGATAGGCAGATATTTTCACATGACTTTTAAATATGTCCAACTCTTATAAAGTAAAGTTGGGTTCCTAAGATCAACCAGGAACAAACAACAAACAATTTGCCAAAAAGACTCTTCGGCCTCACTGGGCCACCTACACTCCTGGGCCCCCTGCAATCGTAGGGTCTGCTTCCTCTGTAGTTAAACCCTTGGTGGGCTACTATTACATAAATTCCTAGGAACTTATAAAATATCAGTAATTAGAATAGACAATCATTGTAGATGCAATAAATTAATTTATTTATTCATCTGTTTTATTTGCCAGCTTTTGAGTTCCATCAATAGAAATCAGTGGTAGAACATTATTATCCATGAAACACAAATGACACACCTCTTTTTTATTTTTTCAGGCTCCTGTTGGTGAATAAGCCTACTATTATGGTCTCACCACTATCTAGCTCTCTCTCTCTTGTAAACAGTCTCCTTCCGACCATTGCGAATAATGACAATTCAGCTCTTAATTCCTCGTAGTCATAATGAGAGCAGCAGAAGTCCTTTTGTAAACCACCCTGCCCCAAAGTCTGCCTTCTTTAATCTTCTCGCATTCATTCAATCAGAGACAACAGGTGCGGAATTTCCTTACCCCCTACCCTGCGGTTTTATGTTTGTTAAACTTATTGTATGAGCGTTTCCTGCATTTTCTAAAGCACAGTGGCCATTGTTAGTCATTGAAATAATAAAATATACACATGACTTAATGCACCTATTGTCTTAATATTTCTTTCTATTCATTCTCAAAGAATGACATTTCTGTGTGAAAATACAGATGTGAACATGGGTTGACTGGTTTTCTATGTGAAGGCAAGATTCAACAACAACAAAAAAGGCCCCAATTCAGATTGTGGTTAGATGTTGTAAAAATCCTACTTGCCTTATTTATTTTGAAGAATTTGGTTTAAGTAAAAAGTAAATTTGGAATACTCAGAATAAGTGAAGGAGGGCCACAATTAATGAATGCAGTAGCAGGATGATAGTTAAAAACAAAGAGTGTTTATTAGGACATTTATAGCCCAACGCGTTTTGTGCCAAATGGGCACTTACTTATAGGATCTATGAGTGTGTGGACTTACTCATAGCCTATGAGAAAGACTTTTTGTTTTTTACTATCATCCTGCTACTGCATTTATTAATTGTGGATCTCCTTCACTTATTTTGAGTATTCCAAAATGACTTTTTACTTAAACCAAATTCTTTAAAATAATTAAAACAAAAATTAAAAAAACTATATCAAATATTTTGAGTATTCCAACCTTTGGACTGGGGTTTTTTGTGAGGAGACCTCTTGGTGATGTAATTTTTTAAATATATATACATCAGCAATTTGCTAATGCACAGGCGCCAATTTGAAAGAGACAGACGATAGTGGTCATTCACACTCTATTGCCAGGCGACTTTTCGCTCTTGCGAATGGACGTTACTCCACAGATTCACTAAAATTTGGATTTTACTGAACGTTACCTCTTTCGCCAGACTTGCCTTTGCCACCTCAGTCCAGGCAAACTGCAATGGAGTGCACTTACATCATATTCTGTGAGTAGAAAATGCATCAAAGTTCAAAAAACGCTGGCGTCTTTTCCTTTTTTCAGAGTGATAGCCTGCAAAAGTCCTAAAAATATTTGTTTTGTGTAACCGGTTTCCCCCATATATTTTCTAACATCTGGAACATTATCAATACAGTGGGCTCATGTGTAGGGCATTATAACAACTCTATCGTCTTTATAAAGGTTGTGTAATTAACAGTGGAAATGTAATGTATTTGCTGCAACATATAACATAAAGACGTCCATTCAACTTTAAATTTGCCGCCGTATGTAAATTAAGCGCAAGACCTCAAATTTGCGCTAGGCAGAAATGAACGCTAGTGCACCTTCGCTTTCAATTACTCGCATTGCCGAAGTGACACTAGCAAAAATTTGCCAGCGTTCGGCGCCCAGGACGAAACTTTGAATGTGAATTATCGCTGTCTGGGTGAATTTTCGACCTGGCGAAGTGTTGTGATGGGTGCAAATCGGTCGCTGGCGACTTTTCTACAGTTAGTAAATCTGCCCCTATGCAAGACGCCCTTCCCTTCATTTGGAGCTTAATGGATCACATATCTTTCCAAACATAAACAGCACTTCAGCCTATTGAAGGAGCCTGCTGCCCCAGCCCATAATGAGTGACAGAAGCAGCTCTCTGTGCTCAAGCACTTATATAACATGTCACTGTTCCTTCTTTATATTTGTTAGTGACACACCTTTCAATAAACGCACCCCATTAGAATCACTTTTCCTAAGAGACCTCCTTCCTTGTTTCACCCTAACTTACCCTACTCACTACTTAAACAAATACGCCCAAACATAATTGCTGATGAGGTTTTGCAATTTCTTTCACTTGGAGTTTGAAACATTCTTTGACAAATAACATGGAAACATGTTCTGCTTTGAAGCACCGCACTCTTCATTGGGAGTCTGCTTGCAAATGACATTTTGTGGAACACAGAACTTTTCCACTTGCAAGACAGTTTTTTTTTATAGAGTCAGATCTTGCTGTTTAAAGAATAGATTAGACTTAATGAATTGGGGGGTAATTTAAAGATAAGAAATCACATTGCATTTGCAGGCCATTTAGCATGACAAAACTTTTAGATCTTCGGATTAATGGCTGGAACATCTTAAACATTCCTCTTTGCCAGCATTCCATTATAGGACAATAGACCAAGCTAAGGCTTTAATCATAGTACAAGCAGGTTACTTATTTGCTCAGTGTTCACAATATTTCTTTTCATAAATGAGGACTGTAAAATTGTTTTGATGCTTTTATATTATATAACAGACACCCCTGTAAATTATTAGGTGGTAGTTCCTAGGTGCCTAGCAGTTAGTAAATATATTCATGCAGTTTATGAAATCAACAGTAACACCAAAAAATTAAAATACAAGAATGGGACCTGTTATCCAGAATGCTCAGGGCCTGGAGTTTTCCAGATAAGGAATCTTTCCATAAAGAGCTCCATACCTTAAGTTCATTAAAAAATAATTTAGACATTTTTGGCTTTAGAAGGATTAATTATATCTTAGTTAGGATCATGTACAAGGTACTGTTTTATTATTACAGGTATTGGACCTGTTATCCAGAATGCTCAGGACCTGGGGTTTTCCGGATAACAAAACTCTCCATAATTAGGATCTTCATAATATTCATTAAAGGGATACTGTCATGGGAAAACATGTTTTTTTCAAAACGCATCAGTTTAATAGTGCTACTCCAGCAGAATTCTGCACTGAAATCCATTTTTCAAAAGAGCAAACAGATTTTTTTTAATTCAATTTTGAAATCTGACATGGGGCTAGACATATTGTCAGTTTCCTAGCTGCCCCAGTCATGTGACTTGTGCAAGCACTTTAGGATGGAACTACGTTCTGGCAGGCTGCTATTTCTCCTACTTAATGTAACTGATTCAGTCTCAGTGGGACTTGGCTTTTACTGTTGAGTGTTGTTCTTAGATCTACCAGGCAGCTGTTATCTTGTGTTAGAGAGCTGCTATCTGGTTACCTTCCCATTGTTCTGTTGTTAGGCTGCTGGGGGGGGAGGGAGGGGGTGATATCACTCCAACTTGCAGTGCAGCAGTAAAGAGTGACTGAAGTTTATCAGAGCACAAGTCACATGACTGGGGGCAGCTGGGAAACTGACAATATGTCTAGCCCCATGTCAGATTTCAAAATTAAATATAAAAAAATCTGTTTGCTCTTTTGAAAAATGGATTTCAGTGCAGAATTCTGCTGGAGCAGCACTATTAATGGATGCATTTTGAAAAAAACATGTTTTCCCATGACAGTATCGCTTTAATATAGAAAAAGGAAATCATTTTTCAAAATGTGGATTATTTGGATAAAATGGAGTCTAGGGGAGATAGCCTTTCAGTAATTTGTCACAAAGATAATAAAACAGGCACTGTTTTATTAATATAGAAATATAGAAAAAGGAAATCATTTTTCAAAATTTGGATTATTTGCACAAAATGAAGTCTATGGGAGACAGCCTTTCCATAATTCAGAGCTTTCTGGATAATGGATTTCTATATAACAGATACCATACCTGTACAGGTGTGGGGTCCGTTATCCGGAAACCTGTTATCCAAAAAGCTCCAAATTACGTAAAGGCGTCTCCCATAGGCTCTATTCTATCCAAATAATTCAAATTTTAAAAAATGTATTTCCTTTTTCTCTGTAATGATAAAATAGTACCTTATGCTTGATCCCAACTAAGATACGCAATGCATGTAATTTTATCTTGGTTCTATTGTTCTATTATTGTATTTTGCTGTTGTCTTGATTTTACACCTCTTAAACCATAGACGGCATGATGAAAACTATAGAAAATGAACATGAATAATGCGTTTAACATGGGAAAAAATATCAGACAATCAGAAAAGTCTATACAAATAATATTTCAGATTTTCACCTTTTTTTTATCTCCGTGAAAAAAAAGAGTGTTCAGATAAATCTAAAGATGGCCCTGCTAACGGTTTCCCTGGTCCCCTTTGATGAATTGGTAATTGCCAATTTCTACTGCTTTAATCGGCTCTTAATACCCGCGAAGCATTGACCTCTGGGATTCGAGCTGATCCCGTCATGATTAGAGTGATATAGTAATCAGGATATTTAAGCTCATTACTATGTGAATTTTTTGCATTTTTTACATAGATCTCCATCTTGGTTTTACGCTTTGCTGAAGAATGTGACAGCGGTGAGAATTAATTTTCACTGCCTCCAACATTTTCAATACATTTCAGATAACATCATAAGTCTGGTTAGGGATGATAAGTGAGCAAGTCAATGACAATCTCACTAATCTCTCCCTAATCACGGCAATATTTTAATATAAGCAATTCTATTAATTTGCATGGCATGAGAATTAATTGGGTTTTTTTTCCTGGACTTGTTTTGTTTCTATTTTTTTATCTAAAAGATATGCATACAGTATGCTTTCATAGATCCAATGGCCTGTAAATTTTAACATAGCATTAATTTTTCCTTCACCAAATGTTCATTAAAGTGTCAGTTCAAAATGCCCCATCACATTTGAAATACAATGCATTAACCTGTTCTTCAGAAGCTCTAGGGTTGAACTTGGAATTTTTAATGAATTTTCACAGATTTATAGTCTTGTTGTTTTATATACGATGTCGAAAATGATCTGTTTTGTAACGGTATCAGTAGTCACAGACTAGAGTTGAGCAAGAAGTTAAGATGGGGAAAAAAGCACTGTCTTTGCAAGAAAGAAGTAATGGCATCAAAGATTGGGTTTGTCAGCTATAAATTTTGATGAATGTCATATGCCATGTTGGAGTCCACTGGTTATATCATTCTTGCTAAGGGGCAAATTCATCAAGGGTCGAATTTCGAGGGGTTAAATCCCTCGAAATTCGACTGGGGAATAGAATCGAATAGAATCGAATAGGCAATTCGGGCGAATTTACGCGCTGGCGAATAATCAAATTGGCGAATATTTGCCAGGCGAATAGGCGCTCGATCGAATATTCGCTCTAAGGATTTTCATTCGATTGAATGCCTTTATATTCGATCAAAAACTTGGAAAACAAGCCTATGGGACTTTCCCTTAGGCTTTTAAAGCAATTCGGTAGGTTTTAGGTGGCGAGGTAGGCAGTCAAAGTATTTTTAAAAGAGACAGTACTTCGACTATCTAATGGGCGAATAGTCGCAGCATTTTTGCGCTTGAGCCACTACTTCGACTATCGAATGGCGAATAGTTGCAGCGTTTTTGCGCTCTATCTATTCGAATCATTCTACTCGATCGAGGAGCACAAAAAACGACTCGAAATTCGAAGTTTTTTACTTCGAATCCTTCACTCAAAGTTAGTGAATCGGCCCCTAAGTGTTTTCAACTTTCTTGGAATGAGTATTCTAGACACAGAAGACAGATTTCTATAATGGGGGGAGGGTAGTATTGCAAGCCATGGTTGAGTAGGTCTAAAGCAATGTTTGAGTTGTGTAGATTTTGGTTACTGGATGTAAAAATTGACACATTATTCCAAAATAGAGCAAAATTCAGGAACAAACCACCATATGTGGAGGAGACATGGCAATTTCAACCAATGCTTTTCAGACAACTGTCATGTCCCTTTGATTTGAATTATACATGCTACAGAAGCTCATGACCCTAGGTGCATTTCACCCCTTGTATTTGGTTTTGGGCTAGACCTGTTTTGGTGCTGCAGTATTTCATCGCTATGGTGTTGGCACACATGATAGTACAATAAAGCTTCTGCATTCACTTTGTTAAGGCACCTTTTAACTAGAGTTCAACTAGAACATTTACTACGGGACTTTACTTGTTGCCTTGAATGAGTTGTAAATGGAATGTATGTGTTCCAGTAAACCTGTTGACTCATGATTCATGGCTGGCATTTTTTATTTTAATGGCTTTTAACACCAATAAAATGCAATGCTTCATCTGAACACCACATTTAGAACAATCAGCTGGGCCAGGATTTATGTCAAGGAGTAGCTTACAGTCAAGCTGTAAAGTTCTTAATTGTTTACCTCTTTGTCCCTACTGCAAATATGAATGACCTCTTTTACTCTTGCACTTGATGGTTACTACTGTCTGTTATTTTGGCATGCAATGGCAATTGTCCTGTCCTTCTAGCACTTCACAATGGCTGACTGCTCTGTGTCATGCATGCACTGGGTGGTGACTGCTTCATATTATTCTTCCAGTTTATCATGAGTAAGTGTCCTTTGTTGCTGGTAAATTGAAACACATAGTGAGAACTATGAAAGCTGGCTGACTGCTCAGTTATTCTAGAAGCTGTTGCTAAGAAAACATGTTTGTGACATTGGCAGCTTGTAGGAAGATATGTCTGTTACTCTGGCAAGCAAGTAGATTTCAAACAGGGGAAGCTCATTATTACTGTGCCGAGCAGCTTTCTGGCGAGAAAGAACTGGTGGTCAATTTCACATTTGACATTTCATGTTAAATACTTTTGATTTTGATGTCAGATTATAACGTGTTACTTGATGTGTTATATGTTTGGAAAACTGATTGTTAGTTTGATGGCCAAGAGCAGCTTATGAATATTGTACCCATGCAATGTCATAGTAAAAAAATAAATCAGGTTGAAAAAAAGACGCATGTCCATCAAGTTCAACCGTATTATGTCTATATATAACCTGTCAAACTGCTAGTTGCTCTAGAGTATTCATCTCCACCCAGTGCCTCATGAGCAACATGGTGCCCCCAACCCCTTGAATGTTGCTCCCAGTGGCCTGAAAGCAGGTGCTTATTTTTAAATTCCTGGCTAGGAGGCAAGCTTTGGTTGCATGAAAATCAAGTGTACTGCCAGAACCTTCTGTAGGCTGCCAATTCACATAGGGGCTACCAAATAGCTAACGACAGGCCTTTTTGGCACCCGAGGAACATTTTTCATGCATGTGTTGCTTCCAGACCCTGAATGTGGCTCATGGGAAAAAATGTTGGTGTCCCCCAATCTAGAAGAAGGCAAAAAAAACAATTCTGAAGCCTTTTCAATTTGACTTCTTGACTCCAAAATGGCAATCAGACCAGTCCCTGGATCAACTTGTGCTATGAGTTATCTTCCATAACCCTGTATTCCCTCCCTTGCTAAAAAGCCATCCAACCCATTCATAAATGTCTGGCCACTAGTGTAGTAAGTCAAGTCAACAACAAGTCAACCTGTAGATGTGTAAAAATGGAAACAATGCAAATTATGTCTATGTCACATGGAAGGTGGCACAAGGTTTCTGCTCAGTAGAAGACTAATTTACAAACATAAGGGCTTATTTACAAATACAGTGCAATGTGCAAAATTCAGACACAAGTCAAGAAGAGCCACAAACAGAAAGGGACCAAATGCAGGAACACTTGCATGTACCCATATTACTTTCTCATGGACTTTGGAGAAATACTTGTATGCATTTATTTTAAGACAATTGATATATTATTATTTGTTAGACTGGAAACATATATCCTTAGCCCGGTGCAGTAAAGTGATATAGAGGAAACCGTTGCTTTCAGAGGTTAGCAAAGGTCAATCAACATTGGAAGACTTTTCAGACAGCAAATAATGAGCATAATCAACCACCTGGAGAGAGTTTAATGTGCCCACTACACATCCCACTTTAATTCATGTTTCAGAAAACATCTGTCTGACTAATGCACTGTGAATCCCACACTGCCACAGGTAGCCATAAATCCACTGGTCTCACAAGCACAGCCTTTGGATATGGCAGGATAACATTTGTTCACAAAGCAGATAAGGTTCAGGTTGTGATATCAACAATTCAGACAAGGTTTCCCCAGATGTACATAGATCTATAATAGCAGCAGGGACAAATGCAGAAATGAAGAAGTGTTACTGCAATTTTACAATCAGGATCGCAATTTACAACCAAGAGGCATTCCATATATCCATTTGTTGCTTATTTCCAAGAGCTGCACTGAAGTTCACCACCAGCTGCACAGGCATAGAATGTATATTTATAGGCTATAGGGTCAGCTGCTCCACGAACACTTTGAACAACATATGAGCGAGTTCAGATGCTAATGATCTTAAAGGTCAGCTAGAACTAGAGCTACTCATTTCATATTCATTTCTTACAAATCACCCTCTAATAAAGCATCAGGATAGACTCAAGTTGCAAATTCAGCAACTGATCAAACTAAAATGGAATTTGATGCAAATTAGCAAATTACGGTGGCAAGGATTGAAAATCAACTAATCTGTGCCTAAATTTGCAGACCCATTAATGCTGTGATTCGAAGAAATCCTTCTTTGAGCAATTCATTCTCTAATTCCTAACTTGAAACCCTGTAGGGCCAGGTTTAAAAAGAATATAGGCTTTAAATCATCTATGAATGTATCGGGCAGAAAATGTCAGGATTATAGAGGAATGGTAGCACCCAGGAACCCAGCTAGAGCAGAAACCTCAACAAGCTGAGAAATCAAAAATAGTTTTGGCCTCAAATTTTGTGTGAAAAAGCATTGATCTCAGTCATATCACTTTCACACAAAATGTTCATAATACTGTGATCCCAAACCAGTGGCTTATGAGGAATATGTTGCTCACCAATTCCTTGTTGATGTTGCTCCCATTGGCCTCAAAGTGGGTGCTTATGTTTGAATTCCTGGCTTGGAGGCACTTTTTAGTTGTATAAAAACAAGGTGTCCTGCCAAACAGAGTCTCCTGTAGGCTGTCAGTCCACATAGTGCCTACCGAATTGAATCATAGTCCTTATTTGGCACCCCAGAAACATATATCATGATTGTGTAGCTCCCCAACTCTTTTTACATTTGAATGTCGCTCACAGCTATAAAGGGTTGAGTATCTCCCATAATACTCTCAACACCAAAAACAGAACACAGGGCCTGGTTTGGGAAGTCTAAGGTATAAAAATGTCAAGGAGCATTGACTTCAGAGTTCTTGACTTCTGGACGAAAGATGTGCCATTGGATAGTGTATTGAGGAGTGTCAGGGGAGATGTTAGAGTGACTTGAATACTATTTACAATTCACTACTTTTGTAGATTGTCTGTATTAGCAGGGCATATAGTTAAAACAAGGAAGATTATTATTAGTAACAAAGGGGTGACTTGCTAGTAGAATGACAAATATAATTCTAGGTAAATTCTGAGCATGGTGAAGAGCAGACCAATCATCCTGCAAAAATGAAATGTGAGCAGAGGAACTTTGCAGTGACTAATTTAAATGTTCAACAGCGATACTGGATTGAGGACAAGAAGGAGAGAAATGATGATGGATCCCCAGTTAAAGCTAAACCTTAAAAACTGGAAACTAACCAAGCGTCCCTATCAGAGATAATTTTCCAGAGGAAGCCTATGAACACAGAAAATGCACCAAATGATTAACTGGGACAGTTTAATAGCAGAAGGTTTTTTATGAATTGGACAACAATAAGCCATTTTGCTCATACAATAAATTACCTCCCAAATACAGTTGTTCCCTTCGAATATTGGAAAGGTGTAAAAAATAAGCCTATGGTACAAGGAGTTCAAGGACAAGGTAAATAAGGCAAATCATGCCAAATACATAAAGGGTTGAAAAAATTATTCTCATAAACAATACTTTTGGAGAAATGAGAAAATTTCAAAGTGGAGGTTTGGCTGAGAAAAATGACCCACAAAAGTATCACTGGCGACAGAGAAATGATTGAGTTGAATCTTAGAGGAAATGAGAAGATTGACAGTTTTAGAAGGAGGAATGTGAAGACCCCCTGTCATCCTTAGTGTTACCTTCAGATAGAAGAATTAGGAGGAATTTGTTTTATATAAAGCCACTTCCAAGAGCAGTTGGGGTGGCAGTGGAATAAAAAGTAAATGTAAGGAAAGGAAAGGTAGAAAAGGTTCAAAAGCTGCAGAATAGTGTGATAAAATGGAAGACTAACCAGAGAGAGATCCTGTAGCAGAAGCATTTTTTTTTTCTTGTAGAACCCATCTAGTTAGTTCAAATAGTCCACTCTGAATTGATGAAAACAGGTTAGACTCTAGGAAGAAATCTGCTTAGTCAAGACAGTATGTTCTTGAAATTGATAGCCAACACAGACAGGTATGGTCTGGGAGTTTATGTCAACAATACTGGATACAGATCATTTAGATTGTAAGCTCTTGCAATTAGGGCCCTCTGATCCTACTTTTTAGGAACCTTTGTAATCCATGTTTTTTAAATAATTGTAAGACCCCTGTTTGTTTTATACTATTGTAAAGTGCTGCGTAACTTGCTGGCACTATATAAATAAATGATGACGATGACAATGAAGACGGCTACTAGTGCATTGTTATTCCAGCAGGAGTCCAGCATTCAATAGTATATTGATTGGTAGGGCTTTCCAAGAGGCTCATACCAAAGCTTTATGAGAAATAGTGTTCCCCACTTAAGTACACTGAGATGGGGAAGTCTGCATTGGATAAAGGATTCCTCTATGAATGCAGATCTTTTCCAAAACATGGTGGTGAAATATTAGGATGGACTACAACAGCTATTTGTACTTTTAAAGGGATACTGTCATGGGAAAAAAAAATTTTTTTCAAAATGAATCAGTTAATAGGGCTGATCCAGCAGAATTATGCACTGAAATCCATTTCTCAAAAGAGCAGACAGATTTTTTTATATTCAGTTTTGAAATCTGGCATGGGGCTAGACATATTGTCAATATCCCAGCTGCTCCAAGTCATGTGACTTGTGCTCTGATAAACTTCAATTACTCTTTACTGCTGTACTGCAAGTTAGAGTGATATCACCCCCCTCCCTTTTCCCCTCAACAGCCAAGCAAAAGAACAATGGGAAGGTAACCAGATAGCAGCTCCCTAACACAAGATAACAGCTGCCTGTAGATCTAAGAACAACACTCAATAGTAAAATCCCATGTCTCACTGAGACACATTCAATTACATTGAGAAGGAAAAACAGCAGCCTGCCAGAAAGCATTTCTCTCCTAAAGTGCAGGCACAAGTCACATGACCAGGGGCAGCTGGGAAATTGACAAAATGTCTAACCCCATCTCAGATTTCAAAATGGAATATAAAAAAATCTGTTTGATCTTTTGAGAAATGGATTTCAGCGCAGAATTCTGCTGGAGTAGCACTATTAACTGATGCGTTTTGAAAAAAACATGTCTTCCGATGACAGGATCCTTTTAAGGTCTCTAGCAATATTCCTTATGAGACCATGCGAAACCCCTGGAGTAGGTAGAGAATTTGGCCTAAAATTTAGAATATGTGATAGTTCACTCAGGCCAAGATTTGTGGAGCGGCCACCAAGGCCTGGGCCTAGGGTGGCAGGATTTTAGGGGGCAGCATGCTGCCCAACCACTCACACATTGGTTCAGAAACACTGAGGAGGCACATGAGATACGATAGTTTTTAAAAATTTCCTATACGTCAATCCCCATTGCTCTGGTCCCGATGATGAAAATTTGATTGAATAAAAGGGTGGGGACGGGGCGACGAATGACAGCGGGCCTAGGGGCGCTTGCTATGTAAATGCAGCTCTGAATTCACTAAAAAACAAGCAAATACGTATTATCCACATAATTAATTACAAAGTATGTTACTGTTTAGTATGTTCACAGAATATGGCAGCCATGATCTAAATCAAATGTGATCAAGATAAAGGAAAATTATAGAATGGATGTATTTATGTCAACAATTCAAATAAAAGGGAGGCAGAAAAAAATCTCTACCCACTCAACTTCCTCAGATCAAATAAAATATCAAACAGTTACAAGATACACAGCACTGCACAAACAAATACCTGACTGATGTTTTATTTTATTGGAATGTTTTATTCTGTTATAGTCTGATATAGACATATGATCATGTAATACATACGCCAAACGCAAATCCAGGAAACCATAAAATGGTGGTACGGTACACAAAATCAGGGTTTTTCTGTAAAAATGATGTAAACTATCACAAAAAAGTTGAAATGTGGAAAAATGAACATTCACGGGCAATATACAGGGTTTTTTTTATGAAAATGGGCAAAAATGATCCTCCTACTGAGATGCATTAGAAAATCAAGGGATTATGAAAAAAATCTAAAATTCATGAAAACGGATCAGTGGAAGTAAAATCAGGGGACTGACTTTATTATAAACACAAAGATATGTATGGAGTGTTGATAAATGAATTTCTTATTATACCTTGTGCTACCAATGATATACAAGAAAGAAATGAAAGTCAGATAAGGTATATCAGGCCTGTTTGAGCCAGCCATAAAGGCATGAATGATACAGAACACAATGTATAGGAATTACAATAACAGTGACATAATTAAGTCTATATTCATCTTAATTTAGTATTTGTATACTGAATCATATCTACATCTCATTTATTATATGGGAATGCTGCACAAACCAATCTGGAGAAAATGCTTTATTGAGAGCTTAAGGCTTTTTAAGAAACAATATGATACAGCGTGTGAAGAATATTCTCCGTTGCTGAAAATATGTTTCCTGTTATTAAAGCCATTCCCTACAGCAGGATGTTTGCTACATAATATAAATCCTAAGGGACTTATGTCTTATTGTACAAACAGTTATTCTTCAATGAAATGTAACGCCGATGACATGATGGCTATCCCAGTTGTATGGGAAAAAAAACAACACCAAGAAAATACATTCTAAAATTAGAATTGCACCGTGAATAGTCATGCGTTCTCATTTTGCACATTCAAAGGAACTCTTTATTAAAAGCAAACACCTTGCAATAATGTTGGGTTCGATGAGCAACTAAAAGATTCAGCATTTTTTGAAGGCTACAAATATAAATCTATTTATAAAAAAATCATTATTCAACTAAAATAAATTAGATTCCAAAGACAATATTTTCAAGGAATAAATATTAATTAGCATATATATATTAGATTTATATTCCTAGGGCCACCAAGGGAGCTTCACAGGGATTGTCTATCCCTTTAAGTATGATAATGTAGCCCATCACCCAGTAAGAAAACCACCCTAACACTAGGGGGCAGATTTATGAAAGGTCGAAGTAAATTTTCGAATTAAAAAACTTCGAATTTCAAGTATTTTTTGGGTACTTCGACCATCGAATAGGCCAAATTCGACTTCGATTTCGATTCGAATCGAAAATACTTTGAATATTCAACCATTCGAAAATCGAAGTACTGTCTCTTTAAAAACCTTCGACTTCCCCATTTCGCCACTTTAAACCTGACGAATTGCTATGTTAGCCTATGGGGACCTCCTAGAACCAAAATTTAAAAAGTCGAAGTTTTTTTTTTGAAAATCGTTCGATCGATCGATTCGAACGGTTGCTACGATTGATCGAACAATTTTACTTCAACCGAAAACGGTCAAAAAATTCAAAAAGAAAAGTTCCATTTGGCTAATTCGATGGTCGAATTTCGAAGTTTCTGCCCTTAAGAAATGTTGGGATGTTCTTGCCAGGAGGCAAGGTGAGATAAAAGCTATAGTTCCATTTTTTCAGCCAGGAATTGGACAAAAGTACACTATCTGCACTAACAAACTAGGCCTGAGGGCGAGTATTGGGAAAATGACCAAAGGCTACAACCATTTAAACATGCGTGCTTCTGCAATATACATTGCCGAAGCCACATTTTGAGATGAAAAAAAAAAGTGAAAAAGAGAGGAAAAGGGAAGAAAAAATTTGATTTAGGAACAAGGGAAGAGAGAAGAGATGACATCATAATAAGAAAATCTGGGATGAAAGAAGTGGAGAAAAACTGTATTAAAATAGTCTCCTTCTCAAGAACAGTCCTGCAAATCCTCACAAGAGGTTATACTTTTATATATTGTACTCTGCTTTATAAATAAAGTTTTACATACATATACATGTCAAAGGTGAGGTCAAATGAACGGCAGGTAAATAGGAAAATGGGAGGTGTGTTACAGTTTGTGCAGATAAAGCCTCCTTTCGTAGGGGTGAAAAAGAGAGAGTCCAATTTATTTTAGGTGACATAATTCAGAGCACTAAATCACTTTTCTTCTCCCACACTTAAAGACAAAATCTATTTTCTTAATGAAGAGGTTGGATCTTTCCTTTGGACAACAGAACTTGCAAACTCCCTACCTACTGGAAACAGGAGCATCGTTCGATTCGAAGGATTTAAAGTGGACCTGTCACCCAGACACAAAAATCTGTGCAATAAAAGTCCTTTTCAAATTAAACATGAAATCCAATTTCTATTTTTTATTAAAGCATGCATAGCTGTTGTAAACTCATTTAAACATCTCAGCTGTCAATCAAATATTGTCTGCCCCTCCTCTATGCCTAGGCATAGAGGCGGGGCAGACAATTACTTTCACTTTCCATTCAGCACTTCCTAGATGTCACTGCTCTCCCCACATTCCCCCATTCTCTTTACCATTTAATTGTGTAGCCAGGGCATGGGGATGAACATTGGGTCCCCCAATCTGGTGCACAAACAAGATTCTGAGATGATACAAGGCTTGTCTTAATAACAGTGTCAACAAAATGGCTCCTGTCTGCTTGTTATAATTATGAATTCCCAGACTGAAGGAAACAAGATTCAAATAATTTATATAGTGTAATTAAAGTTCATTTTGCTTGACTATTGTGATAAAATGGGATTTTGAATAAATTTTTTTGGGTGACAGGTCCCCTTTAATAGTTTTTTACTTCGATCGTTCGATGCCCAAATTCGGTGAATAATATTTCGACTTCAATATTCGAATTCAAAGTATTTTAATTCGATGGTCGAATTTCGAAGTATTTTACACTTAGAAATTGATAAATCTGCCCCTAGAAAACTGAATCAACCAATGTCAGGTTTCCTGCACAGTTGCCCATTGGTTGATGGCTCTCAAAGGTAGGAAATACAATAATTAGAAAATGAAGGATTCTAAAAAATATTTCAAAAGATAAAATTCAAGAATGGAAAGAGGAAATGATTTGAACAGGAACATCAAGCCTTCTCATATCTGCTTACACACGTCTTGGATTAAGAAAGGTCTTTTTAGGACTAACAGGCTTTCATTTATCCTTTCTCAAACCAGTTTTAATGACAAGATCAATAGTGGAAATGTCAGAGGTAAATAAAAATTATGTAACACATATCATACTGATAAATTCCCTGGTACTATTGTCAGGTGTCAAAATATTAGAGATATTTGGTTGAATAGTAAAATATAGCCTTGGCGTAAATAAAAATTAACCGTGTGAATGCTGCCACTCCTAATGGCTCCTTATCATACATCCTTCAGCAGTTCCCATAGTAACTTATTTTCATTGCCGTATACTTGAAGTTTCCTTTAAGCTTAAAAACGACCACAACAATAGTTTTCTTATTTCCCCCCCCCCCACCCTCCATATGACAGATTCTGGATCTGTGATGTACTCTCCTCGGCCGCTCAGAATTCTCTCTAAATGAATATCCTGTCTCTTCTATTTTCCTTGGTGCTTTGTACAAATAGTTTTAAGGAAAACGTGTCTTTTTTTGAAGCAATCAATTAGATGCGTAAAATTAAGTAAATTACAAAAACTGATTAAATTGCATGGAAGACATTGATGCATGAAATCATCCTGGCTCATGCATATTACTATGTGCTAATTGAAGAGATGAACACATTTGGCTTAAGGTTTTTTATTCTATTTTGCCTTAATGCTCAGAAGAATGAATTTTTTCTATTCCTGTAGTTCAAAAAATAATAATATAATATATATAATATATATATATATATATATATATATATATATATATATATATATATATATATATATATATATATATAATTTCGGTTCGGCCAGGCACTTGGATACTGCAAAACCTGAATCCTGCTGAAAAAGGCAGAATCTTAGTGTACATATATACACTATATATATATATATATATATATATATATATATATATATATATATATATATATATATATATATATATAGTAGAAACAAGAGATCCTCTGCACTCAACCCATTATCAATATATTTAAGACAGAGACACTTTGTGCATACTGCTACTGAAAAATGCCTTACCCTTTAAACAACACAGGGATTGTTTGTCCATATATTGCAATATATTTAAGCTGGCCAACTACGTCAAAGTCATCCCTTATCTGGCCAGTCCTACTCTCAATTTTTATCTGATTCATTAAGAATTCTACTGTTCAATTATACATTTTACAAAGGGACTATATATATATATAGTGTGCAGCTTCATCTGTTCAACTAGATCTGCTGAAAACTTTTAAGGGTTTTTAGGGTTTGTAAGCCACTGAGTTGCTGTCACGTAGACATGGACACAGTTTTCGCGTGTATTGATGCCATTCACTAGAGGTACGTGTGTCCATAGATGCTCCTTCTCTATAGTTGCAATTGTTCCATACACTTGCATTAGGCATTTATTATCCATCCTGCCTCCTGTTCCAAATCAGACAAATTAGACAAAGTTTGCTGCATCATGCCCAGTTGTGTTATATCTGCCCCCAAGGCCAGTGTCGGACTGGGCCGACGGGGCACCGGGAAAAAAACCCCTGGCTCTTGTGGGTGACCCCCTTTATCGGAAAAAAAACTCAACCAAGGCGCCGGTCGCATGTTTATAAATGCGGCGCCACGCGTATGGGCAGATACGCAGCACACAGGTCGGCACAGAGATGTGCCGGCGCGGCAGGGGGCCTTGGGCCCCCTGTCCGACCCTGCCCAAGGCCACAATTATGAAGAAAATCTCTGCATTCTATGTTAATAAAAACACATGGAGGACTTTGTTTGAAATTGCACTTGTGTTCAGAAATTACCCCTTATGTCGTTTAGTACATTGCAGTACTCTCATGTGGTCTCCAAAATTGCTCCAAAACAGCACTATTTTGCTTGTGTGGTCTCCCATTCTTCAATCTACATACGTCATACAATCTACAATCTACATACAATCATTGCTGACCATAGATTCTCATGGCTTTAACCCTCACCTGCAAGGTAGTATTACTATCCAGTATACTGAAGCTTGGATGAAAGTTCATTTATCAGGACAATGATCCTAAACACAAGGCCAGAGTAGTGGCTCAAGAACAGTTGTGAGTAAGTCTAAAGGTGGTCATATATGGCCATTAGAAGCTGCCGTATTGCCAGTGAATGGGGCCCTCCAACAGGCTTCCTGACTAATATCTGTCTGAAAACCATGCAAGTTAAAAAATCCCGTAAGATTGAGGATGCCATTTGGTCCTAGAACTGACCACCTGCATTCCTCTCGTTGTGATCCAATTGTTGGGTCCTAGGGCCCCCAATCAGATCAGCCTGATATTGCCCACTCAAGGTGGCCATATCGGGATAAGATCTGCTCATTTGGTGACCTCTCCAAATGAGCAGATCTGATCATATATGGCCACCTTTAGCCCTGATCTCAATAGAATTTCAAATCTATGGCACTATTTGTTAATTGAGGTTCATCACCGTCATCTCAAAACTTGACTAAAGGAGGCCACACACAGATAAAATCATACACAATGTATTATCTGTGCGTGTATCGTGTATGGTGGCCCAACAATCCTGACCGATATGACCATGTATATTGGTCAGGTTGGGAGATGGCAAGTTTAAAAAATCTGCCAGCCAATTCACAATGCATCATCAAATATGCAAGTAATGAGGAGCTGCAGCTCTTCCAATAGTTTGTGCTCATTCATTCATGAACAATAATGCAATCTCTCTCTGCTTGTGGGACAATCAAGCTGAGAGTGTTTCCCTGATTGACCTATGTATAGCCTAATTAACCAGGAACAACCTCAAGGCTGCTTCAAGAGACCATCATAGTATGGTGTTTTGATCATAATTATCTTGGTTATACTGTAAGAACTCAACTGGGGCAGCCAGAAGACCAGATATAGTGAGATGGTTATTTTACCCTCACCTGTCAATGACTTTGCCACTAAACTTGTGTCAGTTTGTATTTACAGTATATGCAGGAGAACCTTGCATACCTACAGTATGTCTTGGCAAACAGTTTAAATACACACTATCCTAGCCAATATCAAGGAACTCATAATTACCAGACCCTTCAGGGCTCCTCAGTGGCCCAGCTTGATAATTACTATAAAGATTTAAGCATAAATATATTATTACATATATACGGTATATATGCAGAAAGAGCTGCATATTGTATTGTGTAGCCTTACTGCGCCTAACTGATGACAGAAATGACTAAATTACAGAAAATGGCACAAATTTACTACAAACTGTTAAAGCGATATCTGATATGAAATGCCATATTAGTTAAACCAAACAGCTGCTGTATGTTAGAAAGTGAAAAATAGGAAAAAATAAAACTAAAATTCAGTAGGAAATAAGCGAAGAGGAGCTGCAGGACTAAGTGTGTGTAAGATTGATAGCGCTGAAGTAACAGTACGGTCACACTGTGTATTAGCCTGTATCTGTTTACAGTGCATTATTTATAGCCAACAATTTCTCCCAAAGAAAAGCCAAAGCCACATAAAGGCCAGTTCTTAATCACTTTACATATTACAAATGCTGCTCGCTCTGCTTCTCTGCGTTTCCCTGCACAGCATATTCTGTTCCGCGCACGGTATAACAAAATCAATTATGATTGCTAATCAATAAGTCTGCTTCTTTTTCAGGTCCAGTCTGAGTCTCCTGAGTTAAGTAAGAGCTAAATTTTCCCAAGGAGCCATTGCGACTTGTTAGACTTTGTTTCGTTGGCATTAATCTAGGGAAAGTGATTTTTCTCTGCAACCAGATTCTGTAAATAACACTGTATTTGTACACAGCAAAAAAATCTTCTTCTGTAAACATCTATATTTCTTTATTATAGATATTTCTTGCTGTACAGAAAAGTATTCCCTACGTAGTGTGGCTAAGACGCATATTTATTAAAAATTGTACTTTCAAGTTTTAAAAAAGTGCACAGTCATCACAAAATGATCTTGACTTTTCCCACCATCGTGTTTTACTGTGAATTCTATAATTATGTAAATTCACAAAGTGTTTTTATGTTTGCATTTAAATCTCTTATCATGAGAAAGCACGATTACAAAAAAAAATGTACAAACACCAGTAATAGGAAACTTTCTGAAAATACAAGTCCCTTTGGCTTCTATGGTATCTCAACATATTTTAGGAAGCAAGATTTTTTTCCAATTGCAATTTGATAAAGGTCCAAAAGTTGTTGCTTAAAATTTTAGGACATTTTTTTTAATTGTGTTTTTTGTTGTTGCAGGTTTTCAAGAGAAGTCTACATTTTTTTTTTTGCAGTGATTTTCCCAAATAGCAATTCTAATCTCTAATTTAGGTCAGATGAAAGGTGTGTCATATGTCATGTGTATTGTCAATCTACTCTAACATGGTGGATTTCCGCTTAGAAGTGGAAGGAGATACATGGGATCTGTTATCCGCAAACCCGTTATCCAGAAAGCTCAGAATTACGGGTAGGCTGTCTCCCATAGGCGCAAATTCACTAAGCACCGAAGCGCCGAACGCTCGCGTTAATTCGCTAGCGTTAATTCGCTAGCGTTAATTCGCTAGCGTTAATTCGCTAGCGTTTGGCATTTTCGTTACTGCGCAAATTCACTAACGAACGCTGGCGTAGTTTCGCTAGTGTTACTTCGCACCCTTACGCCAGGCGAATTTTCGCTAGCGACGTAACTACGCAAATTCACTAACTTGCGCAGTGTACTGAACGCTACCTTTTACGCTAGACTTCCTTCGCCACCTCAGACCTGGCGAAGCGCAATAGAGTAGATAGGGATTGTTTCAAAAAAAGTCAAATTTTTTTCTAAGTCCCAAAAAACGCTGGCGTGTTTTCTACATGATGGGTGATAGGCTGAAAAAGATCGAAAATATTTTTGGGGCTCCCCTCCTTCCCCCCTACATTTCCTGACTCATGGCAACTTACCTAGACAGTAGGCACATGTGTAGGGCAAAATTAAATTTTTATTTGCTGACTTGAAGGTTTTCTAGGCATTTGTAGTGCTAATACGTGTTCCTCCATTGAAATTTGAATTTCGCGCCGTATGCAAATTAGCCTTCGCTAGCGTAACTTCGCTTTACGTAGTGAATCAACGCTAGCGCAACTTCGCAACCTTACGCTACCCATGTGTGCAACTTCGGATTTTAGTGAATTTGCGGAGCTCTGGCGAAACTACGCCTGGCGAAGTGCGGCGAAGTTGCGCCTGGCGCAACTTCGCATCTTAGTGAATTTGCCCCATAGACTCCATTTTAATAAAATAATTTAAAAAATGTAAAAAAGATTTAATTTTTCTCTGTACTAATAAAAGAGTGCTTTGTACTTAATCCCAACTAAGATATAATTAATCTTTATTGGATACAGGGTTATCTTATTGGGTTTAAACAATATTTAAATGATTCCTTAGTAATATTAAAGTATGAAGATTAAAATTACAGAAAGATCCCTTATCTGGAAAACCCCAGGTTCTGAGCATTCTGGATAACAGGTTCCATACCTGTATATTATTACTGGCCATAATAACCATAAGAATTTTAGAGGCAACATACAGTTACTGCTTTAGTCAGCTTCCACAAATGGTTCTTATTGTTAACAAATTAACATTTATCAGCAATGAGAACAACCAGGGCTGATTTTATGATACTATAGAGAGAGCATTTGTCACAGGGTCCACAGCATCAAAGTTTCTCTCCTCGTAATGCATACATGCAAATATCAAGCACATATATTAAGTCATATTGTATAACAGCTGTTGGATGTTACATGTCCCAGAAGATGTCCCTGATTTATGTAATTTTACCCAGTCAGATGGGGAGGAGACTTCCTAGAATAATAACACCCACCCCCACTAACTTTAGCCTTGATCTCTGCATATGGACATATATGATGAACTTGTATACAAATGTAAAAGTAAAGCTTTCTTTAAGTAAAACCCAGTGTCTCTTTAGTGACTGTATATGTTACTGGACAAAGGCTGGGCTGTGTGCCCACAGCCTTAAGCCTTTGACACCATAGAATGGGCTTATTTATGGGCAGTACTTAAAGAATTTGGTATAGGGTAACTTTATTACTTGGGTAAAGTAGTTGTATAAAGCCCTGGTAGCACAGTTCCGAGTTAATAATAGGTTGTCACTTGTTTTTAAGTCGGGCTGTGGTACAAGGCAAGGCTGCCCTCTATAGCCAATTTTATTTGTGCTTGAAATAGACCCCCTTGCACAGGAAATACATAAAGATGTTGATATTATTGATTTTTAGTTGTAATCATTACATGAAAAAATCTCACTATATGCAGATGACCTGCTACTATTTTTGGGAGACCCAACTAATTCCCCTCTTCTGTGCTGCACAAAACGCTGGTGTAACTTTTGTTTGGTTTCTCCCGCATATAAATAAGAGCACTCCTCACTGCACTTCATACTGCACTCCTTCACTGCACTGTTACTCTTCTTGTGCTTTGGGGTAGGGTCTTTTGGGTGAACTAGATGCAGCCTCAGTGTGTTGCTGGGTATAAAGCAGACAGGGTTGTGGCACCCCAGCTACATATTGGAGGACCAAGTTCTTTCTCCTGTCCTGTTTTCCACCTTCACTGGTAGTCTTGGTGTTATTGCTTCTCTTTCTACCCGTTTTCACAAAGGCCCAATCTGGATACCCACACATCTTCAGGGCCCCTCTGAGATGTTCCATCTCTTTCAACTTAGCCTCTGTGCTGGTGGGGATCTTGTCTGCTCTGTAATGTAGTTTTGATAACCCCCAGTTTGTGATCTAGTGAATGGTGGTAGTCAAACAGCAGGTACTGGTCTGTGTGATTGGTTTCCCGTAGACCTCGAGAAGATTAACATTGTGTATGCAGTGCAGTGATGAGTGCTCTGATTTGTATCAGCAAGTTCCATTTAGAAGATTGTTGCCAAAATTGTAATTGTACATTTCAGTGTTAGATGAGGAGACCTGGGAGGCCTCTATTAACTCTTTATACAAACATATTGGTTTAAGAAATGACAACAAATAGTGACTTTGTTTGTCTGGGCTGATTCCTTCTTATAGAACTTTAACTGCACCAGTTAAGGCTGGGATGCTAGGCTTGCCAGATATGCAGAGTTATTAGCCTCTCAGATGTCATATGTACATTCATGGCTTCATTGTGATAGTGATGATCCCATCTTGTAGATACAGACCCAGGTGGTAGGTTTACAGGAGATGTTGGAAGTATGTCAATATATATGGCTGTTTGTTGATCAAGATCTTCCCATGACAATGAGATCCCCATTATATGCATGGCAAAGAGGGTAAAGAGGGCAAAAATGGGTAAATTCGGTCATCCTTATATCTACCATTGTAGGGAAATCCATATCTTAAACATTTTTAGATTGAATTCCAATCTAAATTGGATTGCTCACAGTACAGGATCTAATGAGCAGGAGCCAGAGATCAGCAGTGTCTTATCGTACCACTTTAGATGCATTTCTGGATAATCAGCTGCTTTGTGCAAGTAGAGCTCAATTTGGTTGTAAAGCATAAGTAACTGTAAAGTATGCTGAATATGAGAAAATACCAAATACCAAAAGACCAAATCGCTTTCTAAGTTGTATAAATCAGTAAAAACATTTCATCACGTTCCATTTAGAAGATTTAGAAGATTGTTGCCGAAATGGCAATTGTACATTTCAGTGTTAGACGATGAGACCTGGGAGGCCTCTATTAACTCTTTATACAAGGGACTTTTTTCTTTTAGTGATAATTTAATGCGTTTAAAATGTATAAATCAGTACTATTACTCACCTCACCTTACCAATGTATGTAATGCAGTTTTTTTTCTATTTATCCAGGGATAATTTTTTGTAATTTGGAAAGAGTGACTTGATAATTGAAGTATGGGGTATGAAGGCCTAAACAGGATGTTTGCAGGCAATACTTCATATATTAGTATAAAGCAGTAACTTAATATAACAAATATAATATTTTTAAATGATTCTGTGTGAGGGCTGGGGAAGTTTTAATGCATGTAGAAGAATGTAATATATTGTGGAATGTTAAGGTTGGGATGATGCATAACTTACTATGTTCTAATAGTGTCTATTGTATTAAATGGCACTATCAAAATAAAATAAAAAAAAGAATTGCAGACTCTGTCTACTGTGTAGGCCAGGGCTCCCCAACATTTTTTACCCATGAGCCGCATTCAAATGTAAAAAGAGTTGCTGAGCCAGAAAAGCATGAAAATGTCCCTAGGGTGTCAAATAAGGGTTGTGATTGGCTATTTGGTAGCCCCTATGTGGACTGACAGCCTACAGGAGGCTATGTTTGGCAGTACACCTAGCTTTTATGTAATTAAAATTTGCCTCCAAGCCAGGAACTCAAAAATAATTACCTGCTTTGAGGCGACTGAGAGCTACATCCGTGATGTTGGTGAGCAACATGTTACTCACGAGTCACTGGTTGGTGATCATAGGTGTAGTCTATGGGTCTACAAGCCAGAGAGTCACAGGAATGATCTAATGTGGTTCTTTTGAGTGAATCTGTAGCAAAGCAGCAAATGTCTAAACCAAAAAGACCTACATGTGCCCTTCCAGCCCTCCTCTTACCAAATACAGCCCATGCCACACGTTCCGGAATTACAGCTTTAACTGTCATTTAGTCCTCCATTGAAGAGAAAATACTGTAGATGATATTCTAAGAAAAGTTGCTCACAAATACCTTAGACTTATTATAGTGCAGCTCCCGTCTATTTTCCCACGAGCAAGCCCAAGCCATAGCAGAACAAAATCTTCTCACTTATTAGAGATAATGGCAGATGTACCGTTTAGTCTTTCCCTTAAATAGCTGACAAAATATTAGGTCTGTCCAAAGCATCTTCAATTACGATATCCATCTTCCTTTGAAGGCTGCATCATTCAATAAAGATCCCAATATTGTACCAGCTGTTCCTACAGGATAACAGCCGGCTGTCATTATGCAGGTCTATCTCCTTCCCATTTCTAAATGAGCACAATGAAATTTAAATACATTAAATAGAAGAAAAATTATAAATTATAAATTGTATTTTGCTGCCAAGAGATTCATAGATGTTCATAAAATGTTCACATTCACAAAAAAAACTCCCAGGTACTTTGTTGTGTCTATTGGGCTGGCATCAGTTAGTCATGATAATGTTTGATCCTAACAGCATTCTTCCAACTAAGTACGGCCATTGTCTGCCATTACCCACGCAAGCAACATATGGGCAATTCTGAGAAGTGCTGAACAGTTAGCATGCAGTAAATCTGTTGCATTGAAAGGATAACACACCATTGTTATCAGTATAATTAAAGCCTGTTTAACCTTGTATATATAGTATAAATGGAAGGAAAGCAAGTCACATGGGGAGAACAGAAGACCAGAAGTGGAGTTAGTAAAAAAAACAGACAACCAAGGTCAGAGGAAAAAAAGGGGTAGATCTTCAAATATTAGCTACCTCTAATGTAGGGAGTCATTGATACCCAAATTACATCCACATGGTTAATTCCCTGACAAAGAATACAGCCACCAATTGCTTCTAGCTGTTCATGGCGAGCATTGACGCCACTTATCTTTGTCAGTGGACAGGGAAAAAAAAGTCAGATAAAACTAGGAGAAGGAAAGGATTGTGAGATCTAGAGGAGCACAGATTTGGTGCCCCAATATTTACATCAGCGACGTCCAACCTGCCAAAGGTTGTTGGGGGTCCTGCTGTAATTTGTATTTCAACAACAAATAGATGGCAGCAGGTCGGACCTAATTTATATATTCCACCAACCCTACTTAGATAAGGCCCCCTGCTGCCTTCACTTGCCAGGGGCCCACAGTCTTTATGTCCATTCATAGCAGAATCCAAGCTTTGAATTTTTCCTTCCAACAAATGTGCTCAGACAGGATCCTCAGCAGGATTAATGTGTTTGCTTCTTCGGTACTAATTTAAAAAGGTAATTTAACTCTCCATTAGTTTACAGTCTGACTTTTTTTTTCTTCTTCACATTTCTGCTTCTGGCTACTTTTTATTTCATTATCCCAGCCTTCAGTCAATTATTAACCAATCACCATGTCTCATTTTACATAATGCATAGCATCAAGGAGTTAGTTCTACCTTAATCATAATATTAATATCCTGGACTGCATATGCATGTCATTGAAGTCAAACAGTAATCAGTAAACTTTCACAGTCATCATATAATTAGAGGCTTCTGAAAAGGGCCCAGATTGCTGATTAGAGTCATTGTGAAGGCTTTGGGCAAATGTGTTTTGTTTGGGCGTCTGGTTTGAGACCAATCAGGATCATGTGATAAAAATACGGCACCCCATCTCCCTACCCTTCATTCTGCAATTAGAACAATGCTATCTATTTTTCTACATGGGCAAGCTAGCCAACGCTGGGTAGAAGCATCAAGATTAATCATTGTTATTGTTTTTTCTAAAGGAGACTCTGGCAGGTTCCCAATCTCTGCACATAATGTGCTTAAAATCTATTTTAAACACATTAAAAGAGAGGGATTACAAAGCCCACGATAAGTAAAGTTATATTTGCTAGTTTTAGGTTAATTATCATTTATATTTAATTTTAACTGATCTGTATGCTAAAAATATTTTTGTGCTTTTATATATGAAAGTGGCCCCGATATATGTGACCAATTTTGTGTTTCTTTGGGGCTCATTTGCAAACGGAAACTCAACATGCAGAATGCAAAAAAAAGCCCTCAATCTTCCATCTTTGCCTTTTTGAGACCTGTGGGCTGCTCTTAGAATTGAGTGTGGCCTACATTAGGCCGTGCTTTATTCTAAAGTGGTGAGCCCCATACCCACCCCTACCTTGTATGTCATTCTGAGGCTGAATTTTTCATTGTAGAGGGGGGTGCAAGCACACTGAGTGCGCCCCCTCTCCCTCCGTGGTCATAATTGAGCATTACATCTTATTTATTAATTTTGTCTTCTTTCCCGGTGGAGACTTATAGTACCTGGTCCAACATATCTGTGGCATAACTGGAAGTTACTAGGTAATAAGCACAGTTTCAGGGTTCACAAAACTAGATGACTAGTTTCAGGAACAGATAACACCTGTATGCCCCAAGCATTCACATGCACCTTTAACTTATTCCCAATTTTTTCTGCATTTCACTTTAGATAGTTCGGAAATGAATTACACTGAATATTCATATTCAGGATTAGGGAGCTATGTATTAAGCATAAGTATTGAGCAGTAATGATGGGAAAAAAATCACATTTCATTTTATTAGGGTTTAACAATTCAGAGGGGTGTTAGAGCTCTGCCCTGCTGTTGAGCTCTAACACTCCGTAGATCAGAAGGTGTTCCACTGCTTAAAGGGATTCTGTCATGTGTTTACCATCCAGCATTGAAATCTGTTTCTCAAAAGATCAAACTGATTTTTTTTATATTTAATTTTGAAATCTGACAAGGGGGTCTTTTTATTAGTTTCCCAGGTGCCCCAAGCTTTGTGACTTGTGCTCTGATAAACTTCAATCACTCTTTACTGCTGCATGGCAAGTTGGAGTAATATCTCATAATTCCATTGCAGTTGAGCACAAAACAATTGCATTCATTGGAAAAAAGACACCATTGCAGATGCACATTTTGGATCCAATTGCATCCAGGGCTTGTCAAGTTGGAGACTGTATCATTGCCGGTGCTTAGCATTATTATGATGTCTGTGTATGGTTCAGTTGGTGCAAGTCTGCTGCTCCTATTGACACAGCCAACAGAGGGAACTCTGGGATTAACCCCAGCTTGATGGTGGCTGTGGCACCAGTGTTTCCCTGTGCCAATAAGTGTACTTATGAGCAATTTAGAACAACAGTTCTGTTTTGATCTTCAGTGTACATCATATCTATCTTTTCTCAAATACTACAAATATAACATTGATGAGTCCTTAAATTGAAATGTTTTCTGGCATTGGCTTGTCATTGCTTTCCCTGTATCCCATACATTTGGCCATTTCTTGCAAAGAAGCAATACCCGTATACTGTATCATTCAGTACAGCACAAATCTGATCAGGTTACCCACCTCTGTTACTGCTTATGAAATATCCAGGCAATTAGGTAAAGTTAAGTATAATTCCATTTTATTAAACAATACCCATTGTCATTTTTCAGCAAACCCAAAACATCAGCCTCTTTGCTCTCATTTTACAACAGAAGGTCTCACCAGCAAAGTGTCTGGAAGGCATTGTTCTGCGAGATCTACGTGAGCCTAAATTACCCAGCATGAAAAAAAAAACATTTGATTCTGTTTTCTCTTTGAGACAGAAGGGAAAATATTTATTTAATTATTTGTTCTCTGGTTGACAGACGTTGTGATGCAGTAAAAATGTTTATGACAGAAATCCATTCCGGAGGAGATGCAAGGCCTGTGTGATGTGATTTAGATCTAGTTCACACATGGCAGGATGCTCTCAGTCTTTTTAACCTTTGTGATGAAAATGATAATTGCCTTGGAGAGCGAGGAAGGAGTTTGTATCTTCTGCCAGTCACAGCCAAGTTCAATCTGATGGCGACCATCAGACGCATGACAAATATGCATGAGCTGCTTTAAATTCCCTCTTGTTTTAATGATGAGGACAAACATAAAAGATTCAGATAAACCCCCTAACCTTCCGTTGTGCTCAGTCAGAAAATGCACCATGTACTGTATTCAAAGCTGGATCTAAACACTTATTTCAATTATATCTTCATATCTGGTACCTTGGTCATTGAATTCAACTGATATTCTCTACCCATATCACTGCTATGAAACAAAAGGGATTTTGTAAGGTAATTTACAGGATATTGATGGCTCTTTTCTATTATATTGTGAATAAAGTACCCCCTATTGTAAAATATGAGGTTATTATAACATAGTAACATAGTAACATAGTAAGTAAGGTTGAAAAAGTTCAACCTTTTAGTTTTTTTTTTTTTATCTGCCTAACTGCCAGTTGATCCAGAGGAACTAATCCCTGGATCAACTTGGACTATGAGCTATCTCCCATAACCCTGTATTCCCTCACTTGCTAAACACCATCCAACCCCTTCTTAAAGCTATCTAATGTATCAGCCTGTACCACTGATTCAGGGAGAGAATTCCACATCTTCACAGCTCTCACTGTAAAAAAAACCCTTCCGAATATCTGGTTCACACATGGCAGGATCACGGCAGGATCATCAACAATGATTATAGGAAAAATGAAAGTTAGTTCGTCCTTCAGGGTTAATTCCTCCTGCTGATCCTTCAACAGTCCCCCAGCTGTTCACGTAAAGTCACAAACAAAGGCGGATGAGCGCCTATAGCAACGGAGTAAACAGATGAATATAAAAAATAAGTTCCAATTTGTTTTCAATGACACCTTGGGGCAGATTTACTAAAGGGTGAAGTGGCAAACGCTAGCGACTTTTTGCCAGCATTGCCACCCGCAGGGACATCACCAATTCGCAAGTGAACAGGTGCAGGTGCCAATTCACTTGCGAATGGGACCGTCGCTAGCATTCATTCGCACTCAATCACCAGGCGACTTTTCGTCTGGGTTAACTTCGCCACCTTAGACCAGGCAAAATGCTTAAAAGAAGCAAGATTTTCCTGTCACTTACATCATATCCTGTGTGCCGAAAATGCATTAAAGTTCCGAAAACGCTGGCGACTTTTCCTTTTTTGAAGCGGAATTGCCTGCATAAGTCCTGTCTTAAACTTTTTTTGGCTGACTTGAACTTTTTTTGGGTAACCAGTAGGGATGCACCGAATCCACTGTTTAGGATTCGTCCGAATCCTCGGTGAAAGATTCAGCTGAATACCGAACCGAATCCGAATCCTAATTTGCATATGCAAATTAGGGGCAGGAAAGGAAAAACCAGAAAAAATTCTTCTTTTGTGATGAAAAATCATGTGATTTTCCTACCCGCCCCTAATTTACATATGCAAATTAGGATTCAGATTCGGTTCGGCCAGGCACAAGGATTCGGCTGAATCCGAATCCTGCTGAAAAAGGCAGAATCCTGTCCGAATCCCGAACCAAATCCTGGATTCGTTGCATCCCTAGTAACCAGTTATCCTAACATATGGAACATTGATTTTACAGTGGGCTCATGTGTAGGGCATTATTTTAACTCTCTTGTCTTTATTAAGGTTCCCTGGACATTTGTAATAAAAAGTGGTAACTTCAAGCATTTGCGCCAACATTTATAATAAAGACGTCCATACAACTTTTAATTACCCGCCTTATACAAATTGACCTAAGCGCAAGATCACAATCGAATTTTCGCTAGGCACACAGGAACACTAGAGCATCTTTGTATGAAATGCTCGCACTGCCGAAGTAACACTAACGAAAAGTCACCAGCGTTCGGTGCCCAGGGCGCAACTTTGCATATTAGGGAATTAACTTTGTGGTAGCGAATTTGCGCCTGGTGAAGTGGTGCGATGTGTGCGTAGCGGTTGCTGCTGACAATTCGCTCTTAGTAAATCTGCCCCCCTGTGTTCAAAACACAACTCTATAGTGCGAGTTCACTCCGAGTGACTTTCCCTCTGGACAGTGCACCACTAGTTGATTCTGGCAGCCGTCCCCAATCTCTCCGAAGTGCCTACTTACAAGACCTTGGGTAGCGGTATCGCCTGTAGTATTTCCCAGTTGAGGGTCTTGTTCACAATGTACCTTAAAGCTCCAATAAGGGAAAATGGAAATCCCATAGCGTAATACCGTTTATTAATAAAATAGTTTGGGAAAAAATTGATTTGCACTCATATTTGTTTTTGTGAAGTCAGTCACATATAAGTAAAAGTCCTTAGCGGGTTGCCAATAACTTTCAAGGAGGGATATTTGCCGGCAAGTTTCTTTCTCCTGCTCCTCGTGGTATTCCCTGCGGCTTATGGTGACGTCACTTCTGCCTGACGCGACTTCCTCAGAGGAACATTATTATAGTCTGTATTATATACAAATAAGAACCTAAATCAAATTTCAGGAACATGACGGAACTAAAACCAAATGCCTTCCAGTTGGAAATTATTGTTTCTTCCTTTCAAAAATCTTGATTCTATTGCCCATAGCCACCCCTAATGAACTGGCATCTTCAGTATATCATGAAGTAGAGGCAGTGAATCAAGCAATGAATCTGTTCCCCAAATGCGCAAACTACCTATTTTTTATTGACATTTCTAATAAATGTTGTGCCTTCCATAATAGATAGCTGTGTAACTGGGTCTCGTAGTCATTCAGGATTATAACTTCTATCAAGAAATTTATTAGCAAGGTCTGAAAATCTATCAATTTTATGGGAGTCTCATAAATTCCCCTTCCGGAATACTTTTAATCCAAGTTGTGTTTGCTAGCAGACTACAATTATGAAATACTGAATACTTCGTTTTTTTTTTTTAAAAAAAAAAATTTCTCTTTCCTTAGTGCCTAATAGCTTAAAGACAATGTATTGGCCTGGAGTCAACCTGACTAGTACAGTGGATGCCCACATCATTATCACTGGAATGAGACACAGAGAAAATCAATAGAGATTCATTGAACCTGCGCCAAATTAAAAACAGGTCACTAGCGGAACAGGCACAGTGTTAGCAAATAAAATCCTTATTGTAGCAGACTTATTCCCAGCGGAATCCCCAGTTATTCAGGGAAAAATAAAACAGGAAACAAGTAGATTAGAAATAAACTATGTGTCTGGGTTGGGCATGGATCCAATTGGATTCAGTGAGAACTGGCATCAGAAATATTAGTACAGAGAAAAAGGACTGATTTTTTTTAAAAAAAAGACCATTTTATTTAGACTATATGTATTTATTCACTGACATGACGGCAATGCACATACACTCACAGGGACCCCAGGAAAGCCCACATACCCGCCCAGTCAATGAGCTAAATAAATGCATAACTGGAACTTGCAAGGGCATCTGTTGGCTGCTGGCACCACTGAATACCTTTTTATCTAAGTGAATGGATGGATTAACGGAACAAAATCACAGACCATTCTTTTCTTTTGCAATTATATTTATTGGTATCTTAAAATTAAACAGTAAAAAAATCCACAAAATATTGA
Organism: Xenopus petersii; assembly: GCA_038501925.1. Taxonomy (NCBI): domain Eukaryota; kingdom Metazoa; phylum Chordata; class Amphibia; order Anura; family Pipidae; genus Xenopus; species Xenopus petersii. Next base: position 146,662,028 of record CM076682.1, read on the forward strand.
CTTACAATAAAGCCCATCGGTTTACATAAGAAAAGAAAATAATTATTATTACATTTCATTTCAATCCAATGATAATAAAGCAACAAATGGCAACTTGAACAAAAACTCATCAAGGAAAAAATAAATGAATACAGAATAAAAATAAATAAAATCTTCCTCTCTACTAACCAAGCAAATAAAAACATTTGCTATATTAATGGACACCATTATCAAATCATCTATTTATTTTGGAACATCAATGGACGAGTGAAAAGAGTCTTCATCAGAATTGTACATAAACTTTTTAATAATAACTTTATCCTCAGACAGCAGAATGTCAAAGTAGGGAGACCGAAGTTTCAAAAAAATTTCCCTAAAACCAGTATGACCATATCTAAAATCAATTGCACAGAGCATTCCATTCTTTTGTTTGTGTTGACATTGCTGTGAATAGGGAGCGCAGCCAGCTAGATTCTAGCAGAGGCTTCTTTGGGGATAAACATTGAAAAGAATTCCCGCCCCACTGCCCTTTCTCCCCCAGCCAGTGTATACCAGTGGTGCCAAACCTTTTATTTTTTTGCACTACAGACCAGTTTCAAGCAAGACAATTTTTATGAGGACCTGGGTGGGGGGATGTACTGTAGATGCATGGGTGCATTTCTGGCTTACCAAACAAATGGTCTGAACTGTATTTTGGTCCTTATTGCGATCAGTAGAAAGCTTCCTGGGCTTTGCACAATTGTTGTCATGGCAAAGGTGCATCAGGGAGTTGGGATTGCAGGTAATTAGGGCCTTTTTCATTGTTTTTGCAACTATTATAGACTCCAACTGGTACCAGAGGCGGCACAGTTTGGCACAACTCGTGGCCCACCATTGATCCGCGGCTCAATGGTTGGGTATCCCTGATGTATACCATTCAAGGTCAGAGATTGTCAGCCACAGGGAACCAAGGAAGTCCAGTATGTAGCAGTTGGTTCTGGGCAGGCAGCATAAATATAAAGAATATAGAAAAACATGGAGGGCAACTAGTACTGCCCATTACACCAGCATAATAAGGGGATAAAGAGATGAGCAATACAACTGAATTAGGTACTGTTTTATTATTACAGAGAAAAATGAAATAATTTTTTAAAATGTGGATTATTTGGATAAAACGGAGTCTATGGGAGATGGCCTTTCCATAATTCGGAGCTTTCTGGGTAATGGGTTTGCAGATAACGGATCTCATACCTGTATTAAAGTCATAATGTCAGACAATAAAACAATTCTGGATGTATCTGTTTTATGTAAACATTATTAGTGTGTTGATATCTCCCTGTATATATGACAAAAACACGTTTTGAGCATTTGGCTGAATCAATAGGTTCACTTCTATTGTCCTGCAGGTTTAATTACAGTCTTCGGAGGTCTAGCAAGGGATTCAAATTAGGGTCAAAAAATAACTTGCTGCATTAAATGCATTTATTGTATTTTTTTCTCTTCGACCGGTTTCTTTCCAGGGGCTATTGACATAATGGATTTTTCCCTCCCTTAAGTAAAGGCTTTATAGCCAAGTTCACAAAATAAATTGTAGGACTGTATACATTGACGACAATTTACGCTGGATGTTTTTTAAAGGGTAAGTCAAACATACCTACAATTCACCATTATGTTGTATTCTTTGTTTAACATGAAGAGCCATATATAATTTTATAGTCTGAGACTCTTTATTTTGATTAAAAAATGTGGTTTGTTTTGTATTTTTGCTTGAGTGCTGTGGGTTTGTAAAGCGAGTCAGTAACCTAAACGTGGTCATACACATTACAATTACTATCTTTCCAGTGACCATTGGTTTCGGGAAAGATCGTTCATTTTCTCAACTAACATGAAGAACTGAATTGTCAGCTATTCTGACAGAAACAAAGGAATTATAAATCTATCTGACAAGTCAACCTTTTGCCAATAAAGGAGCACGATAAAAAATTCCATTCTGTGTAATCGGCGAGAAGATATCCAAGGCTTTTGCGAATATTGGTCTCCTCATCTCCAACCATACGCACGACTCGGGCATTAAAGGTCTAATGGAGGCAGTGAGTTTTTTATGATTTAAAAGGCAATGAATGCACAAAGTGACATATTTATACATTTTCCACTTGAGAAATTGGCACAATGAATAGTTGGCAGAATTGTATTTATGTGCCAAGAGCTGTTGGGTTTAAACGCCTGTCTCTATGTTGCTTAACCATAGCATTTCCTTGTTGAGCTACCCGAGGCTTTTGACCATGACCACTGCTGATTAGTGATGGGCGAATTTGTCCCGTTTCACCACGACATTCGCGAATTAAAGGAGAAGGAAAGGCTTTGTGCACCCAAGTGATTGTATTGACTTACCTGAAACCCTGGGCCGGTGCTCCTATCAGCAGAAATCTGCACCGGCCCGGGGTTTACCAATGAGCACCACAATGCACTTCACTTTCGTCTTCCTCTTTATTCGAGCAGCTGCGCATGCACAGTAGAAGGAAAAGCCGAAACTTTAACGAAAAAGTCCACTATTACGTTCAATTGCGCATGCGCCTGCCCCGGGAAAATTGAAGACAGTAGAAGACGGAAGAGGATTGCTCCGTGGTGCTCGATGGTATAACCCCAGGCCGGTGCAGTTTTCTGCAGATAGGAGCACCAGCCCAGGGTTTCGGGTAAGTCAATACAATCACTTGGGGTGCCTAACAATTGGCCTAAACCCTAAGGAGCATGATCTAGCAGTGCACTTCTGCCCGAGGGCAGAATAAATGATCCCTATTGTCTTTAATATTGAAGTTTGTGAATGAATTTGAACTGGACTGGTTTCATTGATATCTAATGCCTTTGTAGCAATGGCATTTTTAAAGTTGTGAAACTGAACTCTTGCATAATCCAAATAACTTTAAATTGCATGCAGTAAAATCAGTAGAGTGGGAAAGTGATACTGTGCCTTTAAGTTAAAGAATTGCAAATACAGAGTTCAGAAATGTTGTGTGCATGTGTGAGTAAGTGTGTGGTGCACCATGGGATTATCCATATTAAAGCTAGTCAAGCACTCAGAAAGGTAATATTGCCTTAATATTGGCTTGTGCAGTCCATTAACCTCTACCAATGTCACCAATGACCACTATTAAATCACTGGCAAAGAAGCCAGAAATGTAGAATCAACAGTGATTGGCAGTCAGGTACTTGACAACCAGAACTACAGTCTACGTTATGGAGGTGGTTAAAGGAAATATGAATTTCCTATATATAATATATATAATATGTTTTTATTTTTCTTTCTGTCTGGAGCAGGGCTGCTCCTACAAGCGTGCAACTCAAGCAGTTTATATAAAAGCAAACCAATTATGCTGCATTATCCTCTCCCATTAGTTTTCAGAGTTCTTGGTGTTCCTCGGGTTGAAGCACATCATCTATATTTGCAAACTTTAGGTCCATTTTGCTGAATAAAGGAATGGAATTTATAATCAAACTGCAAAAAGCTAATTCCATACACCCAGGCCCTTTTGTTTAATGTACTGTAAGAGATACTTTCTGTTCTTCGGCGTAGCGATTAACTGCAGCCATGCAGAAAGGCATCCAAAGCACTCAATCCAATTCATTGCGTGTCAATAGGGGCATCGCTTATAACTGTATATGGACAAAGAACAACAACACAGAGCAAATTAAAGTACAGTATTTCAAAAGAAACATAAGAGGCATCTACTTCTTGGTTTTGAGCTATTCTCTTTTCCAAGGACAATTTATTGAGTGGAATCTTTGGGGGTAACCAATTATATATCAGATCTAGTAACCCATGTCAACCAATCAGCAGCAACCATTTACTGGGCATTCTTTGAGCAAAACTTTGGTCTTTATGGATTATAAGTGCAAATTTTTGCCTTTTATTACCGTAATCTTAAGATATTAATAAGCTACTGTATAGTTTGTGGGGCACCAGGAGGCAATGTCAGACAACACAAACTATCACAAAATGGTGAGGAAGTTAAAATCTTTCATGTAAGATAGGTTATGTTGTCTGACAATCATTAGTGCTCATGTAAGATTTTGGTGGAGAAGAGCAGGACATGGCAAATTCAGAGAAGAAATGTCTCATATACAGTATTTGTACGCTGGAAGCCAAGCCATGTTTATGGGCCACTGCACATGCTCCAGCCATCAGGATATCTTCTGGGATAATTCTGTGCTTCCTTCTTTGAGCTAACAGTTTGGGGAAAGCCCTGTCCTGTATCTGCCGGTTAGTAACATGATAACCAACATTAGTGCCCACTTCTTACATATGAATGGAAGCGAATCTTAGCAGCAGTGTTGCAAAACTGACAACTTCACATTAATTATAAGCTGTTCGATAGACAGGTGTCCACATGTTTTTGGTCATATTGTTGGTGAAGTCAATCTGATGATAATGATAGTGACAAAGGATGATGCTATTGGCTGTTCCCATTTGAGTGGCCAGTCTGTTGTCCAGCCTGCTGCCTGTGGTCTGCTAACCAATGATCATATTTTCAGATATTAGTCTTCATGGTAATGCTTTATCATTCTTTATACTGAATGGTAGATGTTCCTTGTTATAAAATAACATGTCCGCACCTGTGGCCTGCTTTAAGTTGGCTATACGTGGGGAAAATTGTCCATGTTGATAGGTAGACTTAAAATTCCCATCGAGGACCATATCAGTTTGTTGAGGTGTCCTTGATCCCACCACCGCCTGAATTCCTGGCCTTGTGATTCCAGTGTTGGATCCTAGTACGCACCATTGGATAAGCCTGATACCGCTCACTCAAGGTGGGCATAGTGGTGCAAGATCTACTCATTCTGCCCACATTTAGCCACCTTAAGACTTCTGATATCACTAGCCTCGCAGACCTACTAATCTAATTTTCTTCAGTCAGCTACCAAAGCAATGAATTGTCTCCCAGATGACATTTTCTGGTAGCCGGTATACAAAAGTTTTAGAAAGTTAATGCATTCTAATAATTAAAGTATTCAAGGCACATTTGAAAATCTAATATCTTTCAGCGCTGTATCTGTTGGCATCCGACTGCTAGCATTAATGCAATTATCTTCTCTCCTCCATCAACCGTCACAAAGGCACATCCATTACACGAGGTAAATAACAAAGGTAAACTAGATGAATAATTCTTTTTGGTGCCTTGGAACTCCCAGATCCAACCATTTCTAGTGCTAATGGACAGAGCACTCTGGAAAATAACGCAGTGGGAATTTACATTTCAATGCATAGGCGTTTGAAGATTTTTTTTTTTCAAAGAAGACCTAATTTTATGCAAATGTGATGACTTTAAGCAGAACTCAAAATTCACCTTGCTTTTGGTGAGACCTTGTTGCTGAAAATAAGTGGAAAGAGAACAGTTTCATCCCCTCGGAGAATAAAACGACAGCTGTACCTTTCACAAGACATTGCCATCTGCATGCATTACACTAATACAATTATATTCAGAGAATAATCTCTGTTCCTATACCAGTCACAGCTATGGAACAACAGATATAGATGAACCGAAGTTCCCAGAATTCATCATGTAGTTAAGCTAAACGATAAAGCAAAAGGAAAGCATATTACTTGGGCTGACCAACATTAAAAACGATTCCACTTATAGCAAAGGATATGTTCGTGCAGTTGGGAACTGTATGCTCAATATTTTCCTGGGAAAGTAATATAAAGAAGACTAGCCAATAGTGATGGGCGAATTTGTCCTGTTTTAACAAATTTCCCATGAAATTCACAAAACAGCGAAATATTCACGAAACGTCGAAAAATTAGCGAAACGCATTGAACTCAATGGGTGTCAAAATTATTTTGACACGCATTCATTTCGATGGCCTTGACAATTTTTATATTGCATTAAAGTCAATGGGTGTCCGAATAATTTTGACGAGCAACAATTTTTACGCGACTATTCTGACACATGCCCAAATTTTTCTCAGGCAAATTTTTGTCGGACTTTCACAAATGTATTCGCCCATGGCGAAACGCAGTAATTCATCGTGAACTTGCGTCTGTCTAATTTATTCACCCATCACTACTAGCCACTTCTTTTCCCAGAAGCTTTCGTGTAGCACAATTTCTAATATCCTGATGTGGAGGACTCTCAGTTAACCACAATTATGAGGAAGGCACTGAAAAGATACAAAATAGTTATTTGAAGTTAAAAAAAAAGTATACAGTAGAACCCCCATTTTACGATTTTCAGGGGACCAGAAAAAAATAGTGTAAAAATCCAGGAAAATGTGAAAACAGGGAAACGTATTTTATGTAAAATGAGGGAAAACTTAAATCAGGGAATGCAAAATTGAGGTTTCATTGTATTCTTATATGTCACCATAGGGATTTTCGAGTTTTAAGTGTTTTGAGCTTTTCATAGTAATCACCAGTTCTTTATATACAGGTATGGGATCCATTATCCAGAAAACCCCAGGTCCAGACCATTCTGGATAACAGGTCCCATAGCTGTATAAACCAGCCTAAAACACAACTCATCACACCTAGAACAACTTATAGAAACAGTGTCGGACTGGCCTGGCAGGATACCGGGAAAAAACCCGGTGGGCCCCAACCCCTAATGGGCCCCCCCGATCGTACCTGAAAGAAAAAAAGTTTTTTTTTATGTGCCGCGCAGCGCCTTTTGCGCATGCGCTACCCGTTTCACTGAGGAGCTGCACCTACACGCAGGTGCGCCGAGTAGCGCCTTCGTGCAAGCCTGCTCTGCTAGTCATAGTAGGGAGGCAGGGGGGTCGGGTGGGCCCTGGACATTAGTCCCGGTGGGCCCAGGGCCCCCCAGGCCAACCCTGTATAGAAATGACTTATGGCTAAAGGTATAACTGGCATTTTCTGTACCAGAAGTGCATAGGTGGATTTTGCCCTAAAATTGGGTGTTTTGGGGTAAAAATCTGTTTGTACGAAAATTGACAGGCAGTTGCCATTCACTATAACAGTAGACAGCACGAGACAGGTGTTCACAGGTGAAGAAAACTACCGGTATGATATTAGCCTTGCCTAATCTGTCATCACACCCCACAGAAATACCTTAACCCCCACTTTAATCCGCTCTAACACCTTTCATTATCCGTGGCAAATTTGTTTAATCACCACTGAAATCCAACCATTCACCACCTAATCCGGGGTCCCCAACCTTTTTTACCTGTGAGCCACATTCAAATGTAGAAAGAGTCGGGAAGCAACACAAGCATAAAAATTGTTCTGGGTCAGTGAAACTTGCAAAACTTGCCTCCAAGCCAATAACTTAAAAATAAGCACCTGCTTTGAGGCCTCTAGGAGCAGCGTCCAAGGGGTCGGTGAGTAACATGTTGATCACGAGCCACTAGTCAGAGAACACTGACCTAATGCTAACACCATACAATATGCCACCACCATAACCTTTCCTAAGCTCAACCCTTTCCCTAGAGCTTCATCCAAAGCACAACTTGTATCCTTTAACTCTACCTTTGTATGTGTGCTAGTCAAAAACTTTTGCACTGAAGCAATTTCTGGTCTGCAAAATACATTCAATTGTTTTCAGCCTGCAATCTTGGTGGATTCAGGTTGTATTGGGTCTTTTTTCCACTGTGGAGAAAGGACCAGGTAGAACATTAGCCTTAAGCTCATTGTACATGCATCATGTTGGTATAACTGATGATAAGCACCGGAAATGGAAACTTTTGCTGAGCTCTGTGGATAAGTATTGCAGAACCTTTGGTAAGTTCAGGAAACACTCTGTTAATTGGAATCCTATTCAATCTGCACCCGGGTGATTGTCATAAGAGAGTACCAAGAGGTCCTGCTGGCTGGTGAGACTGTCCTGAGTTATTTGACTTTTCTCTACAGTGTTTTGCCTTTCAGTATACTGCCATTGGCACAATGTATAAAAGATTTGCATCATACAGGGGAACGTAAGCGGTTATGCAAGAATCAGCACTTATCTTAGGAAGAACAGAACCAGCAGCTGTGAGCTTATTTATCTGCTAGACAAGGTTTACAAAATGATGTCTTAAAACAAATTAATACGACTGAAGCAGTTTGACTTTTTCCAAGGCTGCATTTCTACAGATATGGCTGGATCTGAAAGCCGTGCATCACAGACACCTTTTCTGAAATGTTCAAGACTTAAAGGGATTCTCTTTGCATTTTGTTGGCACTTTCAGCCCAGCATCACTATTATCTGTATTCAACCAAAGGCAGCTGATATAATGTCATATCAGCTCAGCTCAGTCTAGGACAGATAAACCTACATTTCCTGCAATACCACTACATTCACTGGTATTTTTTCCAGTAATTTACTAATACGAACACATTTAGAACATAAACACATGTGTGTGTATCTATAGGGTCCATGGACCCTGATACAAAAATGTGTAAGGTCCTCTTCATATCATACCTATCGTATATCCTTATAACGACTAGTTTCTTAATCCCATCCCCTTACATACAGTATATATTGCTTTTGCATTGTGAATGGGCCCCTTTCTTATTACAGATTATTTCTTCTTCTTCATTGTTGTTGTTGGCCCCATTGCATTTTCGACCCATAGTAACATAGTAAGTTAGGTTGAAAAAAGACACATGTCCACCAAGTTCAACCACTTAACTTTTTTTTAACCTGCCTAACTGCTAGTTGATCCAGAGGAAGGCAAAAAACCCCAACCCCCCCAAAAAAAATTCCTTCCTGACTCCAAAATGGCAATCGGACCAGTCCCTGGATCAACTTGTACTATGAGCTATTTCCCATAACCCTGTATTCCCTCACTTGCTAAACACCATCCAACCCCTTCTTAAATCTGTCTAATGTATCCGCCTGTACCATTGATTCAGGGAGAGAATTCCACATATTCACAGCTCTCACTGTAACAAACCCCCTTCTGAATATTAAGCCAGAACCTCTTTTCTTCTAATCGGAATGGGTGACCTTGTGTCAGCTGGAAAGACCTACTTGTAAATAAAGCATTAGAGAGGTTATTATATGATCCCCTTATATATTTATACATAGTTATCATATCACCCCTTAAGTGCCTCATCTCCAGTGTGAACAACACCAACATGGCCAGTCTTTCCTCATAGCTAAGATTTTCCATCCGTTGTACCACCTTATTACCTTTTGGCAAAATCCAAAATGCATGATATGTAGTTTTAGTACAAAGGTACTCTATCAGTCCATGAGCAGGTGGCAAAGTACACTGACCAGCTGTCCCTGTTATTTGACGGTATCAGAAGAAGGTGGTCCTACTTTCCTCCATAAGCACTAATATATACTGTATAAGACTACATTAGTATTAAGTATGTCGTAATTTAGAGATTTCTGGATAATAGGTCTCTGGGTAATGAATCCCATACCTGGATCTCCATACAATTTAATGTCCCAGCATTGTCTACTGTAGATGCTACCCAGTTGCCTAGAAGCCTAAACACAACCAGTAAAAAGCCCTAGAGCTTCAAAGACTCTTGAAATTCCCCATATGTTTCTTATCCACTTTAGACCAGGGAAGTAGGATGGTTTTTAAGGTCCTACAAAGACAGAAGAGAGGTCTTCAAGATATGCAGGTCACAGTAAAATAAAAGCAGATACAACTGGATGGCCACAAGTGCTTATGAAATAGTTGCAGAAGATCCCACCAAAGTTGTAACTATACAGCCTGCAAGGTCATGACATGACAGTTGGGCACTGGGGTCTTAGGGGCACCCCCTGGCTCTAAACACATTGTTTTTTCACCACAGTAAAAGACAGGAACTGTATGATGAAGAGCAAAGTTTATGATGCTACACACTAGGTGAATGGCTTAGGGTCAGATGAAGAAGGGTTATTCAGAACAAAGGTGTTTGGATGAAGTAAGGACGGGTCCGTGCAGACAATTTTCTACCAGAGACCATTGACCTCTAGCTGTTCCCATAGTCAGTGTTGCATTTTCTTTGAATAACTCAGCATTTTATTGTATTCTATCATTCATTGCCTTAATCTGCTAAATAAAAATTATTCTAACAGCTCTTTGTGTTCTGTTGCTTGTAAAGAAAAGGAACAAATGTTCTTGGCAGTAACTTCCAAAGCAGGAAGGTCGTTCTTAATCAAACAATTATTTCACTTAAAAATGTTATTAAGAGCCAAACTCTGCACTCTTGTGCATGGCAACGTTTCCAAAAGAAATACACTGCACATCATAAGTTATGCTTATTATCAAATAATAACAGGCAGCAGTCTGTTGAGCTAGTATGGAACATCTTTTTCCCATGCAAAATAATCCTGTAGTCGGCAGTTTTAATTGACAAACAGCACAAAAACCGTCCAGAGAGCACATGGATACCCTTGTTTCTATCTCTACAAGCTCTGATTTACTGACAGCCCAACAGCTGCTGGGACAAACAAAAAAAACATTTTAGAAATTGAGTTTTTGGAATGCTTTAAGGACTCTTTTTTTCTGTTGTTCTAGTGCAAGTGGTGGAGCACTAAGGGGCGTAAGGCGGGTGCTCCCCCTGCTGTTCATAAGTATGATTTTCCCTGCTCAGCAGTTAGGGACCATCTGACAATTCCTATCCATAGCAGTAAATGAAGGGAGAATTTCACTGCATACAGTCAGGTTTCTTATAAAAACAGTACACATTTTCTTCTCAAAAAACTGACCCTGTATTTACAAATATTGCATAATCGGCACCAACAATAACTTTAGGAATGAGGAAGGGCCATACACTATAAAATCCTCTCTTTTGGCAAGGTCACCAAATGAGCAGATCTCTCCCCTGATATGCCCACCAAACGCAGGCGATATTGACCTAAACCAATCATCTGGCCCTAGGGCCACATGATCAGATTACAATGATAGGAATAGGCACAGACGGGTGAGGACCACGTCATCTAGCTAATGTCGTCCTCGATTGGAGGGGAAAATCAAACCTGCCTGATCAACATCCGGCTGATTTTTGGCCAGATATCGATCTGGGAAACCTGCCGGAGGGACCCCAGACAGATAAGGGACCCAAATCTGCATCTTAAATCTGTTTAGACCACAAGGTCCCAAACTGTTGACTGGGGGACTCAACGTAAAGGTCAAGCTTTGGGGTGAATGCTAAATTGCTCTCCAAGAAACTCCTGGAAACCAAGGCTAAACACTAGAAAGGGTGAGATTTGGGGTGAACCCTTATCTCTTGCAAGCATAGTGCAATGCAGTTGATACAGCAAAGTGGTATGATAGCCATATAGTAAATTAAGGGGGCCATAGGCTACACTTTGGACCTCAATAGATAGTTTGAGCCAAACTAGCCACAAAAACACTACTCTAGATTTTAAAAAGTGTTATGATGAGCTACAGAGGTGTACTTGGATAAGTCCAAGATGAGTCTGTTTACAGTACAGGTATGGGACCTGTTATCCAGAATGCTCTGGACCTGGGGTTTTCTGGATAACAGATCTTTTCATAATTTGGTTCTTCATACCTTAAGCCTACTAGAAAAGCATTTAAACATTAAATAAACCCAATAGGCTGGTTTTGTTTCCAATAAGGATTAATTATATCTTAGTTGGGATAGAGAACAAGTTACTGTTTTATTATTACAGAAAAAAATGAAATAATTTTTAAATATTTGTATTATTTGGATGAAATGGAGTCTATGAGAGACTGTCATTCGATAATTAGGAACTTTCTGGATAACCGGTGAGCCAATCTGACCTGTTTCGCTTTGCCGAAAATTCGATGAACTACAAAAACTTGCCGAAATGCATTGAAGTCTATGGGTGACAAATTTTTTTTGACGTGCGACAATTTTTTACACCCAATGGAGCCCATTTTCTCAGCGAAAATTTCGCTCATCATTATGGATAACGGATCCCATACCTTTTCCCATTCTTCAGATGGATTATTCTCGTTACCAGTCATTGGTTCTTGTAAATTCCCTCTTGCATTTCTGTAAACATGTTATATATTATTTATTTATAATCTGTTATAGACCTGTAGGGGCCCCTATGGGTATGGGTTAATCTGCCCTGCAGCTTTAAGGCCCCCACCTTTTTTTCTTGGAGTGATCTGCCAGGAGAGAATGACACTCCCCTGCTACACTGCTATATAGTGTGTGTAGGGAGTGGCCACTTCCTCTTTGGCCTGTGGATGGTGATCCAGCTGGGTGTGCTCAGGGGAGCCTGGGTACAACTAGGCCCATGTGCTTTGGAAGAAGAAGTCGGGGACCAGGTAACCCCGTGAATGAGGAATAGTTACACTAGGGCAGACTTGTCATAGTCTCTCTAGGAGAGAAAGGCAGAGAGATGAGAGAGAAAGAGCAGCTGAAGCTCCAACGAGGATTTGCAGTAAGGGAGTAGCTTCCCAGAGGCTTTGTGTGTTGCCTCCAGTCAGGGACCTCAGTGAAGAGGGACTGTAGGGTAGAAGCTGCTTGCCTGACAACTTCCAGGAGGGAATGTGTGTAATACTGCAAATGCCTAATGGAGACCTTTCCTCTGTGAGAAATGCCTAATGCCTGCAGCTCTGTGTGAGAAATGTGCTATTGCCTCAGCTCCTGCGTGAGTACTAAACCTGTGGTCACTTGCCTCGTGCATAGTTCAATAAACCGTTTCTGTTTTACTGCAAGAACCTCCTGGCGCCCAATTTGTTTGTTGTATGCACAGTAGCCTGGGGGATGTAGTTGCACTACACCATTGAGGGAACACTTCCACTTGGCGAAGGCCCTGACCCTGTTGTGTGAAGTCGCATGTAACCCATGCTTCTACTGCTAGCTGGACAGTTTAACTATTTGTGTGCTATGCGGCCCAAATAGGTGTTACAGACCCATACAATTTTAGCCCTTGTCCAGTTTCTCCTTTGCATAAATACACACCTTAACATTTTTATGTTATTTGTATGCGGCCAATCATAATGGGGTTAACTCAGGAAAGAGATCAGAAATTCCTGTTTTTGCACATAGAGCAATTTCATTATCTTACGCAGGAAAGGGCAGATGGCGCATGCTTGATACAACGTGTAACGCCAGCCTTGTGCCATCACCTGAACAGATTACTTTGGCCAATAAATAAGCAATTTCTTCTCGTCAAGCTCTTCTTCCTACTATGTGCAAAATGCTGCGGGTTATGTATGAAGAAGATTAAAGCTGCACCTAATTTGCTATGGCAGCCACAGCATAATGTTGATTATTTGAGTTTCTTATCTGTAGATATAAATGTCAGCTCAAGCCTAGGAGATTTACAGAGTCTGATGCAATTCTACGGGATGCTGGCAGCCGCAAGATGCATACACTGATGCATAATATTTATATTAATATGTCTTTTAAATGCTCCGATAATCATAGCCTGAGTATTTCCAAATGTGATGTAAATATGACCTCAAGGTTCTGCACAGATGGTTGACAGTTGCCTGTGCCATATTCCCATATTTGTACCTAGTTCATATTCCCATTTCAGTCCCTGAACTAAAACTAAGATACATGCAGCTCCCTCTTTGGAGTGAGTCACATTTATCAACATTCGTTTTTGTCTAGAAATGCATGTGTGTTTATGCAGAACTTATTATATTTAAAGGTGTTCGACAGCTCCCATTTACCCAGAAATATTGGTGCAAGCCCCTTTTAACTGAAAACAAGGTGACATATATGGGAAAATAGGGTTTTACAAGTCACCCTATATGCTAGGAGTCGGCAGGGGAGGGAGCATTGCTATGAGTCTGCAGGGGAGGGAACATTGATAAATGTCAGCGGGGGGAGCATTGCTAGGAGTTAGCAGCGGAGGGTGCATTGATAAATGTCAGCAGGGGAGGGAGCATTGCTAGGAGTCAGGAGGGGAGGGAGCATTGCTAAGAGTCGGCAAGGGAGGGAGTTTTGCTAGGAGTCAGCAGGGGAGGGAGCATTGCTAGGAGTCGACAGGGGAGGGAGCACTAGCAGGGGAGGGAGCAATGCTACGAGTCGGCAGGGGAGGGAGCACTGCCAGGAGTCAGGAGGGGAGGGAGTATTGCTAAGAGTCTGTAAGGTAGGGAGTATTGCCAGGAGTCAGGAGGGGAGGGAGTATTGCTAAGAGTCTGCAAGGGAGGGAGTATTGCTAGGTGTCAGCAGGGGAGGGAGTATTGCTAAGAGTCTGCAAGGGAGGGAGCACTGCCAGGCAGGAGTCAGGAGGGGAGGGAGTATTGCTAAGAGTCTGCAAGGTAGGGAGTATTGTCAGGAGTCAGGAGGGGAGGGAGTATTGCTAAGAGTCTGTAAGGTAGGGAGTATTGCTAGGTGTCAGCAGGGGAGGGAGTATTGCTAAGAGTCTGCAAGGGAGGGAGTATTGCTAGGAGTCAGCAGGGGAGAGAGCATTGCTAGGAGTCGGCAGGGGAGGGAGCACTGCCAGGAGTCAGGAGGGGAGGGAGTATTGCTAAGAGTCTGCAAGGGAGGGAGTATTGTCAGGAGTCAGCAGGGGAGGGAGCATTGATAAATGTCAGCTGTAGCAATTTAAATTCAATTTAACTGAACTGGTGTTCTGATTGCAGAAGGCATAACATCATAAAGCAATTAATGAGGATTCTGTGGCATTTCACATTAGACGAGGTTCTATTCCATAGCTAACAAGGATATAATTTTTAATGTGATTAAATGTAGAGTTAGTTAACCAAAGAGAGTTGCCTTGGTGTTATGAGGGAAAGAACAGAGTGACGATGCAAAGGGAAAGCTTTTAAAATATAGGGGTGATTTCTGAAGAATGACACTTTTTAGCATCAGAGGCTTTTTTTGTTATCTGTATATAAAAAACAGTTTTTGTTTGACAGATCAGTCAAACACATAGACTGCACCTCCTTAAATGGTTGCAAATTCTTTGGAAACTGAATAAACAAACAGTGTATGGAAGAAATGCAAACAAGTCGATACTGATGAAGACCTGGTAAGGAATACATGGAGGCTGAATACCAAAGAGGTGCTTAGAATATTGTTTATTTACCATGCAGACAAGCTGATATTGTTGAAGGTAGGAAATATATGGAGCTGACTGGCTGAATACCAGAAGGGGAGCTGAGAATAGTCTATATTGATGGTTAACAAAAAAAAAGAAAAAACACAGATAAAAACTGAAAGATTAATGAAAACACTGAACTCTGGACATCTGCATTGACTTGTATTCCTATAGTAATCAGATAATTCTTGAACTAATTAGTTTACAGAAGCATCCAGTGCACTTAGCATTAATTATTTGACCCCTTAAAAAGAGGGGAGGGAGACTTGACTAAGTATGAAATTAGATCACAGTTTGAAACTGCAATGAAGATAGATAATCAATACCCGGCCTCCGACAGATTCCTTTGACAGGAGCGTTCTGCTGTTGTTCAAATTGAACAAAAATCATTGGTCCATTCGTTTGTCAATGGCCGTGCCAATTAAAACTCCTTGCCAACTGCAGATGCAAAAAGGCATGACCAGCCATCACTAGAACTACCCCGATCCTGTTAACTAGGAAACATAAACTGTGCAAAGATTTCATGGCAATGGGAATGAATTTAACAGTTACTTAGGGGCCGATTCACTAAGGGTCAATATATTGAGGGTTAATTAACCCTCGATATTCAACTAGGAATTAAAATCCTTCGACTTCGAATATCGAAGTCGAAGGATTTAGCGCAGATAGTTCGATCGAACGATCGAAGGATAATTCCTTCGATCGAACGATAAAATCCTTCGAATCGAAGGATTTTAATCCAACGATCGAAGGAATATCTTCGATCAAAAAAAGTTAGGCACGCCTATGGGGACCTTCCCCATAGGCTAACATTGACTTCGGTAGCTTTTAGATGGCAAACTAATGTGTCAAAGTTTTTTTTAAAGAGACAGTACTTCGACTATCGAATGGTCGTATTGTCGAACGATTTTTACTACGAGTCCTTCGATTCAAAGTCGTAGTCGAAGGTCGAAGTAGCCCATTCGATGGTCAAAGTAGCCCAAAAAAAACTTCGAAATTCGAAGTTTTTTACCTTCAAATCCTTCACTCGAAGTTAGTGAATCGGCCCCTTAATGTTTTATCCAAATAACCCAAATGTTTAAAAATGATTTCCTTTTTCTTTGTAATAATTAAACAGTAGCTTGTACTTGATCTCAACTAAGATATAATTAATCAATATTGGAAGCAAAACCAGCCTGTTGGGTTTATTTAATGTTTGAATAATGTTCTAGTAGACGTTAGGTATGAAGATCCAAACTGAAAGATCCGTTAAACCTCAGGTCCCAAGCGTTATGGATAACAGCTCCCATACTTGTATCGAAAAACATTGATGTAAACAGCCATAGTTCCAAGAAAATCTATGATTTTTAACCCATGTTTCGCCCTCATCAACCTTCAGGCTGGGCTGGAGGTGCAAGTAGGGGAGCAAATATGCAATCTCCCCAAATTTCACCTAACTGGCCTGAAGGCTGAACTCCACCCCAGCCATTGCTCCAGGTTCCTGCCAGAGGAGTCAGCCCCTATGGTTTAGGAACAACTTCTGTATTGTATTACAGGTGTAGGACCAGTTACCCAGAATGCTGGGGAGCTAGGGGGTTCAAGTACCCCTCCCCTCTTGCTTTCTGTAACCCCCTTGTTTATTTTTGTTTATTTCAAAAACTGGAAATAAAGAATATACCAAAAAAAATTAAATAAACCCAATAGGCTGGTTTTGCTTCCAATAAGGATTAATTATATCTTATTTGGGATCAAGTACACGCTACTGTTTTATTATTACAGAAAATTTTCGATTATTTCATTAAAATAAAATAAAAGTCTATGGGAGACGGCCTTTCCGTAATTCTGAACTTCGGAATAATGGGTTTCCGGATAACCGATCCCGTACCTGTAACAGTAAAAAACAGAGGAGGAAACATCTGTAAACCAAGAAAGCCCTACTCTTTTATGTTAGTCCCAAAGAAAAGCAAATAAACCATAAATTGCACTTACTAAGTATATGTACGTGGCACACGGAGCAATTATTGGAGATTGCAGCTTATGGAAATCACACCAGTATGTGGTTTTCCTGCTTAAGAATGTTTCTATGTGTCCTTTTTGGGCCACTGCTGCATACAAATCACCCTTCTGGTATTTTCAGAAGGGTGATTTTTTTTGGGAGTAAATGAGGGCAAATTCAAATATTCTGAAAGCATGTTTTCCATTGGTTTCTGCTCCACTGGGGCAGGGACTGATGAGACTGATGTATAATCTCTAAGAGTCACTACAGAATATGTTGGTGCTATATATGAGTAAAGAATAATAATTAGGAAAAAACTTGGTGGGAATTGAATGGCCAAAATAACTCGATATGCCAGTGCACTCAGTGATACTGTAAATCCAATCAGCAAAATGTTAATTCAATACTCATTTCAAATTCTACAGTTTGAGGTCAGGCTGTCCAGTTCTGTTTATAAATCAAATATTTCACTAGATTGTGAAACTGGAAGAACCGTTTGGTAAGAAATCCCAAAGTTCCAAAAGCCGTGTACAGTAAATTCCAGCGGGTTACTAAATAATCCCCAAGTGCTATTAGTTTATTATGCAACCACAAGTCTCCCATTTGGCAGCAGCGAAGAACCAAGATGCCAAATAAGGGAGGAACCATTTATTGGGTAATTCACATTAAAATGAATTTTAGCTTATGTCCACATAACAAACTCCCTTAGGAAAAGAACAGTTCTTGCTAAAAATGACAATTAAGACATTTACAAGACTTTAATTTATATACACAACAGCACATATCAAATTAACCCTTAAATGGGTTGTTCACCTTTAAATTAACCATTAGTATGAAGTAGAGAGGGATATTCTGAGACAATTTGCCAATGGTTTTATTCTTTTATTATTTGTGGTTTTTGAGTTATTTGGCTTTTTACTCAGCAGCTCTCCAGCTTGCACGTTCAGCAATCTAGTTGCTAGGGTCCATATTACCCTAGTAACAATGCCTTGATTTATATAAGAAACTGGAATATGAATAGGAGAGGGTCTGACTAGAAAAGTAGCAATATACATTTGTAGTCTTACAGAGCATTTGTTTTTTAGATGGGGTCAGTGACCCCCATTTGAAAGCTGGAAAGAGTCAGAAGAAGAAGGCAAATAATTTAAAAACTATAAAAAAAGATGAAGACCAATTAAAAAGTTGCTAAGGGGCAGATTCACTAACTTCGAGTGAAGGATTCGAATGAAAAAAACTTTGAATTTCGAAGTTTTTTTGGGCTACTTCGACCATCGAATGGGCTACTTCGACCTTCGACTACGACCTTCGACTTCGAATCGAACGATTCGAACTAAAAATCGTTCGACTATTCGACCATTCGATAGTCGAAGTACTTTCCCTTTAAAAAAAACTTCGACCCCCTACTTCGGCAGATAAAACCTACCGAAGTCAATGTTAGCCTATGGGGAAGGTCCCCATAGGCTTGCTAAGCTTTTTTTGATCGAAGGATATTCATTCGATCGTTTGATTAAAATCCTTCGAATCGTTCGATTCGAAGGATTTAATCGTTCGATCGAACGAAAAATCCTTTGATCGTTTGATCGAACGTTTAGCGCTAAATCCTTCGACTTCGATATTCGAAGTCGAAGGATTTCAATTCGAGGGTCGAATTTCTAAGTATTTTTAACTTCGAAATTCGACCCTTAGTGAATCTGCCCCTAAGTATTAGCAATTCTATAACATACTAAAAATGAACTTAAAGATGAACCACCCAGCAAATAAAAATTAGCCCTCTGTAATTACTGAACAAATAAAATACGCCACTCTAAACTCTGTGATAAATACATGAGAAAAGCTTTGTTTTTTCCTGTAATTTTCCTGATGATAATTGTAGAACTGAAAAGAGAATTTGGCATGCGATGATCATGTCAGAAAAATCTTCCGCAGGTCCTGATTGTTTTCAGACAATAGATAAATTAGAGGTAATACCGGAAAAGGTGGCGTCATAAACAGATGGAAAGAGTGAGCGTAGAAGAGATAAAGTCATAAATCAAATAAGTGAGTGATGTATGTAATCAATTACTAAATAAATCAGCGCTTGTCTGGCTGAGTACGTATTCAGAAACATCAGCATGCTTTCACAATCCAGAAGTCAACATCACGTCAACAAAGGTGAATAGAATATGTTGTATACAGAAGCAAATGAAGGATAATTGCTTGATTTAGTAACAAAAAAAAAGAGAACAAGATGTTGGCTGCAATTAACAATAAACAGCCCATGAATGAAGGACAGATGTTTTTAGCAGAAATTCGGAACTGGCTCAATTATAAAATAACCTAAAATTGAATATTCTGAAAATATAGAGGTCATGTGTGTTGGGGCCAATTTATTTCTATTAATTAAAACTGGGCATGCAACGAATCCAGGATTCGGATCAGGATTCGGGCAGGATTCTGCTTTTTTTTCAGCAGGATTCAGCCGAATCCTTCTGCCTGGCTGAACCAAATCCGAATCCTAATTTGCATACGCAAATTAGGGTTGGGGAGGGAAATCGCATGGCTTTTTGGAAGGAAGTAAAAAAACAGATTTGGTTCGGAATTCGGGCCAATCGTTCACCAAGGTTCCGGGGGTTCAGCGAATCCCAAATAGTGGATTCGGTGCATCCCTAATTATAACTGATAGACACCCCAGGGAAGATTTACATAGGGTCGAATATCGAAGTTTAATTAACCCTCGATATTCGACTGCCGAATGTAAAGTCGAAGGATTTAGCGCTATTCCTACGATCGAACAATCAAAGGAATAATCCGTCGATCGAACGATTAAATCCTTCGAATCGAACGATTTGAAGGATTTTAATCCACCGATCGAAGGATATTCCTTCAATCAGAAAATTGTTAGGAGGCCTATGGGGACCCTCCCCATAGGCTAACATTGGCCTCAGTAGGTTTTAGGTGGCGAACTAGGGGGTCGAAGTATTCGACTATCTTCGACTATCGAATGGTCGAATAGTCGAACAATTTTTACTTCGAATCTTTCGATTCGAAGTCAAAGTCGTAGTCTAATTCGAAGAATTTTTCTTCTGTTCTTCCAATCGAGCTAGAAAATGGGCCCCCCCTGTAGATGTCTAGCGACACATGCCTTGAAGGGACATTGACCAGACTTTCCAATGCTTTTGACGTCCACTCTAAGGAAGTGGCTGAGTGTCCTGATCCTTCCAAGCTAATATAAAGGCCATATGGGTGGAAATCTCACCCAGACCCCTAATTTAGTACCTTACATTAGGGGGCCCATTTACTTAGCTCGAGTGAAGGAATAGAGGAAAAAAACTTTGAATTTCGAATGTTTTTTTGGCTACTTCGACCATCGAATGGGCTACTTCGACCTTCGACTTCGACGTTCAAATCGAACGATTCGAACTACAAATCGTTCGACTATTTGACCATTCGATTGTCGAAGTACTGTCTCTTTAAGAAAAAACTTCAACCCCCTAGTTTGCCACCTAAAAGCTACCGAAGTCAATGTTAGCCTATGGGGAAGGTCCCCATAGGCTTTGCTAGCTTTTTTTGGTCGAACAAAAATCATTAGATCGATGGATTAAAATCCTTTGAATCAAACGATTCAAAGGATTTTTCGTTCGATCGAACGAATATCGAACGAAGTCAAAGGATTTAACTTCGACAGTCGAATATCGAGGGTTAATTAACCCTCGATATTCGACCTTTGCCCCTAGGCATCCATATATGGATATCTAGATAGATAGATAGATAGATAGATAGATAGATAGATAGATAGATAGATAGATAGATAGATAGATAGATAGATAGATAGATAGATAGATAGATAGATAGCTATATTATTAACAAAATGAATGCACTCTTTTGACTAGTATTTGTTGTACCCTCACTATTATACTTATTCTGTTCCTGGTCTTGTTTGCCTGGGGTTCTGTGTCTGACTTTGCCCTGGGTTCTGGTTTGAGTTCTGTCCTGTCCTGTCCTATTATATACCTATGTTTTTATTTTTTTTCCTTCCAGTACATGGCCCTTGGTCTGGGTGATCATTTAACACACACACCTGACCTTTGGCTCATTCACCAAAAATACATACGCAGGTTCTGCACTTCTGAGAGTCACAAAATGATTTTCAATGTAGAAATGTTACAAATTATACCCATGTCCCCATATAGTATGCAACTCAATGTGTATTTGCGGAGGGTGCAAATCTCAGGAGGACAAAGAACAACATGCAAAAAGAATGCTACCTTGTGCCTGCACCCTCTGACATTATGTATCCACCAGGCATACATAGTTGCTTTAATACTTAGGCAAACTTAGTGCCTTTAATGACATATGGGGGCTATACTCTTACACTCATAACACAGAGGCCTGTAAGCTCCCAGTTGGAGAGGGGAGCTGCCAGGATCAAGATGGCTCAGAACTGAGGCAGATGGCCCAAGTACCGGGAAAAACAGAAGAGCTCTGTTGTGTGAGGAAAGGAGACAGTAAGATGCTGGTGATGGGTCGGTTTCCACGGATGGGATCAGGTGCTTCATACCCTACTGTGACACTATATGAATGAAATAATTACTATGAGCTTATGGTTGCCTCTTACCAGCAGCTTTCCATTTAAAGAAGTCTTCTGTTTATTGTATTCCTAGGCTGCAGCTTAAAGTGGGGGTGCCTCCGTATATTCAGAGACTGCCAGGACCAGCCCGTACTAATTAATAGTCACTATTCAGATTGTTAGAGCTAAGCCAACTTCCCTCCTCTAAATAGTAGGTACAGCTCTGTGGGGATTCCTTCAACTACTTACCCACAAGGGCCTTCTGTTGACTGTGTCCATCCCTGACCACACTCAGCGTGAAATGATGATCACGCTTGACTGAAACCCAATGGTTTGTCCACTTTAAATACGTCTTTTAGTAGATGTAGAGTAGAGTAGGTGTAGACTGCAAAATTCTAAGATCATTTTCATTTGGTTAATCTGCTTTTCAAGGAGATGTTCCCTGTCATTTCCCCTTTTCTCCTCTCAAGGTCACTTCCTTTTTATATCACATCCACTGCCATCTCCAGACCTTACACCTTTCTCTCTTGCTGCTCCTTACTTCTAATTATATCCCAGATCCCACCTCTTGGACTACTAGTACAACATCAAATACTTTCTCAGAGCCTATGGTCCAATCGACCAAACATCCTTCAATTGGTGCTCTTGTTACGCTTCTATTGTGTTGTGCATCTATTTATTAATGAAAGAAATGCAGAACAAGGAACACCTCCAACATCTATTAATACATGGACATGGCACTTAAATTCTGCTTCATCTATCTATAATTTAATTTTAAGGGAGTGATTTATCAAGGTTTGAGTTCCTGTTTTTGCCTCAAATTGATTTTTTTTCCACAAAAACTCACAAATTCAAATTATATGCTTGAATGTTTGTTATTTATAAATCACAAAAAAAAACTTGAATGTAAAACTCCAGCATCTAAAAGCTTGCGTCTTCATGTAGAAGTCAATAGGAGTTGTCCTAGGCAAAATTCAAGCCATTTTTTATTTGATTCAAGATTTTCCAGTTTTTTTAGCTTTATTGAGCTGACAAACTCACAAATTCGAGTTTGTTCAGCTTGTAAACTCACAAATTCAAGGTTTCTCTTTTCGAAAAAAAGAAAAACCTTTCTTCCACGATTGTATTCAATCAAGTTTTTTAAATTTCGGATTTGTTAATAAATAAGCAAACATTCACGTTTAATTTTAGTTGTAAATTTATTCAAAATAGAAAAAAAAACTCTAAAACCTCACAAATTCGATTTTTTCATAAATAAGCCCATAGTTATTTCAACGTTTCTTCCCTCTGTCTGTACTTTCAATGTGCTGTAAATATATTCATGCGTCAAAATTGAATTATGCAACTTTTTTTTTGAATTGGCGCTCCGAAAACCCAACTTTATTGAATTGTTGCTCCTACAACTCTAATTTATTGGATGAATACAGGATGTCAAGAAACATCTTTAGGGACATTTGCCAGTGACTTCTACATAACTTCAAAGCTGGAGTATTTTCAGATTCAGATTTTTAGCAGATTTGGGGTTATAATTTGAGTTTTTCCTTTTAAAAACTCGACCAGGAAAAATAGAGGTTTAATAAATAGGCCCCCAAGAGTTATTGCCATTATCACCATGGAATCATGCATTAAAATATATTTAATTTAAGGATTTGATTCCCTTAATCTCCGACAAATTTGTCGGTGCACCACCCTCATCTTTGTCCATTGCAGAGAAGTCTATTTAATAAAGTACATGGGAGGCAGGTCAAAGACTGTCTTTAATGTCTCAAACAGCATTAAGTACCTGACACTGTAGCCTCATGCGGAATGATTATAGTTACGGCATTTCCAATATTAATAATGAGACTGGTTGTCTTGAAACATCTTATGGATTTTCTATAACACTTTTTAATCTACATTACAGCCTGTTAGAAGTTCAAAGCTGTTTTTCCGCCTTAAACCAGAATTATTTTGAGTAAGATTACATTGGTATGAAGTGAAATATTTGCCCTGTCAAATCGCTGGATAGATTTTTGAAAACATGTCCTTAATGGGATCATTCTTCTACTTAGGTTTATATTGACTTCTGTTTCTATTCCCTTAAATGGATACTATAGCACGAGGGCCTAGGTCGCTGTGGTTTACTGAGCGTTTATCATAGTTAAAATTTGAAATCCTTCCAAAATTTTAGGAAACATATGAATTCGGAGGGTTGGAGAGACCAGCAATATCGGTTTATTCACCTTGGTTATGGTTTATTTAACCAGAACTCTACCGATTCTCAAAAAATTGTCTTTTTGTCCAAAATGTAAAGATCAGAATGTAGATTTTTTTTCATGTCCGTTTATTAAAAACTTTTGGGAGAGAATCACATGTTTTATCAAAAATTCAATTAATCAGGATATTGTTTTGAGTCCGCAATTTGCACTATTGGATATGAGAGATTCTTTTTGGTTGTTAAATAATATCTCTTCTGTCAATTTCCCAGTTGAAAATTTAAGATTTCTGCTGGTTACTTATGACAGCTACTCGAAAAATCTATATTTTTGTGCTGGATTAAAGATAAGCCTCCAACTTCGAAAGATGTATTTTCATATCTATATAATTTATGCATTCGGGAAGTTGGTGATTTGTCTCAAAGATATAAAATTAGACTTAGATGGTTTTTATATTGAAACGAAACGCTGGAAGATAACAAAAAGGGTTTTGTCCCTAAACTAATGGGGAAAGTTGACTGGAAAATGAGTCTTATGATATAGAGGCTAAACCATTCTTATACTAGTTTACAAATATTGTTTAGATTCTTAAACCTACTTTGTCAAGCTTTAAACTGAAAAGAAAAATAAACAGATCTAAATTTTTTTTTTTATTTTGTTCTTATGAAAATTTCGGAACAACATTTGCATAGACTTGCATAGATATATCTCTATGATTGTCAAATTGTCAAGTCAATTTATTTTATTTTGTTGTAAACTCAATAAAAAAGAATTTTAAAAGACACAGGAAATGACTGTCCTTTAATAAATCAGCCCCATACCCCATGTAGTACACTATAAGTAACTCTTGTGATGCTACGACCATCTTTTCTTTTAAATCCCCTAGCTGATAAATGCATTTGCTTGCTTTTTATTGCAGAAAAAATATTCTATTCACAAAATACACATATTTCCCTTAAAATACCAACTCGGTCTACAGGAGCATTTAATACTAAATAATCATATTTCTGCACTGGGCTGGCATGTCTATTGCAAGCTAATTGAGGATGACAGAATAACTGTTAGCATCTTTGGACTCAATTCTGTAACAGGAAATATGCCTGTAAGTGTGCATTTTTCTACTCAAACCAAATTTTGTTTCCAAATTTTGATGAGAGACTATTATGGATTAAGTGCTATTTCGCAGTGCCAGGAAATTGCTTTCAATGCAAAAAAAAAGAATATATTGTGATGTGAAAACAGAGACCAAAGATATCGAATCCCTAATGCTTCTAAACTATGTGAATGGAAAAATCTTAATTACCCCCAAAATTTTTCTTTTTTTTTTGTTTTTTTTTGTTTTTTAAAGAAAAAGCTCATGGAGGTAGTTCTAGGAATGATAATATTTGAATAATATTCACATTACAATACTGTCGGACATAATCTCTTTTAATGACTAAAATAGCTTTGTGGATTATTTTTTCCACTTATGGGTAGAGACACATGCTCAGATTCGGGGTGATTAGTCACCTAGCGACAAATCTCCTCTTCTTCGTGGGCGACTAATCTCCCTGAACTGCCTTTTGCCGGCCAGAATATAAATCACCAGCGTGATGGCAATCGGTGTGCTTCATTTTCCAAAATCGCATGAAGTTGCATCACCAGGAAACTTCAGTTGACTTCAAAGAACAAAGCGCTCCGAGTACCATCTCGCCAGCGATAGAGATTCTAGTCGGCCGGAGGCAGTTCGTGTAGATTAGTTGCCCGAAGAAGAGGCGATTTATTGCCGGACTACTAAATCTCCTTGAATCTAAGCATGTGTCTCTTTAGGATTTTGTCAGAGGTCTTGGTAGGAATGATACAGTAGATGCCATTCACACAAAAGATCCACTTGTTTGGAGTAATTAGGCCCACCCTTGGGAGGGGGAGGAGCTGAACAGGCTGATAAAAATCTTAGACCCAGTGGATCATATGAGAGCCCTGTGCAGACCCATCAGGAGAGAAATAAATCCAGGGGGCAATGTGGTCCTTGTCCATGGGTATTTTCCAGACAGACAGACAGATATTTGGCCACATATCTGAGCACATATCAGATGAGAAGGTTATCATTTTGGCTCTACACAAGCTAATAAGCAGCCAAAGTTGGCAGAAAATATTGGCTCATATTTGGCCAGACCCACGTACTGTTTGTAGACTCACAGAATTGTACAAATAAAAATTAAGGCATACGGTAAATAGAGGGAATGGGATTCACCCTTCACTTCAGGGTCTCCCAATGGATTATTGAACATTGACCCTTGAGCCAACAATCAGATCAGCCCAACTTGGTACATAGTGTAGGTGGCCAAATCAGGGCCAGATCAGCTCATTATTAAGGGATACCAGTAAATAGAGGGAATGGGTTTGAAAGATTAGTGATAATTTGAAACACAGTGTTTGGGGTGTAAGGAGGCCCTTATGTTTTGCACTGGTGCAATGAGTCTCCAAATGATCCCACAGGCTGTTTGATCTTCCTATGTGTCTTTGTGGAGATAATGTAGAATATATGTAACTAGAGATGAGCAAACTTTTTGGGGAGTTGGCCAGATACAATCAGCCAGTTTTGAAAATCCCATTGGAAGAGCAGAGCATTGGTATTTCGATGCGGTCCTCACCAAGGGGTCCCAATGGATGATCCAAACATTGGCCCTCAGGTCAATGTTCAGATCAGCACAATTTGGTCAAGAGTGTGGGTTGCCAAATCAGACCCAGATCAGCTCATTAGGCGACCCCATTAAATAAGCAGATCTGAACATGTATTGCCACCTTAAAAGGATACTGTCATGGAAAAAAACATTTTTTCAAAATACATCAGTAAATAGTGCTGTTCCAGCAAAATTCTGTACTGAAATCCATTTCTCAAAAGAGCAAACAGATTTTTTTATATTCAATTTTGAAATCTGACATGGGGCTAGACATATTGTCAATTTCCCAGCTGCCCCAAGTCATGTGACTTGTGCTCTGATAAACTTCAGTCACTCTTTACTGCTGTACTGCAAGTTAGAGTAATATCACCCCCTCACTTTCCACCCCCCCCAGCAGCAAAACAAAAGAACAATGGGAAGGTAACCAGATAGCAGCTCCCTAACACAAGATAACAGCTGCCTGGTAGATCTAAGAACAACACTCAATAGTAAAAACCCTTGTCCCACTGAGACACATTTAGTTACATTGAGAAGGAAAAACAGCAGCCTGCCAGAAAGCATTTATCTCCCAAAGTGCAGGCACAAGTCACATGACTGGGGGCAGCTGGGAAATTGACAAAATGTCTAGCCCCATGTCAGATTTTAAAATTGAATATAACAAAATCTGTTTGCTCTTTTGAGAAATGGATTTCAGTGCAGAGTTCTGCTGGAGTAGCACTATTCCGATGACAGGATCCCTTTAAGATCTGATGGAAAAGATAACAAACATCACAAATCACTTCTAGAACAAGGATGGTGAGAGATGTTATTCTGAAACAACTTGAGTTGTTTGAGTTTCACAGCAGAACTGTGCTATTGTTGCACAGGTTATGAGTAAATATAGACTCATATATTCTATATAATGCTATATAATTCCATTTTAATCCTTTTAGAACTGACCACAACTTAAAGTGTGGCAGGTTACATCCCTGTCATAAGAAGAAGTTATGAGTACGGGCTAAAGGAAGTCCTTTGACCTGGTTATTGTCTCCTGCTTGGACTTTTACCTAGAACTCCTGCCACTCCTAAACTTGCTCTGTTTCCTCTTCAGACTTACCTGTATAGTGGGAGGTGTAAAGGCCCCCATACGGGGCCTATAAAAGCTGCCGACAGCTTTTTGGCCCATATGTGGGGCAATCCGAAGGGCTTTCCCGATCAATAACTGGCTGAAAGTCGGCCAGATCTTGATTCGGCAGGTTAATAAATCCCGTCTGATCGCGGCCACATATGTGCATCTATGCTGACCCGCAATCTGACCGCCCATATCGGATCCATTTCGATCCGATCCTTGGGCCCTAGGGCCCACAATCAGATCAGCCCGATATCACCCACTTCAATGTGGGCATATCAGGGAGAGATCTGCTCATTTGGCGACATCGACAAACGAGCGGATCTCTACGTTTATGGCCACCTTAAGGGAAGCTAAAGTTCTTCACTTGAGTCCATCCAGTCTTGAGATAAAGACTCAACTGGGCCATATCTGTATGCGAAAACAAGTCATGGGTAAAGGTGTCTGTTCCATAACATATGCAGTGAATGCCTTTATCCCAAAAATATGTATATAGAATTTACTAGACAGAGCTAAGTTATAATGCTCATTAGGTTCATTCCACTTGAATGAACCATAAAGTATGTAAGTCTTAGAATCATCTGGCTAATCCAAAACAAAATACTTTGGCAAAGGTCATGAGAAGCTCTTAGAAAGATTTAAAGCAAACATCAATGCATAATTTGCTACCTGTATTGACTTACGTTTTAACTGCCATGTCAAGCACTTACACAGGAACATGTCCACCCTTAAATGCCTCATTCTTAAACTTCTCGGTAGGCTCCTCAATGTATTGATGTTGTTATGTTTGCTTTCACTGTGAAGAGCTTTGAAGAGTAAAAATTCCACCATTTATCATGAAGGTTAGGGCAGCAGAGGTCATTGTTTTATGGGTCTTTGGATGACGGTGTCTTGTCAGAGCAAACATGACTTCTCCTTGGCAAATGTAACAATAAATATTAATATGTACATAAGTAAGGCTTCTTGTGCAGAATACTCTGGCAATACCTTTTATTGAACATCTACATAATAATTAAGATAATCTATATTATAAACAAGGTATATTTTCTCTTTAAAGTTAGGGGGCAAGATCTCTCCTTTGCCCAGGAATATGCTAATGCACTGTGGATATAAATACAACCCTCTAGCACTTATGTTTTCATACACATCCTTTCCTATAGAGGTGAACTGCTCACGTATAATTTTCCTTTACGACTGACTTAACTTTATATAATGCAGTACTGTTGCCATTTTCATGAGATTCAATGTTTTTCAATTCTCTTCTTTTGATTAATTTGCTTTTGTTACCAGCTGTTATCTCTCCTCTTCTGCAACGTTGCTCCTCTAAATATCTGACTGCATTAATATAAACGATGCATTGCCTGGCTACACTTATAAATATTTGTCTTTGCTGAAAGTTCTGAAATAAAAAGTCTATTTTATTAGTAGCTGTGTCTACAAGTTACATCGGTTATAGCAGAACTTTTGTTCTCAGGGGACACATATTAAGCCGGTGAATCAGCTTCATTGCCTAAAGATTGGTTAATAAAACAGCAAAATGCCTGATTTCAATTGCATGGGATTGAAATCAGAATTTTATGAAGAATTTTTGTATAATTAAAGATCACAATCTGGACTGATCCAAATAGCATGGGGCCCGTTAACCTTAAAGGTGGACATAATGTTTTTTCTTTACATAACAACCAATTTCAGTATGATCCAACAAAATCATCAAATTAGTTAGGAGTTCTTGGCTTAAAGTTGGGGGATGGACTTCAAATCTGCCCCCCTACCTCCAGCCTATGCGATTGCCTTCCCCTTGGCCTCTGTTCGATTTTAAAACTATAATCCCCATCCAAATGGCCAATTACATGCATGTTCTGTCTTTATTTCATTTATTAAACAAACTAGTGCAGTCTGTGGCTAATTAGTAATCAGTCTTGGGCCATGAGTATTTTAAGTGATTGCTTCTAAATAAATAGATAGAAACTCTACACTGGGGGTAGGGATTGATTCTATTCGGTCAAACTTGCCATGCAAAATTGTAACATATCCTTTGACATGAGGCAGAACATTTTCTAGCAAGGGCTAAACCTTGTTCTTGGCAATTACATATGAATTGCATATTGCCTCAGGGTTGGTTTACCAGAGCTCTAGATGATCTCAGATCATAAACTATTTGATGCTCCTGAAATGTTAAGGTCTTTTAGGTGCTCGATCAAATAGTGGTTAGGGTTGGCCAGGTCTACATAGCATATAACACGAATAGTCTACTGCAGAGCAAGGCAGGTGCAACTTCTGTGTAATTTATTTAGAGATACATAGGATCTTTATGAGTTCTGCAGTTTTGACTTAAGCTGGCCATAGATTCAAAGATCAAATCATTCGAATCCTCGAGCAATAGGACTTCTCCTGACCTGCCACTAACCATTCAGATCAAATAAAATAGTAAAAGAACAGATCAGCCAATGTTCTGCTCCTGACAGCAATCATATGAAAGTTATGTCCGACAAAGCTGGTGAGTCTCCCACTGAAAATCGTCTGATCGGCAATACACGCAGAGATATTATAAGTAGCCGACAGAAATCTTTTAACCTGGCCGATCGACCAAACAACCGATCTCCGTGGGGCGTAAAATGTCGGGACTCTCCACACACGGTCCAAAAATCGTACGAATTGAGGATTCATACGATCGGATCTTTGCATTTATGGCCACCTTAACTGACTACACCAGAGGAAGGACCTTTGAGGTCCAAAACATGTAGTGCTATACATCTCTAAATTAACTGCACAGAAGTTGCACCTGCCTTGCTCGGACGTGGATTTTGTTATTTTTAGAAGATCTCTCATTAGGTCCAGATCCTAAAGGTTCTCAGCCTAGAATATTGTTTCATCAGTCACATCCTCATCCCCTCTTAGGCTTATATAACATCTATAACAATAGGCGCTAGATCTACTTGCAATGACAGTGGAAATGAATGTCAGGTTTTTTGATTGACCCCTGGAGGCCCAGTCTGATACTGAATTGTTTGCCAAATTGACCCAATTTTCTTTTGACTGGGAGAAAGCAGTGTCCATTTTAATATTCTTTGCAGAACAGGACATTTCTCCTGGCCTCTAATTCAAAAGTTGGTGAGAACCACAATAGCTCTTCAATGTTCTTCCATCATAACTTCCATCATCAGACACTGAGGCAAAAGCTTTACAGTCCACATGCACTTTGAGTAGAAGAATACAATTGCACCATGTGATTTATAGACACACAACTAGTACAGATATACCATTGATCTAAATGCTAAGAAATGCTGGGGAAACATGCAGTATCATTGTTTAGGTTCTGCAAGTTTATTTGTTCTCTTTACGGCATGTTTGCCGAGCTTTAGTTATTATTTACTGCTTAATGGAATGAGCCCTTGTCATCCAAGAAATTGTAAAATTGCTATCACTATCTCTGTTACAGGAGGGACTAAATGGTGAACATGACTTCTTAAAGTTTCCTGTCCCTGTCTCATTAGAATGCAATAATACTGCCTTTGGATTTCAAGCACTTGCAGGCAGAGCCCTCTGCACTTTCATTTCCATTTCTGATGACATATCTCTGTAGGCCGTTAGCATGCTGTAATCTGCAGCAGCCGCATAATTAAGTCATGATGATAATAATGAATGCATAAATTTTGCAGGAAAGAGCCAGCTTGGTAAAGTACGGGCCTTCTGATAGTTTGCATGAATTTCTATAATATTCACCTTTTGTGATGTATCCAGATACAAATTGTAGCCGAAGATGGAATCAAACAGCAGAGAGGCAGGGGAAACAGACTTCCAAAATATACTACAGATAGAAGATGAGGGTTACACACACATGGATAGATTATAGAGCACATGCAGAATGAACAGTATAGGATCAAGAACAAACATCATATTTAATCCCACTTGATACACAATTGTCCTTCTTACAGAGCAGGTCAAATGGGCAAGTGACAGTAGGCATTTATAAATAACATTTTGCCATGTGTTTAAAGGGAAAATGTACCCCACTTTTCGACATGAGAACATTTAGTTGCATACATAGATACATAAGGTGCATTAATGTTATCAGAAATCAGTGTGTTGTTTTTTAAAACAGACATACACTATTCTGTAGTTTGAAAGGAAACCCTCCTACTCTGATAAATCAATTGTTCTAACCAATCCCCCACCCCCTTGGGTTCTTAGTGTTATGCAACCCTGCTATCACCTTGTTTCATTGGAAGTTAAGGATTCCAATTCTGGGACCTGAGGTTCCTCTGCTTTCCAGATAAGCTGTGCATGACACATGCTGGAAAACAGAGGGACTTTACGTTGCATTACACTGTAAGCCTAAGGGGGTGGGGGATTGTTCCCTGTGATAGACTATTGTGGTTTCCTTTCAATCTGTGGGCAGACATTTTGACATTTATTTATTATATTATTTTTTTTAAATCTAAAGGTTATTGGTAAAGCCCACAGCCTCAAAGGGAAACTTCCCCAATCCTTTTTGACATGAACTCATTCAGTTTGGCTTAGATAGAAAAAGTGCTTAAATCTGAAGTCTGAACCATTTGCCGTTCCTCTAAAGGTGGCCATACACTATAAGATCCGGTCATTTGGCAAGGTCGATACGTTACTACGAATGGGCTCCGACAGGACAGCATCAACTAGCCGATGTGGTCCTGGATTGTACAAAAAAATCTAACTTGATCGATATCTGGCCGATTTTTTGGGCTGATATAAATTGGTTGAACCCGTCGGGAGCCCCCACACATGGGCAGATAAGTTGCTGAATTGGTCTAAAGGACAGATATCGTCAGCTTTAATCTGCCAGTGTATGGCCACCTTTAAACTCACAGTGTAACAAACACAGATATCCATTCAGATTAGAAAAAAAATGTAACATTTTTACAGTGAGAACAGTGAAGTTGCGGAATTCTCTCCCTGAAGTGTTATTACTGACAGATACATTAGATAGCTTCAAGAAAGGGGTTGGATCCCGTTGTAGCACGGGAGAAAAAAATACAGGGTTACAGAAATTATCTCTAGTGTATATAGTTGATCCATGGACTGGATGGTGTCTTCTGGATCCACTAGAAGTTAGGCTGACTTCATTTAGACAAAAATGTGATGGACATTTGTCTTTTTTCAGCCTATATGACTATGTTTCTATGTAAGTTTAGCAGTGATGGCTCTGCAGGGGGAGGAAATTTGGCATTTAGTGGTAGTAGTCTAGAAATAATTTCAGTACTGCACTGGGCAAGATTCATATGGGGTGGGTGGGGTTCAATCAAACATAACTTTAAGACCACAAACTCTGTTTTAAATTGTATGATGGTACTGTTTACAGCAGCAACTCTCAAAACATATCACAGCCTCGTACACTTATAACATGGCTGATGGATACTGCTTAAAAATGCCAACAATGGCTGGAATTACATTTAAGGGGTCGTTTAAAAAGTGTGAGTGCTCTTAAATGGTTGCAGTGGAGAGCAGATATTGACGCAATTCAGGTACTTGCATCCAAACAAGCTCCTGCGCTTCCACATGGTTGCCAGTGAGTCCAGAAGCTTTCTCTGGAACTGCATTGAGCAGTTTTTACTGGTAAGTATGATATTACAAATCATCCTCGGGCCGTAAGCAGACAAGACGCACCTACTTAATCAGTAAATAAATGATTTTAATTAAAACGTCATTTATTATATAATCCCCCATCAGCTTAATTCACCCTAAGTAAAAGATCATTCTGACATTCCCAAAGTGTAACTTACCCAGACAATATGTTACCATTTATTTCAACAGAACTGTTAACTTTGGGATTCGTTTTAGGCCGTGATGAATTTATCCAGCATCAATATTAAAATCCATTACATTCAGAACAAATGACCCAAGAGTTTCCCGAGCCTGATCCTAAATAAATTAGGCAAACATTTGAATTAGGCAAATTCATAAAGCTCCATGGAAGAACTGATGGAAAAGAAGCGCTCAGATGGATGTGCAGGCAGCAGATAATCACTGAACATGTTTCACTTTCCAGATTTATTGTTAGAATAAACACACAAGAATGGCATCCTTATTGCTGATAGGAACAATGTATATCTTGCCTTTGAAAATCAGTTGTTGTGCAACATTATTCGACAAAAATCTACTCCTGCGCTCACCTGCGGCTGAACAGAAGAAAGCGCAATGCAAGGGAGTGCAGGAAAAACCGCCCGTATGTAAGAGCCCTTATACTCCCCAATACCGACCAATAAACTTAAAAATAACTACAGACACACACAGGTTGAATGGTGGTGCAAGGCCGCAACTTGTTTATTGATTGTTTAAACCATTTACAGAAATTGAATTCCAGGAAAAGCAACTCTTTCACATCAGATCTCTGATTAACTCCTCCATGAGGCCACCATGAAATTAACTCTTGCTTAATTCTCTGCAGCCAGGGTTTTAACAAAATAATTTATACGCCATGCCTCATCACTCTACAAGTTGCGACAATATATTTTCTTTGAATAACATATACAGGATATGGGATCCGGAAACCCGTTATCCAGAAAGCTCTGAATTATGGGAAGGCCATCTCCCATAGACTCCATTTTATCCAAATGATTCAGACTTTTAAAAATTTTCTCTGTAATAATAAAACAGTACCTTGTACTTGATCCCAGCTAAGATACAATTAATCCTTATTGGAAGCAAAAATTGGGTTTATTTAATGTTTACATGATTTGCTAGAAGTGGCTAACCCTAGCGTCAATTTGCTAGCGTTACCACCCGCAGGGACATCACCAATTTACTAATGGGTGCAGGTGCCAATTCAATAGCAAAAGAGACAGGCGCTAGCGTTCATTCACACTCTATCGGCAGGCGATAATTCGCTCTGGCAGATGGAATTTACTCCGCAAATTCACTAAAGTGGGAATTTTACTGAACGTTACCTCTTTCGCCAGAGTTGCCTTCACCACCTCAGACCAGGCGAAGTGCATTAAAGTAGTTAGAACTTCTGTAACATCATATTCTGTGAGCCGAAAATGCATCAAAGTCCCAAAAACGCTGGAGACTTTTTTCAGCCTAATTGCCTGCAAAAGATCTAACTTGAACTTTTTTTGGGTAGCCGGTTTTCCGCATACATTTGCAAAAATATGGAACATTCATTTTACAGTGGGCTCGTGTGTAGGGCATCAGAATAACTCGATTGTCTTTATTAAGGTTCCCTGGACTTCTGTTTTAAAAAGTGTAATTTGTAAGTATATGCACCAACATTTAACATAAAGACGTCCATATTACTTTAAATTTCCCCCCTATGCAA
The DNA here is from genome assembly GCA_038501925.1 of Xenopus petersii. NCBI lineage: Eukaryota > Metazoa > Chordata > Amphibia > Anura > Pipidae > Xenopus > Xenopus petersii. The sequence continues at coordinate 146,696,700 of CM076682.1, forward strand.
ATTGACCTGAGCGCAAAATTCCTAGCAAAGTTTCGCTTGGGAGAACATCTTCACTATCAAATGCTCGCATTGCCGAAGTAACGCTAGTGAAAAGTCGCCATCGTTCGGCAACCCACACCGAAACTCCAGATTTTAGTGAATTAACTTAGTCTAAGCAAATTTTCGCCTGGTGAAGTGGACACTGGTGAATTTTCGCCGGTTAGTAGGTTAGTAAATCTGCCCCATGAGTGTAACTAACAACTTGTAGCGGTGACATTGTGCCCATCCTTGTCTGATGAAAACAAACAGAAGGAAACCATGGAATTTCTGTTTGGAAGTAGAGTAAAGCTGGCCATAGATATTGAGATTTTTAAAAGATCAGATCCTGATTGTGAAACCATGATTTTCTCGGAACGATCGTACGAATTGACCATCAACTAAAAAGACCAATTTACCAGGAAAACAAAGGGGAGCTGCCTGCTTGGTCCTGCAAACATAGATAGATTGCACTGGGACCGACAAAGATTTTTTAACCTGGCCAATCAATTTCCTGACAGATGTCGGACGAAAAATCGTAAGATGGACGATTGTTCAAATCCAACTAACCGCACTATAATTTCTAAGGATTGGACTTCCCTAAAATCGGTCGTTCGGCAAGAAGAATCGTCGCGTCTATGGGGAGCTTTAGTTCCAGGGTTCCTCGAGGGATCTGCATGAATGGGCACAAATGACTTGTACCAAGTGAGTTATATGCTATTGCTCTTATTAATGACAATACATTAATTTATATTGCAAAGCTGCTTGAAATTATGTTTACTTTTCGAAAAGCTTAAGGTATGTTTTTGTGGAGTACCCCTTTAACATGTATTCACAAAGCACTAACATATTCCACATTGTCTTAACCAATACAAAAGGTGAAAAGGGATCTGTTCAAAAAAAAATGATGATTTGCTCTTACAAAATTGATTTTGCACCAAGCATCACTTTTCTAAATGAAGCTGTTTGTGTTCATAGAGCTTAACTACTTCAGAGCTATTACCCATGACTCCTGGAACATTTTATATACCCACTTAAAGGTAGCAGCATTGGTGCAAAAATACATTTTATTAGTAAATCCAGTAAACTGCACACTTGCAGATAATGACGTTTTTCCTCTAGCTGGGGAACGGGTCAATATAAACTTGCAAAATCTGTATTAAACAGTGTCGTACTGGCCCACTACAATACCAGGAAAAACTCCCGGTGGGCCCAGGGGAAAGTGGGCCTCTTGCTTCTAACCATTTGGCCTATTTCATGGTCATTCCCTATTTCTTTATGAGAACAAAGAGGCTAAATAATGGAAGAATATAGTAAAGTATGTAGAGAAAAGAGACTAGGAGAATAAAGAGGTTGAGCGAGGAGAGGAGGTATAGTAGTTTGGAAAGTGGGCCCTCAGCCTAAGGTTTTTTGGTGGGCCCCTGGCATCCCAGTTCGACACTACAACAAGAAAATGATCCTAAACCTACATTGGCATGAGCTATTTAAAAAAAAAAATTGTAACGTCCATCATTCACATTCATAGGACGATTTAGACAAAATTGAAAATCTGTAAACAGATCTTAAACATACAAGACATCTTCAAGAAAGAGTGGACAAACGTCCCAACAAGAAGAATTTAAAAAAACTCTTGATACATAAAGGGGTTACAGCCTGTGATCTTTACCAACGAGGTGTTACTAAACATAAACTATTTACTAGGGCAGTGGTCCCCCATGAGTGGCTCATGAGCAGCGTCGGACTGGGCTGGCGGGATATCGGGAAAAAATCCGGTGGGCCGGCCCAGACCCGTTCTACAGAACCTCCCTGATGCAAAGCAGGTACGCTCTGGTGGGGGGGGAAGGACAGTGGGGGCCCTGCGACTGGGGCCCTTGGGGGGGCAGGGGCCCTGATGTGTCAGCGCCATTGAGCCCTGACCCCCCCAGTCCGACCTTGGTATCAAATAACCACAAAGGGAAAGTTGTTCCCACTGTAGAGACATACTGAATCCATAATTGTTGTATTTCGTCAAATACTCAATTGCCCACAAAAGATCTGGTTGCATACCAGTCTGAATTTGAGCCTTAGTGTGCATATTTCACTTTCGATAAATAAAAAGTGGAAAAACTGTATCAATTGTAAACAAAAAAAATTGTTGTTTTAAGGAAGCAGCACATACAACCTAGCGCCGCTTAATTCGTATATTACTCTTTATTGTTTCTCTTTCCTTACAGCCATGTTGTTATTGGAGCAAAAGCTCCACACAGAGCAATGAAAATGGCAGAGAGCTAAAAGGTAAAAGAAGCAGCAGGACGACACTTGCCACCACAACTGTTAACATATTCCTGCTGAGCAATGAAAATAATGTTATCCAAAATGCAGCCAGTGGGGAGAAATGATTGAAATGCAGCTTTGGGAGAAGCAAAAATAAATAAATAAAACAAATAAACATTTTTATAATACAAGGGTGAAAATGGAAGATGAGACAATATAAAGAGAGGCTGCAGGATGGGGAAAAGGGAATAGAGAGAAGATAAGGAGAACACAATAACTACAATAAGAGAGTTACAGTCAGAGAAGGATGTTGGGCAGGGTGATCATGCTCACATGACTGTAGCTGGGTAGATACATTAGGAATTACCAATATGAATATGTAATGAAAAAACTCCATGTCTTGATCCTTTGTTTCCATTGGTTGTAGGGTATGTCTTAAAGGAGAAGGAAAGGCTAAAACTAAGTAAGCTTTATCAGAAAGGTCTATATAAATACATCAGTAAACCCTCAAAGTAATGTTGCTTTGAGTCCTCTGTCAAAAGAAACATCACATTTTTTTCCTTCTATTGTGTACACATGGACTTCTGTATCAGACTTCCTGTTTTCAGCATAAATCTCCAGGGCTAGGGCTTGAGCATGCTCAGTTTGCTCCTCTCTCCCTCTCCCCCTCCCTTTTCCATACTCTCTCCTCCCAGCCCTGCTGTAATCTGAGCCCATAGCTATGAGTGAGCAGGGAGAGACTCAGGCAGGAAGTGATGTCACACCAAGCCAATAAGGCAGCTGCTATCCTAAACAGAGATTTTCTAGAGCTGTTTACTCAGGTAAGGTAAAACATTCTACAGAATAAATATAGTGTTATAGCTGGCACTATTGCTGCTAATCTGTTGGCACTAAACTGCCTCTGTAGCTTTCCTTCTCCTTTAAAGGGTTATTTATTAAGTCATTTATTTATTGCTGCCCTATTTGAATGGCAGCAGTGGGGGGAGTGGGGTAGAGGTATTGGTCGGGGCTATGGGCTTCCTCTGAAGATTTTTTGTGGGGGGTCTGGCACAATGAAGATATGCTACTACAGGGTAAGGTGCAAATTGCAAAAAACAGGAGCAAACTGATGTATTTTCCAACATTTTGCGCCCTACCCTGCCTTTTCATGATGGTTGGGACCAGGGGAAGACACGTAGATGTAAATTTTAAGTGGTCCCAATGATCTCAATTTAAATATGTTTATATCTATGACACCCAACAGCCTATCTCCTTCACTGTCTTCAGCAGTACATCTACCTGTCCAGCACTCTCATTCCATCAGCTATCCCTCGCTTCAACAACAAACACGCTTCTCCAGCAATCAAAATAGATAATTTACCATTAACCATGAACTATAAGGATTTTCCAATCAACCCCGGAGTTATGCGATGTGTTTAAACTCAATTATCTTCCTGAATAATTTTTAATATCATTATGTTTCCCAGTGGGGGTGCATTCCTTTTGAAGAGCACTGAATGAAAAAAAAACTCATTTGAACTCAAAGAAAATACAATGTACTATGGTCTGTACTGGATCCACTATAAGGTTTAGGCAACACTGTAAGAATTCTTAGTCTCATAACATAAGACATTTATTCCTAAGCACATGTACAATGTTATTGTAGTTTAGCTGATTATTCAAATATTTAGTGCCGTGCGCAAAGGAACGTTAGACAATTCATTGCATTTTAAAACATGTTTGCGCCAAATTCAGTGCTTAGACATTTTCGCTATGAGCACTTTCTTGAAGAACATAGAACTGGTCCACCACTTAAGGTGGCCATAGACGCACAGATAATATCGTATGAAACTAATTTTCGTACGATATTCGGTGGACGAAAAATTATTATTGGGCACCTTTGAAGGCACCTGAATATTGGCCATTGTTAATGCTGAATCGTTTAGTCTGATGATTCAGCTCTACACGTGTTTCCAAGAAAGATCGTAATTGTTACGTCTATGGCCACCTTAACATTCAGAAAAACTGGAACTTTAAAAAATGACTGCTACCATATAATCAGGGGCAAATGTAGGCTCTACTATACCTCCCCCATCCCCCCTTAATTCCAAGAAAATGAAATAGCATTTTGTATGTGCAAAGGAAGATCAAGCTTTTTCCAGGAGCAGCTTATCTTTGAACCGAGACTTCACAGCGCGCCGTGTCCGTGGCTTTTTACAAATTAACCGCAGGCATTCGGATATATTTGCATATTTATTAGCAGGCTTTGCTAAACATCCTGCTTTGTGTTTATACATCTCATTAGCCGCTATTAGCTATTATTACATTTGGTCTGATTAGATTGTTTTAAGGTGATAGAACGTTCGTGTTGTCTTTAAGGGCCACGTGGCTTTTGAAATGTTGTTTGTAGACTCTAGGAGATTAATAATAGATTTTCATTTTTTTCTGGTTAATATTTCAAGATTGAGATAGAAAGAGAAATATGCTGCAACGCTGTTACCCTGCAATGCATGCGCTGGTTCTGTGGGGTGTTCCAACCTCGTTTTATTTTACTAACACCAAAAGTAGTTAAAAGCACTCCAAAATTAAGCTAAGCTGCCAAAATAGTTTAAAAGAACATGGTCAAAAATGATATAGAGGATCTATTGGACATCTTTAGTATCTTATTCTAAGGTGTCTTGTATTCCTTCCAAGATATGAACAGAAGTTAGGCAGAAGGGGATTCAGGTATTGGCACTGGCCTTGCCATTCCCCAGCAATGAATCCACCTATAAATGAAAAGCCGATACCTTTTTATGCAACAAACGGGATGAGCTTTATTCCATGGTGCTCTTGACACAGTTCAACAGATCAAACGTTTCGGGACCGTATGGCCCTTCATCAGTGATCTCGAAACATTTGATCTGTTGAACTGTGTCAAGAGCACCATGGAATAAAGCTCACCCCGTTTGTTGCATAAAAAGGTATCGGCTTTTCATTTATTGGTGGTTGTATTCCTTCCAGGCAGCAAAGCATTGTTTATATAGAAAGGGGGTTCCCCAACCTTTTATACCTGTCAGAAATATTCTGAAATATTCTGAAAAAATGTTCGAAATATTCAGATGTAAAAAGAGTTGGGAAAAAACACAAGCTTGAAAAATGTCCTTGGGTGGTGCAAAATAAGGGCTATGATTGGTAGCCCCTATGTGGACTGGCAGACTCTGTTTGGCAGTTCACCTGGTTTTTATACAACCAAAACTTGCCTCCAAACCTGGAATTTAAAAAAAGCTCCTACTTTGATGCCACTGGGAGCAACATCCATTAGGTTGGTGAGTAACATGTTACTCAGGAGCCATCAGTTGGGGATATGGCGCCACATAATCATTAAGCTAGTATGCTATTATTAGCCTCAATCTTTTAATGAAAATAGTGCAAGCAATATACTCTATTGGGAGCAGCATGAAATGTTAGTACACGTACGGGCAGATTCACTAAAGGGCGAATAGTCACCAGCGACTGCTTTGCATACATCGCACCACTTCGCCAGGCGCAAATTTGCGACCACTAGGCTAATTCACTAATATGCGAACTTGCGCACTGGTCGATGAACACTGGCAACTTTTTGCTAGCGTTACTTTGTCAGTGCGAGCATTTCATTGCAAAGATGCACTAGCGTTCGTATGTGCCGAGCAAGAATTCCCTAGTGATCTTGCTTTTAGTTCAGTTTGCATACGGCCGGTAATTTACAGTTGTATGGACTTCTTTCCAGGGAACCTTAATAAAGACAAGAGAGTTAATATAATGTCCTACACATGAGCCCACTGTAAAATGAATGTTCCATATATTATAAAATGTCTGGAGAACACCGGTTACCCAAAAAAGTAAGTTAGGACTTTTGCAGGGAATACGACTTAAAAAAAAGAAAAGTCGCCAGCGTTTTTTGAACTTTAATGCATTTTCGGCTCACAGGATATGATGTATGTGACAGAAGATTGAGGAAGATCTAACTTCTTTTTAGCAATTCGCCTGGTGTGAGGTGGCAAAGTCAACTCTGGCGAAAGAGGTAACGTTCAGTAAAATCCACACTTTGGTGACTATGTGGAGTAACGATCATTCACCAGAGCAAAAAGTCGCCTGGCGATAGAGTGTGAATGAACACTAGCGACGGTACCATCTGCTAGTAAATTGGTGCCTGCGCCTGTTAGTGAAGAGGTGATGTCCATGCGGGTGGCAACACTGGCGAAAAGTCACTAGCGTTAGCCATTTGGGCCTTTAGTAAATCTGCCCCCTTGCATTCGTGCTCTTTAAAAAGTATACTTCTTTATAAGGAAACGTTAGATGGAAAAGGCATAACAGTTATTCTAGTGCTCTCCTATAAAGCTTACTGGGGCACATGCACAAGTGACAGCAAGGACAATAAGCTGAATATAGCAGTACTCAGACCTCAAACAAAATCAAAATTGGTTTGTCAAACCAGTAACTAGAGGAGGTCAGCAGAAGGGGCATGAGTCTGGGGCACAGTTCGGGCAAATAGGAGAGGAAGCAGTTGGCAGGGGTAGGAGTCGGAGTCAGTGGAGAGCAGCAGGCAGGGTGCAGGGTGAAGTAGTGTTGTTTGGGTACAGGTACTACTTGGCCTGACTCTGGTTTGAGTTAAAGGTTTAGTTACTCATTAAAGGAAAACTATACCCCCCAAACAATGTAGGTCTCTATTAAAAGATACTGAGTAAAACAGCTCATGTGTAAAACCCTGCTTCATGTAAATGAACCATTATCATAATAATATACTTTTTTAGTAGTATGTGCCATTGGGTAATCATAAATAGAAAATTGCCATTTTAAAAAATAAGGGCCGGCCCTGGGATCGTAAGATTCACTGTGCACACATACAAACCACATGTAAGGTCACATGAGCCAATTAACAGACAGAGTTCTGCCTTTTGCTTCCTCACTTCTTCCTGTTACAGTTAGTGTTGTAGTATTTCTGGTCAGGTGATCTCTGAGGCAACACAGATAGAGTCACGAAATGGTGGTTCAAGGCAAGAGATGTAAAAGGGCAATATTTATGTAAATATATATTCCAGTTTGGTAAGATTCTTTAATATGTCATTCAATTTGATATAAACTATCTGTTGCTTAAGTATTCATTTGGGGGTATAGTTTTCCTTTAAGGAGGTAGTACAGGTATGGGGTTTTCTGGATAAGATTCTGTAATTTGGACCTCCATACATTGTCTGCTGATAAATAATTTAAACCCAATAGATTTGTTTTGCCTCCAATAAGAATTATTAAAAATTAGTTGGGATCAAGTACAAAGTACTGATTTATTATTACAGAGAAAAGGGAAATCATTTTTTAAAATTTGAATTATTTGATGGAGTCTACGGGAGACGCCCTTACTGAAATTTGAAGCTTTCTGGAAAAACGAGTTTCCGAATAATGGATCCCATACCTTATTTTTATATTTTGGGCAAAGGACTGAAGACAGTTGAGCTTAATGGATTTGTGTCTCTTATAACTTCAGATAAAATAATCCTTTCAGGGAATCTCAGACTTTGCAATTGATTGTAGGGCTGTGAATTTGCTCATGGAAGAGCCACAGAAGTCTCTGTATTTTCGACAGGCGGCAACTGTAAATAGAAGAATCCTTTAAAGCAAAACTGTAACAAAGGAACATAATGAAACAGCACATTTTTTTTTAACTGACAATAATCAATTTCTCTAAATCCTGCTTCTTGAATAAAAAAATAAACCAGGAATTAAAATTCCTTTGCGGTTCATTGGCGGGTGACCGAAAGACATCTGAGGGCAAATCCAAATCCACTCCACTAACTCCTGCACTATAATGTGATTTTCTGTCATTCTGATTTAATTTCTTCTGATGATCTCCTTTGCAAATTCCCCACAAATTGTAGAATGGTTGTACAATGTATGTATAATGGTATTTTTTTTTTCATTTTATATTGCAATATGTAATGCTATCATATTAAGGAGCATCGATTTCTCCCTGGAATGGAAGATTAATTGTCAGCGGGTGGTACGGGCTTGATATTGATTACTTCTGAGATGGCAGATTTCATTCTACTTTATCACCTTCAGTAAAACGCCTGCCAATAACCTGTTATCTACATCAATGCATAAGTAGGCCAGTCGCTGTACAGTATTGTATGTCTCACACGGGAACCTTTATTGTCATTTGTTCAGTGTAGTGCGATGACAGTCAATTGTTGTCACTGACCTAAATCTCAGCCAGCTTGGGCTCTGTTATGAATTGGTTCTTCTTCCCTTCACTTTTTAAGGGTAGGACTACATGGACATTTTCGACGCGATCCGACGCGCTGCAACAAAATGCCAGCGTCAAATCGCATACAACGGAAATAAGGTAACTAATGGAAATGTCGGGTGAAGTCTCAGCGTTGAATGATGCAACACGACTGTCGGATGCAGACTCAGCATGCAGCGTCGCGTCGGATCAATGCTGCAACACCATCCGACAATGCATTCACTTATCTTATTTCCGTCGCATGAGATTTGATGCTGGCGTTTTGTTGCAGCGCGTCTGACCGTGCCGAAAACCTCCATGTAGCCCTACCCTAGGACTACATGGACGTTTTCAGCATGATCCGACGGGCTGCAACAAAACGCCGGCGTCAAATCACATGCCACAGAAACAAGGTAAGTAATGGAAATGTCGTATTAAGTTGCAGCGTTGATCCGACGTGACATGACTGTCGGATGAAGTCGCAGCGTGCAGCCTCTGCATCCGACAGTCATGTCGCGCTGGATCAATGCTGCGAACCTATCCTACAATGCATTCAATTACCTTATTTCCGTTGCATGCGATTTGACACCGGCGTTTTGTTGCAGTGTGTCGGATCACGCCCAAAACGTCCATGTAGTCCAACCTTATAGGGGGTTTCTTGTGTTGATCAATGACTAAACAAGGGACTTTGTTCTTCTTCAAAAATGGATATTCTAAAAAGAATGGTCCTTAAGGTTAAAACAAGTTTGATGTTGGTTGAGAGTGGCTTCTAGTGGACAACCAATAGTGTAGCTTGTAGGCTTACAACCAAGGAGAATATCACAACTGAATAAGACAACATTTTTGAGCCAGTCATTATGGTAGTATAGATGATTGGTGAATTAAATAGCATTATAATACTTTGGTATATCCGCAAACCTTGATATATAATTGGGCTTGGCTGGAAGATAGAGCAACAAAGCCTGGTGAGCATTGAGGGCCAGCATACAAGTCAAATGTCAAGCTCAACTAGAATCTTTCCATTCAGGTCATAGGATACACAAAATATGTCATCCTTGTGTACCTTGACAGGAATAGCCTCTACTTTCAAACGGTAGGAGAAAGCTAAAGCTCCATTTTCAAGATGTTGGTGGACATCCTTATATTAAGGGGATAGACCTACAATATTAGCAACAGGCAGGGTTCTTTCTTTTAGAGGAACATGCTACAAAGACTTTCTGTCAGGAGATCGGGCTACAGTATTTCTTTTTTACAGAAGATGTCTTCTCATCAGGAAAACGAGTTGTAGAGTCCAACCCCCCATGGCAATAAATGCATTAGCCTTAGAACTTGAGAGCCTCTCTATAACTGAAGCAACCTGGAAACCCCCTGTCTCGCCAGAACGAAAAATTCCCTGACTTTCAATGAGCCAAGATGAGTCCTCTAACCCTGTAACAATGAGACAAGAAGAAGAGTTTTTTGTTTCGAGTGCCAATATATTCCTCAAATAGGTGTATATACATGAAACATACAGATTATATACTATATACTGACCAATACAAGAAGGATAGAGCTTAGTACCAATGGAAGATGTTGCCTAATTCTGCACCTTGACATGGGTTCTACATCACACCACTTGAATTACTAAAGACATTTTACTTGGACTTCAAGAATATGATACCCAATATATGTATACACATAAAGAGTGCTGCTATTAAAGGGTACAGAGAATGCCAATGAACCTAAATAAAATATGGAAGCTGCAATTTGAGGGTAAAGAAAATATGCACTCAAGGGGCAATGTCTTATGAAAGATAATGCTTACTTACAAATGTTAGAAAACCTTACAAATAGAAAATGTTTTGTATTAAAATGTTGTAGCTGAAGTATCTAGAAGCACATATAATTATGTAGTTCTGATTAGCATGAGCTGTGACATTGCTTGATTATGAATTTTCTTCATTCCAGCCAAATATTTGTTCCTGTTTATTTTCCAAAAAGAAAAAAGAACGTGGCTTCCCACTCTAGGGTTTGTTTCTCAGCATTTTAACAGAAAACACACATTTAATAGGAAAGATAGCTTTTTTTTTTTTTTTTTTAAAGGTTATTAAAGTCAATGGGAAAATGTCATATTTGCCAGGATAAATAGGAAATATGGAGAATATGCACACAAAAGAGAAAACAGTAATATTAACATTGTGGAATTCGACTTTAAAAATTAGCCAGTTGCAATATGTTTTTGAGATGCTGCATTTTTAATTACCCCTTAGGTCTACCTGATCTACTAAAGCATTGAGGTAACTGTACCAGTCCAGAGTTTCAGCACCAAAGATTTGTAACCCAAAATTGTCCCCTGCCAGGCATAGGGATATTGTCCTCGGTTAGGGATAATCTGTTAATCCCTTATAACTAATGTATTTAAAACTGCACTTGCTCACTGGTTCTGGCTGTAGATGAGGGTTTCCAGATGGGGTGCAACTCTCCAGGCCTCCAGCCTTCCCATGGTTACAGACTTGTTTAGGTGACATCAACCCTATAAAGGAGCGCTAAAGTCTAAAAAGAAATCTGAAGAACAGATACAATCCTGAGATACAACACTTGCCAATGGAATGCTGAAAATGTAAGAACCCATTATTTTTACACCCAAGATCCTCCCAATATCTTGATTCCCTAAGTTTTCAGAATCAACTAATGTATACATTGCATCACGGAGACAAATAAACATTATGTGTGTGTGTGTATATATATATATATATATATATATATATATATATATTCTTAATCTTTCATAGTTTCCTTTTCATGCTACATGATAAGCATTTTTGTAAGGATTAAGTGCTGAATAAAATGACAGGAGCTGATGTGCTGCGTAACTAACTCTTTTAATAAAGAAAAAACATATACAGACCTCCGCAGGGGATTGAAAATGAGACAGACAGCAAAAATAAGTCCTTGAAACAGGCCAAAGGTCAAGGGCAGGTTGACAAACATGATCCAAAAACAGGCTGAAGGTTAGGACAGGTAGAGAACTAGGATGAGGTCAAACCAGGGAGTCAAAACCAGAGAGAACAGAGACATGAACAAGGTTAAGGGATCAGGAACAGAATCAGGAACTGGGTTGGGAATAAGATTAAAGGAGCCAGAGCAAATCACAATCACGAGCCTTGGAGTCTGCAGGATGGTCAATGATCCAGCAAGAGGAGTCTGGGAAATGGTCTTCAATAGCCATTTAATGAGCCATTGCCCACAGCTGGATAGGGGGCGTGGGTCAGGGAAGATTGACTTGGAGGCAGCCTCACAGAAAGCACTTTATCAGGGTCTAGCTGCCTCCTGTGGCTCAAGGAGGAGCAGAGGCAGGAATAGAACAGGTCCCTGGTTTGAAACCAGGGAGCCCCTGACAGTTTTGCTCCCTCCATTCTTTACAAATAAAATTTGATAATATATTGCAATGCATGAAAAAAAAGTATTTACAATGCACTACATACCTTGACTTCATTTAAGAAAAAGCATAAAGGAAAACGTTATAAATCTGATTCTGCAATAGGAACTCGCATTTCCAATAATGCATTGGGATAAGGCATGTGGTGTCAGATTAACTTTCCTGTTCAAAAATTTTGTAACTTGAGATTGATGTTACCTAGTTACAGTGTTATATAATTAAGTTGAGTTGAAAAAACACCATCAAGTTCAACCCCTCCAAATGAAACCAAAATAACCTTGGATATTATGCTTGCTCAAGAAATCATCCAAACCGTAATAATTTGTAAATCTTAATCATGTCCCCTTGCATGTTCAAGAAAACAACCCCAACTTTGACAGTCTACCCTTCATCCCTTTGTGAAGCCATGATTATTATGCTATTAATAGTTCATTATATTCAATCATTAAATATGTTTGTTGTAATACTATTTTATCCCCTGAACCCCATTTTTACTTGCTCCAGATAATACATGTTGGAGGTTTCTATGATCTAACTAATGTGGAGCAGCTACTGTATTAGTGGCACTGATTCTGATTCTTTTTGAACAGATTGGGCAAATACTGTGCCACAACTGATATAAAATTAGTGTGTCAGCAGCATTAGGTTATTCAGTAATATCCAACAGCAGCAACTACAAGGCACATACTCAAGGAGACTTACAGTAGGTAAACCACATCTACCCATACCCATAGATCATTAAGCTTGTGGATATGAACAAGTTGCTAACCACACTGCATGGTGGAGCTATAGGCTGCTTACTAAATAAGCCTGTCTCATGTCTACACCTAAAGGATCATTTATGACCCCAAGTGCAGTGCAAGGAGTTGACACAAGTACCTTTAATGAATAACTTCAATAAATGCAACATTTGTGTCCTTTTTAGCATTATTACACGTGACTGAATTCATAAATGACTCAACTTAGGAACCAGCCCTGGCACTGGCTAAACCTCATTTCCAGGATGGGATATGAACAGGGTTTAAAAAGGTCACTGTAATTAGAATGTTTGTAACTTGCACCCAAGGAAAATGTAGTACTTCAATAAAAACATATAGACTACATTGAAAGTCTCTCCGGTCTATTTTCGTCTCTCATTTTCAGGATCCTCTGCCTGACTTACGACCTTACTGAGAAGTTAGGCCACAAATTCTCTCCTCTTCCTTAAGGGGAAATCTTCATGAAAAAAATAAAATGAATATTGTTCTTCCATATCTGTAACCTTCTGATTAAGTAAACGGGGCCCATGACCAAATGATGGATGTTAAAAGGAAGCTTGAACTCATAGGGGCAAATTTACTTATGGTCGAATATCGAGGGTTAATTAACCCTCGATATTCGACTGTCGAAGTTAAATCCTTCGACTTCGAATATCGAAGTCGAAGGATTTAACGCAATTCGTTTGATCGATTTTAATCCATCGATTGAACGATTTTTTCTTCAACCCCAAAAAGATTGCAAAGCTTATGGGGGCCTTCCCCATAGGCTAACATTGACTTCGGTAGGTTTTAGGTGGCGATCTAGGGGGTCGAAGTTTTTTTTTAAAGAGACAGTACTTCGACTATCGAGTGGTCGAATAGTCGAACGATTTTTAGTTTGAATCGGTCGATTCGAATTCGATAGTCGAAGGTCGAAGTAGCCCATTCGATGGTCGAAGTAACCAAAATAAAGATTTGAAATTCAAAGTTTTTTTTATTCTATTCCTTCACTCGAGCTAAGTAAATGGGCCCCATAGAGTCTGAATACTGCTGGTTGAAAAGAAGCCAACATAAAAATGCCGTCATATTTTTAAAGATAAGAGGTTTTAAATAAGACATATTTTATATTTTTACTCTCAGGCCTCTTTTTCTCCCATTATCTCTGATACTGCATGGTTTGTGGCTTTTGGCCTGTATTTGTAAGCAAATCATTCTGAAGGTCATGTGTGAACTGTGAATCTAGTTATTGTAGGGTTTTTTTTCCATGCAATCATCATTACTATTGCATAGAGTATTTCCAGACCCAGTATCTTCAGGAAATAATTTCTAATTCCACTTTCATCTCACCCTGCGGTGTAGTATCTATCAGCTTCTGTTTACATCTGCAGTTGCTGATAAGGTAGAAAATGCTACCTGACTAACATTATTAAGCTGGATTTTTTTACCGAGCAAGTTCCAAATGATTATCGCCCCTGGACATTCAATAGCTCTGTGCTATGAGATAGCATTAATTTCTTTCATGCTTTCTCTATTACTTTGAAGCATGAATACTGTCAAACTGCTGTGCGTTTTGTCAGTCAAATATATATACATTATTGTTGTATAGGGAAGCCTGCTGACATTGTATTGATACTCCGAGGGACCTCTTTCGTCTCTTTCAAAATATAGATATTAATGCTTCTATACAGAAGTCTACACACATATATATAAGGAGAATGTATTGCCTACTGTTACATATTGAGATGTTAGAAGGAATTGTAGAGTTTTGTGCCCATATGAAGGACAAGACTGCAGGCCAAGTGCTTTTATATCAATAGCAGGACTCCAGGGTGCTTTTAATTAACAAATGGAATTACATTATTTATTAGAAATAATGGAGAGATGACAGGGCATGGGAAGAGCTAGCAGAGGAGAATTAGAAATGCAGCTAACCAAACAGGTGTGGATGATGTTTGTGTGGGCACTGGCCAGATTCAATTCAGTGGTTTATTATGTGAAAACTCATGAAAAAGATTCAATTTGAGGAGTAGAAACTGAATTCAGTTCCAGTTTTTGAGGAGTAGAAACCAAATTCAGTTCCAGTTTTTTCCTATAGACTTTAATAGTTTTTCACGTGATAGACTGTAAGATTTTTCTGAATTGAATTGCATCTCGAATTGAATGTCATCCATGACTTTTCACGTGATAAAACTTTTTCCTCACTGAATCGAATCTGGCCCATTGGCTGAACTGCTGAAAATTGGACAGATTTCAAGCACTGTCCATTAAATAGTAGTGGACAGGAGGGACCTGAACTTTGGGTTTTCTATACATAAACACACCACACAGTAGTGCAGGGAAGTCTGTAAATAGAGGGTATGGATCTCACTTGATATCATGAACTCTCTGGTGAAGAAACATTATATTCGACGCATCCATGCGCTTCCTCTCAGCGGATCGGAACAAGCCACACCGTGGCGTTGAATCCTTAGGGTAGAACTCCAGGGGCAATTTTGGTGCTCTCCAACACGCTGTGCAAAATTGCAGGCATCAAGTCGGATGCAATGGAAATAAGGTAAGCAACAGGAACGTCGGATGGTGTTGCAGCATTCGTCCAACGCGCTACGTCTGCATCCGACAGTCGTGTCACGTTGGATTAACCCTGCAACTCCATCTGACATTTCCATCTCTTACCTTATTTCTGTTGCATCCAACTTGACGCCTGCCTTTTTGCACAGCGTGTTGGAGAGCACCAAAATTGCCCGTGGAGTTCTACCCTAAGGACTCAACGCCAAAGTGTGGCTTGTTCCGATCCGCTGAGAGGAAGTGCATGGATGCATCGAATATAATGTTTCTTCAGCAGAGAGTTCATGATATCAAATGAGATCCAAATCGCCAGTGGAGTTCTACACTAATGGTCACTGCTCCTCCAGATTGAGGTTATGTTAATGACTGTTTCTCCTGTCTGTATTCCCTGACTCACACCCTCAATCCATCTGAAGCCAATAATATAATTAAAAGGCTATTTAAGCCTGACACTGCCAGGAACCTGTGTTGGATCATTCAGTTTATTGTGTTGTCCAAGCCTCCTGTTCCATGTTTGTGGAAATACCCTATGCATGTGTGGGTAAATGCCCTCACGTGCTGATATTTATCACTTGTGTAGGGTTCAGATTCGGTTCAGCCAGGCTCTTATATTTGGCAGAATATCAATCCCGATAAAAATAGCTTGGATTCGGCTGAATACGGGATCTGTTGCATCCCTATCAGATTTCCATTGCAGGAAATGAATGCAAAACTGTATGCAGAAATATATACAGCACTTTGCAACCTCAGTAAATGAACCCCATTCTGAAAAAAGTGTATGACTCTTGGAAAAGAACTGCCAAACGTTCCCTTTTTGAAACACATTAGATAAATATACCTTGTTTATATTCCATTGTATGTTTGTAATTAAAGAACGAGTCAAGTCAAAAACACTTCTGATACATTCTTTATAGAACTAGAAGAGAAATCCAGAATGTTTATTTAGATGACTAAGCCCTTACATTAATGTGCTCTGCGACGTGTGAGACATAAGGGAAAGGAGTGAGAATAAGTGAGACATCAAGCTAAATGCTGTTCTATGGCAAATACTATACAGAGAAGAGGTTCAAAGATGCCAATAAAAAGGAATAGACCATGTGACCATTTATATATCCTACTCTTCCGTTCTTTCATTATTAAAAGCTTTTATTTTCTATATATTCAGATAAATATATTAAGAAAGTAACTTTTATTTTTGAATTGCTCTCACGTGTTTAGCTTCCCTATGACCACCCATTTCCGTTACCTTTTATTACTAATGCCAGTGCAAGAAATTAAAAGGGTTATGTCCTCGTAAATCAGAGGCATAGTATGACATCACTGGGTGTGTTCTGTGCCAAACATGTTATAAATCTATCCATAATGGATGCAACTCATTGAGGCTCATTTATCAAACCTGGGCAAATTTGCCCATGGGCAGTTACCAATAGCAACCAATCAGGGATTAGCTTTTTTTAAGCCAGCTGCAAGTAAAACAATGAATGCAGCTAGTTCATTGGTTGTCATGGGTAGCCCATGGGCAAATTTGCCTGGTGTTGATAATTGAGCCCCACTATGTTGTTCTTATGTACAGAGAGATTTATATACGGTAACTATTCCAGTATTGTGTTTCTTCTGTACTAAGCCCAGTTCTGAAGCAACATTTAAGGGTATAGCGGCTCTATAAAGTTGTTTTTCAAAGAAATTAGGGTATACTGGACTACATACTTGATTTCTATGGAAGTACAAGTATGGGACCTGTTATTCTGAATATTTGAGACCTTGGGTTTCCATCATTTGTATCTTCATACCTTAAGGGCCAGTATTTCGAAGTAATGGGAGTTTTTTTGAACTCCCATAACCTCGAAATCCGAATAAAAAAAGACCAATCGAAATTTATCTGACTTCGAGTAAATAGGCTGTATTCAAATCGTTTGAATCAAAGTTTTAGAGCATTCGATCTAATTTGAATCAAAGTATTTGCCCCAAAAAAACTTTGATGTTTTCAGAGTCCACCAAATGACTCCAAATAGGTTCTAGGAGGTCCCCCATAGGCTAAAACAGAAATTCTGCTATTTTAGACGGTGAATGGTCGAAGTACATGATAAATTTCGATATTCGAATAGTCGAATATTTTTCAAATCGAATAGCATTTTGTCCTATTCGATAATCAAAGTACACAAAAATAGCTCGAAATTCTATTTTTTTTTTTTTACTTCGAATTTTCACTTTGACCCTTGATAAATCTGCCCCTAAGTCTACTAGAAAATGATTTAAACATTAAATACACACAATAAGCTCATTGGCCCCAATAAGGATTAATGATTTCCAAGTCAGGATCAAGTACAAGGTTAAAAGGAAATAATTTTTAAAAATTTGAATTATTTGGATAAAATGGCGTCTATGAGCGATGGCCTGGATAACAGTTTTCTGGATAATGGATCCTATATTAAAAACTATGATCTGCTGTAATTTTAAAAAAAATCTGTAAAGAAAACAGCTATCGGGGAAAGCTTTTCTGAAAAATGTTACATGGATACTTTAGACCAGTGATCCCTAACCAGTGGCTCGTGGGTAATATGTTGCTCTCCAACCCTTTGGATGTTGCTCCAAGTGGCCTCAAAGCAGGTGATTATTTTTGAATTCAGGGCTTGGAGGCAAGTTTTGGTTTCATAAAAACCAGATGCACTGCCAAACAGAACCTCAATTTAGGTTGACAACCCACATAGGGGCTACCAAATGGCCAATCACAGCACTTATTTGGCACCCTAAGAACATTTTTCATTCAAGTGTTGCTCCACAACTCCTTTTACTTCTGAATGTTTCTCAAAAGGTTGCGGATCCCTGCTTTAGGCTTAGGAGAAATGAGAACCCATCACAAGCATCCTAATATATTATATACATATATAGTACTGTTTTCCTTTTCAGACAAAAGAACAGCAGCATAATAGGCGCTTGGGCGCCATGGACCAATGGTTCAATGTGTCTATATAATGATTCTACAAGAAAGTGTTAATGAGACATGAAATATTTATTTTACAATGAATTCCATCACTTGGTTTTTGATTTTGAAAATGTTATCTCGGGCTTGGCTCCAGAATCTCCTAAAAATATTGAACTGTATAGAGATCCGGTGACTAGAACGGCCATGGTATGAGGTTTACATATTTCTCATTTTCATGGAACTATTCATTGACCAATATGCCCTGTTTCATTTCGGTACATTCCCCAGGCTTCACCGCAGGATAAAAGTGAACATATAAAATTCCACTTCACTTACCCACCAGCAAAATAGATCTGGATACAGAAATACCATGTGATTCCTATATTTTAAAAAAGTATTAAATATATTTATTCTGGTGCTGGACCCAAGGGTCTTAGTCACTGTTGGCATTGCATGTGAGACATAGTTGCCACACCGGTGTATAAACGTTTGAGAAAAAATTACTTTATCCCGAGAACACCAAAACAAGAAATAAACACTGGAATCCGAATTTCTCTTTGTAAGGAAATGTAGAAATGACGTCTCAGCTGACTTTGTAACTCTAGCAATGAGCATCAAAGCAGAGAACATAAAATGAAAACCTTAAAAGAAAGGCGGATCAACCCAGCAGACGACATGGATGAATTCACGCTCCCAATTTTCCTGTCTAGATTTTTGTGTTTCAGAAAGATTTCGTTTTTGTGCTGCTTAAATGATTAACTGGCAATGCAATAAATAGAATTGCATTCAGCCCTTCAAAGGCACTTAGTGCCAGAACGTCTGTTTTGGAATATCAATTCTGCTTGAATAGGAAAGTGAGAGTGTACAAATACCTGGCAGCCATCTCTCGGTGCAAAGGCAGAACTTGAGGTTTCCCAGATCCAAGGTTGGTATCAGATGTTAGACCAGGTTAGTTTTAGTTTGGTTGGTAGGGCTTCTGCACTGGGTTCCAAGCATAAACTGGGCCATTGGTGAGAATCTGACCTTGCCATAAAGAGAATTACGTTTTGCTAATGATTTTAGATGTTGTTTTATACATTGTTTATAAACAGCCATCTCTGTATATTACCTCCCTCTGAGAAATGTTCTGCACATTCTCCAGTGAGCATAGCCATATATTGCATTCAATAATGGTGGTGGGTTGCTCAACTTTGCTTTAGAAAGCCCCCTTAAAGTATAAATCCAGCATTGAGCTGGGCCAGTTTATAGGTATGAGGGTTGAGCTGTTTCCTATTCGGGTTAAAGTATTCCCTGGTAATTCCTTATTGGACAGTGCTGTCGTGCGTCACTAGTCTTTAAAATAGGAGTCACCATGTTGTTCTGTCTCTTTGGCCCCCACTTGCATTAGAAGTGGTGCTGGGAGGCTTGAGGTATTAGGCCTACGAGTAGTGTAATAGTTCACTCTAGGAGGCAGATTTACTAAGGAGCGAAGTGGCTAACGCTAGCGACAATTATCTAGAGTGAGCACCTGCAGGGACTTCCCCAATTTACTAACGGGTGCAGACGACAATCTGCTAGCGAAACAGACCGTCACTAGTGATCATTCGCACTCTATCACCAGGCGACTTTTCACTCTGGCGAACGGACGTTACTCCACAAATTTACTAAAATGCGGATTTTACTGAACGTTACCTCTTTCGCCACAGTTGCCTTCGCCACCTCAGACCAGGCAAAGTGCTAAAAAGAAGCTACATCTTCTTATTTTTAAGCGGGATTGGCAGGAAAAGTCCTGACTTACTTTTTTGGGTAAGCTGTTTTCTCAACACATTTGATAACATACAGTATAACATATGACATTAATTTTACAGTGGGCTCATGTGTAGCGCATTATATTAACTCTCTTGCCTTTATTAAGGTTCCCTGGACATGTGTAATATAAACAGGTAACTTAAACCATTTGCAGCAACATTTATAATAAAGACGTCCATACAACTTTAAATTTCCCTGCCCTATGCAAATTGACCTAAGCACAAGATCACTAGTGAAGTTTCACTAGGCACAAGTCAATGCTAGAGCATCCACGCTATGAAATGCTCGCACAGCCGAAGTAACACTAGCGAAAAGTCGCCAGCGTTAGACACCTGGGACAAAACTTTGCATTATAGTAAATTAGCATATTCGTGGCGTAATTGCACCAGGCAAAGTGGTGCGAGGGGTGTGAAACTGACGCTGGCAAAAATTCGCCCATTAGTGAAACTGCGCCCAGGGGAGAGAGAGTCACAGTTATCAGAGCAGGCAGAAACTCCAACAAGGAGAGCAGGACGGGTTAGTAGTACCCCATAGTGTCATCCAATATATGGAGACTTGAATAGTCAAACTGAGAGATCCCATAAGAAGCAGCAATTTGACGGCCAAGTGCTCTGGGGATTGGACATTTGCTAGTGAGTACAACAGCTGGTTGTTACTAATTTACTGTCTGTGCCCAATATCATCAAGGGAATTAATCCTTGAAGCACTATAAAGTGATTGTATATTGCATAATCTTGAACTAACATCTGAGAGACTGGGGCAGTCTCAGCAAATAAACAATTAACTGTTGTTTTAGGCACCCAAATTTCTGAAAATTTATAAAGGAAGAGAAAGGTCAGTGTTGAAAACCCTTCCTCCATTCTACAGTAAGGGGCAGATTTACTAAATTCGAGTGAAGGATTCAAATTAAAAAAACTTCCAATTTCGAAGTTTTTTTTATGGGCTACTTTGACCTTCGACTACGACTATCGAACAATTCGAACTAAAAATCGTTCGACTATTCGACCATTCGATAGTCGAAGTACTGTCTCTTTAAAAAAAAAAATCGACCCCCTAGTTCGGCAGCTAAAAGCTACCGAAGTCAATGTTAGCCTATGGGGAAGGTCCCCATAGGCTTGCCTAAAATTTTTTCATCGAAGGATATTCCTTCGATCGTTGGATTAAAATCCTTCGAATCGTTCGATTTGAAGGATTTAATCGTTCGATCGAATGAATAATCCTTCGATCGATCGATCGAATTTCCAGCGCTAAATCCTTCGAATTTGATATTCGAATTCGAAGGATTTCAATTCCTAGTCGAATATCGAGGGTTAATTAACCCTCTGTTTAAAATATTTTATTTGATTTTCATATTAAACAAATGAAATCAAAATGACAACAAATGTTATGCAGATGAAGAAAATATGTTGTAATTAACCCTCGATATTCGACCCTTGGTGAATCGGCCCCTAAGAGTCATGTAAAAACAGAGAGAGTCCTGTGTAATGCATTTTTCGAGTTACAGGTAGTTTTAACCTGTCAATCAAGTTTAGGGAATCAAAAAGGCAGTGTCCTCTGGACTAAGGAAAGAAATTCGAAATAGAGTTAGCGATGCATGTGGCACTAGAGCACAATTAACTGGGTTCAAGTCAGTTGTATACATGTAGATGCAACAAGTAACGGACGTCTTGACTATGACGCCTACCCGTTGCATTCCAGGCCTTGCTTGTAGTATCCGTGCGCTTAGTCCTTTGCACCTTATTCAGAAAAGGGAAATAACCAGCATTTTGGTACAATCATTTTGGTGATTATCGCATCACATTCTGAAAGCAATTTTGTGTTTGTGCTGGCGCCCAATATATTATTATCATTGTTTTATATGGTGCACCCACTTGCCTACCACAAGCCTTTCATACCATATGCAATTTCATGAGATGCCAGTTAACGATTTGATGCTTTAGGCTGTGGGAGGAAACTGGGACACCTGGAGAAGACTTATGTTTGCACCAGCGCCCACAATTGTCTCCAATCTCATCCCTAACTTGTCCTTCCCATATGAAAAGCTTTTCTCACTCTTTAACTCACACTTGTATCTGTCAGTCTCGCTACATGTGCCATTCCTTAACACTTCTAATGTGATGAGAAGCAGCTACGCTGAACTGATCTCTGGTCAAGATGGCAAAGAGGCACACGCTTGTTCAGAGCTCCGTTTACTTCAGATCCTTGGAAGAGGGAAGGCATTCAGCATTAGATAATATAAGGAAAAGTGGCAGCGGTGTTGACTATGATGGGGCAATCAGTAAATAATGCATTTAATTATTTGCAGCGCAGTAAATGGAATAAAGAGAAATGAGTCAAATAGAAGGGCAGGGGCTAGTGGCATTAAAGCAAAGTGGCAAAGGTTATAGAGCAAAATAGCAGGATGGTGCCAGGGAGAATAGTCCAAATCAAAAAGTTTTTAGTACAAAACATGTGGAATCTTTGTAGAATAACTCACCACAATAGACCAGTGGCCCAGATGCTCCTGCGCCAGGACCTTAGCTCAAGGGAGCGGACAATCCGTATGCAGACAAACAAGTATAGACGCAAGGCACTCCTGTAAGCCAAGCCAGATCAGACCAGTTGATAGATAAACATGGATAACCTTTATTTATACAAACAATTCTCGCCTAATGTGTTTCATGTCTGGGAGACACTAACATGTCATAGGCTTGGGGAGAATAGTGCTATCCAAGAGAGGCGGGAAAGTAGGAATGAAAGGAGGATGAATGGACAGTTAAAGGAAGAAGCTCAGAATGAAAAGAGGGGGTACAAAAAAGTGAAGGACGGGCAAACTCTCCCACATTATCTAAAGTAATGGACAAAATTGAATTTTCACCATAGTCAGCTTTGCACCTATCGCACCACTTTGTCAGGCACAAATGCGATACGAATGTGCGAATATTTCACAGCCAAGATGCGCTAGCGTTAAGTTTATATTACAAATGTCCAGTGACCCTTAAAAAAGACAAGATAGTTAATATAATGTCCTACACATGAGCCCACTGTAAAATGAATGTTCCATATGTTATCAAATGTGTGTAGAAAACAGCTTACCCAAAAAAGTAAGTGAGGACTTTTGCCGGCAATCCCGATTAAAAAAAAAGAAGAAGGAAAAGTCGCCAGCATTTTTTGAACTTAGATGCATTTTCAGCACACGGGATATGATGTAAGTGACAGAAGATTGAGGAAGATCTAACTTCTTTATAGCACTGCGCCTGATCTGAGGTGGCGAAAGCACCTTAGTGCCAATGACTGCTAACATTGTCCCGTTCACTAGCAAATTGGCGCCTGCGCTGTTAGTGAATTGCCCATGTCCCTGCATATGTCAACACTGGTTAAAAGTTGCTAGCGTTAGCCACTTTGCTCTTTAGTAAATCTGCCCCAGTGTCTCTCCATCTCATTAAATCCAGTGAGTAACACTCATCAGCAAATTTATCATTAACCATGAGATAAATGTAAGAATACAATAAAGTAACCTGAAAATCCACCTTTCTCTTTTGGTATAATACTACTGTACCTATAGCACACATTGTTTTCTACCCTACTTCCAACCATTCCTACAGCCCCTTTCCTATACCCCTCCCCATCCTTGCAGGTCTTATTTATCAAAGAGTGAAGTGTGAGAACGCCACAGCCCGCTAGAGTGAAATACCACCTTTCTCCATTCATTTCTATGGGAATTTTAAAAGAGTATTAATAAATGGGTGTAAGTTCACCCTTTGATAAATATGCTTTTAAAAATGCCATAGAAATGGAGAGTGGCGGAATTTCACTCTAGCGGGCTGTGGTCTTCACTCTTTGATAAATATACCCCCTTGTTCTCCCCCTACAGGGCTACACTATAATCATGTTATAATTTGTTTCTGTTATATGATGAAAATCAATAAAAATTAAAGTTGGAAAACAAATCTGAATATACAACTGAATACAATCATAGAAAAAAACTTGAATACCTAGAATTTGTGTTTTTCAAGATCAAAAAAAAAAAACTGGCTTGAATCTTGCCCAGGACAAGTCCTTGTTGTCTTCTACATGAACTCGCAACCTTTTAGGCGCATTTGAGTTTGTCAAACTATTTAAGCTTTTGAAAATTGCAAATAAAAATTGAATACTAATTTGAACCTTGATCAATCACCTCTTAAATGAATCCTGTTAAATGATGCTAACAGGCTAGTAATATTAATAATGGGCATTGTTTTAAAGCATATGTAGAGGTTATAACCATTCTAAAGAGCTTATTCGTTCTCATGCATATTACTGGACGCATTTGTCTGTACACATCCTAAAAACATCAGCGCATGCTATCTGGGTGCTAAGCTACACCTCTTGTTTGGCAATGTAAAAGGGGACTGGGGGGCTATAGGAGGTAATAAGGGAGGTTGTGGTCAGCCACTCTGAAACAATGGCAGCTTACGCAAGGCACTATTACAAAAGGTACGGAGAACAAAGCAAGAGAATATCAATATACAGTCACCTCTTACCATTATCATTAGGGATGGGCGAATTTTTTCTCCTTGTTGCGCCGAAAAAATGACGCCCATAGACTTGTATGGCGTTGTGCGTCAAAATAAAAAGACGCGCATCAAAAAAAATGTTAACACCCATAGACTTTAATGGGCGCCGGTGACATTTCGCCGGCGGCTAATTTTTGGCTAAATGAAATGGATCAAATTCGCCCATCCCTAATTATCATTAGAGAAATACAAAGAGAAAGTTTTATAATATGAAGCTATAGATCCCCATTAAACAAACCCTTCTAGCGTGGGTTAATCAGATCGTACGCCTTAGTCATTTCCATTTTGTTTTTACTCCGCGCCAATTGCACCCGAAGGAAAATCTGCAAGTGCATAAACAAACAAAACAAAACAAAAAAAAAAAATTGAAAGCCAAAAAGCGAATGTGGGATTTGTGCATTACAGACATTCCCCGATGGAAACAAACCAGTTGACATTCTTACATTATGACTGAGGAGCGGAGATAAGCGCAGACAGGTTTTTATCATAAGCTTCAATTAAAGCCGATTTAGAGTGTTTCACTCAAGTAAAGCAATAGCTACCGGCCTCAAAATGTTAATGCAATTTCTGCTTTGGCAGCCGTACTCTGGCATCTACTCAACTCAACAGGAAAAACTTTGAAAGTAAAAAAAATATTGATGGCGTATTATTCTTCCCCGCGCTGTGAGTCTGTGAAGACACCACTCATAAGTCAAGTGTCAGGTTTACAAAGTTGTCTTTCCCAGAAACATTACTTTATATTCATGTAATGAAAGTTTGCCCTGTTGCATTAAGCAAAAAAAAAGCTATTTTTCTCTGCAGCAAGACAAGCCGAGTGCTCTTATAGCAAATAGTGATGGGCGAATTTATTCACTAGGTGCAAATCTGCAGCGAATTTGCGCGATTCGCCGCCGGCGAAGAAATTCACGAAATGGCGAAAATTTACCCTTGATATCCGATTATCGAAGTTAAATCCTTCGACTTCAAATATCGAAGTCGAAGGATTTAACGCAATTCGAACTAACGAACGATCGAAGGAAAAATCGCTCGATCGAATAATTAAATCTTTCGAATGAAACGATTCAAAGGATTATAATTCATCGATCAAACGATTTTCCTTCGATCAGAAATTACTAGGAAAGCCTATGGGGACCTTCCCCATAGGCTAACATTGGTGCTCGGTAGGTTTTAGGTGGCAAAGTAGGTGGTCGAAGATTTTTTTATGAGACAGTACTTCGATTATCGAATGGTCGAATAGTCGAACGATTTTTAGTTCGAATCGTTCAATTCGAAGACGAAGTTGTAGTCGAAGGTTGAAGTAGCCAATTCGATGGTTGAAGTAGCCAAAAAAATACTTCGAAATTCAAAGTATTTGTCCTTCTAACCCTTCACTCGAGCTAAGTAAATGGGCCCCTTATGGTGTTATTTACTAAACTCCAAATGCAAAAATCACAAATAATTTGTGATTTTTTTTTTTTTTTTTTTATAAAATCGGACTTTTAAAAAAAATCACACATTTTCAGAATTTATTAAACCCTTAGGATGGAAATGTCAGAATCAGAAAATGCGGCATCTCAGACCTGTCAAGGTTGCATATACAGTAAGGCAATGGGAGAAGTCCCAATGATTTTTTGATGTGCGTTGGGTTTCGTGCAATACCCAGAAGTTTTCAGGCAAAAATATGAGTTTTTGGGTGACAAATCTAAAAAAATCGTGAATATCAGATAAAAAAAAATCTGAAAAAAATGTGAAAATCTGATTTTTTGGCAAAATCGCCAAACAAGCTGATCTCTACGTGTATGGCCAACTTTAGTACTTTAAAAGTTGCCTAAATGTTTTATGTCTTACCTAATTCCTGAGATCCATTTCTGCCTGCTTTCATTCAGGTTGCTGCCAGTGACATAACTATAGAGGAAGCAGACCCATGGTTGTGGGGGGCTGGAGAACAAGGGGGCCCAAACCGCAGAGTCTGCTTCCTCTATAGCCACCTTGCTGCAGAAAAATTTGACCACCAACGGTCAATGGGGTTAGCGGGAGTGAAAAGAAAACCTTCTACATTTGCCTAATGCAGGGCAGCTTATATTTCAATACCCTGAACATTGATACAATGCTTTAAGGAAATTCATTAAAAAGGTAGTCGTTGACCAACAATATAATGGCTCCCACAGTCTTACCACCCAGCCATGGTGCATCTAAATAGAGGACTGATTTCACTCCCATTCTTGAAGCGCTTACTTCATCTTCAGCAGACTGGCTGAAACCATAAAGAGGATGACTGTAGCCGAGATTCCAGGTAAATCCCTTATAGAAGCCAAATAAACTGTTTTTGCAACAGGCAAATTCAAGATTTAAAGGAGCCATAGAGGATAAATTAAAAAAAAAACTAATTTTGTAGGCAATTATGAGTAATATATGGAGTTGCTTTTACATGGTGCTAAAAATTAATATTATCTTTAAAAATAGATCCTTAATTGGAGCTCCCTATAGATGTTCACTGGTCCCTGTTTCAAATGAGGGGTGGGCGTGTCCCTGCCAGAAGCACAGTAGGAGGGGGACAACCAATCACAGCCCTGCAGTCACACAAGCACAGACAGGCATCAGTTCCCTATCAGGTCCTGCTAGCTGCTGATTGGTTCCCGTCCTACAGTGCAGTGAGCTGAGTGCCGCCGGCTCCCCTGCACAGCCTGAGAATTCAGGGAGCAGGAAGTGGAAGAGAAGGGAGGGATTATTAGTTTTTTTGCAGAAATATTAAATAAATCAGCCTGAAACACTACTTTTTAAAGCACAATTCTTCTATATCTAAATGAGTATAATGCACTGGTACATTCGTATTTTTTTACACAAAATGTCTCCTTTAAGTGATAATGCTAAATGCTCACAGGCTTCAGGGTCACTTTAATGGAATAAGACTACCCCCCACCGTTGATTGCACCCTAGGCATGTGCCACTTTTGCCTACCCCTAGTTCCAATCCTGCCTGGGCCAGTGCTCCTGTTGAAAACTGTACTGGCCTGGGCTACTACATAGGAGCACCACTAAATAATGTTAAGCGTTAACTTAAACCTCAGCTTCAGTGATCTTTGTTGACCTGGATTTAGCCAGAGGAAGTAAATACATATGGATGTTGGGACACTTTTCCTGCAAAATAACTTGAAGGAATACATTGTTGGAGCAGTACTAGGGTAACATCTTTTCTCAAGGCTTCAGAGATCTCCCACCCTATAAACCACACGATGCTTTAGGACCAGCCTGTAGGGCAGGTAAGCAGAGGAGGGTTTGTAATTCCCCGTTAAATATTCTGCTGTGGGACCCTGCAGGGCATTTCACCTTGTTGCGTTTATAGCGACTTAACCATGTTTAGATCTACCCCCAGCCTGACTCTTTATTAAACGTAGGCAGAAAATGAATTGCTGATCAGACATGGGGATACAAATGCCACCTGACTAACTGCCATCACTATATACAGTTAGATATTCTTTATTGCAGAGACAGACGTTAGAGTGATACTGACACTAAAAAAAATACTTTTTAAAATATGAATGTATATTAAGGGGGTTATTTATTAAGGTCTGAAATTTTATAAGTATTTCTAACATAAAAATCCGAGTAACTATGACTGCCGGAATAGACCTTATTTATCATTAAAAAAATCTGAAAAAATTGGGTCGGCCAAAAATCCGATAACTACTGAGCTTTGCCCGAAAAGTACAAAACCTTCGTACTTTTCGGGCAAAGCTCCACAAATACTATGAATTTTTCTGAGTTTTCGGACATTTTGATCCAAAATCCCCGAAATTCATAGATATCAGTACAGACAGTAGTGCAGACACTGGACTTTCCCCGTTGACTTATACAGGACCTTGAGAACTTTGAGGTGCCGGTTTTTTGGAGTCTGACTTTTAAGACCATCAGGCTTTAATAAATTCTGAAAAAACTCATAGTTGTTTGTTAGTCTGAAAACCACGAATTATTAAAATTTCGGATATTCGGAGCATTATAAATAACCTCCTAAAAGTTACTACTGGTCCTGTTGATCTTTCTTGCTGAGAGGTTTGTTTTTCTAAGTTATTGTTATTTGAAGTTCCTAAACCTGACTGTTTTGCCCATGGTTGGACTTGGCGGCCTGTGGCCCACCGAGACTGCTGTCAATGGCCCTCCTCTGGCCCCCCTACTGTGACGTGAAGGCTCTGCTCGGCACGCTTGCCCAGGCAGAGCACGGCGCACATGCGCAAACAGCGATGTAAAGCGCCAGAAAAAAAAAAATTTTTTGGAAAGACTGTCGGGAGAGGGGGTCTGGCTCGGCAGGGCCCACCGGGTTTTTTCCCGGTGTCCCGCCGTGCCAGTCTGACACTGGTTTTGCCAACTGACTGTCCCATCTCAGCCTGTCCTGTTAAAGTTTGTAACGGACTCCTGCTGCACAAATATGGCAGCCCCCTCATAGACGAACACAGGGAGTCAAATAGGTAATGTAAAAGCAATGGGCAAATAC
Organism: Xenopus petersii; assembly: GCA_038501925.1. Taxonomy (NCBI): domain Eukaryota; kingdom Metazoa; phylum Chordata; class Amphibia; order Anura; family Pipidae; genus Xenopus; species Xenopus petersii. The sequence continues at coordinate 146,725,618 of CM076682.1, forward strand.
TTTACGGCAAAATTATAAGAACCATGCAAAGCCAATATTATGATAGATGTCAAAAAGAGTTTAGTTTCTGGTGTCAGTATCTCTTTAACGTTACATATTGACTTCCAGAAGAACTAAAAACAGATTTTGACTAACAAAAAAAAACAATGTACCCTATTGCCAAGGCATTACCAGGAAGAAGCATCATTCCTTTGTATTATCAAGGGAAAACCCTGTAACAGGAATATCATTCCAACTTCGCGAGATATTCAGGGCCAGATTTCTTCCCCAGCCGCCCCTAGGCCGTGCGGGCTGACCAGGCAGCCGCGTGGTCGTAGCGCCCGCCTTCCCAGCGTGCCGGCGAAAAAACGCCGGCGCAGCTGGTGTAGTTGAATGGGGACGCGAACGTCCTCATAATGTGGCTGGGCGGCATGCCGCCCCTATTATTTGCCGCCCTAGGCCCAGGCCTATGCGGCCTTGCCGCAAATCCGGGCCTGGAGATATTCCTGTTATAAAATACAAAAGAAAAATATCATCTTAAATAAAAAGAGGGCGGGCGAGTCCGTGTGCTTTTAACATTTTAGAAATACCACATGTCCGAGCTATTGTGCCTCTTTCTTTCTTCTTCGTTTTTCTAAAAGTCAGGCTAAATTACATTTAAAAAGCATCCCTTGATGATGAGGGGTTTTTTTTTTTCTGAGGAATTGCAATTTTCTGCTTTCATGTTGATATCAAGAGATGCATTACTGGAAAAGGAAATCCATATAGTTAAGCTCTCACTGCTCTGGATAATTAATGAAGTCGGGCTGAGAGCACCGGCAGACAATAAAGTAAAACCTACCTTTCATTTTTTAATTTGAAACCAAAACATAAAATAAAAGGCAAAAACACAGTAAAAGGGCAATTATTTAGACAATGAGCTCCGCCAGCGCAATCCTACGTTTGGATGTTTCTAGACATATCTAAATTTTGTCAAACAAAATATAACTGTATAGCTCTTTATGGGAAGTTACAGAAGTACAGGAGTTTCTTGGGAAAAGCAACAATATTAGTAGATACAACAGACACATGAGCCCCTTTATTACAGCGGATCCTCTCCAGTGATAGCCTTTTGGGGATATACTATAACAGAATGTCAATCTGTCACTACCTGGTCATCATTCACTCGGTCCGCATACCCTACGCGTTACCTTAGAGCGGTGATCCCCAACCAGTGGATCATGAAGAACATGTCACCAACTCTTGGATGTTGCTCCCAGTGGCCACAAAGCAGGTGTTTATGTTTGAATTCCTTGGAGACAAGTTTTGGTTGCAGAAAAACAAGGTGCACTGCCAAATAGAGACTCCTGTAGGCTTCCAGTCCACATTGGGGCTACCAGATAACCAATCACAGCCCATATTTGGCATCCCCAGGAACTTTTCTCATGCTTATGTTGCTCCCCAACTTTTTGGGGATCCCTGCCTTAGGGCTTGGTCTTGGTCTCCTGTACTGAGGCCTACCTGCACCTCAGGCCCTCCAGGTGGCAGATCCACCTCCCGCTATAATGGCATCCAGAAAATGACTGAGCATTTTCCTTCCCCTTTAATACACTAAGGAAGAGGAACTGATAAACTACCATTGGGCCAATGTGGACAGCACAGGCACATGTTGAGGATAACCTTTTAAAAGAGAACTAAAGCTTAACTAAAGAAGTAGCTAGAAATGTTTTACATTATGTTTTGGGTTTCTGTACCAGCCCAAGGCAACCACAGCCCTTTAGCAGTAAAGATCTGTTTCTCCAAAGATGCCCCAGTAGCTACCCATCTTCTTTTCTGCTGATTGACTGCACATGCTCTGTGCTGCTGTCACTTACTGAGCTTAGGGACCCACTCACAATATACAGTACACATAGAATAGAAATGTCACAATATAAGGCTGATTAGTAATTAATACAGATAATTACTACATGGCAGCACAGAAACCAGTGCAATTAGCATCAGAATTTCATAATCAGCCCTGTAGCATCAGCTTATATTACAGACCAACCTCATTTTCTGCTGGATAATTAGTGACGAGCCCTAAGCTTAGCTTCTCAACAGCTGCTCAGAGCCCACTGAGCATGTGAGTGTCTCAGACACTTTCCAAGATGGTGACCCCCTGTGACAAGTTTGAAGTCCTGGATCATTGCTGCTATTGACAAGCTGAAACTTTAGGCTGGTGCAATAAGTCCACTATATAAAATATGGCATTTTTGGCAATATTAATTTTTAGGGTTTAGTTCTACTTTAAGCCCCCTACAATTACCTATTTGCAGAGGAATATGGAGACATTAACAGTTAACAATGCAGTTATGAAGTAAGATTTTTATTAGGGTTTTGCATTGTTCAAATAAACAATACAAACAAGTGTAGATTCAAATTGAATACAATATTCTAAAGCAATTTCACAACATTTCATGATATAATTTATTGGTAGCCGAGCAACAGTTTTACTACATTTATTCAGCAAAATTATACATTTCTGAAATGATGGCTATTTTTACACGGTGAAACAGGTAAATAATATGTCTTGGCTTGAACATTCTAAAGGAACAGGTGGGTAAATCTGTGTATGTTTAAGCTGTAGTTGTTTAGAAAAAGCACTTTGTGGTTATGTATGAGAAAAACATCTTAGGTGCCAATTGTGTCCCACTGAACCGCACACTTGTATGAACAAGTTTCCACCTTTACTCGTGTGTTGACTCAATCATTTAAAAGCCAAAGTGTGACCAAAGAAAAAAGTCTCCTTAGATTTGCCCCAGACGAGTAGACAAATCACAAAGCTCATAGTTCCCCTTAATTAACATCATGACATACATCTCCTATAAAGCTAAATATTGACTCACTCCCCTAGATTTCCCCCTGAGGGGTATTCATGTCGCCGTATATTTCGGCTCCATCTGGTGCTGAAATTTCATGCAGGGATTAAGACGTCTCAATATGTGAGACAGGGGAAAAAAGAGACTTTTGTTTTTGTAAATTAGCAGAGGGCATCAAAGAACCAACGACAAGGGTATATACAGTATAGTAACTCAGCATTAACAAAAAGAATGCCGTTGATAAAAGAACTCTGGAGCAGCCTCTTTGGAAAAGTCCTTTTACTAATAATTATGTTTTTCACATGAAACTAGAGTTGGTATTTGTGAGATTCTCTGTATCTCAATATCGGTGAGAATCTCTATGACCTCCTGCCGCTCATCACTCGGGGACTTCAAGCAAATTGGTTCCAGATGGGATGAACTTCTTCCAGTTCTTGTCTGTAGTCAAATAATCATAGTTGAGAAGAAGGGACAAAAATTCACTTCAGTGTGGGGGATCTCCGGTTGGCTCCGGACGTCACGTGTCACATAATCTGGGTTCCCGGCCAAGGAGTCACTTCATACAAGATATTACGGATTTCTCTGACACGATTTCCAAAGTATAAAATATTGTACTTTATTTAATCCATTACAATTTGTCAGCTAAGGTACAGTGCATATGAATCAACACTGACGCGTTTCGTGCCCTAAGGCACTCTGATAAATTTGATAAATTTGGCATTTATTTTACACTGTTTTACCAGCGAATTTAGTTTTGCACAGCATAATAAATATGCTTTATCCTTACTGTTGAAATCTGCTGGTGGGGCTGGATGTTTAGGGGTGCAGGCCTTGGAGCATCCTAGGCAGCCTGGCCCGGCAAAGTGCCCAATACGCGAGTGCACATGCGCGAAAAACACAAGTGCGCATGCGCGGAAAAACACACGTGCACATGCGCGGAAAAACACACGTGCACATGCGCGAAAAAATACAAGTGTGCAAGCGCACTTTGGTTTTTCGCGCATGCGCACTCGTATTTTTTCGCGCATGCACACTTGTGTTTTTCGCGCATGCGCACTCGCGTATTGGGCACTTTGCAAAACAAAGATACGCGTACGTCGGCCAGAGCAGGGACCGGTCTAGGGAATAGCAGAGGCAGAGAAGCAGGGCCGGCCTTAGGCCAATTGGGCCCCGCACCTCTGGGGGCCCCGCACCACAGGGCAGCACAGATAATATTTCCCTCAGCACATGATGCTGCCTGGCCTGCCCCCAACTTTGAGAGTCCAGCCCATCCCCAAATCCATAGGTCCAGCCCACCCTCAACTCTGATAAGCCAGCCTATCCCCCAACTCCATAGGTCTAGCCTGCCCCCAACTCTAATAGGCCCAGCTTTCCTCCAACCTTGATAGGCCCTGCCTGCCCCCAATCCAACCAAGCCTGCTCCCAAGCTGAATCGGCCCAGCCTGCCCCAAACTAATTGGCCCAGTCCACTCTCCTATTTCCTCCCTCTCTCTTACCCTGTGTGCCCCTATTATGTGCCCCTATTTCATCCCTCTCACTCTCTTACCTTGTCTGCCCCTTTCCTTTCTATTTTGTGTCTGTATGCCCTTATTTTCCTAAATACTTGCTGTGTCAGTAGCCAACAACACTTTGTCTAGGGGCCCCGCCAACATGGTCCCAATTGGGCCCCACATTTGATAGGATCAGCCCTGCAGAGAAGGTGCGTGCCTGGCGCCCCTCCAGCTTTGTGCCCTAGGCACGTGCCTACTCTGCTTCCCCTAGTTCCGGCCCTGGGCGTCATTTATAGTTACTTTGGGGGCGCTGTGAGGTCTGGTGTCTAGGGTGTCAATGGACCTAAATACAGCCCTGTTTACCAGGCAAGTGTTCAAACTGCAGGTTTCTTTCAACAATGCAGTACAGATATAGCATCTGTTATCCAGAATGCTCAGGACCTGGGGTTTTCCAGGTAATGGATCTTTGCATAATTTGGATCTTCATACCTTAAGTCTACTAGAAAATCATTTAAACCCACTAGACTGGTTCTGCTTCCTTATTTCTTAGTTTGGATTATTTAAAAAAAATGGATTATTTGTATAAAATGCAGTCTATAGGAGATGGCCTTTCCTTAATTCAGAGCTTTCTGGATAATGGGTTTTTGGATAATGGATCCCATATTTCTATTTCTTCCAACAATGCAGTATTTCTTCCTGTGCATCAAGCCACATCCATTACAGAGTCCAATGCTTCTAATGAATGTAATTGTGGGTCAGGGTCATGTATGAGATTCATGTTGTGACTTCATAGAGTAAGTTTTGTCAGTTCAGACGAATGGCAGTATTGACCAATGCGCTGGGCTCAAGACTATTGGTAAAACTCACTTTAGGGGAACCTGGAACTATGGGGCAGATTCACTAAAGAGCGAATTGTCACCAGTGACCACTTTGCACACTTTGAACCGCTTCACCAGCAGCAAGTTTATTACCACTACGTTAATTCTCTAAAATGCGAGGTTGCATCCCTTGCGCCTATCGCTGGCAGCTTCTCGCTAGCAATACTTCTTCAGTGCGAGTGTTTCGCAGTGAAGATTCTCTAGCGAAAATGTGCTAGTGATCTTATGCTTAGGTCAATTTGACTAGAGGAGCCGCATAAAAGTCATATACACGTCATTTTTAGAGATGTTGGTGTAAATGCTTGAAGTGGCCACTTTTTATTACAAATGTCCAAGGGAGCTTAGTAAAGACATAAAAGCTTCTCTAATGTCCTAGACATGAGCCCACCTTAAAATATATGTGGCAGGCCCCCTCAAATGTGTTAAAATGTATCTTTAATAGTTCGGCCTTTCGAAGACAATCCCACTTTAAAAATTTGAAAAGTCACCTGCGTTTTTTGCACTTTTTATGACTTTCCGGGGGGAAGTGTAATGTTCAGTATCCCACAACCCAGAGTAAACCCCAATGTCCCGGGCTCGGCTCAGGCTTCGGCCTATAACTGCCGCCTTTCACGTCGGGTGGAGCCCTCCGCTACTCGGATGCCGCCAGGACTTAATAGTGAGGAGACTGAGGGAAGAACTCTGGGCGAGCAAGGGAACTAAACGTAAAGGTTATCAAAGTCCAGGAAAGGGCCGAGTTGAAACCAATCGTAAATGCGGTACAAAATCGGTAAACAGCAGAGTAGTCGAGGTCACAGGCCAGGTCAGCAACTAACAGGGTCGAAGTACAAAACGGAATCCAAAGAGTAGTCAGGAACAAGCCAAAGGGTCAGGGCAGGCGGAAGTCAAACAGGAATCAGGAAAAGCCAAAGGTCACAACAAGAATCACAGAAATAATCGCACCCAGGAACAATATACAGAACCTACGTTGGGCAAGGCACAAAAGGACTGCTGGCCATTTAAAGATTTGAATTCGGCGCCATTGGACGCTGGCGAATCAGCGCCAGCGCCTGCGCAATCACGCCAGCGTGACTATCCCTTTAATTCCCGCGCATGCGCGCCGCGCGCTCAATAGGAGCCGGCGCCTGAGGCCTAGCCGCATCGGCGCCGGAGAGGTGAGACGGGCGTCCCCGTCGAGGGGGCGGCAGGCGTCCCTGCCGTCCCCTCGGTAAGTATCTTACAGGAAGGATATGATGTCACTGACATAAGATTGAGGAGGATGTCTCTTCGTATCAGCAGTTCACCTGGTCTGAGATGGCAAAGGAAACTCTGGCGAAAGAGGTAACGTTCAGTAAAATCCTCAATTTAGGGAATTAGCGGAGCAACAACCATTCGCCAGAGCGAAAAGTCGCCTGGCGATAGATTGAGAACAAACGTTAGTGACAGTCTCTTTCACTAGTGAATTGTCGTCTTCGACTTTGAATTGGTGATGTCCCTGCGGATGTGATTTGGCTCCAATTTATCAGAAGGAGGGCTCAGTCATCAAGCGTGTTTGGACCATTGTTATATACACAATAATAAAGGATATCGAAGGTTCCGGTAGTCCAATCCCTCTGCCGGTTCCCAGAATGTTTGGACCATTAATTAATAGCATTGATACGGGCAACACTTGTGTCCATTTTCTTTGCACTTATCAATGATGATAAAGCTGTGCTTTGGCTTCTCTATTAGCACAACAAAGGACTTATCTAGAGAACTGTAACTGTGAAGCCTTGACCTACTTGTATGTCACTATTAATTCAGATATATATATGGCACTTGCCACAGTTAGTGGGCTTTAGGGAACAATGTCCCACTGTTAATAATTGACTGGAAGGACATATTGTACAGAAATACTGCAGGCAGGAGGACAGATGCCAAAACATCTCAGTGCCCAAAATAGAAAGCAGATATATAATTATTAGCTAATTGTCATTCCAGACGGTGAGAAAATCAAATAATATAATCGGAAAACCCAGTGCTAGAGGCAACCATAAGTTTCTCTATACAATGTACAGTCATAGTCCTTGTGCAATGTAATCAGGGTAAATGTGTATCAATGTGTGCCCAAGCCACAGCTGAAGAGATTACAGATAATACACAAACTGGCTGGGGTAGTGGAACTTTGAACAAACAGAAGCAATTATGTATAAGAACATTTCATTTTCAGCACCAAGCAGAAAGGTCTAGTGATATCAAATTCCTAAAACATATTACAGGAGCAATGATGGCCATAGCTTCAAATATAAACTCTGTTTCTATGGGAGACCTCCACTCATTAGGCTTTGGATATTGTATGTACACGTGATACCCAGATATGTTTAGATGTCCCTTCACTAACCCCTGAAATGTAGACGCAGATCTATAACTGCCTCTTAGTTATTTTCTCCTGGATGAATCAATGTCATCTAAACCTGAACATAACAAAAACTGAACTGATCATGTTTCCACCCAAATTCTGCTCTAATCTTTTATAATTACTACAGTCGGCATGTTTATTAATCGTGTTGAATCAGCACGAAGCCTTGGGGTCATCTCTGCTTCTCTAATCATATTAATACCACTTTGAAACCTGTCAGTATTCCTTACATGCCTTCACCCTAACCACCATAATTTTTCCTTTTTTGCATTCACCCAATCTACTACAACTTGGTCTTCCTATATCTCCCCTTCACAGTATCTTAACTGCTAAGAGAGGATCTACTCCCCGCTAGTGAGAATATAATATATAAAATAAATTCACCAGGCGTGAATTTGTGACATATTTCTGCATTTTGCTGGAAACTGCTGCAAAAATTGCTGGCAAAAAATCTGGCGCGTCCAAAAAATTGGGGTGCATCAGAATAGTCGCACACATAAAATTTGTCACGCGTCAAAATGATATGGACGGCCATTGGCTTTAATGCAGTTGGACAAAATAGGCGCGCATATAGAAATTGACCCGGCCGTCGAAAATTGACATGCGTCTAAATAATTTTGAGAATTTTTCACCATTTCGCGATTTTCGCTGGGAATTCAGATTTCGTGAAGCGATCCGGAACAATTTCACAATCACTACTCCCCACACTTAAAGGGGACCCGTCACCCAAAAAAAATTATTCAAAATCCTATTTTATCACATTAGTCAAGCAAAATGAACTTAAATTACACAATATAAATTATTTGAATCTTGTTTCCTTCAGTCTGGGAATTCATAATTATAACAAGCAGGCAGCAGCCATTGTGTGGACACTGTTATTAAGACAAGTCTTGTATCATCTCTTATAATTTTGCCATAAAGTATTTGCCCAATGCTTTTACATTACCTGTGAACAAGGTAGGTTTATGCTAACGAAATTCCACCATCTGTTGCTGCTCTCTCTCCTAATTAGGCCACACCAGTCTGACCAATGTATTATGCAGAATAGAAGTAGGATGGAGCACACAATTCAGCAGCTTTTACTGCAAAACATTTATTTATTGTGCTCAATAAATCTTTTTCAGTAAAAGCTGCTGAATTGTGTGCTCCATCCTACTTCTATTCTGCTTTTACATTACCTGTCTGACTCCATGGGGGGGAATTCACAAAAGTGTCGGTAAGAAAAGTAACCCAGAAGCGACAAATTTGTAAAATGTCGTATGAACGGCAAATTCACAAAGGCAGATGTTACCATCTCTGAATGTCTCGTAAGTCCGACAATTTTCTAAAATGTCGTATATCTTTTCATTGTACAAACGACATTTACCAAGACTTTTTAAACGACAATTTGTCTGACATTTTCATTTTGGAGAGCCTAAAGTGTCTGAAAAATTGTAGGTAAAAAAAATGAGTTTACGAGTAATTCATAAAAATGTCGGGAAAAGTGGTGCCGAAAAAAACACGCCCACTTTTAACGACACTAATTCAAAAGTGTCGTACATGGAAAATTGGCTCTGTGAATTTGTCGGCTGTTGCTACGACACTTTCTACGACATTTTAAAGACATTTTTTCGTTCCCGACTCTTTTGTGAATTCCCCCCCATGTGTTTGTCTATGAGGGGGCTGCCATATTTGTGCAGCAGGAGTCCTTTAACATTAGAAACTTTAACTGACAGGCTGAGATGGGACAGTCAGGTTGGCAAAAAAGTCAGGTTTAGGAACTTCAGCTAACAATAACTTACGAAAACAAACCATCAATATGACCTATAGGTAACTTTTAATGTACGTTCATATTTTAAAAAGTAGTTTTTTAGTGTCAGTATCACTTTTACTCCACTTTCCACTTCACTTGAGTCTCCATGTGTTCCTGTTGTCTCCTCCATTCCTACCGCCCACATCCATTACAATCTCCTGCCTTTAACCTTTCTCTCTTCTCCGTCCTTTCTCCGGAATCATATCCCTGAATTCTCTGCTAACCTCTTTATAAAATATCCGACCCTCAAAAACTCAAATCCTTCATTCAGTCTTGGCACTTACAGACCAGTGTCCCAAGCATTGCAACTACCAGGTATGGAGTCTGTCATCCGGAAACCCATTATCCAAAAAGCTCCGAATTACGGTAAGGCGATCTCTTATGGACTCCATTTTATCCAAAAAATGTTTAATTTTTCTGTAATAATAAAACAGTAGCTTGTACTTGATCCCAACTAAGATATAATTAATCCTTATTGGAAGCAAAACCAGCCTATTGGGTTTATTTAAAGGGGGGGTTCACCTTTCAGTTAACTTTTAGTTCTGTTATACAATGGCTAATTCTAAGCAACTTTTCAATTGGCCTCCACTTTATTTATTTTTTTATTGTTTTTGAATTATTTGTCTTCATTTTCTGACTCTTTCCAGCTATCAAATGGGGCTCATTGTCCCCAAAAAAACAAAAACAAATGCTGTGTAAGGCTACACATTTATTGTTATTGCTACTTTTTATTACTCATCTTTCTATCCAGGCCTCTACGGTTCATATTCCAGTCTCTTATGCAGATCAGTACATGGTTGCTAGGGTAATTTGGACCCAAGCAACCAGATGGCTGAAATTGCAAAATGGAGAGCTGCTGAGTAAAAAGATAAATAAACCACACTTAAAAGACATGAAAACCAATTGCAAATTGTCCTGAAATATCACTCGCTACATCATACTAAACGTTAATTTAAAAGTGAACAAACCCTTTAATGTTTATATGATTACTGGTATGAAGTTCCAAATTACAGAAAGATCCATTATCCGGAAAACCCCAGGGCCAGTGCATTCTGGTCAATGGCTCCATACACGTACAGAAACATTAAAACATGGATTAAACCTAACAGGATGCACTATTTTGGATTCGGCCGAACCCCTGAATCCTTTGCGAAAGATTGGGCTAAATCCAAATCCTAATTTGCAGATGCAAATTAGGGGTAGGAAGGGAAAAATATTGTATACTTCCTTGCTTTGTGACAAAAAGTCACGCAATTTCCCTCCCTGCCCCCAATTTACATATGCAAATTAGGATTCAGATTCAGTTCGGCCAGACACAAGGATTTGGCCGGATCTGAATCCTGCTGAAAAAGGCCAAATCCCGAACCGAATCCTGGATTAGGTGCATCCCTACTTCCAATTAGAACTAATTATATCTCAGCTGGGATCGAGTACAAGGTACTATTTTATTATTACAGAGAAACAGGAAATAATTTATAAAAATTTGGATTACTTGACTAAAATGGAGGCAGCCTTCCCATAATTCGGATCTTTCTGGATAACGAGTTTCCGGATAATGGATCCCATACCTGTACTGATCAGTTTATATAAGATTATTAGGAGCCTACAAATCAAGTCACACATTCTCACATTGGACACAATGGCATGCTAAGGGCTCTTACACACGGCCGTTCCGACCTGCGCTCCCCTGCGTTCCGTTTTTAGGCGTTCAGCCGCAGGGGAGCGCAGGAATAGACGCAAGTAATTATTTGAAATGGGGCTGTACTCACTCAGGCGCGTGTAGGCGCTGAACGCAGGTTCAGACGCAACATGCTGCATTTTTCCTGCGTTCGGCGCCTACACGCGCCTGAGTGAGTACAGCCCCATTTCAAATAATTACTTGCGTCTATTCCTGCGCTCCCCTGCGGCTGAACGCCAAAAAACGGAACGCAGGGGAGCGCAGGTCGGAACGGCCGTGTGTAAGAGCCCTAAGGGAGCAGTGTGTATTGAAGCATCTGGCACACATGGCCGCACCTCTTCAAACCAAGGTGCTGATGGACAACCACTTCTGTAGAACTATAATACACTAAATAAACAAAAAGAATAAAAAAGAATTATTTGGAATACGTTCCAGTTAGTAGCACATGTCTGCAAGATGCCAAATTAGGGGAGATTAAAGAAACCAGTGAAATAATTCCCAACGTCATCCCTTTTGTATCCTAAACCTTAAGAGGGACGTGAGATGGATTAGTGTTGAGAAGCTGCTGGTGAGATGTGACCTGTGACAAAGTAGCACATGATTGCAAGGATTTATGGATTAAAGCAAATGACTCTGTAGGGTCAGAGATACACAGAACTGCTACAGATTCATCCTAACTGCCTCCTTCTGCAATATCCCAATCATCCCAACTCTATCTGGAATGTATCACAGGGAAGACGATGTGTTTAATGAACTTTTACACATTGATGTTTTATGTCTACAAAGCTGAAATGCAAACATTGCTCAAGAGCCGCCGGAATTATCTGTGTTAGCTTTAAATTAATGTAAGAAGTTTCCAAAATAATTTGAAATCTATGCAATATGTAAACATTAGGAAGTCTGCCGCGGCATCCGAATATAAACTGGGAAATGTATTAGCGTTGTGATATTAAGATTATCCATAAGACTTTGGCAAAGGAACCACAGAAACATGTTTGGACATTGTGATAAGGAAAGGGGAAATGCCGTTGGACTGCTGGTTCTCCTGTGTTCAAATCAAATCTTGTAATTAATAAGAGCAATGTAAATACTGTGGGGGGGGGGGGGGGATTGTGGCTGCACACCTGAGGCCAGTTTCAAAAAGTTTAAAGCCCTGTCTAAATGATTCAAGTAAATATGCAAGTGCATGTAATTTTGAAACAGGGTTTTTTTGTTACAAAGTTATGATCATAATATTGATAAGCCACCATACCACGTCAAGGTAAAACCCCACATGGTGGTCCCTAACCCCCCCATAGCAATGTAAATACTGTCCATGCAAAGAGATGGAGAGTGGGACACAGTATGAATGGAATAAGAGATCTTTAGAGATGGGCAAATTTCTCCCGCCTCGTTTCGCCGAAAAATTTGTGAAACGGCAGAAAATTCAGGAAACTCGAATTTTGACGCCGGCGTCAATTTTGATGCCCGCAACAATGGGCGTTTCATGGGCGTTTCACAAATTTATTTGCCGGCGGCAAAACGGGGAAATTCGCCATGAATTCACACCTGCCAAATGTATTCGCCCATCACTAGAGATCTTCTCTGCTCCGATGGTGACTTGGGGGCTTCACAGTCTAGAGTGATTGATCTATGACTGTGATCATAACCAGTGGCTCCCTTACCAGCCTCTTGGATGTTGCTGCTTATTTTTGAATTCCAGGCTTGGAGGCAAGTTTGGTTACATAAAAACCAGGTGTACTGCCGGCAATTTGCCACAAAATAGTTTACTAAATAGTAAACATTTTAACATTTTGAACTCTTAGTAGACTCTGGGCTTCATTCCAGGAAGACTCCTAAAGTATCCATGACTCCTAATACTTGAAAGGGGCCATAACCTCTAACATCCATGACTTTGATTACTTGAAAGCTGCTCTCGCATAGATACATAGACATTGTCGTGTATATTATTCTATAAATACATTGGGCCAGATTCAATTCAGTGGGAAAAAGTTATCTCATGGTTTATCATGTGAAAACTCATGGACGAGATTCAATTCAAGAACAAAACTATGTTCATTTTTAGGGATTAGCAGGGTCGGACTGGGCCAGGCCCACAGGAAAAAGAACCCGGTGGATCACTGCTCTTGTGGGCCCCGCCAGCCCAGACACAATACTTAATGTTGCTCTCTTTGCCTTCCTCCGACATTGTTGGCCCGAACTCGCTCCCTGGCCCGTTCACTGCAGTGAAGAATAGGTAAGGGCAGCAGGGCCAATGGAGGGTTGCGGCTTGAATGGGGAGGCCGGAGAGGGGTAGCGGCTGGGGGTCCTAGAGGATGCTTTGTGGCTGGGGGGCCCTGGGCCCTCCAGTTCAACACTGAGGACCAGTTAAGGTGCACAGTCTAACTACAGTACTATGGGACCTGTTATCCAAAATGCTCAGAACCTGGAGTCTTCTGTATAAGGGATCTTTCCGTAACTTGGATCTCCATACGTTATGTCTACTGAAATATCATGCGTTAAGAGCTGTACTGTGTAAGGAGTTGCTGGTACAGGTATGGGACCTGTTATCCAGAATGCTCAGGACCTGGGGTTTTTGGGAAAATGGATCTTTCCGTAACATGGATCTTAATACCTTAAGTCTACTAGAAAATCATTTAAACATTAAATAACCCCCATTGGATTGGTCTACTTCCAATAAGGATTAATTATATCTTGGCTGGGATCAAGTACAATGTACAGTTTAAGTATTACAGAGAAAAAGGAAACCATTTCTAAAAATTAGCAGTATTTGATTAAAATGGAGTCTAAGTAAGATGGCCTTCTCGTAATTCGGAGCTTTCTGGATAATGGGTTTCCAGATAATGGGTCCTATACCTGTATTATATTAGGGCCCCCTGTAATTATTAATTGCAATATGCTCCTTCTGGTAGAAGGAAGTGACGGTGAATTTGTCCAGATCATTTCCATAAAGTCTGTTTCCCCCACAGAAACTCTGTAACTCAGCAGACGCCATCAGATCCTGTGTTCATCTCCAATCTGAAAATGATTCTTCTTATTCTCCAGGGAATAGCCGAGCAAGGATTTGTACAATTGCTCATTCTTGGATTTAAAAGTCTGATTGCTTGAGTAATTTTCTCATCTTCGTGTGGATTTTTTTTATTTTTTTGTTGACTAAAATATTACAAATCTAATTTCCTATTAAAAAACTCATTTCCAGCATTGCGGAGCTGAAAGGTGCTACCATGCATTTAGTCTCCAATTTACATACAACAAATCCTGTAATCTAATGGGGGCTTTCACACAAGGCTGGCTGCAAGCAATTACACAGCTAAAGACATGGTCTGCTTTAAGATTTTCTTTCAAATCATTTTTTTTTAACTCCTATTGTGTCTTTCTATGATTTTATGTTATTTTAGGTTATGTTTTAAAACAGCAAAAGGAAAAGTGTTTGATGAGGGAGCCGTCAGATATACTTTTTCTTAAAGTTTGTGCTTTCTTCAGTTCTTGGTTATAGTTTTATCATTTATTCATGGAATCTTGCTGTGGGAATCTCAACACTGATATATATTTAGTACTTGCCAAAGGGGATCAAAGGGACAAAGATACAGAAAAAAAGGTACTAGAAAGAATCATCACCCTTAGATATTGGCCTACATACAACAAAGCAGAAGAAATCAGGTGGATGCCTGCGTTTTCCTGTTAGTACCCAAAATACAAATATATATCAAAGCTGATGAATATCAGTGTTGTCTCAGTGGCCTTTCTTGACTCTTCTCAAACTCTTCTCTGGGATTCGGCATTCTGTGCTGGGACAATGCATCCAATATAAGTCGTAAACTCAACTCGATTGATGCTGAAGCAACGCCTGCCCCCTGGTTCAAATTAGAAGAAAGCACAAAGCAGAAAGCAGTGTGCATCTTATTAGGTTCACATGTTTCTTACACATGGGCGGATTTTCCTGCGCTCCCCCGCATTACGTTTTCTTCCGTTCAGCCGAAGTGGAGAGCAGGAGAAGACGCATTCAATTATTGTGAAGAGGGCTGTACTTACGCAGACGCATGTAAGCACCAAACACAGATGGGACGCAGCATGTTGCATTTCACCTGCGTTCAGCGCATACATGCATCTGTGTGAGTACAGCCCCTTTCACAATAATTGAGTGTGTCTACTCCTGCGTTCCCCTGCGGCTGAATGGAAGAAAGCGCAATGCAGGGTAGCGCAGGAAAAGCCCTTACCCTCTCAGACCTGCCACCTGATCCAATATATTTAGCTGCAACCCGTTCCACTATTGGCTGGCCACCATAAAACTGAAAGTGGCTTCATTATAAAGCAGATAATATCTTTGGACGAAATACCACCCAAAAGAATTGTGGCCCTATCGATCCACAAACTTGTTTCCTATCCACAACCCACCCAATACCCACACTTTTTATGGCTACCTGAACCTCTAAAGGTCTATAGCATGAAGGGTCTCTATTTTAAAGTAAATAATCTACATTAAACCCAAGTGAACCCATCCCCATCATCCATGAAGCACATCCAAATCCCAACATAGTCCCTCGGCTGATGGGAATTTCCAGCTTGCTCAATTGTTATCCGAATGAGACCAGATCAGGTATCACAACAATAATATGTAGACAGTGCTAAATGTAATAGATTTCATATAGGCCTACGGTAGAAATAAATAAGGGCTGATGGGAAATGTCTTGAGAAAGGGGCAAGACTAAACCCGAAACGTTGCCTGGTTGTCTGACCTAATAAATTCAACTTTATGCATCAAGAGATCCTCTGGTATTCTGGTAGGTAACAATTGAACAGAATTTGTTTGGGCCAATTTAACTTTTCTGTCTGACCATCAGCACATTAGGGGGGTTATTTATCAAAGTCCGAATTTATCTCAATATTTTCTGAAAAAAAACTCAGACCAAATCCGCACAGGTTTTTTCACCTTATTCATTAATACACTTTCCTTTAAAAAAAAACAGAAAATCGTAAAAAAATATGAATCGTACGAATTTTTCAGATCTTCCACCTGATAATTTTGATTTTTTTTTTTTTTTTTCAAATATTTGCCCGAAAACCCCCTTTGGGTTATTGAAGCGCAGATCAAAAAATCTTCTCCCATTGACTTATATGCAATCTAGACAAGTCTGCCGGATTTTCAGATTCAGACTTTTTCCATCCTTGGGGTATAATAAATCCCCAAAAAATTGTGGGGTTTTTTTTCCACTAAAAATTTGGATTTTATACTAAAAAAAACACTAATTTTTCAGGTTTATGGCATTCGGAGTTTAGTAAATAACCCCCTAGAAGACTGTCTTGTGGTTTCATTGGATCCCAGTCAATCTGCCCACACCGACAATAGATGCCTCTCTGTGCAGAAATAAGGACATTTCAGATCTGGGTACCAGTGAAAGTGATAGGAAAATTGAAGCCCTAAGTAAAGGCTGTAGGATTGTGAGAGGAAGCTCTTTGAAAAATATTAGGGGTTGGCAGGGAACATGGGGAATTCTCTGTAGGGTAAATGGTCGATGATTGGGGAACAGGGAGCAGGAGTCAGTAAGGGCTATTCGTAAAAGGAAAAGCTTTGTCTATGATGATTATTTGTTTAAAACATCTCTTTCTGTTGATAAATGGATACAGTATTCACTTAGAGAGAAAGGTTATACAAGGACATTAAGCACATAAATGATGAGCTATTCACAGGAAAGAAAAATAACATTGCACAACATAAACCCCATGAATATATAAACACTTTATCATTGCTGCATAGGAAATAGGCAAGATGGAAACCAAGGCAGATCATTTGTTCTCCTAATTAAAGACATGTTTCTCTAGTACATTCATGTTGTACAATGTGCTTGTGTCAGGCATGTTCTAGGCCCAACCCCCCCCCCCCCCCTGGACTTTACAGCTCCCTCAGAATTTGGCTTGTGTATGTGGGAGAGAATGAATCCGACGGATAAGGGATTGAGTTTGATGCCCGATGTATGGCAGAGACACGTCAGTAAAGCAAAAAACAATACCATATATTTATACCGTATATAAATAAAATCATACTTATTCCACAGGAAATGTATTCTTTAGCTAAATAATCTCAGAAAATCTGACCTGTGGCACTTCTGCCTGGGAGACATTATAACTGAGTGGTTTGGGCAGGTTCTACCAACATACTGTATATCCGTATCATTTTGTGCATTCCCAGAAGCATCTGATTTCCAGTACCGCATTCTGTGCAGTTGCCTCTTAGTTTAGTTTATATGAAGCAAAGTCCCAGGTTTCTTATTTTACTTGTATGGAGCCTCAGAGGGTCAAGTGGGTGACCCTGGAAAAATGAGTCTGTTTGTTAATATGGGAAGTGGAGCAAACATGGCACATGTAACTTAAAGGGCTCATTTATGGCAGCAAGTGCAGTCTACAAAGAGCAATTTTGGATGCATTTCAACAGGTTTTTAAACCAAAATGCAGCGGTTTTTCATATATATTCTGAGTATTTTAGGCTGTGAAGGGGACTTACATCTGATTTAATTGCGTCTGATGTGTCTATTGACATGGACATTTTGACAAATTGGATGCAAACTGCCAGGGTCGGACTGGGTCAGTAGGAAAACACCGGCCTTTATGAGCCCCAATGACCCAGGCTCATCTCCCCCAATAACAGCAGCAAAGTTAAGGAGGGGTGTGTGTCCCAAAAGGCACTGAAATTCTCTGGATTGCGGCATTTGCTGCACTAGGCATCAACATGACATTTTGCGATTGTGAAGGGTAAGTTTGCTGTGTCTATTGACACATTCCAAAATAGGAACCCTGGAATAACTGTCAGAAGGTGGTAACGCCAGGGTATGTCAATACAGCCACAAGGACTGAATCTATTGCTCCACCACTGGTATCTCACCTGTGTTTTGTTAGTGTCCCACCTGCTGGCCTTCTAAATATGTTCTCTTGTCCTTTGTCCAACAGCAGCACTTTATTTCAACAGTGACACACACTGACCAGAGGGCAGAAGAGAAGGACAAATGAGGGGAGTAGGGGTACAGAAGAAATTAAGCAGATCAATGAATTCAGCATTTGGGGATATAACGAGTGATACAAAACCCAGGTCATATTTCAGTAGCAGGTAGGGTTGCCACCTGGCCAGTATTTTCCCGGCCTGGCCAGTAAAAATGATGCTTGATGCCAATGTTATTAATAGGATAAGGGCTGTGATTGGCTATTGGTAGCCCCTATTTGTACTGACAGCCTACAGGAGACTCTGTTTGGCAGTGCACCTGGTTTTTATACAACCAAAACTTGCCTCCAAGCCTGGAATTCAAAAATAATCACCTGGGGGCAACATCCAAGGGGTTTGGGGAGCAACATTTTGCTTGAGAGCCACTGGTTGGGGACACCATTCAGAGACGCTGAAATATGATTTTGTTGTTCAAGCAGAATGGGAAGACAAATCTGGTGAGGGTGAGAAGGGCTGAAAGGAGCCAAAAAGCCCTTAACTTGCATTTATAAGCAAAGTGATGCCTTCTGGAATCAGAAGGTATTTACTTGTCTCATGCCATACCCACAGCACTGCCTAGATACTAGTGATGGGCGAATTTATTTGGCAGGCGCGAATTCCCGCGATTCACCAAAACCGCCACGAAAATTTTCCGGTGTCCTTTTTTTGGACGCCAGAGCATTTTCACTGGCAAATTTTCGCTGCCATCCAAAAACCGAACGCCAGCATCAAAAACAAGATGCCGACACAGTTTCGCGAATTTTTTGCGAATTTCGCAGGAAATTCACAAATTTTTCTGTGAATTGCCCCAAATTCGCCTACTAGATAAGAAAAATTTGAGTTTTGATTCTCCCATAAGGCATCATGGGCGGAGACATGCAAATCACTCCTTTGTGTCCCTTTGGCCAACTCTGCATCCAGAACCGCTTAAAGCAGCACACAGAATGTAGTTATTTGTTTTTAATTGGAGATGTTTTATTCATTTTTTTCACTCTCTCTCATCACAGAGCCGACATACTTTCCCATTATATTTAGAAGGAGAAAAAGATAGATAACTTGCATGTGGCCAGTCTGCCCTACTCCCCCGGCCACTGCCTGAGTGTTTTGCCACCGATGTGATTTCCAGCTTGGAGGACAGGTAGCAAAAGGCTTGAAATTGCCCCTCCATAGACTTAACTGATAATACCCCTGACCCTGCCAGTGAACACACACACAGCACTCACACTCTCTCTCTTTCTCAATAGCAGATGTTCTTTCAGAGCACTTGTGACATCTGATACACACAAGGAATCACATCCGCACGCTCAATCATTCATTATAGAGACAACAGGATTGTTAAATAAAGACTCTGTTAACAGGGTTAAACCAACCAGTTAGAAGGAGGGATAACTGATATTGTATCAGGCTTCATACATTCTGTTCAGTACAACAAAACGGCTAATTGCTTGGATGTTTTTAATTAAAATTGTTATTGTCATTTGTTTAATTGTAATGTCCTCCCAGATCCCTTCGCGTGGGTATGTCGGAGTGTGTAAGCGGCAGGGCCTTGTGTTGTCATTGTTCCTGCCCGCGCATTGTTATCCAGTCTATAGAGCCACAAGGAGAGGGACAGAAATGGAACACAGTAACAACAGGAATATTTCACATTCCACTGTGATGGACAAGGCTGAAATCATCCCGACTCCAATATGATGCTAAACAGACTGAATTGAATTGATTTAAAGGAGAAGGAAAGCTACGGAGGCCTTTTGTTGGCAATAGATTAGCTGCAATAGTGCAAGCTACAATGCTATATTTGTCCCAAAAGCTCTTGGTTTGTTTAGGATTGCAGCTGCAGTATTAGCTTGATGTGACATCACTTCCTGCCTGAGTCTCTCCCTGCTCAATTATACAGTAGCTCTGTGCTGAGGTTACAGCAGAGAATGGGGGGGGGAGAAGAGGAGCAAACTGAGCATGCTCACACCCGGGACAAGGAGGTTTAAGCTGAAGACAGGAAGTCTGGTACAGAAGCCCATGAGTACACAATAGAAGGAAGGAAATGTGGTGTTTCTTTGGACAGAGGACTCAGAGCAGTATTATGTTGAGGGTTTACTGGTGTATTTAGGTGGACCTTTCTGATAAAGCTTACATAGTAACCTTCCCTTCTCCTTTAATAGACTTGCAAGGATATGTTCCTGAATATTGTCTTTATCACATCGAGGGGCAGGAGGGAGGCGTTCATAAACAAAGCATAATATTATTTCAACTTGCAAAGGGCTCACAATATTTCCCAGCATGGCTGGACCCCCTGGGTCAGTGAAAACTATAGGTATAGGATCCATTATCCAGAAAGATCTGAATTACAGGGAAGCTCTCTCACCATAGACTCCATTTTAAGCAAATAATTCACATTTTTCAACATTTTTTCCTTTTTCTCTGTAATAACAAAACAGTATCTTGTACTTGATACAAAATAAGATATAATTAATCCTTATTGAAAGTAAAACCAGCCTATTGGGTTTATTTAATGTTTTAATGATTTTTTAGTAGACAAAGTATTGAGATACCCAGGTCCTGAGCATTCTGGATAACAAGCCCCATACCTGTATAGTCAAGTGACAG
The DNA here is from genome assembly GCA_038501925.1 of Xenopus petersii. Classification (NCBI taxonomy): domain Eukaryota; kingdom Metazoa; phylum Chordata; class Amphibia; order Anura; family Pipidae; genus Xenopus; species Xenopus petersii. The sequence goes on from CM076682.1 coordinate 146,746,220, forward strand.
ACTTAACGGCACATTTACTGGACTTGCACCTTATGTTTTACACAGTCACAGTTGACTTTTAGTCTTAGAAGCATTCAATGCCATATTTATATATATATATATATATATATATATATATATATATATATATATATATATATCAGTATTTAGGCTACCGAGGGAATGTGCCTACCAATATAATTAATTTTTTAGATAAATAAAAAACCTCCCCAGCTGCCACCAGAGAGTACCTGAATAAATCCATTGGTTGAGCTGGTGGGGGAGTCAGATGTCAAATGCTGATCACTGTGATGTCACTCATTGCAGAAGTGACCTCACTTCATCATGCTCAGCCGTATGGCGTGATATCAATTCTGCAAGCTAGGGGGCGCAGTGAGGTCATGTGCCTAGGGTGGCATTGGACCTAAGTACAGCATTGGAAGCAGGGGCTTTCTGTAATTTCAGAAGCTATTTCTGCTTTGGAAATGATCTGCTTTAATGCAAAGCACCCACTTTTCCATATGAGAAGGCAGTGTCCCTTCATACGTTATAGAATGATAATAGAATTAATTGGCCAGATACATCTCCCATTTCGCTGAAAAATAAGCGAATTTCCTGCGAAACAGAAAACAATTTCGAAAATTGATGCCGCATCAATTTTGACGCCAGTGTTAAAATCAATGGCTGACCGAATAGTGTTGATGCACAACGGTTTTGACGCGACGACCTTTCCGACGCGCGTCCAAAAATCTTTTACATCTGGAATTTCCGCCACCAAATTCACCGGAGTTTTGCAAATTTTGACACCACAGTTAAAGTCAATGGCTGTCCGAATAGTGTTAATGCGCAACGGTTTTGACACGACCGACTTTTCTGTCCAAAAAATGTTAACCACCAAATTTTCACTGGAGTTTCGCAAATTTATTCGCCTGTGGCAAAATGCGGTAATTCACAGCAAATTTACGCCTGCCGAATTCATTCTCTCATCACTAGTCTTTAAATATATGTGTTTGGGTTGGCAGGTCGGTACCCGCAGGGACAGAGACAAATGCAGAGCAAATTAAAAATAGGTCTGTATTCATTTGCTTTCCCATAGGAGCAAACCCACAAGGATGAATGGGACTAATTACTGTATGCAGTGCCCTACAGTGAAGCCCACTGGAACGTCAGACATAACGACTGTATAATACTAATGAGCGCACACCATAAGTACGTCTGACTCTAAGGGGCTGATTTATCAACGTTCATATTTTTGCCATGATTCAAATTTTCTTGCATTAAAACTCGTGAATTCAAATTCCAGTTTCAAAACTCAATGGCTCAATTTATATTGCGCTTGAAAAACTCGAATGTGACACTTCAGGATCTAAAAGCTTCTGAGTTCACGTGGAAGTCAAAATTTTGGTGATTTTATTTTTTTTAAATTTTTCAACATTTTTTTGGAGAGTCAGTAGATCATTTGAAAACGAGGAGTAAAATGTGAATTGGATGCATTGTTGTTTATTATCATGGTTTTATGTGATCGCGTTTATTTGGATTTTTTATCAATAAGAAAAAAAAATCGAATTTTGTAAAATTTCACGTTTATTTGAATTAGTAAAAACACGTGAGAATTTTGCTAAATAGGCTTCCCAGTCTATAATATTGTTGTACTGGCAGTTATACAGCACAACTCACGTGTCATTGGGTAATTGCTGGAGATGTTCCCCCACAGAGGGGGCAGATTTACTAAAAGGTGAATTGTCGCCAGCGGCCGATTCACACGCTTCCTTCCACTTAGCCAGACGTAAATTCGTTACCACTACGCTCAGGGCCGCCATCAGGGGGGGACAGGGGGGACAAGCGTACCGGGCCCGGGCATGAAGGGGGGCCCGGCAGCGCTGCATTTTTTGAAGATCCGGGCCCCCCTTACGAGCGCCCGAGCCGTACGTCTTCCCTCTGTGCTGCCGAATGCGGAAGTGCCGAGAAGCCGAAGCCGATGCGCCGAAAAGACCCGAAGTCACGGAAAAAGCCGAAGTCACGAAGCGCCGAAAAGACCCGAAGTCACGAAAACAGCCGAAGCCGAAGTCCTGAAGCAGCGCAAAGACCCGAAGTCACGAAAACAGCCGAAGCCGAAGTCCTGAAGCAGTGAAAAGACCCGAAGTCACGAAAGGAGGTGAAGTTGAAGTACTGAAGCCGTGAGTTCAATTCTACTGAACACCAGTTTGTGTATTTTTTTTTTTTTAATCTCCTGGCCACCAATGTATTATTTTAATATTCTATAGGCCCCTGCAACCAATCTTTTTTTTTAAAACATGTTTTTTTGGGGCCCCAATTTTTTTTTTAACTCGTAAGGGGCCCCTGACGCCAATGTTTTTTTTTTTTCAAAAAATTTTTTTTTTTTTTTTTAAATTTTTTTTTGGGGCCCCAATTTGTTTTTAACTTGTAAGGGGGCCCCTGCCGCCAATGGTTTTTTTTTCAAAAAAAAATTTTTTTTTTTTTTTAAATTTTTTTTTGGGGCCCCAATTTGTTTTTAACTTGTAAGGGGGCCCCTGCCGCCAATGTTTTTTTTTTTTTTTTTCAAAAAAATTTTTTTTTTTTTTTAAATTTTTTTTTGGGGCCCCAATTTGTTTTTAACTTGTAAGGGGGCCCCTGCCGCCAATGTTTTTTTTTTTTTTTTCAAAAAAATTTTTTTTTTTTTTTAAATTTTTTTTTGGGGCCCCAATTTGTTTTTAACTTATAAGGGGGCCCCTGCCGACCAATGTTTTTTTTTTTTTTTTTCAAAAAAATTTTTTTTTTTTTTCAAATTTTTTTTTGGGGCCCCAATTTGTTTTTAACTTATAAGGGGGCCCCTGCCGCCAATGTTTTTTTTTTTTTTTTTCAAAAAAATTTTTTTTTTTTTTCAAATTTTTTTTTGGGGCCCCAATTTGTTTTTAACTTATAAGGGGGCCCCTGCCACCAATGTTTGTTTATTTTTTAGTTTTTTTTACATTTTTTTTGTTGGGGCCCCAAGTTTTTTTTAACTTATAAGGGGGCCCCTGCCACCAATGTTTTTTTTTAAAAAAAAAAATTTTAATTTTTTTTTTTGGGGCCCCAAGTTTTTTATAAGGGGGCCCTGACCATCAATAGCTTTTTACAACTTGTGTGGGGGGGGTTACTTTTTTAGCGCTGATGTCTGTGTGGTCTTTTAACTGCGATGTGGAGTGGGCGGGAAATGGGGTGGAGCTTGGTCGTCAGTGTGGGCGGGGCCCCAAAAATTTTGTTGTACGGGGCCCCGTGATTTCTAATGGCGGCCCTGACTACGCTAATTCACTAAACTGCAAAATTGTGTCCTGGGTGCCAAACACTGGCGACTTTTCGCTAGAACTATTTCTTCAGTGCAATCATTTCATAGCAAAGATTCGCTATTGTTTATTTATGCCGAGCTAAAAAGTCGCTAGTGATCTTATGCTTAGGTCAATTTGAATAGGGCGGGTACGTTAAAGTCACATGGACGTCTTTATTAGAGATGTTGGTGCAAATGCTTGAAGTGACCACTTTTTATTTACAAATGTCCAAGGAACCTGAATAAAGACAAAAGAGATCAGATAATGTACTAGACATGAGCCCACTGTAAAATGAATGTTCCATGGCCCTCAAATGTCTGGGGAAAATGTTAACCCAAAAAAGTTCAAGTTAGGACTTTTGCAGGCAATTCCGCTTAAAAAAGGAAAAGTTGACAGTGTTTTTTCAACTTTAATGGATTTTCAGCAGACAGGATATGATGTAAAGCTGGCCATAGACGCAAAGATCCGATTGTACAAATCATCGTACGATCGGACTTTCCCATCTCCCGACCCGCCACTAACCATTCAGATCAAAGTCTTACCAGTCAGATTAGTTAAAGAACAGATCAGCAATGTTCTGCCCCTGACAGCAATCGTACGATATCTATGTCCAACCAAACCTAGTGACAGTCTCCCACTGAAAATCGTACGATTGGCAATACACGCAGAGATATTATCGGCAGCCGACAGAAATTTTCTAACGTGTCCGATCGACCAAACGACCGATCTCCGCCGGACGAAAAATGTCGGGACTCTCCACACACGTTTCGAAAATCGTACGAATCCTCGATTCGTACGATCAGATCTTTGCGTCTATAGCCAGCTTAAGTGACATAAGATTGAGGAAGATGTACATTCATTTTATCAATTCGCCTGGGCTAAGGTGGCAAAGTCAACAAAACAGGTAATGTTCAGTAAAATCCGCACGTTAATGATTTTGCGGAGCAACGTCCTTTCACCTGAGTGAAAAGTCGCCGGGCGATAGTGTGAATGAACGCTAGTGATGGTCTCTTTTGCTACCGAATTGTCATCTGCGCCTGTTAGTGAATTGGCGATGTCCCTGCGGATTGGATTTCTGGCAAATTTTCGCTAGCGACGGTCACTTCGCCCTTTAGTAAATCTGCCCCAGGGTGTCACTCTCAGGGTAACGCTTCTATAACGAGGAAATTAAGAATCTCCAGAGTAGACAAGGATAAAACATTTATTCAAAACCTGTAAATAAAGAAATGGAACCGTTGCTGTTTGGTTCCCAACACTCCCTTGTGACAGACGAATTCTCCCACTTTTGATCTTGGCAGGGCTGTGACGGCCGAGCGACTATTTGTTAAACGTTAAGTCCTGCTCCAGTCCCACCAGGCCTGGATTTGTGGAAAGGCCACCTAGGCCTTTTTTTCCTTTTTTTAATCTTTGTATAATGCTGGGCAATGTTCCCTGTGTGTCACTGAAACCTAATGAAGCCTCCCAGGATTCCTTCAGACCTTTCATTGGATGGAACACAGAGCAAAAGACAGATGGAGCCTCGATTCAATGGAAGCTGGAGGTTTCGGCATTCAGTGGAGGGGAACCCATTGCCAATACATAACACATCAGCACTTATTCATAAAGAAGAACATGTTTAGTAGCCACAGAAATATTCTCATAGATAACACAAAAGAATTAACCATATGTGTCTCTCTGTCGACATGAAAATAAATGGACAATGAGGGTAGAAGCGATGAGCCATTATTCAAGGCTGGCAAATCTTCGTAAAGTAAGGCTTCTCTCCAGTGATAGAAGTTAATGTTTCAATAACAACAAAAAAACAAGTAGCATTTACTGGTCACATGACTGAAAGCAAACATATGATTGGTGGCAATGAAATACTAGACCCGGAGCATGCTTTTATTACATTACATCTTTTAACTTTTTTTTTTTAATTCCTAGTACAGGGAAACCCGTTATCCAGTAAGATCTGAATTACCGAAAGGCCGTCTCCTATAGACTCAATTTTATCCAAATAATCCACATTTTTAAATATGATTTCCCTTTTCTCTGTAATAATAAAAAGTTGCTTGTACTTGATCCCAACTAAGATATAATTAATCCTAATTGGAAATAAACCAATCCTATGGGGTTTATTTACTGTTTAAATTATTTTCTAATAGACTTAAGATCCATGTTACAGAAAGATCCATTTTCCCGAAAACCCCAGGTCCTGAGCATACTGTATAACAGTTCCCATACCTGTGCAACTCCTTACATTTAGCCCTTAACCCAGGATCCTCCAGTCTGCCAGGGACCAGCCTGGAAGGTAATCCCCTGTCCTTCCTAAATGGGGACCGACCTTCTCCCACCAAATATAACAACATGGTCAAGTACTCTTGAGGTGCAGGTTCTGTGCTTACAATATAACTTGCTATACAGGGTGACCATGATGCTACAAGGAAGTCTTGCTGGAAGAACATCTACCTGCAGTAGAGCCTCAATGGAGTTTCCTTAAACCTATTGGCCTTCAGCTGACCTACACCTACCAGCCCATTCCAAAAGCCTTCAGATTCTGCTGCACCTCTACAACCACTGAACAGTTGCAGGTTGGTCAACACTTTTTTATCTACAGTAACTTGTATCCCCCCCACTCTAAGTGATCTACTACGTTATTGGTGTATAGAGTCATCTCAGGTCATTTTGCCTGGTCATGTGCTTTCAGAAAGAGCCAGCACTTTAGGATGGAACTGCTTTCTGGCAGGCTGTTGTTTCTCCTACTCAATGTAACTGAATGTGTCGCAGTGAGACCTGGATTTTACTATTGAGTGCTGTTCTTAGATCTACCAGGCAGCTGTTATCTTGTGTTAGGGAATTATCTGGTTACCTTCCCATTGTTCTGTTGTTAGGCTGCTGGGGGGAAGGGAGGGGGTGATATCACTCCAACTTCAGTGCAGCAGTAAAGAGTAACTGAAGTTTATCAGAACACAAGTCACATGACCAGGGGCAGCTGAAAAACTGACAATATGTCTAGCCCCATGTCAGATTTCAAAATTAAATATAAAAAATCTTTTTGCTCTTTTGAGAAATGTATTTCAGTGCAGAATTCCTCTGGAGCAGCACTATTAACTGATGTGTTTTGAAAAAAACGTTTTCCCATGACAAATCCCAGGCTTGGTGACCATATTGCAGTAACACGTCAGCTGATTTGACTCTGCTCCGCATTCCTGCTTGGTGAAAAAAGCAGCATCAATCATGTAAGATCAGAATATCAGTGTTACTCATTACATTAGGTTAGAGCAGGAGCGATGCTACTAGTGCAGATAATGGCATGAGAAAATGTGAGAGGGATTAGATTGGTTTGAGTCAAGCCCAGTCCAGCAGATGAGAATGAGAGTGCGGTAATCAATAGGGTTAGTTCACCTTAAAATTACATTTAAGTATGATTGAGTGAATCCATTGCAATTGATCTTCATTTTTATTGTTTCTGAGTTTTTTTTTCTTCTTAAATATGTCTGAATCTAGTAACCCATAGCAACAATTACTTTTTGCTAAACTAGAGTCGTTGTAATACTGAAAGCAAAACGATAACGATTGTCCATATTGCTGCCCAACCCCAAGGAATTATCAGAATTAATAAAGGAAAAAACAAGATGTCTTTAATCTGTATTAATGATTAAGTTAGGTACAAATTCTTCCTGATATAGGCCCCAAAGGGCAAAGGAAGGTAAATAGTCACCAAAAGCCTGTATTTCTAACAAACAAAATAGATCTCATCACTCAAGAGGCTTTTCCTGGGCTCCTTTATGCCCAACACATTAAAACCTTCACAATGTTGAGTCGAAAATCAATGAGGTAAGAGTTTTGGAATTAAATTTTTCCCATGTTAACTTCTCAGTCATCAGCACTGAGGTATTTTAAAGGGCTGAACTGGACAGCGTGTTCTTCCAACCAAACCAAGTGTATTAAATATAAAATTCCTGCAAGGCTTAAGTGATGTGTATCTAATGATGAGCACCCAAACTGCTTCAGGCCAAGAGGGCCAGACACATCAGGATATGTCTTCAAACTACAGAGCTGTGTCACATCGAGTTTCATGGACCAGGTCTGGGGTACTCAATCAGCATTGCCCTCAAGGAGGGAGCTGTCACATTTCTATACTTTAAACTAAATGCGACACTTTTCAAAGAGACCTCGTACTGAGCTGCCCTGCTCCTTGCTGTGCCGGGTCTGGAAAACATGGAGATAATGAAGGCGCAGATTGTACCGGCCAGACAGAATGCAAATCCCTCCTATGAAAAATCATCCACAAGGGCAAGGACACATTAGGGTGGAAATGTTTCATTGTTTAAGATGTAGTTGTTTTCTTTCCTTGCATCAACTTCTTCCAAAACAAATGATACAGACTAGAAACTTGGCAGTTAAGCAGGTCATTATTTGAGCATTTTTGTGTTTTTGCCTGATAATTAGATACAGAGAAAGAGGGAGGGAGTGTGGTGGATCGCTGGTCAAGAACGTTCCCATGCAACTTGATGTTAAGATTAGAAAAATGAAAACGTCGATGGATATTTGTTGTTGATAGACCAGTAGAGATATGGAAGAATGGCCAACCAGCAGACCTGTAGCTGTGGTTAAGCTAAAACTGATCATCCATGTACTAGGCTAAATTGGCCTGATCTGATTATTTGGTCCCATGGCTAATGATCAGATGATACTGTAGGCCTTTGGAAACCTGTTTGATGTAACATATCAGGGCCAAAACTAGAGGTCGGTAAAAGAGGTACTTGCCTAGGACATAAGTACCTCTTGTTCCAGCACTGTCAAATATTGAACATTCCATTGTATACTGTATGAATATATATATATATATATATATATATATATATATATATATATATATATATATATATATATATAATCAAATTGGCGAATAAACCGCACTACCAGGACTTCCATAGAGTGTGAAAAAACAAAAAAATTTTATTTCAACGTTTCGGCTCCCAACTTAAGCCGTTGAAATAAAAATTTTTTGTTTTTTCACACTCTATGGAAGTCCTGGTAGTGCGGTTTATTCGCCAATTTGATTATTTATAATTTAACCGGCACCCAGGCAGTGACCATTTCTTGGGAGTGCTCCAGATTGCGACTTTGTATATATGTATATATATATATATATATATATATATATATATATATATATATATATATATATATTCAAAGAAGAAGAAAAAACACTGAACAATGTTTGATATTGAGCCTCCCAACTGTTCCAAGCCTGCTTAGCCAGGCAAACACAGAACACATTTACTATGGGCCACAATGCACCTGCCCCATGGGAGATGCATCTTCTACTCAAATGTGCTCTTGGACTTGAGCACAAATAAATGCGCTAGATTCTGCACGCTCTGGACCCCTCGCATTGCAGCCGAAATGGATAATTCAGATGTTTCTCCTTCACCAAAGCAGATTTCAGTAATTGATCGTGAATAACACTATGTATCTGATTTAGCCACCAATAAAGAGCTTCTAACTTCTGCCAACTTCTGTCTGCACAGCGAGATTACAGAGACATCCCCTAGTGGCTCTTCCCACTGCGCAAGTATAAGCAAATCCATTTCCAACATGGCAGATGAGATGCGATAACAGAGGATACATCTGTCTGTGTGATTATCAGATTACTCTTTGCTATGATATGTTTATATCAATGTTCATTATGGGTAATGGATCCTGTAATTTCATAAACATTTGTATGTGCCCCACGGAGCAAGCAAAGCAGATGTTTCTTATCAAAACTCATCTTATTCCTTGGGAAATAATGTCAGAGTTAGGGATGAAGCAATAGGTCCATCAGATTGGATCTTAATCAGATAACGTATCCAATCTTCAGTCAGAGTAATATTTATGGTCACGTTGATTTCGATGAACATAAGGAAACATGAGAATGTGTCACAGAAGGGTCATCTCTGCATATTCCCATTAAAGGGGCAGCCTTCCTTTGGCTTGCGGTGATGGTTGGAGCTGAAATGGAGTTGTATAGCTCTATTTATATATATTATATGTAGCGCAGCACTGTTTTTTTAACACGAATACAGAGCAAGTCTGACCAGTGACTTCTGAGTCATCAAGAAAGCCATTGACTCTAAATTTCAACTAACTTCATTGTCAGGGATGTACAACAGGAGTCAGCACAAGATGGATAGGGTCAAGATAGTACAGAAGTGAAAGAGGGATGAGGGAATGCTGGGTAGAAATAGCAGTTGTGTTATATCTACCGCTCTCCCGCCACCCTACTTGTACTGCAATGGTGGTGCTGATGAAGGGAGGTTAAACCCACCGAAACGTTGATCCTGCTGGTGGTATAATAAATAGTGGGGCCACGTCCCCGACTGCAGATAATAGTGTGTGTGCGAATCCGTGAATTAACTACTGTAGAAATAGCAGTTGAACCTCTCTCATTTAACGTATGGACTATTATATTTCTTTTTATCTTTGTCCTTCCCAAGTTGCTCAATTGCCTTTCTGCCCTGACCTACAACCAGTCCTGTGTCTACTCCTGGATATGTGTAACTTTCATGAACGAGACAAATCAGCAAGTGAATAGCCCATTGGCATTTACATAGGGCCCATCTATATGAAATCTGCATAGTCTTGCCTTTCCCCACCCCCAACCTTATACTGTCGGCTTCCGATTTTATAGATGTGACGTTATCGGTGGGGTGGATCAAGCTGGATCTATAAATAGAGGGGAGAAGATGGGTTTAGGTGGGATCAGGTCAGGTTTTTCTTGACAGTCCATCACTATAAGCATCGACATAATAATAATATAAAGGGGAGAAATTACATAATAAAAGTATTTTTTTTAGATCAGCGATCCCAAACCAGTGGCTCCTAATCAACATGTTGCTCATCAACCCCTTGGATGTTGCTTTCAGTGGCCTCAAAGCAGGAGCTTATTTTTTAATTCCAGGCTTGGAGGCAAGTTTTGGTTGTATAAAAACCAGGTGTACTGCCAGAGTCTCCTGTTGGCTGACAGTCTACATGGAGGCTACCAAATAGCCAATCACAGCCTTTATTTTGTACCCCTAGGAATGTTTTGGATGTGTGTATTGCTTAAATTTGAATGCAGCTCATGGGTAAAAAAGGTTGGGGACCCCTGCTTTAGCTTATAGACAGCACAGCTTTAAATTAGAAGGTAAATAGTTAAAAAAAAGTTGCAATTATGGTAAAACATGAGGACCTTTGAAGACTCTGAAGTCACTTAGTAGCTCAGTCAGTGACCAATTAAAGTCAAATGAACACATTTTAAAATATGCCCAATAAAAATGTATTGTACAGCAAGCGTGTTGTGATTGGGCCACCAGATCTCATTGGGAACATGAACAGAGTAATATTACTTCAGCATGGCAACACAATTAGCTGATGGGTGGACAACTGCATTTCTGCCACCAATCAAGAAAGAAAAAAAAGTCTGCAAGTATTAGGAAAGGTTTGTCTGCTGAGGTTCCAGGTTGGATTGGAGTCAACTTATGTGGGAAGGTTATTACCCAACCCATATTTTTTGAATTAGTTGTGGTGCTGATCCATAAATATATTGATCAACGATGAAAGCTAAGTTGTCACTGGTTGCATTGGTGCAGTTTAGCACATAATTATACATCAGCCCAAACAGTGAGAGAAGTATATGGGGTAGATTTACTAATGGACGAATTTTCATTTCTATGAAATAACCGTTTACCCAAAAAAAGTTTGTTAGGACTTTTGCAGGCAATCACGCATCAAAAAAGGAAAAGGAGCCAGCATTTTTGGAACGTTAATGCATTTCTGGCACACAGGATATGATGTAAGTGACAGAAGATTGAGGAGGATGTAGCTTCATTTTAGCACTTCGCCTGGTCTGAGGTGGCAAAGTCAACTCTGGTGATTTGCAGAGCAACAACCTTTCGCCAGAGCAAAAACATGCTCAGGAGTCACTTATCCAGAAGTCTGTGAATATTTTAAAGTAAATCTCATAGATGAGTTTTGAGGAGAGAGAAAAAAAAAAAAAGAGAATATGCAGTCATTTCACTGGTTCTGTAAGTCAACGTGTATTTTGGCCTAAATTGCTCCTTAACTGCCAAGTCTCGCAGATGTGTCAGAAGAGAACAAATGTATATTCAGGCTTCATTTTCAATTGTAATTTATTTTATATGGTGCTTCATTAAAATCTCATTTCCACTGCTGGAATGATAACAACGAGGCCCATTTGGTCTTTCACACTGTATGCAAAATACAATTATATAAAAAGATTTCTCATGTTCATACACTGACATTTTACAGCGCACTAATGTGGTGCCCTGGGCCGGCCCCTCAGTCTGGTGGGAGGTAATATAGGGGATGGAAGCTGGGGGCAACAATGGAACTCCAGGTATGGCACTGTATGTGAGTTTAGTGGTTGGTCTGTACATGCATGTTCATACTCCCACCAAGTGATGGAACGGATTTGTCAGGGCACTGCCAGATGGTTCTGTGACCTGTATAAAAGTAAAATGAGTTTAATGAATCCATTATGGTTTGTCAGACAGCAGACTATGACATTATATTTATTGGGTCTTCATTTAACAAACCTCATCCTCCTGCCGTATGAACATATGCCAAAAGGAACCCCTTGAGCAGTGACTCCTAATGGGTGATTTTTGACTCTTCTGAGACATCAAAGATTTTGTTGTATATTTTGTTCCCCCTTAGCTGTTCTTTTCAGTAAACCAAAAGTCTTTCTCTTACTTTGTCGTGGTGTCTAGCCAATCCAAGGGAAACAGATGGTGGAGCTTCCAATCCGCCAGGCCTATGAGGGTTTTGTGTTTATTAGCGAGTGATATAGAATAGTCTTTCATGCGGTTACCACTTTTCCATTGGCCAAACAACTCTCAGGTTTTCTAGGCTTTTTGTTTGCGGAGTCTTACTTTACTGAATAAAGCCCATTCTGTGGTCCCTTAAAACCTACGTTACTATGTATTCTCCAACATGTCTTCCCATTATATTTTAACTGTGCCCTAAATTTTTTGAGCAGGACCTGGCCAGAGACAATAGATTTGTCTTAAAGGGTTTCTCTCCTACCATTTACCCTCAGCTTGAGTCATTCTTCTACAAATATTTATGATCTCACACTAGACAGTAAAAACAATTCTCTGAACCATACCTGAAACATGAGTTTCTATTCAAAATACATCAGAAACTCAGTTAAAGTCTCAGAGACGGAGGGCTGGAGAAACTCAGGACAACCTCCACTTAAGTTATGTGATCTACTAGATACACATGGAAGCTTGAATGTCAGTTGTAGAAGGATATGGGGTGAACGTGTCTCCTAGACATTCTCCTAGACACCAATGCTTTAATATACAATTTATCTAACAGTCTTATGAGTTGTAGAATTATCCATATAAAAACAATGTAAGGATATCATTAGGTTGGGTATCCACAGAACACCCACAAAGTGGCCAGGCTTTGGGTGGAAAAGCCCTGACGTCCTGATCATGAGGGCCTCCACGGGTAGCATAAGGACCTATGTAGGCTGCAGGAATCCATAAACCATTGTTATAAAAATAAAAGACTTCCCAGCAACCTGGTCTATTAGTCATGACACTACTGCTCTTCATTGTGTTGACCCGTCATTAATGATGCCACTTCCAGTGGGTTTAAAGGTCGGCTAGGGGAAACCAGTTGATCAGGTGAGTTTGTGGAGGTAGCCAATTGAGTGGACATGTAGGTGAGTGGGTCTGGGTCTGATCTATAAAAGATGAAACAATAAACGGTGCATGAACATTCTACTACGGTACATCTGCTCCATGTTGGCATCTTCCATGACAACATCACATCAGCTATCGTTCCTTGAGACATGTCAGTAAGCAGTCTTCCTCGCTGAAGCTTCTACCATTCCACTACTTACCTCTCTATCAGTATCACTATACATTTTGGACAACAGGATGAAATCTGCCCATGGCTAATGAATTGAGTAGATGTGTTAGCCAATCATCAAAGTGGACTGTATTGTCCTACAGTAGACATCTCGTCATAAATATGACTGCTTCCAGGGACTCATTCCCCGCCCAATACTGCTGCAATTGCAGAGCCAAGCTAATGGCGGCCGCTGCTTCATGTTAAAGGAAAACCTTTATTTTGAAGGATAAGAGTATCAATTAAAGATCTCAGAATGAGACTGTCCATAATTTTAAAACACATATGAAGTGATACAGATTCCAGCAGAGAATTGCAATTTATTCTGATGATTTATATACATGTATAAGGCGGAAACACTTTGTTTCAGTAAAAAAAACAAAAAAAAAAACCAAAGCTAATGTCGTCCCATATCACTGTGCTTACATTAGTCATATCTTTAAACACTGTAGTACATTAATAACAAAAAGAGACATCTTTAAAGACATATAGATACATGTGCTTAGCAGTTTCACTTGTAATAAAAACACGTTTATGTGAAAAGTAAAATGTCCCGGTAAACCATTTTGTAGCCTTTTTTTCTCGACATGATATGCTTAGCTTTGTACTCAGGTTTTACTGAAAGTAGAATTCATAGGCACTTTAATGATCAGAGCTAGAGAATGAACTCATGACAGTCAAGAGTCTTGCATGCAAACCCATATGAACACCTCCTAGATCGATGATATCAAAATTGACGCCCCAGTGTCCTCTCCCAAGGACAGTTTTTTTGATAGTCGAAAGGCCTTGGTGTCTAATATTCATCTAGTAAGTCAATGATGTCCAACTGTTTTCATACAATGGGATAATTCTTCACTATACTACATGTCTAGGGAAGAAGCTATAATAAAGTAATGATGTCATCTAAAGAGGTTAATGGAGCTCATGAATAAATAATCTAGTGAGATCCCAGAGACAACCAGGCAGCCCACAAACGTTCTTCCATGTCCCATCCTGACGCACACATAGTACTCAATGTACAACAAGAGGAAGCTGGACTCTGTAACTGTAAAACTGCTTTTATTTACACATCATGTTTGGGGTTAGCATGAAACCTTAGGGGTTTTCTTCTGGGCCTAGCTTCCTCTTCCCTACATGGAGCCCTTGAGCAGCCAGGAGCCATACAAATCACTTGGAGGGCTACATCTGACCCAAGGACCTCAGGTTGGACAACCCTATGCTAGAACATAAGAAACCATGACAATGTCCAACCATGTTTGGCTTTGTAACGCCCATCTTAAAAGGAAACTACAGTTAAGGACCATGATCTCAGACACACATGCTTAAGAAATAAACAAAAACTAAGGGAATAATATAAAACTATGCTCAAAAAGACTCGGATAAATAAAACTTTGTATTGAAAAGAGGGTCTGCCTTTTTAAATTAAAGAGCATACTGATCATAGTTTTGACTTTATTTCCCCAGAATCCATTACACTAGTATAAGCAAATGTAATGAACTCCTCCCACTCAGCGTTAATGTATTTTAGCTTTACAGATAGGGAGGAGTTCCTCATACAGTGGGTTTATCTGGCAAGGACAATAATACTAAATACCTTGACCTGCTCCCATTGTTCCTTTGAAGAACTAAGGACACAGGAATATATATATTCTTGGGGGGCCACAGACAGGGCCTACTTCCAGAACAAGACAGATTTATTCACAATGGTCATAGCTGAATATTGAATGTTTCAACATGATTTACGGTTTTTACGGTCTGCTCTGCAAACCAGAAGCCGTATGAAGCTGCTACTGGCCCTTTAATGAAAGGCTACTGTAAAAGACAACCGAGAACATAAATCATCCAATAGAAAGGAAGGCTGTTGCCGCTTACCATGTATATTTCAAATGTATTGAGTTCTGTACATGTTTAAAAAGACTGACATAAAGGACTGAAAATGGACTTTCCTACAGGAGATACTGTACTGCAGCAATTGTTTTACTTTTTTGATCCATTTAGCTCAATACAAACACAAAACCTTACATATACCACCCTAATGTTTAGAACAAAGGTTAGCGAAGAAAAATCACAGTGTTGATTCCTGTTTCAAAAGGGGGTACAATTTGCATGTTACTTGGATTAGTCAATGGCTTACATATAATAATATTATAGTTTTTCCTTGGGGAAAGGTGTACAAGCTCCATATTAAAGTGTGGTACACAGGGGGCTCGGCACCCCACTAATATTGTGTGAAGAGCAACCAACCAGAACAAAAGAGCAACTCCAAATGGGAAACCTGCCATAGGACCAGAAAATGGTTTAATGACATATGAATGAATATAAAGATATGTAATAGTAAAAATAATGGCAAAAATATCCAGCCTCACAGTTCCTGTAGCCAGATAGGATGGAAACGGCAAGCTACATGGGTAATTCATTATAATAATACATGAATGAAGACCAATTGCAAATTGTAGGAGAATACCGTGACATAAATTATTGTAAATGGTCATTTTTTAATTCCCTTTGTGTTTAAAATATTGGATCAATGCAGAAGACTCCCAGCCACCACCTCAATCAAGTCCCCGTCCACCTCCCCAAAACTAACTGCAAGTTTTCCCTAGCTGATTAAGACCAGCACTGGGGGGGGGTTGGAGGCTACCAAACTTGGCCACACCAATTGCTTTCCCAGTTTAAACTGCCCTGATCCGTTGGCAGATGTATGCACAGTAAAGGCTGATCTGTGGTCCTGAGCTTAGTTAGCAACCAGTGCAGTTTAGACTGGCAAGGTAGGCGCCGTGTTCAAAATGGCCACTGCCAAACCTGTTTCACTGCTCTGCAAAGCTTGTGTACAGTTATGTTTGGTGAGGATGGGGGGAATAAGTTAAAGAGGGTGCCAGGGTCTTCTACACTAGTTGAATGAAATAAAATCCAATGGGAAATGGTTTTAGTTCACCTTTAGTTCACCTTTATAAGCAGCAGACGGCTCACCAAACAATTGAATTGAATTGTAACTTGGCACCCTCAAGATGCCATGCTTTCCAACATTCCCAGTTTGAAATTTAGCACATCGTGGGCCACCCCATAATGCACTCTTCCTTTTCTAAAAGTTACGCTCGTGATCCCCCCGAAACGCTGACCAGGACTAGAACATTCTGGGTATAAATAGACTGTAACAGAACTCATTCACGATAAATGGGCCCAGGACTGTGCCACCAGGAAACAGGCCGACTTGACCCTCTGCAATGAATCTGGTAGTAAAGCATTTAAAGTGCAATAGTAAGTAGTGTATAACAGCAACTGACAACACTTTACACAATTGTAGGCAACCTCATACATCCTACTGCACCTAAGTACAAGTTCTTTGTTCTTACAGCTTGTGTCGCTCATCTTAAATACAGTGCTTATGGGAGATAGGCTCCCTCTGGCCAAATGTGATCTATTGCTTTAAGCCTGAACGATAGACACACCACTTTATTAGTAGGGTTTATGCTTCATTTACTTTGAAATAGATTGCAAAGTCTAAATGTACATCTAACTGCATACAAGGGAGCATTCCTCCTCTATATATCTGCATTTGTAAATGAGTAGGGCCACCATATTGCAGCCTCGTGATCTTACAACAGATAATGGAGCCAAATGTAACCATATCTTCCATGGCATGAGGATGTACTATCTATATATATCTACATAAGAACTCCTTCTATTCATCATTGCCCTGGTGCTCCCATGAGTATCAAATATTCAGAGAGAGTACACTCACGGGTCTTAATAATACATCTCCCCATTTATTAAGTCAATATTTTGGTCCACGGAGGACCAAAATGTAAACTTATTAGCTTTTTTTTCTACAAAGACCCACGAGCTATGGATATATATGTGTATATATATATATATATATATATATATATATATATATATTGTCTATTTACAAATGCAAAGATACAGGGGAGGAATGTTATGAGCATAAAAAGCTATACTCTCATACGTTGGCATGGGATAAAATGATCGACGGACCCATCATACAAACAGGGCATGTGTCCCCATACATTTTATAAACCTGCCATGATCCATAACACTGTAACAGCTTTCCTCCATTTACCTTTCATTTGCACAAACTGTGTTCAAATATAAAAGCTGAGATATTCCGAAGCGCAAGGCATGACGCACAGTAAAAAACTATTTTCAGAAATTCTACAATGCAGCTCTTTGTACAATCATGCAAATTCCATTTTATGTCCTTTGTTCTTGTCCAACCAATACCCCATGACAAAAAAAAAAGCCAACAAAGTCTGGAAAATATTAGTGGAAATGTTTTTTTTTGTTGTTTTTTTTTTTTAAAAAAAAAATCACACTATAGGAGAAAAAAAAAGGAAAAAACAGACATCCTTCCCACTCGTCGCCGTAACATAATTATAATTCATCATATTTTTTTAAATATTTTTCTGAGATGAAAGGCAACCATAAAACACAGTGACATTTTCTTATTTTTTTTTCCGGTAACGTAAAAAAATTAAAAAAAAAGCAAAAGAGAAATAACCAAAATCTTATATAAAAATGCTTAGAGAAAAAAAAGATTATTTGCAGTGATTATATCTCCAATTATGGGCTACTAAATAAAAGAGGAATAATACTCAAGCCAACCATTCAATATAAGTATAAAAGAAAGAAGATGCGTAGAGTCCATTGCTATTCCATGAGACCAGGCAGTAAAAGGCAGAAGAGGAGGATTTTGGGAAGGGATACAGTTGCTGGATATCAGATGAGACTGGCTTTATGGCGTTGTTGTTGGGGTGAATTTCTTTCCGTCCGTGATTGTCTTATTGTGAAAAATCCTTCCATAAAAAAAAAACATTTCGGCCCAAAAGGACAAAGGCAGAGAATTCCAACGTTGCCTCGCCTATATTGCTAAAGGCACTGATTCTATATATATGCACCATTGCACAGTTCAGTCTAAAATGAATGCAAAATCTTCCATGAAAATATTTTATTTTTGTTACATTTTGTTATTGCATTAGTTTGTGAGTGTTTTTCAGGAATAAAATGGCCTTCCTTGATCCTGTGGTGGTAATCTGTTCATCCTCGGTACCTGAGAAGGAGACGGTGGGACATCCTGTCTGAAGGGCCCTTTGGATTGGGCATATTTGGGGTCAGACATCTTTTTGAAAGAGTCAAAATTATTCGATATGTCAGAGGAAACCTTTTTTTTGAGCTGTTGTTCTTTCCGTCTCTGCTCTTGACGGAGAAGTTCTTGAGTTTCCATCATTACCCTGGCATTAAAACCATGTCCCCCCATGTAGCCATTTCTTGAGCCTTGGTAACTTGAATATCTAGGGTTCTCCTTTGCACTCTGGAATCCTTCTCCAGGAGGATACGCCTGTTCCCATGAATCTTGGGAGATAGAACTAGGATTCTTTCTGCTTTGCCTGGATATTAAGATAGAAGGTGAAGATTAATATCACTTTAACCAACATTGTAGCTAAGACTTGAAGTGGCACCATTTATCATATCTATGTGTGAAAAAAAACCCAAAGGCAAAGAGGACTTTAGCTCTGTGTCCTCGGCCTCAGAAGTAGTCCTTGATCAGAAGATCTCTTTTCAGATTAAACATTATTAGTTTTAAAGCTTTTTGTGGACTTAAACTTCCATCATCCAGCTGATATATGGAATAAAATCAATGCCTAAAGAGTTATTATAGTACATTACCCAACTAATCAGGAAGACTATTGACTTCTACCTTCTACTCTTGACCTGGCTGCAATACTACTTTAGTGACAAACACAACAAGACTTTTCCTAGCAGCCTTCCAAATAGGAATGGCATCTCCACTCCTTTGTTGCTTGTATCTCTGTTGTCTGTATCAGAGCTACATTAGCTTTATGTTTAGTATAAGGCACAGGGGAGCCACAGAACTAGGGTCAATGAAGTTCATTTACGATATAGCTTTGAGATATAATAAAAACAGCGGGCACAAAGAACCTTTTATTTCTAGGAAGGTCAGGTTCTGGAACAAGTGCTTTGTTAGAATTGCTACAAGTTTCATGGAATCACTGGGCTGCTGTACATAAGCAGATGGGGTTCAGTGGGGCTTTCATCTCAGCTTAATTGTTCTGTATTATGAGGGTGTGACTCCTAAATTGTTTGCATGAAGGCAACACTCATTTTTCAAAGATTTTCAGACTGATGTTAAACTATTGGAATTCCTTTGCTGTCAAAAAGATCTGCTCTAGGAACCAAATGAAAATAAAAGCTTAAATAAAAGGGATCATTCACATGAATTGTGTCTTCTAATGGGATTATCATCAGTTAGGATAATTCCAAGAAAGGAGCAATGAAACACTAATACCATGAGGTGTCAAATACCATAATGTTCAGCCGAACAAAATAAATGGTGAAGGAACATTGAATTATCATCCTGTAGCAGAAATAAATTAAATACATAACTGCCGTACATAATATCAGCTTTGATGAGACAATGAAATGGAAACTCATCCTCTGACTACAGCCAAGGTTGTCCTATATTATTGCTCTTCTGATATTAAGGTCAAATGGACCGATTTATTAAAATGAGATTTTTGTCATAATTATTAAGACTTTCCTGTTTCCTGTCAGGGACAGTGATGACTTTATCAGAGATGATCAATTTGTCAGAATATTTTCAAGTGCTTTGAGCAATCAAAAACGGATCTGTTCTATGAGCTCTCGCATCCCTTTGCATTATTAATCCCAAAATTGAATGATCACTGGGTTAAAATTAAAACAGAAATAGAATTAGTGGATTAAAGACTTCAAAAAACGTATTTCCACAATGGAACTAATTGTTAAACTTAGTGTTAAACCTAAGTGAACCAGTTGAGGCGGTGCCATGTCATGATAGTGTCATTACTGTGTAAGTGATCTTCAG
This sequence comes from Xenopus petersii, assembly GCA_038501925.1. Lineage (NCBI taxonomy): Eukaryota > Metazoa > Chordata > Amphibia > Anura > Pipidae > Xenopus > Xenopus petersii. Next base: position 146,766,278 of record CM076682.1, read on the forward strand.
CATTACATATTGGTTGTTGCCTTACTATTAGACCTGCTGCATGGGGCAGTTTATCAAGGGTTTATCTTTTATCTTTATGGATGGTTTGCAGTAAGTGGCCTCTCAGCCATTATTAAACATGATTACTAATAGCTCAAGTACTCTATGCTTAGGCCAAGAGAATACAAGGGGCTCCAGGGTATGACCACTTTCCCATTGTTCCAGTCATTCAGATGCACTCCTCTTCAGGCAAATATGGTGCATCAGCAGCTGAAATCTTCAACATACTTACCAATAATTGTATGAATTATGTACTATATTATTGGTAAGTGTATGGTCAACTTTATATACTGACCATTGAGTTTTTAACAGGCAGATATAACCTCCAAACTTAGTATACTGAAAATCAGTTCCTAATCATAAGATAACCATACACTGCCCAAGCCACATATTTGGCGAGGTCTCCAAACTAGCAGATCTGGAATCGATTTGGCCACCTACATACAGGGTCAGGTTGGTCTGATCCTGTGAATGACCCTGGAGTCAACAATTGCATCATAATTTGGGATTTTCTGGCGTACTGGCGTACTTTCGGTCTGGTTGGATGGAAAGCTCCATTGATGGGACTTTAAATGATGGAAGGTAGGCTTGGCATGTGTTGTGTCCAAGAAAAGAAGAAAGGTAGGCAAAATGCTGGGGTTGTTTTTTGGAGATACAGATCCTCACTGGTAGAGTAAGATAAAAGCACAAGGTACAGAATGTCTCTACTGATTCTTATTTATGGAGCAGTTCCCATTTAAGGCGTCGGACTGGCCCACCAGGATACCAGGAAAACTCCTGATGGGCCCTTATGCTGCTAAACATTTGGCCTATTTCTATAAAGCTAAATAGATGGAATAATAGTTTATAGTATGTAAAGAATAGAGATTAAAGGAACAGAGGTTGAGTGAGGAGAGGAAAAATAATAGTACCGAGAGTGGGCACTTGGTCTAAGGTTCTTGGGTGGGCCCCTGGTGTCCCAGTCCGACACTGGCTATATTTTCACGAAGAACACCTATAAAACATGCTAGGGGCTAAAATTCCATTTCTACTTTAAGATTAAATTTTTGGGGATTAAAATCTCTGGCAAATCCTTTTAATTTAGGAAATGAGAAAAATAATAAAGGAAGCGTGGTGAAGATCACCAAGGCGGCAGGAAAGGAGTAGCAGCCTCAGCTCTGATTGCATTTCCATTGATATCCCTTTATAATGTATTTGTACTCCCATCACATGACTGTTTCTTTAATTAAACACAGGGGTTGTTCTCTTTTATCAATATATGACTAACTGCAATCTGATCAACAAAATGTCTCATCCAATTAAATCAACATGTTTTCATGCCGGCATTAAAAATGTAATAAAGGCTTCCAGTATTTCGCAAAATGCGCAATTATTAGATTCTTAATTGCAACTTGGCTTTAAATGGAACATTTCAGACCATTTTTTTTCCCTGGGATTTTCCTTTTTAGACAGATGTGATAATGTTTCAATTAAATCATATCAATTTATCAGGCAGGCATTGTGAAGTCTGAAAACGGAAGAGAAAGTGTACAGATCACGGCGACGCCACGCCAGAACAGCTACATTAATTGCAACATTTAATTAAAGCTATGATTTTAGATCCAAAAAAGGTTGCGGGGTTATGGCAAGACTAGTATGTGCCTGGTCTGGAAACCCACACAAATCATAGATTACTTTATATGGAATTAGTATAGAATGTTACTACTGTTTGCCTATTGTTGTAAATCAGAAAAAAACCCATTTATTGTGCTAATCTGGTTAACTGAAGCTACTCCACATTTGGTCCTTGCGAGGTGCAAAGATAATTCTCCTGCATAATAAAGGAATGAGGTTGTGGTAATCTAATTGTCTACCTTGCAAGAACCAAACATGGAATAGCTTCAATTTCCCCTTTTAGCTCAAGAAATAACAACCACAATAGGTTATGGGGCTTTTTATTGTTGCTAAAAGCACAAGTCGTGAATATTACCTAGGCAGTGAGCTGTACTGGCGTTGTGCTTGCTGAAAGCTCTCTCGTTCTTCTTGTCGCTGCCTTTGCATCTGAACTTCGACAGAAACCGAATGCCTTCCACTCTGATTATACGTTGTTGTGTTTGGCTAAAGAAAAGAACACAATAAAAGTCAAAAAAAGGCCCTAAATAACCAAAAATACATCCAACTGGAGACACAAGTTTATTAGGCAGTAGTTCATGTAGTAAATGTTCAGGACACTCTTACAGTGTGTTTGATGAGGGTTGTCAAGCAGTTTGATTACCACAACATGGCGACTTTGGCAAGACAAGGCTTTCACTCCATTATTTAGATTGGCTCATAAAGATGCGTTTGATCAACGACATTTAATTTCACTTTAGGGACAGAGTTATGTGGTTCAGTCTGTTCATTTAAAAAGCATACGGCCCCCTATTCAAATGCAAGATTTATATTCTATTCATGCCCTTTAATATATAAAGCAAAGTATGTGGGTATTCCTTTATGTGTTGTAAAAGTTTCCTTTCTGCTTATTTGGACAAACCATTCATTAATACTAAGGGTGATGCCTCTTAGAAATCCAGGGAGAATGTATCACAAATAAACATTCAGGATATTTAAGTTATGCCCCTACACTTTGTTCTATAGAACCTTCCTTTATATAAACTGCTTTCATGAAGGAAACTTTTCGGGTAGAGGAAGCTGTCTAGGGGGCAATAATATGGGGGTCCGGCATTTGCCCTACATTCGGATAAAATGGAAAGTCTCCCCAGCTGGGTTGTTGAATGTGACCTCTGTCAGTAATGAGAAACCTCTTCTGATATTATCATCATATGACCATAAGTTCCACGTTATTATCTTCTTTCCAAAGCCAAATAGGTACCATGAGAAGGTTCTTCTGCGTGGCCAACAAGGTCCTTCTGCGTGGCCAACAAGGTCCTTCTGCGTGGCCAACAAGGTCCTTCTGCGTGGCCAACAAGGTTCTTCTGCGTGGCCAACAAGGTTCTTCTGCGTGGCCAACAAGGTCCTTCTGCGTGGCCATCAAGGTTCTTCTGCGTGACCAACAAGGTTCTTCTGCGTGCCAAACAAAGTTCTTCTGCGTGGCCAACAAGGTTCTTCTGTATGGCCAATACTGTTTTTCTGCAAGGCCAACATGGTTCTTTTGTCAACCTGGTCAAACATGAATCTAGCCAATCTAGACAAAATACATCTCTGCATCCCATGTAGTGTTATGAGTCTGCACAAAAAAGTATTCCCTAAGCTGATTAAATTCTGGTACATCCAGTAGTTCCAGAATTGTGGATCAAATGACGTACCACAGTTAAGAAGATATATTTGCAGATCTGACACAATATAATGTACAATATTTTTGTTGGAATTAAAATGGTCAGATTGTTAGTTGCCCAAAATTCTGAAATATCATGGCATTTGAAAGGCCATCCGATGCCCTTTCAAAATAAATCAGTAAAATAAAGTAAAATAAAAAAAGGAGAAAGGAAAATAACATACTTCCAGCTGTGCAAACACTGTTGAGGGTATAATTATAAAAAATTGAGCCGTTAAATCAATAGAGGAAAAAGTATGGTGAGTAACACTTTAGAAACTCCAAAGCTCTGGTCTGCAAGTGTTTATCCCAAGTTGAACCATGCCACACAGTGTCTCCATGCACACTCAATGTGTTCTTTCACTTAACTAATGCTGCCGTTGTGAGTATTTCTACCCTAACACAGAGCCTGAAAAAGGAGTGGGGGGGGGTCTAGTAACTGACAGAGATAGGAAAAAGTTACCGGTATGTAAAACAAGGGCATTTCGTGACCCTCAGTAGACCTCATCTTCATTTACAGTCACAAGCAACAAGCAATGGACTCAGTTGGGCAATAAAAGGTGGAGGCAAGTGGGTAATGTTTAATGTTAAGAGGTAGTCAACAATTGGTGAAGCTCAACTGTCGGGAACCCCAAATGGCAGTCTCTGAGGATGTCTGATAGTACAGGAACAACAACCGGAAGGCACTAGGCTAATTTATTCTATATAAATATCAAAAATTTCCAACAATGAAAAAAACATTTCCAAAATTGATTAGACAATGTAATAACAGAGATAAATAAATAGAAATATGCACCAAGCAGTTCCTTAAAGGAGAACTATAGCTTAACTAAAGAAGTAGCTAGAAATGTTGTACATTATGTTTTGTGCTTCTGTACCAGCCCAAGGCAACCACGGCCCTTTAGCAGTAAAGATCTGTGTCTCAAAAGATGCCCCAGTAGCTCCCCATCTTCTTTTCTGCTGATTCACTGCACATGCTCTGTGCTGCTGTCATTTACTGAGCTTAGGGACCCACTCACAATATACAGTACACATAGAATAGAAATGTCACAATATAAGGCTGATTAGTAATTAATATGAATAACTACATGGCAGCAAAGAAACCAGTGCAATTAGCATCAGAATTTAATAATCAGCCCTGTAGCATCAGCTTATATTACAGACCAACCTTATTTTCTGCTGGATAATTAGTGACGAGCCCTAAGCTTAGCTTCTCAACAGCTGCTCAGAGCCCACTGAGCATGTGAGTGTCACAGACACTTTCCAAGATGGTGACCCCCTGTGACAAGTTTGAAGTCCTGGATCATTGCTGCTATTGACAAGCTGAAACTTTAGGCTGGTGCAATAAGTTCAGTGTGTAAAATACAGCATTTTAATTATTAATTTTTAGGGTTTACTTCTCCTTTAATCATATGAAGGTTGCTGACTTTGCAACTCCCAAGGTACTTCTAATATTCCTGTATATTACAGAAGGGAATAGAGTATTTCTTCTCATATTTAATAAGTCATGTGACATAACTAGTATCACTAAGCACCCTTAATTAAAGGGACAATGTACCCCCTATGTCTCTTGGAGCTTCATGAGCTGTATAAAAGCACCTAATGCTTTTATATGATTACACGACTCCTTAATGACATCTAACCCCTTTATATTAGACAGCAGGGGGTACTTTATTCCTTATATATTTTGACAGATAATCCATAGATTTTGTTTATTAGTAATACATGATTTATCAAGCCTACGTTCAACGCTAGATGTCAATGCCCCGTGACCCCGCTTCACAATGAGAAACATAATTTGAAAAAAAAAAGCAAATTTTCAGCTGAATGAAAACACTTCTTGCTTAGAGACTTAAATATAGAAAGCATCGCTGCTGATAAATAGATGTTATTTGAATCTTAACAACTGTACAATTATGTACCGCAATATCGGTGGAGGATTTTTAAAAAATGGAGGTCTAGTACGAATTGGAAATCTACAATTATATGACATGTTCAGTACATGAAATTGAATTCTAGCCATTGTGAATCAAAATTACAACCCTGTAATTCAATAGCTTCAAGAGATGCCCTTGAATATGTTTTCATCTTATATTTTTAAGGTTGCTAAGGGGAACATGCAGCAATTTTTGTATTAAAAGAAAGCAATTGGTAGCAGATGGATTAATTTAGACAGAATGTAAGAGACTTTTGTGTACCCCCTGTGTAGTGTACGAGCACAAATTGAAAAGCAATTCTCTGAAGGGCATTATGACTCGCATAGAATGCATTAGAGGCACAGCAGAAATAAATGTCTGATCAACTGTCTCCTGCCTCCAATGATTGCCTGCCAAAGGCAACAGGATAGACAAATGTGATGGGGGTGAAAACACCTTTAAATGTACTTTCAGTACTTCGTATTAGTATTTTTTTCTTTTACAACTCTCGATACTGGTGTTTAAAGGAGAAGGAAAGGTTAAAACAAAGTAAGCCTTATCAGAAAGGTCCACCTTAATACACCAGTAAACCCTCAAAGTAATGCTGCTCTGTGTCCCCCTGTCAAAAGAAACACAGCATTTCTTTCCTTCTATTGTGTACTCATGGGCTTCTGTATCAGACTTCCTGCCTTCAGCTTAAACCTCATTGCCCTGGGCAAGAGCATGTTCAGTTTGCTCCTCTTCCTCCCCCCTCCCTTTTCTACTGTAATCTGAGCCCAGAGCAGGGAGAGACTCAGGCAGGAAGTGATGTCACACCACATTAATACTGCAGCTCCTATCCTAAACAAACAGAGTTTCTAGAGCTTTTTACTCAGGTATGGTAAAACATACTACATAATAAATATAAATTTCTAGCTTGCACTATTGCACTATCTATTGGCAATAAAATGTCTCCGTAGCTTTCCTTCTCCTTTAAAAAAGCCTAAAGGTTGAAAGGTTGCTAATTTTAAGAACTAGAAAGTAGTTTGAATATGGATGATAAATAGTTCAATTCATTGCCGAGCTAAGCCAGGCAAGCGCCCAATGCAACCTGGACGGCTACGTCGCTCCCCATGTCAAGCATGCGGAACCGCGCACGAGCACGCCAAGAATTCTTGAGTAGTTGACAGCTGTAAGGGACTCTAGAGCCTGAACACAAGCGTGTGTGCACATGGAAGAGCGCAGGCACATGCAAAGAGACAAGAGGAGGACACACAGGTCTGAGCTAGTGGAAGGTGGCAGAAGAGGTATGTGCCTGGTGCCCCTTCAACTTTGCGTCCTAGGCACGTGCCTAGAGAAGGGTAAATAACATAATATAAATATTATTATAAGTGTAGTTAAACATCAGACACAAGATGCCTTCCACACAAAGGCTGACATTTTGTTGCTTTCTCTAAAAGTGACCATAGACGCACCAATAATATCGTATTAAACAAATTCTTATATGATATTTGGGGCGTGTATGGTGGGAGATCAGCTGACCAATATCGGCAGAAGACTTGGATATCAATCTTGGCTTGTCAATTGGGCTGCCCGGTAAATTTTGATCAGGCACCTTTGAAGGCACCCGAACATCAGCCATTGTTAGTGCTGTTCAGCCTCATCTCATACTAATCATTTTTCTAACTAGGGTATTAGGAATATGTAGTAGAACAAATTATCATTATCCCCAAATCTAACTATAACTGGCCTTCAGGCTGAGCCTCCTGTTTGCCAGCTCCAGTTCCAAAGTGTGGGGACCACTGCTCTAATGCATTCATTGCGTTTATTTTTAAAATATTGACATATTAACATTGCCTTTAGCTACCATCAGGCCAGGGAATTCACAAGTTATGTGAATGGCTATGGGATAATCCACCTTTCAGAGATGGTTGTGTTGGCCTGAAATACTGAAGACTGCCATTACTGGTAAAGAAGACAAGGATGAGGACATACAAATGCAATTGTTCTTGGACATCACATACTATATACAGTAAATGCGATTAACATTTTTGTTTTACTTTTAATTTTAAAGTGTGGATGCCCCCTGCCCCCCCAACTGTCTAAACATCCTCGATTTAAAGGAATATTCAATCTATGAGAAAGGGAATAGAGAGTATGTGTGTTTACAGACAATAAAAATGGTCTGAAATTCTGTAACCAACTTTAAGCAGTTTGGAATAAATTAATCTATTCAATTACTATAAAGAGCATATTTGCCTATTAACCAATAGATAGATGTAAACAGATATATATGTGATTTAAGCAGTTAATAAGTGTAACTATAAAGTAATTGCTAGGTCTACAACAGCTACAAATAGAAAGGGTGTTGTGTCTAACCCAATAATTCAAAGCAAAATAGTCAGATCCAGGAAATTCTGCACAAATTAAATCTACTTTTTTGATTTTTGTAGTCCTTGCCTCAGCATCTGGCAGTACAGGGGTTAACTACGGGAAAGCTACAAGCTCACTTTCAGTTTCCCTTTCAGCAGGCAGCCATCAGATCAACAAAAGTATTATTTGAAGTCTGAATTTTAAGCATGTAAATTATATTGCTTTAGTTCTCAAACACCCCAAAAGAGAGCGGACATCAGCTCAACAAGTATAGGGGCTGGAGTATTTTGGTGATCTTTGAATATCCCCACAGATACACTTCTGCCTCAGATCTAAGGCAATTCTCCCAGTGAAGACAAAGACCCTAACCCTTAAAAAATCCAAATATGAACTTTCAAAATCACCTGGCAGAAAATCAGTCGCTCACTTGTTGCCTGATGCATCAATAGAAAGAGCAATGTATAGTATGAAGGATATAAAATATCTGTTTGTCTATCACATTATATTGGTTGATGTGTGTGTTTAGCTTTAGAAAGTAAACATTTTTATTTATGGCATAAGTAATAAATTCATTGTGTAGGGCCCGTACCACTTCTTAACAGCTATAAGAACAAGATATTAGTCCTGTTGCTTTGCTTTGGATTCCTTTTGTTCACCTCCTTGTGCCACCAAGTCATATAATTTCCCACCATCTCAGGCAACTTTTAAGCTCTGCAGGGCAGGGGATTGATAAGTTCCGATACACTGGCCAAACAGGTCTTTATCTGACCAATCAACCTTTCTACCCTTCCCTTTCTTTTGGCCAAAATCACGATGGATAGTAATAAGTGAAAGCAATCTCATCTTCACTTCCTCACCTGCTGAGGAACCAAGCTCTGTCCAACATGGCACATCAGGAGACAACAGTTTTACCGTGTTTTACCAAGAAAATAGCCAATACGAATGGTAAAAAAAACACTGTACAGTGGTTGATATCTATTACATCATTACATTAATGGACAGTTGTACTGTAGCTGAAAAACTCTTTATATACTAGGATGGTGTGGGTCAGGAAAGCTCAAACCACACCCAACACTAACCAACTAACCCTAAGCTGTACCACTGTAGGACTTGCACCCAAGTCCCCCTGCTCTGTACATTACTTCTGCAAGCAACTCTGGTTCCAAGAGAGGGAATCTTCAGAAGCAGAGAAGGAGTGTGCTTCCTCAGTCTGACCTGCACCCATGGTCACCCACATTTCAATCCAAACCCAAGTCAACCTGCATACACAAGTGTATACGTAATATTATTTTAAAAACATACTGTTCAGGTTCCCAAATAAAGTTTAGCCCAACCAGTGATGAAGATGAGTATGTGGGCGAGTAATAGAGTTGCCACCTTTTTTTGGAAAAAAAATACCGGCCTTATATGACATAATGCACATATTAATTAATTATAAGTTACATGCAGTTATACAGGGAATGTGCTGATGCTGGATTTCTCTATATTTCACTTATCTACCCTCCTATTCCCAATGCATTCTCCAGAATATAGGCACATATGATAAACACAGCGCTCTGCATTATCTTGCCTGCTCCCGGCAGGAGTACAGCTCAGGCCATATTACTGGCTGGCCCATGACCCTCAGTAGCTGGAGTTCAGGTTTTTCTCAGGAAACTTTCCCAAGACCCATATCCCATTTTTCAAGAGAAAAAGACGGGATAAACTTAGACTACCCATAAATAAACCTTTCCATAGAGATAAGCTGGTGAATGAGCTTCTGTGAAAGTATCGAATGAATGATGAAGGGACTGATTTATAACTCTTCACTTGGAGATACAGTTAGCAATATATTAACTGCTATAATAGCTCCTATCCTAGATTTCTTCTACAAGGATAAGCCCCAATATTACTTGGCAAATGAGGAACATATTTCTTACTTGAGTCCTGTAGGTGCCGCGTGACACATAGTAAATTATATTGGTGGCCCATTGTGTTGCAAGCCAAAGGCAGGAAAAAAAGGCAAAGTATATAACAGTGTACAAGTCTAAAGGGAAACTAAAGCTGAACAAAGAAGTAGGCTAGAAATCCTAAACATTGCGCTTTGGGGCTCTGTACCAGCCCAAATGTAACTACAACCCTTTAGAAGTAAAGATCTTTGAATCCAAATATGCTCTCAGGAGTCCCTCATCTTGTTTTCTGCCGATTCACAGCACAGGCTCTGGGCTTAGGGACTGGCTCACAACATACTGTCAGGCCTGGATTTATGGAGAAGCCACCAAGGCCCAGGCCTGGGGCGGCAGGATTTTAGGGGGCATCTGCCCAACCACACTCACATTGGTTCAGAAAAACTTGGGATGCGCAGGAGATACAATAGTTTTTTAAATCTCCCATGCGCCAATCCCCATTGCTCCTGTTCCGATGATGAAAATTTTAGCAAATAAAGGGGAGGGGACAGGGCAATGAACGACAGCAGGCCTAGGGGTGCCTGCTAAATAAATCCGGCCCTGCATACTGTATATTATAGATTTGAATATCTATTTCTGCTTATGAACCTCATTGTTTGCTTGAGGATTTCAGACAACCCCTACGCATAGTTTCTGAACAGCAGCACGGAGCTAACGGTGCGTGTGCTGTGTCACTTAAAATACGGACTGACAGGATCCAAGATGGTGATCAACCTTGGACTAGTTTAAAGGCCATGGATCTTTACTGTAATAGAGATGCTGAACCTCTGGGCTGGTACAGTAATTTCAATATTTAAAATGCAGTATTTTTAGCTTTATTCATTTTAGGAAATAGCTCTCCTTTAACAAGAGAGAAATATACCCTAATAATTCTAGTCTGGCATATACAGGGCAATTTAACAGAGGTGGGAACAGCAGATTTATATTTATATACAGTATATAGGACTGTTCAAACTGTGAACCTTCATCTGTGTTAGTACATGAACCCAGGGTCTTTACTGTAATAGAAATGCTGAACCTTTGGGCTGGTACAGTAGTTTCAGTATATCTGTGTTTGTAAATCAATCCAGGGTACTGGGAGCTGAGTTTCAATAGTGGCTGAATGTTGTTGACTTATTTCCCCACATTTTTTCAAGACAAGACAGAACTGGACATATAACATTGTGTGGACAAACATCTTTTGAATTGGTGCTGCCATGTAGACTTCAGTATTCAGCCATTTAGTGGTCAAAATGGAAAGTCTACGGAGACCTGAAACGAGGCCAGTGGTGTTTATTGCTGTTTATTGCACAGGTACGGCACATGCTCAGTTAATACAGCAGTGAGGCTAAAGGTAGTTTGTAAACATACCAGTTTATAGATACATATACAGATAAGGGATCCATTATTTGGAAAACCCCCTTTATCTAGAAAGTTCTGAATTAGAGGGGAACTCCGTTTCCTACAGACTCCGTTTTAATTCGGGAGCCACATTCAAATGTAAAAAGAGTTTGGTTGCAACACAAGCATGAAAAAAGTTCCTGGGTACCAAATAAGGGCTGTGATTGGTTATTTAGTATCCCCTATGTGGACTGGCAGCCTACAGGAGACTCTGTTTGGCAGTAGATCTGTTTTTTAGGCAACTAAAACTTGCCTCCAAGCCTGGAATTCAAAAACAAGCACCTACTTTTGCCATAGGAGCAGTACCCAGCCTGGAACAGGAGTACATCCATATACAATGTCATTCAGTGGTTAGCATGTCCAACCAAACCCATCACCCTCACAGGGTCAAAGGCCAGTCTCTCAAAACATTATGCCGTCAAGGGCTAATAAATGAATGTACTGCCATTATTTACTTAAATAGCAAAATTCCACTCAGTGGAGGGGGGAACGGCCTGCACCAAATTAGCTGTTATGTTTTCCTACAACACACTCACAGTTTATGTCTGTATTATGGAAAGTGCTTGTCAATGCAAATGCCAATGTGAGCCTGATTAAGGGAAGGGGCAAGACCCTCGTAACTGGTTCCATTAGGCTAAAATGAAACAAGTCATTGTCACCTGATTGGAAATCATTGATGTGTTAGGAAGACCTTTTTCAATGGCCAAATATATCGGACCAACTGAACTAATACTGTACAGACCACAGCCTCCGGGTAGGACCACATTTGGCAATAATTATGATCTATAAAATGAAAAGGCAACTTCTGAGATTTATACAGTTACAGTTTAGCAGTTGCAAAACTGTGTTGCAAGGATTCCTGGGAGTTGTAGTTAAGGAACAGAACTGTCTATTCACACAGCACCTTATACAAGATTTCAGTGAAAGGGTTAACCTGTCAATCATCCCAACTAGCACGAAGCAACAAGAAAAAATAATTAGAAAAACAGGCATATCCGAGTACTTACACTGATACTTTAAGTATTATTTATTCCACCAGCGACACTTTAATTACTGACTGTGCCTGACCCCCCCGACTTAAATTATTAAATAGATACATATGTTCCCACGTCCATTATACCAAACCCAACAAAAAATGTAAGTTATATGTTTATCCCATTATCTTGGAAAAATGAAAGGGTTCACAATAATAAATACAGCCTTGATTGAAAACATTATATCTATATCTATCTATCTATCTATCTATCTATATCTATCTCTCTATATCTATCTATCTATCTCTCTATATCTATCTATCTATCTCTCTATATCTATCTATCTATCTCTCTATATCTATCTATCTATCTCTCTATATCTATCTATCTATCTCTCTATATCTATCTATCTATCTATCTATCTATCTATCTATCTATCTATCTCTCTATATCTATCTCTCTATATCTATCTATCTATCTATCTATCATCCATCCATCTATCTATCTATCTATCTATCTATCTATCTATCTATCTATCAATCTATCTATCTATCTATCTATCTATCATCCATCTATCTATCTATCATCCATCTATCTATCTCTCTATATCTATCTATCATCCATCTATCTATCTATCTCTCTATATCTATCTATCTATCTATCTATCTCTCTATATCTATCTATCTATCTATCTATCTATCTATCTATCATCTATCTATCTATCATCTATCTATCTATCATCTATCTATCTATCTATCTATCTATCTATCTATCTATCTATCATCTATCAATCTATCTATCTATCTATCTATCTATCTCTCTATATCTATCTATCTATCTCTCTATATCTATCTATCTATCTATCTATCTATCTATCTATCTATCTATCTATCTATCTCTCTATATCTATCTCTCTATATCTATCTATCTATCTATCTATCTATCTATCTATCTATCATCCATCTATCTATCTATCTATCTATCTATCTATCTATCTATCTATCTATCTATCTATCTATCTATCTATCTATCAATCTATCTATCTATCTATCTATCATCCATCTATCTATCTATCATCCATCTATCTATCTCTCTATATCTATCTATCTCTCTATATCTATCTATCATCCATCTATCTATCTATCATCCATCTATCTATCTATCTATCTATCTATCTATCTATCTATCTATCTATCATCTATCTATCTATCTATCTATCTATCTATCTATCTATCTATCTATCTATCTATCTATCTATCTATCTATCTATCTATCGCATTTTTCCAGTAGCAGTATGCACAAAATGCCTCTGTCTTAAATATATTGATAATGGGTTGAGTGCAGAGGACTCTTGTATTTGTGTGTATATATATATATATATATATATATATATATATATATATATATATATATATATATATAAATATATGCATTATTTTAAGCTCTTGTATAGCTTATTTACTTCTTTTTAATGCTGCAGACTAAACACAAATATACAGGCATTTTGGTAAAGACATAGGAGAGCTCTTAAAGCGACAGACAGATGGATACGACAGATATGAAATTCAATTATCCTTAATGGACATCAGGTTGTGATAATAGAAAGGCCACAGGGTGAAAGGTCGATTGGACAGCACCTCGTGGAATGAAATGACCCTCTGGAGCGGGACTTATGGATAAGATTTCCTTTTTTTAGCATTAGTTATTGGACTTAGTAAGCACGTACCCATGGTTGTTCGAAGCTATACGTTCGCCTGCGTTCGTCAACGTCGTCCTCCTGTCTGGCCTGCTGGAATTCCTGCCGGAGGCGCTGTATCCGGTCGTGGTTGCTCGGGGTTGATCGGTTGCTGCGAGAAATAAGAGCAGTTGTTATGGATCAAGAAGCAATGCCTGTACCTATGAGGGGTAATTATATAAAGGGAAACTGCCACTGTACTTGTAGTGTGAGATATACATAGTTAATTAGTGTGCTTCCTCAACCGATACAAACAACTCAACCATGCTGTGAGTCAGTAGCTCATTGCAAACCGCTGACTCAGCTGGAATCAGCCAATTAGAGCAGGTGCATCTGACAAGAACTTACAGGATGTATTAAATACATAAACAACTGCAAAAAAATATATAAAATTTGTAATGGACAGGCATGGGACCTGTTATTCAAAATGCTTGGGACCTGGGGTTTTCCGTATAAGGGATCTTTCCATATGAATACCTTTAGTCTACTAGAAAATCATGTAAACATTAAATAACCCCAATAGGCTGGTTTTGCTTCCAATAAGGATTAATTATATCTTAGTTGGGATCAAGTACAAGCTACTGTTTTTAATTAAAGAAAAAGGAAATCATTTTTAAAAATGTAGATTATTTGGATAAAATAGTCTATGGGAGACAGCCTTTCTGTAATTCAGAGTTTTCTGGATAATGGGTTTCCTGATAACAGATCCCATACCTGTATTAAATATCAGCCACAGAGCATTTTTTTTTTCAAGATAGCAAAACAGAGTGACCAGGAATAAAGTAGAACAATTGTTTCTGAAATTATGGATTCATTTAGAATGTATTAAGTCTGGTTTGGCCTTGGTTTCAAACAAATCCATACCCAGGCTAATAAGTATTGCCACAGCAACCCCCAATCACTTTCCAGGTGCAACTGAAACAGATGGGCATTAATGGTGTCATTTCTGGCAGGCCAATGCAAGTGGCACCAAAAAATGGCATTAGTGCACAGGTAAGATGCATGTGTAGGTGTAACATGCAAGGAGTACTGGAGGAAATGCTTCCTTAAAGAACAGTTCAGTGTAAAAATAAAAACTGGGTAAATAGATAGTATGTGCAAAATAAAAAATGTTTCTAATATAGTTAGTTAGCCAAAAATGTAATGTATAAAGGCTGTAGTGACTGGATGTCTAACATAATAGCCAGAACACGACTTCCTGCTTTTGCAGCTCTCTAACTCTGAGTTAGTCAGTGACTTGAAGGGGGGGGGCATATGGGACATAACTGTTCAGTTTGCTTTTGAATGTGACCTGCATGCTAAGGATCAATGGCACACTAACTGAACAGTTATGTTTCATATGCCCCCCCCCCTTCAAGTCACTGATTGGTTACTGACTGGGAGCAAGTTAGAGAGCTGAAAAGCAGGAAGTAGTGTTCTGGCTATTCTCTCACTCCAGCCTTAATGCATTATATTTTTGACTAAGTATGTTAAAACCATACTGCCCAACTGCCCCTTTTTAGGAGGGACAGTCCCTCATTTGTACTGGAAAGTCCCTATTTTCTCTGCACTGAACAGCCAGAAAAAGAAACAAAGTTTCTAACTTAATTGGCTGTTAGCAGAGAGCACAGAACACCTAACAGGTGCAAATAAGATACTTTGTAACAAATTTGAGACACAAAAAAACAGTTTAGATAAGGAGAATTATTTTCAAACTTTCATAACCTGCCAAATTTTGTAATATGAACATGGTAATTAGAGGGTGTGGCCACAGAAAGGGGCTTGGCCAATAAATTTCGCTGTGCTACGTGACATTTTTTGTCCCTCTTTTTACTTCCAAAATGTTGGGAGGTATGTAAAACCATTTTGTTTTTTTAATTTTGCACAGCCTGTCTATTTACCCAGTTTCATTTGTTCACTAAAATATTCCTTTAAGCCAATTCCAGAGCTCCCTTGCATCCTGTATTTTGAACCCTTGACAAAGCAGGACCAGAACCAGCAATATGGTGCACAATGGAAGCTACAAGGAGCATGTATAGGTGCTGGCACCTAAGTGAATAGGAATTGCACTTAAAGTTGTAAGTAAAGCCCTTCTTGCACTTGTATTGAGGAACCCATACAGGACACTTTAGAATTATTTTATTGTCCATATATTGTTATTGTTTTCAGATTAGAACAGGTGTCCCTAACCTTTTTTTTTTTTTGTATTTGAGAACCACATTCAAATGTAAACATAAGCATGAAAAAGGTCCCTGGGGTGCCAATTATAGGATGTGATTGGCTATTGGTAGCCCCTATGTGGACTGACAGCCTACAGGAGACTCTGTTTGGCAGTACATCTGGTTTTTATACAACCAAAACTTGCCTCCAAGCCTGGAATTCAAAAATAAGCACCTACTTTGAGACCACTGGGAGCAACATCCAAGGGGTTGGAGAGCAGAATGTTGGTTGTTAGCCACTGGTTGGAGATCACTGCATTAGAACATCAAAAGGCACCCCACAACTAGTAACAATGGAGGCTACGGAAACAAGTATACTATCTATAAAGATACTGACAGATCCAATATATGTTCCACACTTCCACCAGATGTAACACAAACACCGACGCATTAGGCAAGACAGATGGAGACAGATGGAGTCCATATACCATTTATTTTAACAAGGTGACCCCCCTCCACTCGGCAAGTATTAAGTGACGTGCCTGAGTGCTCCATATTTCATTCCATTCATTCTTTATTTTCCTTCTTCAAGTGTCATGTTTTCATGTATGCAGACACATAGACAATCAAGATTGAGACGGAGAGAGACCACTTAAAGGCTTTGAAGACTTAGGAAATATATAGAGGTAAGTCAAGGTAAATACTACTACCAGATTAATGATGAACATCAGCTGACTGAGTAACAAATGTACTCTACTCAGAACTCTAGACTTATATTAGAGATAGATACATATATCCCAATCAAGTACCCATTCATTCATTTAACTGGCTGGAAATATGTCCTTTTCCATGCCTGCCTATGTACAAACACTTTCATCCCAAAACTGGCAATTTATTAAACGTAACCAAAAAAAAAAAAAAAAATCCTTTTAAATGAATTGAACGAAATAAAACTACGGCCAGCGTCGTTATCTGGAGCTGAGATATGAATACCAATGTGATTATTGATATCTTAATAATGGAAATATGTTGGGATCTTAAGGACGCTTTATTTTATGGGCGCAGGTTCTTTTGAAGCACCGTCATTTTTATTTTAATTACCGTGAAAGCCACAGCAAATTGTTTAATGCAGAAAACATAAAGATGTTTTATAACTCAGCCGAATGGGAAATTCATAATGTAGGAGAATTTATATGTATGCACTTGAATGAGGATTAACACATCGGAGCGTACTATGTACGGGGGGGGGGGGATAAATATATAAGACATCTTTCAATCCAATTTCCTATCAAGCTTCAGTTTTAAGCCTTGCAAGTGATTTTTATGTAGGGCCTCATGAGCAATCATGGAAGTACAGTAATGCTAACCCTAAAATTGCTCATGGATTTACATGCAAAAACAGCTCCCAGAGGGAAAGCAGCGCTGAGATATGAGCCATTTCTTTTCCGGAGTGAGTTCTCCTTGCAGGGGGCTTGATAAAAGAACCGTTTCGGCAGAATTTGCCTAAGCTATCAAAACAAGGATAACAGCGGCTTCTTTACCCCAGGAATAAAATCCTTAGAAAAGATGCGCTTATTGCTCACGGTAGGGATTCAGAAGACTATGGGAAGTATGATAGTGGGGTGGAGAGAATGGCAATTTCGGCATCTGAAATTAGTTGTAACAAGATATGTAATTGCTAAGCTTCCCTTCCTACACAATGTGGATTTTTTTTTTCATTTAGTAGATGCTGTGATTGCCTCCAAAAAGGTATAATCTTCTGTAATCATTTTTGGTGTTCAAAGTAATTACGGCTGGAGAAGAAACAGGAACATATTTGAGTGCTGACACCCAGGCGGAGGCCATGACCAACGCAGCAGGGGGCATTTAAAAGGGTGAGCTAAAAAGGTCACCCGGTGGATCTTAATGAGACTTTCTGAATAGGAGAAACCAATGAGAAAGATCAGTGTGTTAACTTTAAGATAAAAAAGAATTGTCCATAAACAGTGATAATAATGCACTTCTTTTGTCTTCTAAAGCTCTCCATCATAACCTGAGAGCCAGTCTAAGGGACAGAGATACAAATCTGTGGGCAATGCAGCTTTAAAAGTGGGATCCCCCATATCAACATATTTCATTCTTTAATACAACAATTTCCAAATGTATAATAGGTATTAAAGGTAGAGGGATGTTCACACTTTGCATTGAAGAACTAAATACCTGGAAACTAAATATGACTTAATAAATCCAATTATTTACTATAAATAGCAAAAAGTACAAATTGCAGCAGGTAAATATTATACCTTATTTGTAATTAGGGTCATGACTAGGGTGAAGTTAGGTTGTGCAGAGGAAGGGGCGGTGTTTCAAGTCAAGTAGTTCTGCCTTGAGCGCCAATAGTACTTAAAGGGATCCTGTCATCGGAAAACATGTTTTTTTCAAAATGAATCAGTTAATAGTGCTACTCAAGCAGACTTCTGCACTGAAATCCATTTCTCAAAAGAGCAAACAGATTTTTTTATATTCAATTTTATAATCTGACATGGGGCTAGACATTTTGTCAATTTCCCAGCTGCCCCTGGTCCTGTGACTTGTGCCTGCACTTTAGGAGAGAAATGCTTTCTGGCAGGCTGCTGTTTTTCCTTCTCAATGTAACTGAATGTGTCTCAGTGAGACATGGGTTTTTACTATTGAGTGTTGTTCTTAGATCTACCAGGCAGCTGTTATCTTGTGTTAGGGAGCGGCTATCTGGTTACCTTCCCATTGTTCTGTTGTTGGGCTGCTGGGGGGGGTGATATCACTCCAACTTGCAGTACAGCAGTAAAGAGTGATTGAAGTTTATCAGAGCACAAGTTACATGACTTGGGGCAGCTGGGAAATTGACAATATGTCTAGCCCCATGTCAGATATCAAAATAGAATATAAAAAAAAATGTTTGCTCTTTTGAGAAATGGATTTCAGTGCAGAAATTGCTGGATCAGCAATATTTACTAATTCATTTTGAAAATTTTTTTTTTTCCCATGACAGTTTCCCTTTAAACTGGCTCAGGCAAAAACCCCAGTTTTCAGCACTCCTTATGGTATAGGACCCATAATCTGAAAACCTGTTATGCAGAAAGCTCTGCATTACTAGAAGGCCATCTCCCATAAACTCAATTTTAATCAAATCCTTTTTGTAGTTAATAATAAAACAGCACTTTGTACTTGATCCCTACTATTGGGTTTAATTAATATTTAATATTTTTTTTTGGTAGACTAAAGGCACGGAGATCCAAATTAACCCCAGGTCCTGAGTATTCTGGATAACAGGTCCCATACCTGTACTACTGAGTGTGTTGGAGTGACACGAGGAGCTCTTAGTTGAAATGAACCAAGGTCCAGGTACTCATGTGCATTCAACTCTTTTTATATTATTTGGACAGGCATATGGGGGGTTTGGATCATTACTATTCTCCGCTGGAGAGCAAGAACTGTATAAAAGCCACTTGCTCATGGAAAGATCATCCAGGACAAGCCGGAGTATCACAGACTTATCATAAATGGTCTCAGTTTATGAAACAGGTCATTGCTACTAGGTTATTTATTTCATAACATGAATCACATTACCCACAATCCCTAGACTGTTTGGCTCAATGACCTTTGGCAGGGTAAAGGTATCAAAAACTGAAAACCAAAACAAAAACATAAAACTGCGTAAGAGTCAAACTCATATCTTGCAACTATCCATGATAAAAAAAAAAAAAAGAAATAATAATATATATATATATATATATATATATATATATATATTTTTTTTTTTTTTTCCGGATATGTCTCTGATGTACATCATTCCTTTCTGGGTCATTTATTCTTACTACTCTACAAAATGAATGCTAATTAAGGGGTTTGACCTGATTTGAAATCTACAGCTCAAATCCACCACAACAGTTGTATAATCCATGTGATGTGTTGCTGCTGGAGCAAGATGTATGCATGCACTGGTGCATAAAAGAAAGAGAGGGACATGAAGGAGCTGAGCACACACACATGCACTCGTTTTCCATATGAAACACAACTGCGAAACAAAGAGAGGCAGCAGAAGTTGTGTGAGAAGGGATTAATTTCCAAGGACTTTGTACAAAATACCAATGCATTAGTAAACACCAATGTCAAAAGCTCACCAAGCAGTACATCATTTGGTAAATTATTAACATCCTCCACTAATGAAGAAGCTCCCCTTCATTAAATATTTACGGAGCATGTTTTAGGATGTTTGCCAGCAGTGACAGAAGGTGTATTTGATAAATTTAGCTTCCAGGTCATGTTTTCTCTTCTCACGATTGCCCCAAAGCTTACTTAAAGGGAAGGAGCAATTATTCCGGTGTTGTGACCGCTATTATAGAATGGCTCGTTCCAGTATCACGCTCTGACTTGCCCCCCCGGGGAGAAGTGCGGGTCAAAGGGTTGGCCTCTGTTAATGGCAGCACGTGGCTGTAAAACACAAGAGGCTGGCCATGTTTCAATTAGTCTCTCTTCAATTAGCCGCACAGATCAATGCATGTACTGAGAAGGATTTAAGGAAGATGATCAATGTAGACAAGCCTGTGTGTTAGCTTTACAAATGTAACTAGAAATACCTAATATAGGCTGGATCCCTCCTTAGCACTATTATTCAGCTGAAAGCTTTGCTATGTTGTAGTGAGTTAACACTTTGCTTTAAATAACTGCAGCATTGGAGAGAAAGAATATAATGTAACTTATTATATATATATATATATATATATATATATATATATATATATATATATATATATATATATATATAGAAAGCATTTATAAGCAGCATAGACGAGGTTGATCTCTTGCTGGAAACAAAAAGATACAGGGTGGCCAAGATGACCTTTGCCAATCCTAATAAAGAGCCTCTATGTCGTTCCCAAGACACCTTAACAAACTATGCCCAACATTGACTTAATCAAGGATAGATGCTACTTCTATAAGCCTATTTCTTGGGAAAACAGAGGTTTTACATTCATTAACATGGCTTATGGCTGGTAAAACAATTTGTTAGGTTAAACAAATCAACAGCAGTGTTTTGTCATCAATAATGGATTCACGTTAGCTTAGTTAACATTCAGTATGGAGAAGAAATGTCTATTCAATAGGACTCCATGGAAAATGGCATTGCCATAATTAAAAGACTTCGGGAACAATGGGTTTCCGAATAATACAAGCATAACAATTCTTAATATTTATAACTCCAGGATGAGGAGCAAGAAGAACACACCGACTGGTTGGTAGTCAGAGCATTGGTGTGAATAGAGCGGCACCGTGATTTCCTTAAACAAAGCCTCCTTGGGGGATGCTCGAACTGAACTGCCAGAGGCAACCAAGCTTATACTTTGAAGCAACTGGGTCAAGCTCTTCAAGAGCCGGGGATTTTGCAGCTAATCCTGTCACTGGATACTGAACTGTCAAACCATGTCGTACTGAGATAGGAAGCCATTAAAGCAAGCTCAGAAGATACGTACGGATACACATTTCAGCCATGCATTGGATTGAGTTTGTAGATCATAAGGAGAAGGTTGCAGAATATTCTAAATGATTACTCAGGTTGCTGACAAAGTCATAGCAATTACATTATGTGGAGGAAATAAGGGTCTCTTGGTTATGGTTTCAGTAATTCTTTAATTAAGTAGTTGAACTAATTCAAGTATTTTTGGCCCAATTTGATAGGGGCTTGGTGAGATATCAGTTGGAGCCGCTGGTGTTTGGTTTTGTGGTAGTCATATCTTTGCTTAAGATTTACTATTTAGGCAATGAAAAATGATTAGAAAATGATTTTGTTCATCCCTAAGGTTTGGATGTGGTTCAGTATCTCAGTGACTCTTTGGTGGAGGATTCGGTGTTTGACCAAGTTGTGAATTCAATGCTTCTCTGATCAAAATGTGCAGAAAATCTACATTCACTTTAGTTTCCCGTAATCAGATGAATACTTTTGGGAGCAGTAATCCTTTGAATTGACACAGGAGCCATAAGATGCCATTTCAATTCACCCTAAATGATTCAGGATTCCTCCAATTTGGAGGCCAAATTTTAAATTATGAAGGCTCATCTCTAACGGATTATAGACTAGCAGCATTGGTAACTCTAGACCACTGCAGGGAAATTGGGTATTACTGGTGCATATGCAAGTATTTGCATTGATTAATGGTGTTGCACATGTAATCCAATGAGGATATGTGATACCACATGGGGATAAATTAAACTGACATGATCAAATAAGAGGTAGGAAAGGAGGATACCCCCTGTTACGCTATTAGCAGTCAATAGTGATTAATATAGCAAATAAATATGTTCATGAGGTTTCTCTAATTTCTTACTTATTCCCTCCGAGGAAACTCTTATCAAAATCTATTTCTTAAGCTGGGCATACATGGTAAGATCCATGCTCTATTTGGGTTCATCAGACAAGTGCCAAAAGGGATGATCAGGTCTTTTGGCTCCCGGACCAACAACTGAATCATAACTGGAGACCCGTAAAGAGAATATTGTATCAATGTGGTACTTGCCAAATTGGATATTCAGAACTGCCCGATCAATATCTGGCGAATTTGCAGCCAGATATAAATTGGGTGGGACTTCCCAAGGTCATACATTGAGAAATAAGCTGCTGACATGGCCTGGAGGAGGTGTTTGTATTGGGGTGTATGGCCATCTTAATGTGGACAACACTATCTTTAGTCAAACTCCATATTTGAAGGACCGTATGTGTGTAATCTTACAATTATCAAACTACAACACCCAGAATCACCATGCCATAAGTGCCAAAGCCCTGACATTTTCCCCAGAAGACCTCTTTTCTATGTTCTCCAGGTTGTTAGATAGTAGAGACTGTGACTATTTTGCATTTATGCAACATCACCAAGAATATTTAAAACTGCAGTTATAAGATGTTCTGATGCTCTTACTTCACACAAGTGGGTTTAACCAAATGACCAATTTAATGTCATTATACCCTATAAATAAAGTTGGTTAGAATGGGCATCAAAAACATTACACTCATATGCCAATAATCCCCCCCATACAAGTTGCATATAGAAGCTTTGATAGGCTTATTCCCCCATAGCTTTGTTGCCATATACGATTGATAAACGCTCGAGCACTAAAGCTTTTCCCATCTAGACACATTTCTAAATCCAATAGAAGTTAAATATTTGATTTAGATGCTCAGCTATGTAACCCTACTTGGCAATAACAATGCCTTTCATGAAAATACATTTATAAATGCACGAAAATGAACCAATACATCAGCGTTTCTGGCAAGTCTTCAATATTTCATCCATAATTTAATAGTGTAACAAATCATTTCCCTTGCACACTTATATAATAACAATTCTCCACTGAAAATTAAATCTTCCAGTTCAACACAATTTAAAACAAATGCTAATATAACTAAACCTTTGAGAGATAATTCATCCTTAAAGTATAAATGAAACTGTCACAGTGAGATCAACTCCCGGCTGGAGAAAAGAAAAAAAGACGAAGGTCCTGACTAGAGAGAGTTAGAAGAATATAGAAGGCGTGATGCCGCTACGTCACATTCGGGAATTTGCCAAAATAGATGTCCTGTGTCGCAAAACAGAAAATGGCTGCTTTTAGAGGGGATATTTAAATTGCATGTCTTCTTATATTGTGTAGTATTTGAACCCAATATACTAGGTTGGGCTTTGTTAATGCAAAAGATGATGTCTGCAGATACTTCAGTTGATGGCAACATTCTTCGTGATACAATTTTTATGGACATGGGAAGAAATACTTAGCATGTAAATATAGGCGACTAAGTATTGGTGTTACAGGTGGGCGTGCTTATTGTCTGATATTCTTGGAGAGGGCTATATAATAAATAGCAGTGGGCATCCTCTCGTGTTCAAGCTTGACCCATTAAAATACAGCTGGAGCCTTCAAGATCTTGCCTTTAGCCATTGATGGGATGTGTTGAGTCATATTTTGTACACAGCTGAATTTACTGTAGCAGTGGAGATGAAGGTGATGCTTTTTATTGCATGGCCTCCTATAATATTACATTCCAAAGAGCCTACACAAACACGATAAAAGCATATCCTATAAAATTCACATGCAACATCTAAACATTAACCACCACATGTAATAGAAGGCGCTAAGTTTGCCCAAGTGCAGTAACTCACAGCAACCTGGGCAAACCCATAGCAAAAGATGTTTGCTTTTAAACAGGTGGCCAGTAAATGCTACCTGCTGATTGGCTGCAATGGGTTACTGCTCCTGGATAAACTAAGTGCCTTTTATTACATGACCCCATTAGTCTAAATAGACGTTACAATTACGATCTTTCCCGGAAAAAGATCTACCAATACACATGTTTAGAGCTGAATCGTCCGATGTAAAGGTAGAAACAATAGAATTCTACCTGTATCTAACAATTAAGCACTAACAATGGCTGATGTTCCGGTGCCTTCAAGGGCGCCTGATCAAAATTTGCCAGCCAGCCCTTTTGACGAGCTGATCGATATCCAAGTCTTCTGCTGATATCGGTCATCTGGTCTCCCACCATACACGCACTGAATATTGTATTGTATAAAACATTTTTTACAATATAATTGGTGAATCTATGGCCACCTTAATAAGGGACGTATAGGTGACCACTGAAAGAACTATTTATAAGGAGTAATAAATCATAATGAAGCACCGTAATCACTAAAAAGTCTCTCTGGTCCATGTGCTCAAGCCTTATACCCTTTGCAGCCTAAACTCTGTCTTGTTCTTTTGGACAAGCGTGTACAAGACTCAATGGAACGTCTTGGGTTAGGTGCAGCACCCTTGACCCTTTGCATATTGGAAAGAATACAAGAAACACAAAGCCTTACTTATTAAATCAAGTTTAAAAAAAGGAAATCAAAACCAAATTGCATTTTGCATTCATGATTAAGTTCCAAGAGGCACAAAATGCGTTTTTTTAGTTGAGACCTATTAGAAGTGTGACTACTGACCAGGATTTGTAAGGAGTGATGTTGCAAGAGAATTTACACCATTTTTTTTTTTTTTTTTGCGGCCAATTCGGTCAAACTGTTTTTTCTTTCCCGGAATTTATGCTGTTTTGACGGGGTCCCTTGGGAAACATAAAATCTGAGTTCTTGTAAAATTTTGTAAAATTCTAAATATACAATTATTTTCCTATTGCATGGTTTTCCTATAAAAATGCATTTCAAATCTATTCCGAGAGGCACAAAATGCGTCAGATGTTTCAACAGCGGTTTCACTGATTCAAAGTGTGACTACTGACCAGGGGCGGTGTAGCAAGGCCCTACTAAAAGGGTGTCTATTTTAGAGCTGGCCCGATCTGAAGAGCAGAAAGAAATTCTCTACCTGCCGCTCATTGTTAACAGGTAATAAATTGTTTCATGCCCTCGTTGGCTGCTAACTGAAACCAGGAAAAATTTTGCCGTGGACCTACTGTCACCCAAAACATATGTGACAAGCAAAATTACGGTGATCTTATTGCATAAACACTTACAGATGCGGTAAGGTAGGACGGCATGTGGTTAGCCTGCTTTCACTTGCATCGTTAATGCCGAGAACTTTGCATACGTTTGGAGAAATTGTACATCAGGCACTGATTGCAAACACAACCGACTTACTGTGCAGCATATGCTAACGGTTTGGGGAAAAGAACATGCAAATCTAATCAGTGCCTTTTATGGCAAGTATCATTATATGCATGCTCGAATCTTATCTAAGGAATAAAGCGAGACATGAAAAGCATTTAACCAGCCAAAGTCAACAGCAGAACAAGTTCAGTTTTGGGTTAATAGAGAACATGCTCGGAGATCATTTGTTCTCACCTTATCTGGTTATGTGCAAAGTTACCGATTGTACAGTACAGATAATGGAACAACTGGAGAGATTTGTTTCCTACAGACAGCCCCAGGAGAAAGTGCGAGGAGTGTACAAAACTAGTTTTTTTTAATATAAATCTAACATTTAGAAGGTTAAGATGTTTTAGAACTACAGATCTCAACATCTCTTATGAAGATGGAGTTCTATTTTGCAACGAGGCAATCGTTTCTTGAACAAGCATACTTAATATAAAAGGCTACCGTGATTCTACAGGTATGGGATCTGTTGCCCAGAATGTTTGGGACCTGAGGCTTTCCAGATAAAAGGACTTTCTGTAATTTGGATCACTATGCATTAAGTCTGCTTAAAACCATTTAAACATTAAATAAACCCAGTAGGATTATTTATAACTTAGTTGGGATCAAGTACAAGGTACTGTTATTACAGAGAAAAGGGAATACATTTTTAAAGATGTGAATTACTTGATTATAATGGGTGTCTATCCCACAATAAATAACTTTCTTGGGATATCTGATCTCAACCCTGGGGATATTAGTATACGTGTATGGCACCTGTTATCCAGAATGCTCATAAACTGAAGTTTTCCAGATAACATATCTTTCTGTAATGCCTTAAGTCTCCTAGAAAATCATGTAAACATTAAATAAACCCAATAGGCTGGTTTTGCTTCCAATAAGGATTAATTATATCTTAGTTGGGATCAAGTACAAGCTACTGGTTTATTATTATAGGGAAAAAAGGAAATGATTTTTAAACATTTGGATTATTATGATAAAATAGAGTCTATGGGAGATGATCAGTCTGTGATTTGGAGCTTTCTGGATAATGGATCCCATACCTGTATAACGTTTATATATGGGAGTGTATAAGTAGTTATATGAGTGTAAATATGTGCACTAGGGTTCATTTGGAGGGGTTGAACTAGATGGACTTTTTCAGCCCAAATTAACTAAGTTTGTATAGGGCTTTATTTCTACCCCAAAAAGCTACTTGATGTTGTTGGCTGCTTTAGTAGGGGCTAATTAGCTTATAATGCAGAGGAACACATAATTTAATATATTGTTCTATCATTTCTAGCCACGAAGGCACAGACTTCTGGGCAATTAAACGCAGAACAGTTCCACTGTCAGGCTGATATGATCAAGGCAGTCTCCCTTTCAAACTGAAGAAAATCTTGGCGTTTTAACTGAACATCACAGTTGCTTTAATGTGCTGGTTGCGAGGAGAGGAGCTCTATTCCATCCCAGCACTTGACAGAGCGAGATCGCAGAGCTGTCATATGTTCTTGCTCTACATCTCCTACTCAACAGAGTTGACTGAAAGAAGCTGAATTCCCAAGGCGGCAGGAGCAGTAGCTTCATTTTATTGTTCTGCAACTTTGATGTAACTGGCAAAGGTTGAGGTTATAGAATTAGCGGGGAGGAAGAACAGACTGAAGAAGAAAGAGTATCTCCTAGGAGGTTGGTGCCTCGGTGGCTAATAGATATGCCCTATTTGTCTAGCACAGGCATCCGTAACATTCAGTTTAGTCTTTTAGAAAACTCTTATCTGAATATACTTGGCATGAGTTATATAGGGTTTACTTATAAAAAATATAAATTCAAACAGCACTGCTATTCTGATTCTGAATTTGTTATACAGTAAATATTTTACCAAAAATAGCATTTTTTTTTAAATGAAAAAAATGTCTATACAGTAGTGCCTCGATTTTACAACCGCCAGATTTTACTTTTACCAGATTTGACTCCATTTTGCAGCGGCCCCATTCAGGCATTCTTTTTCTTGCCCCAGATAGGGCCCTATTCACTGTATAAAAAGAGTGAAGCATTACCAGAGATGTTAACCAGAGCAACCAATCAGCAATTGGATTTCAACAGTAAAGCTGGCCATAGACGCACAGAAAATATCGTACAAAACAAATTTTCGTATGATATTCGTTGCGTGTATGGTGGGAAACGAGCGACCGATATCGACTGAAGACTTGGATATCGGTCGACTCGTCGATCGGACTGGACGGAAAATTTTGATCGGGTGCAACATCGCCCATTGTTAGTGCTAAATCGTCAGATCCAGGTAGAATTCTATTGTTTCTATCTGTATATCTGACGATTCAGCTCTACAAGTGTGTATTGAAACAAACGATCTTTCTTGGAAACATCTTCTCGAAGAAAGATTTTAATTGCTAGAAACAAAAGCAAAGATCTGATCTGGTTGCTATGACCAACATCGCCGGAAATGTTTCACTCCACTTTTTACACACCATGATAAATAGACCCCTTAATGGTTTTGCAGGATTACGCAGTTGACATGATTGACATGATTCCCCGGAAAACATAAAATCTGGGTTCTACGGTTTTCAATTCTAGTATTGTTACTAGATATAAAGTAGAACCTGAATTTACATCCCCAGATTTTACTTTTTCTGGGAATCGACACAGTTTTGTTGCCGCCTAATCTAGCCGAGCTGCATTTTTTTCTTTCCCAAATTTAACGGAACTTACACCACTTTGACGGGGAAACCTAAAATATGGGTTCTACTATATAGAGTTTTAAATGTACAATTATTTTCCTACGCATGGTTTTCCCCATATTATATAAAGTGTCACTCTCTTTCTTTGCATATAGTTTCTGGCGCAAGGCTTTCATTGTTCATGTCTTGAACCTTTTTCTCGCTTCACATATCTAGTGTGATAGCTGCTTAATTTTATGACTGATCATTTTAAGGGTTCAGAATCATAAAGTGAGTTAAATAATGCGTTTCAGAATATGTAACCATCATGGACAGCCAGATATGTTATATGGACGGCTAAAATATCAAGAGTATTATTGGCTGACAAAATTTCATATCAGGAAGATGAATCCAGTTGTCTCCATGCAAGACCATCACTACCATTTTGTCCCCAAAACGACTACTGTAATTTTTGATAACAATATCCGTTTCAATGGTAACAGATTAAAAGATAGTAGAATGTTCTCCTCCACAAAAATCATATCATTTGATGGACTGCAACAAGGAAGACAGATATATTATAGTACGTACGTCTGGGTCATTTACTAATCTACGTGGTTAGGGACTTCCCTTAAGGGCCACAGTACCGGTAAAACCGCTCCTACAGGAGGAAATAATATTCCTGTAGATCAGAATTTTAAATTAGAAATTAATTCTGAAGGGGAACTTGGAATGAGAACATAAAAGAACAGAGAACATTAAAATAAAGTGAAAATGAAACAATTTTCTTTGTGGAGACAACTGGGTGATGAATCGACCAATTAAAAGGAGTAATTATTCAGATGTAATGAAAGGATGGACAAAAGATGCTGCTCTTCGTTGTAAGCGAAAGTGCAGGATTTTGAAAATGATGCAACAAGAAGCAGAAGGCAAATTTAAAGATGACATTTTGACAGACGCAATGGGAAGGCGGGTACCTTGGGCTGGTTAAAGGACGATATAGTGAACCCAATTACATTCCGTTATTTTTAGCGGTCTGCTTCTTTGAAGCCCCATCACAATAATAATAAAGACTAAGGAACTATCAACTGCCTTTGTGTGTTTCCTGCTATATGGCTGCTATATGGCCAGTCCAATTCCTCATTGGCTAATCTTTTTACCAGTCAATATGGACACTTTAACCTACAGACCAAAGTTAGTGTGTGCCAGACCCTTAGTGCCAACTGCCAAGACACAAAGGTAAGGGTAGTGGAACACATGGCTCTTTGTTGCCCATGGGGACGCCACATGTGATTGCGTTTGTGGACACTTTGTTTAACCAGATGGCAAAGCTAAAAGTGGCTATACACGGGCCAATAAAAGCTGCCAACAGACCAAGTGGGCCAAGCTCATTGGGCATTGTATGGGGACCTCAGACGGGCTTCCCCAATCAATATCGAGCAGGTTTAAAAATCCTGTCAGATCGAGAAACGCATCGATTCGTTCATACAGTCCTCACTCGGACCTTCCTGATATTGCAATTCAATCATTGGGCCCTAGGGCCCATTATTGAATCAGTCCAATATCGATATAAGTTGGTCTTATTGGGCCAAGATCTGCTTGATTTTCAACTTTGCCAAATGAGCAGATCTGCCCATTTATGGCTAATGTTCCCTTATTTCAGCACTCCATGTATTTAGCTCCAGCATTGAACATAACTGTTAATAATAGTAAATAAATCCACTCTTTAAACGTGTAGAGCTTAACGTGATGTTTAAAATGTGTAAAAGATGATGGTATAATATTAGGAAATGTCTTCTGGCCTCCTGTAGCCTGAATGTTTCCAAGCTTATGTTTTCTCCTTTAACCGCACTTCTAATAAGCATAAACATGTTTTTTCAATGTGCAAAAGCAAACAATGAATAAATACATTGTTATCTTTACTGGGGGAAAAGGTGAGCCCTTTTGGCACTGTTTGTTAGGAAGGCCTCTTGGGTTTAATAAATATTATAGTTAAAACACCAAAGGTCTCAAAGGCTACTGCTGACAACCCCAACTCATCCAAGTCGTATCCACTTTTCTTTTCTTAGGGTCAACCTTCTGCATTTATTAGCTTTAAAATAAACCCAAATTGCATGTTTCTGCTTCCTAACAAGCATACTTGGCTTTATGATGGCATAACCCTGGGCTTTTCTGCTATTGAAGCGCTGCTCTGTGCCATAGTTTATGCAGAAAGAAAGTCCATTTTAAGTTTGCCATAACCGAGACAATCTGTGATTAATTTCAGCACAACACGGAACAAACAAGCCTTTACTACACTGTGATTGGTCCATGAAGTTTAAGCCTGTCAATAGATTTCCAGCTTGCAAACAACGTAAACTGTTTGCCAAATATAAGGACCTGCTTCAATAATAGAAGTACAGTAACTCAGAGCAAGGTCTTGATCAGGGAATGACCAGAATCAGATCATTATGTTATGGCTTGCTGTGATGTCATGACGCACATTGAGATTAGGGATGTCCAAAGGACTCCGGCATCTAGTAAATCATTAGGACATCAAAGGACGTCTCCAGTATAAATCATAAAAATGACTAAGCTACCCTAATATATATTATAAGTAGTAGATTAACTTCTATTAAATAGGGGAAATTACCCCATAGGATGTTAAATGTATTTACATTATTCTGGCAGATCAGAGGTTAGGCTTCGGTTTATGGAATGTTTTAATCTAAAACATGGTGAGCTTCCTAGCTGGAGGGCTTATTATAAAGGAAAAATGATGGGTACATGGTCTACTCTAATAGGAAAAAGCTTGCCTAAGTCCATAAGCACAGCTACAGGCATACAGTATATGAACACAACATAAAGGAGGGCATTCAGCTGCTTTATTCAAGTTTTGGTGTTACATGTGAATTTAATCAGAAAATATTATATCCTGATACTATTGATAATCGGGCTTATTCCTCCCAAAAAAATATTTTTGTGGTATTCCATAGGTGGCAGACCCAATGCAGAACTCCATGCACTAATAGTATACCTCCGAAGTGACATTCTTTTTGCAGGGCCGTCCCATACCGTGGACCCAAGATCAGTAGGGTTTACATGGAAGTAGGTGGAGCCTGGAGCAGATATGGTATGTGGTTGGGAATTAAATGGAGTAGCCAAGGTGGATTGTGATGGCACTGACTCTTACTACAGGTATGGGACTTTTTATTCAGAATGCTTGGGACATGGGATTTTTAGGATAATGGATTTTTCTGTAATTTGGATCTCCATACCTTAAGTCTACTAGAAAATCATGGAGACATTAAATAAACCCAATAGGTTGTTTTTGCTTCAAATAAGATTAGATTAATTATATCTTAGTGTGTGACCAAGTACAAGTTACTGTTATCACATAGAAGAAGGAAATAATTTTTGAAAATTTGGATTATTTGGCAAAGTCTATTGGAGCTTTTCCATAATTTGGAGCTTTCTGGATAACTGGTTCCCATACCTCTACTGGAAATTCACTGTAGCTGAAAGTGCTCACAATTGTATGCAATTATTCAATTTTAGAACTCAGGTTCCTTCCGATACGCCAGTAACAGAAGCTTTAATGTGTTTAGTAACACATGCGCAGGACATTCAGGTACTTTAAACATTCACGATAGATAGATAGATAGATAGAAAGATAGATAGATAGATAAACAGATAGATAGATAAATAGATGATAGATATATACTGTAGATAGATGATAGATAGATAGATAAACAGATAGATAAATAAATAGATGATAGATAGATATATCGATAGATGATAGATAAATGATAGATAGAATACCAGCGTATTAATGATTGATTTCTCTCCAAAAGACAATCAGCAAAACTGCAATACAAGAAATATAAAGGCAAACTGCTTTGGAGAATGAGTGATTTCTGGTTGTAAATGCAATTTAGTATGTTAGAAACCAAAGCAACTCTCATTTCATCTCATTAACACCAGAGAAAAGTAAACTTGCCTGGACTTAGGCAGTTGACAAAAAAGGAGAAAAAAGTGAAAAACTTCATAACGTATAATGCACGTTTCTTATACAGTAGAGAAGCCCAATCATATCCTTACTCCCTCCATCACTTGTCACAGCACATTTATATTCTGGAAAATGCAGTGGTTAGGGACCACAGACACTGCTGAGCAGTTGGACAGAAGGATGGACGGTTGAGGATCGTTGGAATCAGGCCATTGCCTGGAATGTTTTTGGACAGTGGCTTGAAAGTGAACATCCCCTTTACCTACTGCAGGATTCTGGGAGTTGTAGTTCCACAGCTGGGAGGCTTCAAATTGGACAGTATTTTATCTGTGCAGCTAGGAGGTGGTGGCACATGTGGGTTAAACCTCTGGGTGTTTCAGGCCCTGGTTGAATGAATCGGGATGAAAATAACAGTCTCAAAGCAAAGAGGCAATGGTGTGGAAGAATGCAGACAATAGCAGCAGCACAACAGAGGGAAACATCAGAAAGGCTTCAGCTCTGACCTCTGGTTAATTCCTGGGATCAAAACATCATGAGTCACAGAGCTGAAGGAGCACGTTCTTTCTTACTAACTCATCATCCACCTGCGCCCACAGTCACACGCAATACACTCACTGCTCCACTCAAGCCCTTATGGGACGAGCACAGAAGAATGAACACTTTCACTCTCAATACAATGGATACATGGGATTTGGATTTAATTTGCCACCAAGGACTGGGCCAACAAATCTCTTTAGCAAGAGTCCTGTTAGAGAACAATCCCTGAGTAACATAATGGTGTCACCAGAGACATCAGCAGGAGCCATACAATAGAATGTCTGTTGTCTACAATAATCAGTGGCACATTGTCTAGAGAAAACCTGGAGACAACAGAAACCAAGCCTAAATCTCAATTCAGTGGCATAACTAGATTTTTACTAGATGCTACTTAATGTTAGTAGATGTTAATAGATGCTACTAGACATTACTAGATGCTACTAGATGTCAGGGCCCCCAACATATCCAGAGATTGCCCTGTTCTACCAATAAATGTTGAAATTGCTCATTATTTGGGCCTCATAGGGACTCCTACAGCCACAGGTCTGCTTCCTCTATAGTTATGTTCCTGCCTCCATTTCTCAATCTGCATCAGACTGCCCCTGCAGCCATTTATCTAATTTGAAGCAGGCCAATCCCTAACAGTGATATCAGAGAAGGCAGGACCAGGGACAAAGACAAGGGCAACTTTCACAGATATTTATAAGCTGCAGTGGGACTGTAGTAGCCCCTACTGTAGAGCTAAGGATACTTGCACCCCATCCTGCCTAACCAATGACTTTTGGGTCAACCTGCTCACCATAAAAATGGAATAACAAGTATAGTACAATCTGATTTCTTTGGTTAACATTACATTTGGTTCCTGGTCAATAGGAACGCCCACACAGAGACTATATAATGTTTAGTTTTTATTGAAATTAATGGGTTTAAAGAAATGAATGACCCTTTAGAGATGAACTGTTAACGCCCAACGAGGAGAACATCCTCTCCTGCACATTCCAAGTCAGTGTTGGCAACGTCCATCTGTTTATGCTCCACATGTCTCAAAGACAGGTACAATAAAAAAAGCAATTAAAACAATTCCTGTCTATTTTAAGTGCTCAGTAAAAAATGATAATTCAAGAATTCTGTATAATTCAAAACCTGTTAAAATGAACCTCACCCACTGAGAACTCATGCCCCTGAAGATCAGTGATGCTTGCCCAGGAAAACCTCTAAATACATTCTATGCACTATAATGGTTTTTAGAGAATAAAAATAATCTTAAAAACAGGACCTTTGGTACTACAGGAGATTATATTTAGCATACAATTTCTAGGGATTTAAATCCATTGCCTGGAGTTAGTGAGATAAAGGACATATAGCTTCTGATATACAAATCTATCGCAGGTAGACAATACACTCTGAATTGCTAGATCGCGGGTCAACGTCGCTCGCTTGGAGTATCCTGATAATAACGACAAGCCTAAAAAGGCCCCTTTGCAGCCAGAGTAGTTAAATCCAAATGTGCTTCCAGTACACGTGGTATCAACGGGTCTCCTGCAAATAGCATCATTCACAGCCTGGGGAATCAATGTTTCCAGCAGAAAAGGCTAATTACAATGCAGGAGAAGTAATTTACGCCAACTGCCTGTAATTAAGCATGCTACCTCTCCTAGTGCAACTCCTTTAATGTACAGGGAAATCTGCACTACCGTAGCACACCTGAGTCTCTCTTTATGCACAGCCCATTAACAATCATGAAATGCTTTCCTTAAAGGTATTTTTCTGTACATGCCATAAGAGTCAGGCTAATTCTCTACATCTAACTGGAATGAGCATTAACCTTTGGTTTTATTTAAAAAAAATAAAAAATATTAATTAAAATAGGATCCCACAATGTCTGAGCTTTGGCCATGTCCTTTTCTCTCCAACTCAAGTTGGTCCAATTAATTATCCCTAATAATACTGAATCTTACTTATATCAAGGACCCCAAAATGTCTGACCATTTTGGGGTCCTTGATCACCGATCAGTAGGAACACCTACAGCTGAATGTCTATGCACAGCCCATTAACAATCATTAACTGCTTTCCTTAAAGGTGTTTTCCTTATATACCATAAGAGTCAGGCTAATTCTCTACATCTTATTGGAATGAGCATTAACCTTTGGTTTTATTAAAAAAAAATTAAATAAAAAATAATAATAATAATTAAAATAGGATCCCACAATGTCTGAGCTTTAGCCACGTCTTTTTCTCTCCAACTCAAGTTGGCCCAATTAATCAGCTCTAATAATACTGAATCTTACTTGTGTTAAGGACCCCAAAATGTCTGACATTTTGGGGTCCTTGATCCCCGAACAATAGGAACACCCACACCTGAGTGTCTCTTTATGTACAGCCCATTAACAATCATTAACTGCTTTCCTTAAAGGTGTTTTCCTTATATACCATAAGAGTCAGGCTAATTCTCTACATCTAATTTAAATGAGCTTTAACCTTACTTAAAAAAAAAAAAAAAAAAAAAGGAACCAAAAAATGTTTGCAATTTGGCCAGCTCTTTCTCTCTACGACTCAGGTTATTCTAAATAATCAGCTGCAATAATCCCTATTCTTACTTATGTCAAAGGAGGTTGTAATGCCCTGTCTACAGACGAGATTTTCACTATAGGAACTCAGATCTACATACCATCGACTGCCCCTTAATATTACAGAGGTCAAAGCTGTGTTAGTAAATGGACTGCATGAAAAGAGATTTTGCTCTCAGCACACATCACCTCCACAGTTAGATGTTCTCCAACTTTAGGAAAATACAGTGCCTCCCATTACTGTTTTAAGACCAGGGCCTTCATTCAACATAGACAACACTCAGTCATCAAGCCCATCTGCCTCACCTTCTTTCTAGTGAAAACTGCCCTTTTTGGATTCTGGTGTATGACCTGCTGCCTGTAGCAAAGTGGTATTCCCTAGCCAGATTTAACAGCTTTGTATCAAAATAGAACAGAGACAAAATAGAACAGAGACAAAATAGAACAGAGACAAAATAGAACAGAGACAAAATAGAACAGAGACAAAATAGAACAGAGACAAAAGACAAGAGACAAAAGACAAGAGACAAAAGATAACAGAGAGAGTTAAATGGGAAAAGTGAATTTTTAAGCAAAGCTGGTGCTTTATTTACACAAGACAAGGTTAAAAAGGAGTAAGAGGTGACAGTTATGGGCCAAGCAGAACTGCCAGTTGGGTAGAGCCCACTTAAATTGTTTGAAATGAACTGCATAAAAGCAGAACAAACAGCACAGGAGTATAAATGTATCCCGGAAAAATCTAACAATGACAAATAACTGACCTTATTATGGCACAATGATTAATACAAGTATGAAAATGATTTATCTAAGCAGCTAATACAAAATATTAGTGTTTACTTTATGGCTACAACTGGGCAGAACAAGAGCAATAAACGAAATCTTTGAATTTCCAGGCGCTGTCAAGCCCAGACAGTAACCATTTTTCTTCTTTTAGTAACAATGCAATTTGTCTGAGACCCTTTAACCTCCGACTGAACAGTCTCGGGCCTGTTTCACATCCTCCTGCATCTCCCGGTTTGCAGCACTATATAATGAGATCTAATCAACTAATTAAACTAGAAGGCGAGATACACAGAGTAAAGAACAGAGAAGTGCCAGATGTATGGCTAACAGGCAATGGTGTAAATGAATCAAGTTAGAAGTCAAGGTTTATAGCCATAGACAATCAGGAAAAAAGGCATTGAAATAGGATTGGTTGTGTCAGGATATATACACTGTGTTTGTACTATATGAGGGTGTTTAGCTAAAGAACAGTACAAATCAAAGGGATAAATCAATGGTATCCTCCTGAAACACAAGAACGAGACAGGTTTAGGTAGAGGCAAGTCCATAGCTGCAACAATGACATTTGTATGATATCCCAGTCAGCCTAACTCTTGTGAGATTAAATATAATCTCCAACAGTCATCCTGGTCCAGGTTCATCAATTCCACTTACTGTACATCAGGTGAATAGACAATTTACTAGTTTCCATAATGTTGCACACAAAAGGCACAACGTGTAACGTTTCCTATTACAGTGACGTCCAACTTTTTCTTAGCAGAGTTTCTCATTTGACATGGAACATATTTGGTCAAATTATATTCAATTACAGCGAGAAGATGATGTCAATTCAGTGACTCATTGACCCTTTCCCATAAAATATTGAGTAATAAAATCAGAGGAATAACAGGAAGAAAATCTCAAATGATCAGAAAAGGCACTTTTTGTGAGAACTTCACACCAATATGAGTTTTATTTTTACGATATCATTACAGCGATGATTAGCATTGTGATAAAAATTGTAAAATGAACAAGTGTAATAGGGGCTCCCTGTAAAGTGATCGCTCAACATCTAGAACAGTGATCCCCAACCAGTGGTCCGTAAGCAACATGTTCATCACCAACCCCTTGGATGTTGCTCCCAGTGGCCTCAAAGCAGGTGCTTATTTTGGAATTCCTGGCTTGGAGGCAAGTTTTGGTTGCATAAAACCAGATGTACTGCCAAACAGAGTCTCCTGTAGGCTCTTGTGCTTGTGTTGCTTCCCAACGTTTTTTTTATTTGAATGTGGCTCAGGGGTAAAAAAAAAAAAAGTTGGGGACCCATGATCTAGACCATCTATATATTCTACCCAGGTTCTCCATAAGAGACTAAACGGACACTAGAACAATTAGAGGAGAGAACGGAAGATAGAATGCTGGAAGTGATGCTTTATGGTGCTGTTGTGTATCACCGAAAAGCAACACATAGACTACAGAATCAATGAACTTAACGCAAATTATCATAATTGAATTGACACGTCTGTGTTTCCTGTTAAAGGAGGATACTTACTCGAAAATAAAGCCTTGGCCAATGAAAGAGAATGTTATTCTAAGCAATTTCCAATTTACATTCTTTGTTATTTTTCAGTAGTTTTAAAGTAATTTGCAAAGGAAAAGTCAATGCAATTTTTCTGTCCCTTGCAACAATGTAGCAAAATTCAGTCTTGCATGATTCTTCACAGCTGGCTTCTGTTACATTGTTTCAAATACAAGACCGACCAGGAAATTCAATATAGATGGACACATGGGTACTGCATATAATAGCTGTTAAAATACCAAATAACTAGGAAACCAAATAATATGGAGAATTAACACATATAGAAAGTTACTTGGAATTGCAATTTGTTTTCCTGGATACAGTTTTATGTTTGGGTTTACATGCCCTTTAAGCTTACAGTAAAAATATAAAGGTATGGGGCCTATTATCCAGAATCCTCGGGAGCAGGAGTATTCTGGATAAGGGATAATTCTGTAATTTGGATCTACATACCTTATAAAAAATTATATAAAATAAATAGGATAGTTTTGCCTTCAATATGGATTAATTATATCTTAGTTGGGATCAAATACAAGGTACTGTTTTATTATTAAAGAGTAATTTTTTTTTTTTTTAATTGCTTAAAGTGGAGTCTATGGGAGATGGCCTTCCCGTAATTCGAAGATTTCTGGATAACGGTTTCTGGTTAACTGATCCATACAGCACTTAACTACTTTGGCAAAACTGCCACGTCTACATCACCCTGTTACTGTTAAAACACATTTCCCTTAGTTCATAGTCAGCCATGGTTAAAGGGATCCTGTCATCGGAAAACATGTTTTTTTTCAAAACGAATCAGTTAATAGTGCTACTCCAGCAGAATTCTGCACTGAAATCCATTTCTCAAAAGAGCAAACAGATTTTTTTATATTCAATTTTGAAATCTGACATGGGGCTAGACATTTTGTCAATATCCCAGCTGCCCTGGTCATGTGACTTGTGCCTGCACTTTAGGAGAGAAATGCTTTCTGGCAGGCTGCAGTTTTTCCTTCTCAATGAAACTGAATGTGTTTCAGTGAGACATGGGTTTTTACTATTGAGTGTTGTTCTTAGATCTACCAGGCAGCTGTTATCTTGTGTTAGGGAGCTGCTATCTGGTTACCTTCCCATTGTTCTTTTGTTTGGCTGCTGGGGGGAATAGGGAGTAGGTGATATCACTCCAACTTGCAGTAAAGAGTGATTGAAGTTTATCAGAGCACAAGTCACATGACTTGGGGCAGCTGGGAAATTGACAATATGTCTAGCCCCATGTCAGAATACAAAACTGAATATAAAAAATCTGTTTGCTCTTTTGAGAAATGGATTTCAGTGCAGAATTCTGCTGGAGCAGCACTATTAACTGGTTCCCTTTAAGGAGCTCATGTTCGTTTCTTAACCAAATTCAATCAGCTTTGTGAACCAATCACAGTAATCGGTGAAGTACTTCTTTTCGATGTGTTAGGAAGAGATTTATAATAAGGGGATTATTATTATCCCATTATTAAAAG
Organism: Xenopus petersii; assembly: GCA_038501925.1. Lineage (NCBI taxonomy): Eukaryota > Metazoa > Chordata > Amphibia > Anura > Pipidae > Xenopus > Xenopus petersii. Next base: position 146,805,269 of record CM076682.1, read on the forward strand.
GGGACCATGGGGTCCCACACTAATCAGAATAGGGAGCCATGCTTGGGCCCTGACCCACAGTTTGAGAATCCCTGATGTAGGCAAAGAACGCCCTATACAACTCTTCTGATTTCCTCCCTTTTAGTCCCTTATTAATAAAACCGGTCCATGTGCAGAAAAGAAGATGAATAGGCAAGATATCAATTTAGACACTGTAACCCAGCCACTTGGCAAACGTCATTTTCTTCCAATTCCCACAGCCCTGCTCGGAGTGTTAAATATGGAAGGAATTCTAATAAGAGTTATGCAAATCCCAGAGGGCCTCGTTTTATTCACTTGATAAAATTCATTTCCACATTCTGCCACCGTGATTTGTTGTCTTTTTCACACCCACCTCTGTGCAATAAATCACGGCAAATTAAAAACACACAAATATCTGGTTTAAAAGGATAGTCTTAATGGGCGCTAATAGGGTGCCGTCTTTTGATGTCACCTCTGCAGTGCTGCAGATGTTTGGAAGACCCGATTGAGGTCACTGGCCGCTGTTACAGACTCTTTAAACTCTTCAGGCCGCGTTTCACTTTCCTCATTTCCCTCAGTGGTCATTCTGTACAGGGAACATTGCTTTACAGCCAGCGAAATCCGAGGAATGCACCCAAGACCCGCTTTTATTGCACTCATCACTCTTCCTTATTAGCTTGTCAGAAGCACATGGACGGGAAAGGAATGCTTCTCAGCAAATATCAAGGGAATTCCTGAAAGTGAGAAAGTGGAGCAAGGCACCGGCTACCACTTAGCTAATTATCCTCAAGTTCTGAGATGCTGAAAAACAGCTAGTCCCTCTTATTGAGGCAGGAGAGTTATCTTCATTCACTACTCATTTCATTCACTACTCATTTTGTAAGCAGTCAAAGTCACCATATACGACATGCCTACAAAGCAAATGTATTCAAGTTTAAGTTGGAGTTTTTCCACTAATGAAGAAAATTACAAAGAAAAGGTGCGATCTCACATTCTTTCAAATTTGTGTTTTTCAACATCAAATTTTTGAGAGTAATAAATGTGAATGACGAGATTCAACAATGAAAACCTGGCAACATTCAAGCTACTGTATTTTATTTTTCAGGTCAAATACATGTATGGGACTTGTTATTCAGAATGCTTGGGACATGGGTCTTTCCATAATTTGTATTTCCATACCTTATATCTACTAAGAAATAATTTAAACATGAATTCATCTCAACCGAATTGGTTTGCCTTCATTAAGGATCAATTATATCTTAGTTTGGATCAAGCACAAGATACTGTTTTATTATTACTATAGGGCAATGATCCCCAACCAGTAGCTCATGAGCAACATGTTGCTCTCCAACCCCTTGGATGTTGCTCCCAGTGGCCTCAAAGCAAAAGCTTATTTTGAATTCCAGGCTTGGAGGCAAGTTTTGGTTGCATAAAAACCAGGTGCACTGCCAAACAGAGCCACAATGTAGGTTGATAATCCATATAGGGGGCTACTAAGTGGCCAATCACAGCCCTTATTTGGCACACCAAGAACATTTTTCATGCTTGTGTTGCTCCCCAACTCCTTTTGCTTCTAAATGTTGCTCAAGGGTTCTAAAGGTTGGGGATTCCTGCTATAGGGAAATCGTTTTTAAAAATTTGGAGTATTTGGATAAAATGGAGTCTATGGGAAATGGCCAACACTTAATTGGAGCTTTCAGGATAATGGGTTTCCGTATAATGGATTCCATACCTGTATTAAAGTATTAAGGCAATGATGTGACTTTCATTGCAATCACGTTTTTTGTTACTTAACACAATCAAGCTTTTCCCCCTTGGAAATATTCTATGAATCAAGAAAAAAAGCATAGTTACTTTGTCATGATTGATTGGCAAAAATTAGAACATTCCCTGGGAAGAAATGTTTTTGCTTTTTAAGTTTAAATTAGATGTACAGATCTCTCTTAAAATCAAAGGGGGTAATTTACTAAACTCCGAATGCAATGTTTAGATTTTTTTGTCCAAAATCAGACTCTTAAAAAAAAAAAAAAAAATCACAAATTCTTTTGAATTTATTAAACCCTATTAAATGATTTTTTGATGTGCTCTGGGCTTTTTGCAATACCGCAAAGTTTTTGAAGTTTTCGGGGGAAGAAAGCATAAGAAATCGGGTGATAAATCCGTGAAAAAACGCAAAAATTTTATTTTTTGCCGCAAAGCAAATTTTTTGGCAAAATGTAATAAATAAGCGTAAAAAATCTGAGCGGATTTGATCGGAGTTTGTAGCAGAAAATGAAGAGATAAAATCAGACTTTGATAAATAGCCCCTTAAGTGTGCAGAAGAGCTTTCAAATTCTAGTGGGGTGTTGTCGATGAAGGGGTCAAACTGATGCATCTGTGTGGATTAAGAAATTATCTTAACTGTGCCTGCTTCCTTTTCTCTGTATGGACAACAAAGTGTATTATTTGAATACTTTGTTAGGTTTTACTTCAGTTTGGGGGTCAAATATCCACTATTTAACATGCTTGAGGGGGCTGATTTATTATAATAGAATTAAGTCATACAAAGACATCTGTGAAGATCTTGGGCATGATGGGGGCCATAAAAACCTTTTGAGGGAACTCTTTGAACCACAGAGCTTCAGCTGGAAAGCCTCAGTCTTAATGTATGAAAAGGCCAATAAAATGAGAGCACTATGCATATTAAATAGCTTAGCCTTGAATTGTTATGTCTTTCTAAATGTATTGTAGGATGCATATCCAAAAATTCTTTTTTGGCCAAAGTTTTGTAAATGATGTGTGTTAAATGCTTCACAATCAGTTGTGTATGTGTGGACAGTTGAGAAATTGCCGTTGATTAATCCATATTGTTCCTCCTATTTCAGCCATTAAGAATGGGAAATGTGTGACTACGACTTCCAGACAATGGAGTCCCTATTGTCTATCATAACGCTGCACAGCTGCAGATGGGCAAGACAGATGCAGCCCCAAGGGTATGTTTCTAGTCCCTTACAATAATGATAAATCAGTTGTGGCATCGGAGGAAATCAGTAGGAACAATACACAACAGACTGAAGGAGATGGATGGCTCTAGGCTAGAGTAAGGTGCATAGAGAACGAGGAATAAGCCGTACAAATGATAGAGAGCAAACTGGCTACTGAAGCGACATGAAAAGAAAAAAAACCCTATGAATTGGGGTCATTCAGCTTTAATGGAATATCATGGGCAACATGAGTATGGAAAACACTGTTTTAAATGATAAAAGGTTCATAAAATATAAAGCGTATGCAGAAGACTTGCAGAACTTGACATTTTTGGTGTAAGTGCGTGGGATACGTCAACCATCTGCAAGTAATCTTCTGACAAAATAAATTTTCTCTACAAAATAGGTCACACCAGCTCCCTCTGCTAAACTGAGCCAATAGGAAAGCTAAAAGAGCAGACTGTCCTTAGACCACATCTGTATAGTGTTTTACACAAGTAACCAAGCTGGGAGCAGTGAATATCAACAGCAGGTTCTGCAGCCACCATAGTTTCGGTTTTGGCTTGATTACTCCAAAGTGATCACCATTATGCTCCTTTATTTCAGCAATGGCACTTGGAAGCGTTTCTACCAAATAGTGGTGGACCCTCTGGTGTCGTTTTTTGGTCCCCAGTCTGTCTAATGGTTCTGTTGACTTATTTTAATTCATCTACATCATTTGGTTTAGTGGATAATGAACCCATAACATGTATGTTTATAGAGTGTGGGAAGAAAGTGAAGTACTAAACAAACTAATACAAACTCATTGCAGAAAGAGTCCCAGAACCCCAGTGCTGGGAGGCACCAGTGTCAACCATTAGACTTCTGTGCTGCCTTGTGTTCATGTTAGTGATGTGTCTACAAAAAGTCAACCCTGACCTCACCCGCTCCCAACCCAAACCAAACACAACCTGATTAGCTGATGGTATTTATAGACCTTCACTTCTCCCACCAATCTCCCAGGGAACAGGGCAGAATAGGCGTGAGTCTATAAATACAGACTGCCAGAGGTGGAAGTGGGGTGTAGAAAGGCCACGGGAGAAATGGCCAGAGTTGGGCCTGTACTGACAAAGGATGTGTGGATGCTGCCAAAACACATCTAAGCCATGGGTTTACTGCTTCCGAAACATCACTAATTCAACTTGCTTTAGACTACTGTAAAAATAATCTTGCACAGCAGCCTTACACTTGCTAGATGGTGATGTGTCGACAAAAAGTCCACCCTAACCCGGCCCTTCATCACACGCACCCGACCATATGCCGGTGCACTTTAATATATATATATATATATATATATATATATATATATATATATATATATATATATATATATATATATATATATATATATATATATATATATATATATATATATATATATATATATAGACCTGCACCCGACCTGCCCAAACATCACAGAAGGGGCAGGGCACACAGGCACAAGAGTATAAACGGCACACATGGAGGCGGAAGCAGGGACTATAAGGTCGTGGGTGGGGTTGAAGAAGGATAAATTTCAGCCCGAACCATGGTTCGCGCACATTGTGCAGAAGTCGGCCTGAACTCGTCTAACCTATGAATCCTGCGGGAATCGGGCCTGGCCCAACATCACTAATGCTGGCGTCCTCTGTTTGCCTTCCTACTTAAAGGAACAGTAACGTCAAAAAATAAAAGTGTTTTAAAGTAATGAAAATATAATGCAGTGTTGCCCTGCGCTGGTAAAACTGCTGCTTAAGAAACTCCACTATTGTTTATATAAATAAGCTGCTGTGTAGCAATGGGGGCAGCCATTCAAAGGAGAAAAGGCTCAGGTCACACAGCAGATAGCAGATAAGCTCTGTGTCCAATGTTGTTATCTGTTATCCATTAGTTAACCTGTGCCATATAGCCGTTTTTCAATTTCCACCATTGCTACACAGCAGCTTGTTTATATGAACTATAGTAGTGTTTCTGAAGCAAACCAATCAGTTTGACCAGTGCAGGGCAACAGTACATGATATTTTCATTACTTTAAAACACTTAAATTTTTTGGTGTTACTGTTGCTTTAAAGCCAGCCTCCCTTCTAATCACATTATCTGTATGAGCTTGGGGTCTGTGCCAGTCCGGCCAAAACTGAAGGCTGCAATGCTGCGGTCCCTTGGGTATGAACTCATCCCTTCCTACCAGTCACTCTATACTATCAGTTAATAATTAAGACCTGGTGCATTTTCTTCTTCTTGTATCACTCTGTACATTGAGTTCTAGAAACTGGATCTCTAGTGTTTGTGTAAAATTCCCCGAGCTTAGCTCTATGCTGAGGAACAAGGTTTGCGTGTCCCAAGTGCAATGGCCTCGGCTACCCATTGTCTGTTTAATCGTGTTCCATTAGTAGTGGAAGCCATGCTGCTTTCTCCCTGCTGAGTGTATGTAGTGGGGATCAGGATATATTTAGAGTCTAAGCAGAGTTTTATTATTTCTCTTTATGCCAGAGACCACCGTGAACAAAAATCAATGGTCGTTAGCCTGCTTTCTTGGCTGACCTTTTGCTGGGGCACCGGGCGCACAAGGAGGATTGTTTTACTACACAAAGACTAAAGGGAAATTGTCATTAAAGCAGAGGGGAGTTGAAGCAGGGGGCAATAGATGCACAGCGGGCTTCTAAATCTATTTACTCATATAATATTTTCATTAAGGCATAAATTTAGCCAACCAGTGTTCCAGTGGGGATCCCAATAATCCCTAGGATGTACAAGCCTTTATTAACTGGAATTCACTTTTAACTGCTGTGAATCAAATTATTTGGGGGAGAACATTTCACTGGGCGGCTTAATTGCATTGCTTATTATTACCTCTCTGTCAGGCACAATGCCTTCACTGGGAAATCTTCCGGGTATACGGTTAACCCGTCTGCAAACGTTCCTGAACAACTAAACCACCCAGGATCAAATTAGGATGCAAAGGTCACTGTGGCTGTGAACTACAACTCCCAGAAGCCACTGCTGGGAATTGGAGGGCTTACTATAATGGTTTGGGTCTTATGTCTGCCTACTGCAATAGCTCAGTGAGTCCTGGGACGTCTGTATTTACTCATAACAACTGCATTACTCACAGGGAAAGGAGTAAACCCATAAGCCTGGCAGAGACATACATTCCATACATAACACTGTCATAAAGGATCATATAGTGAAACTATAAAAGATATTATATATGGAGCGGAGTCATTAGTCAACAGATCAGACAATCAGCACTAGAATCAAATGATAACGTCTTTTTAAAAGTCAGACATGAAAGCGAGACGCCGAATTGCTCCGCAGTGCTGCCACTAAGGAGTTAATGGGCAGGAGACTCATTAAACGGCTCCTGCATGAATAAGCAATGGTATGTATGCAGACTGACAGATTGAGAATGCACAGATACAGGCTCACCTCAACTGGCTAGAAATTCGAAATTATAGAATTGTCTGATTTTTTTCTTTGCGCGTGTGTTTTGGTCAAATGCAGTTATACACATATTTAGAGTGCAATTATCTCCCGACAGCCTTTCTATATATGACAGACGGAATCCGGCACCTGTTTGGGTAGGATATAGCGGTTACGCCAGTAATAAGGCCCCTACTTGTTCTCCTGGGGGTCCGGGAACAGACGCAGGCGGAGCTGAATGACAAGGGTCAGGTTTTGGAATTATGCAGGACTTCTCTGTCCCTCAAGAACTTGCAATGGTATTACGGAATACAAGTATGAGAACCGTTATCCAGAATACCTGGGACCTGAAGTTTTCCAATAAGTCATCTTTCCATAATTTGTTCTTCATGCCTTAAGTCTACTAGAAAATTAATAGAAATATTAAATAAACCCAATAGGCTGGATTTGCTTCCAATAAGGATTAATTATAGTTGCAATCAAGTACAAGCTACTGTTTTATTATTACAGAGTAAAGGGAAATAATTTTTAATAATCTGGATCATTTGGATAAAATGTCGACTATTTCGCGAATTTTTCGCAGTTTCGCGTATTGCATTTTTTTCAGCGAATCGAAACGGGATAAACTCATCCCATCACTAGAGACGGCCTTTATATAATTTGGAGCTGTCTGGATAAGGGGTTAACAGATGCCATACCTGTAAACAATACAATTAGGATTAGTTAGTTCTTTAGAATGTCTCTCTCCTGCCGTTCTTTTTCAGTCTACAGGCTACATACAAACTGTCACATATGGAAAATAAAAAATTTAAAAAAAAAAAAAATAGGAGAAATGTGCTAAAATGATCTAGGTAACAAAAGAACGGGTAACAGCTAAAGGAAGGTTCTACCTAATGTCTATAAAATAAAGCCTTGCATACAATGACTGAGGAACGAGTATGCCATGGGTCTTTAGAAAGAGAAAACGTATGCAGACGGAACTCGCTCTGAGTGGTCCTCCAGTGCCACTAACAGGTCAAAACTTCAAATAAAAACAACAGATTCAGTTGCTGAGAGCCTAAATCAAATTCATTTATTTTATTTGAAGGCTATATATATATATTTAGTGGCTAATCATCATAAAATAGCTGTACAACAGAAGAGTGTATAGACACACACGTTACATACAAATACCTGATTCACAAGGAAATGAGCTCATTAGAGCATTTTTGTGATACATTAAATTATCAGCATGGTTTTGACTTTTACACACATTCCCAGGGTAGATAAGTTGTCACATACAGGTACGGGATCTATTATCTGGAAACCTGTTATCCAGAAAGCTCAGAATTATGAAGTGCCCGTCTCCCATAGACTACATCTTAATTAAATGATTCCGATTTTTAAAACTGAATTTCTTTTTCTCTGTAATAATAAAACAGTAGCTTGTACTTGATCCCAGCTAAGATATAATTAATCCGTATAGGAGGCAAAACCAGCCTATTGGGTTTAATTAATGTTTGGTTTTAAGTAGACAAGGTATGGAGATAATAATTACACCTTATCTGGAAAACCTAGGTCCTGAGTATTCTGGACAATAGGTCCCCCATAGCTGTATTTTAATTGAGCATTATGTGTTATATTTATGAAGGATTTTATTCCTCTGGGTCATGATATACAGTATCTAGTTAGTAAGACTGAAGCAATCTGTTGAGTAATCTTGGAGACATTACACTAGCTCAAATGAATGGTAGGGAATTCCTTGCCATTTTAAACTCTTACAGGCAATGGAATACAGGACGATTGTGAGAATTTTGTGGCCCCAGTGGTTTCCAACTGGGTCGGCAGGAAACAAAATGCTTGGAATAGTCCGCCATTCTTTCATATTATAATCACCTGCATCCATGGACACACACAGGTCAGAGGCCGGATTGCTTGGAAGTGGTGGCTAATGCAGATATTAAGCGATAATACCAAGGGGGCAAATTCACTGACTTCCCAAAATTCGCCAGCGATGGCTTCCCTTACATTGCAACACTTTGCCAGGCGTAGATTCGCCAGGACAACGCTAATTCAATAAAATCTAAAGTTGCTTCCAGGGCGCCGAACAATGGCGAAGCTGCGCTAGCGTTGCCTCATTTGCATACAGCGGGAAGTTACAGTACAATGGACGTATATGTTGCAGCAAATACATTACATTACATAAGTCCAGGGAACCTTAATAAAATAAAATAGATTTGTTATATTGCCCTACAAATGAGCCCAGTGTATAGTTTATGTGTCATATGTTAGGAAATGTAGGGGGGAAGCCGTGTACCCCAGAAAATATTTACTATCTTTTGCAGCCTATCACCCTGAAAAATTAAAAGTCGTCAGCGTTTTTTAGGAATTAGAAAATTTTTCAACTATTTTTTGAGGAAGTCCTATCTACTCTATTGCACTTTGCCTGGTGTGAGGTGGTGAAGGCAAGTCTGGTAACGTTCAGTAAAATCCGCATCTTAGTGAATTGGCGTAGTTATGTCCATTCGCCAGATCGTTAAATTCGCCAGGCGTAAGGGAGCAAAGTGCCGCTAGAGTCTATCTCCTCTAATGAAGTTACGCTAGCTACCGTTAGTAAATCGGTAATGTACCAAAATGACGCCACGCTGGTGAATTTTCACTAGCAATAGTCACTTCGCCCTTTAGTAAATTAGCCCCCAGGAATGAATGTTATCTCATCCACATGACAGGACACGATAAATGGACGTACCTCCTTAGGCATTAAACATAATCAGAAGTAAGGATTATAGAAAATGTCTTATTTGATTATTCATTTACAAAGAATGGAACTGGTGGTGGTTGTTACACTAAACTTGCTATGAGGGTATTTTCTTTAAGGTCCCCATAGACGTAAAGATTTTTCTTTGGTGAACGACTGATTTTAGTGCAATCCAACCAGTCTGTCAAATTATCGTGAGGTTACTGGTAATCAAACGATTGTGCATGTAATGATTTTTCGTCCGACATCGGTCAGAAAATTGATCGGCCAGGTTAGAAAATTTTCATTGGTCACAGTGAAATCTATCGTCCAATTGTTTGCAGGGCCAAGCAGACAGCTACCCTCAGTTTTCCTGGCTTCAACTAGACCACATTGCTTGAAATTTGATGGGCAAATTGTACATTTAAACTATTGTTTCAAGATAAGCTTGGATCTTTTAAAAATCTTTACATCTATGGCCAGCTTTAGTCTTTAAACTCAAGTAGACCGACTAGAGGACAGCCGCAACAATGAAAGCAGCAGCATACTCCCAAACTCATAGAATGATCAAATGAAAGGTGAGTTATAGCGAGGAAGTCACAGCGCATAATAAAGATGTTCATGGAAACATGCAAAGAAGGAATTTAGAGGACATGAAACTTCTGGCCTGGTTCTTGCTGAGCAGCACAATCAAGGATAGAGGCAGATGTTTTTGATCTTCCAGTCCACAACTCCCAGGCTCAGAAGGCAGCATCCAAGAGATTGGGAGGAAGAGCGTTGTCTTATTGGGACGCATGCCAGGACTTGGGTTGTTTGATCTCACACACCAAATGGATTTTCCCCGTGCAGAGCAGGACCCTCCTGAGTCAGTCGCACCAGTTCACAGGATATATGGGAGTGCAGTTGAAATAGAATTCCTGTAAGTCTGTTTTCTTTGTTCTAATCTTAAGAGAATCTGAAAGTACCAACATCCTTCTGTTACGTGAGCCTTTCAGCGTATCTTCTTCTAAGGAGGCACCTTGAGTATAGCAAGGCCTTTACTGGAATCACTCTGAAGATCCAATATTTCAGCGACCATGCAGAATTTCAGCTAATGCTACACAGGGCTGAGCTTCTTGGCCTGCAGATAAATGCAACCTGAAAATCACCCCCTACCCTAGCATAAGCCCTCTCATGCACACTTTGGCACCAAAATGGACTTCCATGTGTTTGCACCCGGGCCTGCGCAGTGGATCTGGGAGCAAAAAGAACACAGAATGGAGATGTGCAGTCAGGCTGTTTTGTTTTTCTACAGGCTGAGAAACCGCATGGTGTGAAAGTAGCCTTACAGTGGCCATAGTCGTTACAATTCCGATCTTTCCAGGAAAGCGTGTTAGTTTCAATACAGACGTGTAGAGCTGAATTGTCAGATATATGGACGATGTTCGGGTGCCTTAAAAGGTGCCCAATCGACGAGCTGATCCAAGTCTTCTGTCGATATCGGTCGTAACGCCATACATGCACAAAGTATCATACGGAAATTTGTTTCATACGACGTTATCAGTGCGTCTTTGGCCACATTTTGGCTACTTCCAGGAGACATAAGATGGGTAAATGTCTTTAGACAAATTTTTTATTTCAAGGTAGACAAAAGCATTTATGACTTTTTGCCTTATGGCTTTAATTCTTTTATGAGGATCATTAGTACTATGACTAAAGCTGGCCATAGATGTTGAGAATTTTAAAAGATCAGATCGTGAGACCATGATCTTCTCAGAACGATCGTACGATCATACGAATTGACCATCAACTAAAAAGACCAATTTGCTAGGAAAACAAAGGGGAGCTGCCTGCTTGGCCCTGCAAACATAGATAGATTGCACTGGGACCGACAGAGATTTTTTGACCTGGCCGATCAACTTCCTGACAGATGTCGGCCTGAAAAATTGTAAGATGTACGATCGTTCGAATCCCACTAAGGATTGGTCGGACTTCCCTAAAATCGGTCGTTCGGCAAGAAGAATTGTCGCGTCTACGGGGAGCTTTAGAGGAGATATATTCCCATTGTTTATAGCACATCAAAATAAATGCTCAAGACAGACAACCTCCATTTTGACGATTATGCAAACTCAGTGCAGATGTGTAAAGAATATATTGTTGCTTCATTGCAATACTGACCCTCAAAGCTGAGCTAAACGCACACTGGGGCTCATTTATTAACGCAGCGCATAAGTGGACGCAAAAGATTGTCTGCGACATCACGAGTGTGATCGCTAATATATTTGCGTGATATTGCGCATAACACAGAGCTTTTGCGATGGTTTTGTTTATGCGCATTGCGCAAAAGATTGGGCATTTATGTCGCAAACGATGCCGTGGTTGTTAGGGGCGTGGCTGTGGGCGTGGCTACAATGCGCTTGCACTGCGGCCGTCGCAGATTTGCGTCTGTATATGTGCAAAACTGCACCCGGGCAACAGCACCACAATTTTTACGACTGCCTCTTCGTGGCGTAATAGTAACGCTCTTCAAAATGCGCATTCCTGCCCAGCTGCGCTAGCAGAGCCACACTGCTAAACTGGGTTCTGGCAAATACAATGGTGCTGCTGTTGGTGGGGATGTTTGTTAACTCAAAGTTTACTTAAAGATGAACAACCCCTGTAAAGTGCATATTAACCACGCCTTCCACCCAACATGTTTATATTGACCAAGGTTCCTTTAAGGGTATCAGGTAGGCTAAACACCTTTGCAACCAAACAAATATTAGCACAGAAACAAATGCAGATGCGTCTAAGTGAACGCAATATGCGCAATATGTGACGCAACTAATTAAAGCAGCGCATTCATACATGAGCACAACTAATCCTTACCTTTGCGGTATCTTCCTGTGCGCACAATTTATTATAAGCACTGCGACAGCTGATACGCAGTTTCACAAGTCGCACCTACATTAGCGCACAAAATCGCACTGTTAAGGTATCGTGCGCTACATTATTAAATACTCGCATGCGCTGGGCAAATGTCAGGCCACTGCGCTCTTTTTAGCACTGCGCTGCGTTAATAAATGAGCCCCACTGTGAGTAAGGAAGAGGTTTAAAGGAAAAGGATAGAGAACACATTTACTTCTTAGCTGGTAATCAACACTGCAATAAAAGCAGGAATTCATTCGTAAAATAAAGATTTCTGTGCAGGACAAAAGTTAATAGCACGCCAAATGAAATTAATCGTTTTCCTGTTTTGTTTTATTGGTCTTTCAATATTAAGCACAACCTTGGTCTCTGCAGCCAGGAGGGAATAACAACGGTATGTATGCTGTTATGGTTTGAACCTCTTTAGCTGTACAGCAATTAGTCCTTTATGACTTACATGGAATTAGACTTTATGCATATGTTGTGGGCATTTAATAGCCAGACAAGATACACCAAATCGTTCTTTGATGCCATCATAGTCTATGTTTTTGAGTAACCCATTTACCCTTTACATTGCATTTAGAGCTGGCAAGCAGGGGAGCTCTTGTGGCTTCATAAGAGCATTTAAGAAGTTATAAATAAATTCTGGTCTGATACATGGGTGGCTTTACCATACCGGTATGGAGGAACATTCTGAGGAAACCTTAAATGGCTTTGGTCATAATTCTACCATACAGAGGAACGTCAGGAACATGGACACATCGGAGAATATCCACTACGTCCAAATGCCGAGGCTCAACCTGGCAGGCTTTATGAATTTGAAGCTCATTGGACACATGAAGTCAAATACATAAACACATACATTGGGTTAATAGTTGTTCGCTACACGTTTGTAATCATTTAGTAAATATTAGCTCAGGTACCTAAGAAAAGCCTAAATAAATGTTTTGTCGTGCTTGCTCACCCTCCAGAATGCCAAAATCTGATTCTTAGACTGGTAAGCCACTGTAGGTGGAGGGTCAATGATTTTTTTTTTTTTTTTAAAGAAAATACTTTTTGGCCTCCTCCTGGATGAGAGGCTGGTTAACGAGAAGTGTTGTCCCATTCGATCATACTTTTTCTATACACATAGAAAACAAAGCCACACTACAATCAAATATCTGTCTTATAAGATTAAAGGATAAAATAGCTGATTTTATCGCAAAAAAGCAGCATGCCACTGGAAAAAGGGCAATCGATCTACAGCCTACAGAACTTTGTGCCTTTATATAGACTTTTATAGCTCCCTTTATTATGCCTGTGCTGCGTCCAGTGATACAAGCAGCAGAGATGTTGCATTAAACTTCCAATAAAGTCAGAGGGAGTTATGACATGTCAATACACTAATCAACCTCCTACTCAGAAATCAGGAACAGGAAAACAGATCCTGTTACGTCTGATGAAATCAAACCATAGGCTCCAAGGGGCATATAAACTTAGATCTGAATCAGCAGGTCCACTGTTTTCTGTTTTGCTGCTAAAATAAACCACCAGTATGCTCAGCTGATGAGGCTAATGGAAGCTACCCTAGATCCTTTAAGAAGAATTGTAGGATCTGTCTGGCAAGGCAGATGAAGATCGTGAACTTGCGGTCACATTAGTAGCTGTACTAATGTAATCTCTGTGTGCATTCTAGCTATTTTGTAAAAGGACCCCTATCACTGCTTAGTAGGACCAGCTTAAGGTTGTGAAAGGGCCTCCCACTAAGAAAATAAAGGTGGCCTTACACGTATGATCCACTCATTTGGCAATTTTGCGATCTCTCCCCTATATGCCCAAATTGAGGTGGGCAATATATCTGGCTGATCCGATTGTGGGCCCTAGGGCCATCATCTGGCCGATTTTCGGGCAGATATTGATCGGTGAAGCCCATCCGAGGGCCCCAAGCGCGTGCCGATAAGCTGTTGGCAGCTTTTATCGGCCCATGTATGGCCCACCGTTGCTAAACACCAAGGCAGCATATTCTGCTTTTCCAAAGACTGAAGTTTTCAAGTCATTTTAGGGATGTTCAGAGGATGGCATAGATCAGGGATCCCCAACTTTTTGAACCCGTGAGCAACATTCAGAAGTAAATGGAATTGGAGAGCAACATAAGCATGAAAAATGTTCTTGGGGTGCCAAATAAGTGCTGTGATTGGCCATTTGGTAACCCCAACATACAATGAGTCTCTGTTTGGCAGTACACCTGGTTTTTATACAACCAAAACTTGCCTCCAAGCCATGAATTAAAAAAATTAGCACCTGCTTTGAGGCCACTGGGAGCAACATCCAAGGGGTTGAAGAGCAACATGTTGCTCACGAGCTACTGGTTGGGGATCACTGGCATAGATACTGGACCATTTGGTAACCCACTTGGATAACCAGATTCTACCATCTCTCCGTTATGAACTGAAGTCCATAGGAAAAATAAATCAGAAATAATAATGCATCTCAAATCATGCGTAAATTGTACATTTTTACTCATTGATGAAATCATAATTTACTATTTACCCCAGATGGCTTTACACACTGCAAATCAGTCAATAAAATACTGGATGGGTTTTTTTCCCTTCCCTAATGCAGTGATGAAAAATGTCCTGTTACAGTCAAAATATACACGGATGTAGAAGGTAGTAGACAATAAGTTATAAGTTACTAAAGCCAGAAGAGAGTCAGCTCTTTAGATAATTAAAGTGCTTTAAGCCCACTAACAAATTGATTTTTATTTTTTTTTGCTTGTAAAGGTAGCTCAAATGAAATGTTCCGAATAAATCATGCATTAAAATTATCTTCCCAAGAAAGAGCCGAGTACATATTGATTAATAATTATTTGCAGTAACAAACTCAACCACAGCAATATCATCAATTACTTCAACATTCCCAGAGATCAATCACAGTATGTATGTTGTACCGAGTGAAAAGCTATGGCGTTCTATAAATCACTTGGGCTGACGGCTCTTCACGTAAAGATGTAGGGATACAAAGTTGAATAACGTATAATGGAGACCAACTAAGAATATTGTTTCGGTGTACATATATTTATGGAAGTTCCTTGCACCTAACTACCCAATTGACTATATTTCAAGCTGATTTTATTTGTACTTGGCCTTTAAAACCCACCAACTGAACTGTATTGCACTTTAGAAGGTACATTTGAACTGACCCATCCCTGCACCTGCTAATGGAAATGTAGGATACAGCATAAAGCTGGTCATACACAAGTGAATGAACTTGAGGTCACCAAACAAGATGATGTTCTCCAACCTGGCCACCCAAGGGAGAGAGTCCACATATTTAGCATTTCAGAGACAAAAAATAAAAATCAGAGGAACTAGAGAACCTCTACTGGAAAGCATTATAGAAAACAGAGCTATGAACCATTGACCTGTATTCTGGACGTTGCACCTCAATCTCATGAAGCGTAACAGCGACGGACAGAGGTTCTTCCCAAGAGGTTCTGCAACAGCTACAAGTTTTGCAGATCTGATCCTTCCTGATAGGTGACCTCCCACAGTGGCTCAAATCACTAATATACCACCAGCCTGAAGGTTCAAACTGACCTCTTGCAGCCCAGTCATGCCTTTACTCTGCTTCCTCAGGAAGGCTTTAATGAAATGTCAGCCGTGTTTCAGCCATATAAAGTTGAGTTACTGTGAAAGACTGCCAAGCCCATTAATGCACATATCTTTTATATCGAAACATAGAGTGGATTGCCAGACACACCAGGGAATTCTCATGTGATGCCTAAATGCACGAGTATCAATAGCAGGCATGTGGCACATATTATTTCAAGATGGTGTTAGGGATAGATAAATAGATAGATGATAGATAACTAGATAGATACTGTATATCTGAAGGACAAATAATTACCTAAAATATAGATATGTACAACATGAAACCATCCTGACAGCCATTGGGATGCAGGGAGTTGGAGACTGGACACGGACTTATGTATGTAATTAATTTTGCCCCTTAGATGAGTGTCATCTTCTTTATACCTCATGTAAATATTACAAATATTATTACAATATAAACTAACAGTTATTATCTCTTCTCCTTCAAAGCTGGGTGATTCTGATCTGCATAAGAACCAAAAAAAAAAATGAAAAAACAAGGTAGGTTGACTCAGATACTAAGGGCCCAGGACACATGTCCTCTTTGACCATAGATGATGCTTCTATGCTCAAAAGATGCAACTCTGGAGTAAGAACAAACCAAATGCTTTTTAAGCTTAAATATTTGTAAATCATGACCAGAACTCATCTAATTTTCTTTCTGTGTTCAGGTCCTCCTCATTTGAGATGCTCAGGAGGTCAAGTTTGCTACCCATTTGTGTAGAGGAATGCAGGCAGCAACCCAAATTCCATTGAATCAAAGTTAAGGTGGCCATACATGGGCAGATTTAAGTTGCTGATTCAGGTCCTTTAGACCAATTCGGCAGCTTATCTGCCAGTGTATGGGTCCCTCTGATGGGCCTCCCAGACCGATATCTGGCCAAAAAAAGGCCAGATCTTGATTGGGCAGGTTTGATTTTCCTGCCTGATCAAGGACCTTAATTGGACTGTGATCCGATCATTAGGCTGTAGGGCTGAACGATCTTATTAGCCCAATATCGCCCACATTTTGGTGGCCATATCGGTGGAAGATCCGCTCGTTTGCATACCTCCCAACATTTTGAAAGTAAAAAGAGGGCCAAAAAAATTTTTTCCGCACATAGCGCAGCAAATTTTTTGACCACACCCCTTTCTGTGGCCACACCCCCTAATTACCATGTTTGTTTTACAAAATTTGGCAGGTTATGAAACTTTGAAAATATTTCTCCTTATCTAAACTGTGTTTTTGTGTCTCAAAATTGTTACAAAGTATCTTATTTGCACCTGTTAGCTGTTCTGGGCTCTCTGCTAAAAGCCAATTAAGTGAGAAACTTTGTTTCTTTTTCTGGCTGTTCAGTGCAGAGAAAAGAGGGACTTTCCAGTACAAATGAGGGACTGCGGGTTGAGCTGTCAAAAGAGGGACTGTCCCTCCGAAAAAGGGACAGTTGGGAGGTATGCATTTGGCGACCTTGCCTAAAATTTGAGCAGCCGTCAAGCTGAAAAATGTTTTTGGAAAGGCCCCAGGAAACTGGATCTTGGGGATGATACACAAATGTATTTTCAATTTATGTCCTTATTTCTTTAAACAAAGACAGTATGTGTTCTAAGTCAACAGTGGCAGAAAAGCCATGTCTCAGTTACCCTTTAACGTGTCAGGCAGATCTTTTCATAAAAATAATACAATTACCAGACAGAAATAAGAGACCCTTCGCTGCTTTTCCATTGGTACTCCATTAGCGTCCTTGCTTGATATACAGCCGTTCGCACACATAAATATCTAGTTGCCTTTTATACTCTGAGTGTGCTAGTGAGAATCCTGCCAACAAGTCTCCCAAAATGAACAAGAAAATAATAGTTAGAGGAGCCTGAGCAGTGTCTGTCAGTGGGATTCTCATTACTGAACAGCTGGAAACCTGAACTGTTTTACCACCTACCCTCGAAAGGGTATAAATCAAGAAGAAATACACAGAAAGGAAGAGAGACACAAATAGAGCACAGTGGAATGGCACATAATGAAGACATTTAATAATCCTCCATATTCCGTTTCTTCATCTGTTGACAAGAGCAATTGATAATTCAGTGTCTCAACGTATTTATTTGTATGCATGAGTGACCGATCTGTATTGTGATGCTCACAGTTTGATTGTATAATATGCTTACAGGGTTCTCCAAGTTCTCAGACTACAAACCCCCCCACTGGCTGCTGATTTATCTTTCGGTGGCACCACCGCAGGTAAAACAAAAGCACGTGACTTTAACATTAATTTCAATGGGTGACATTTTTAACAGAGCAGCAGATTAAACATGGGCACAGCAGCTGCCACCCGACAAACACGGTTCTAAAGTCAGCAGTTGTGGTGCCACTAGAGCTTTTGGATTGCAGAGTAAATGAGTATGGAAATTAGCTCTGTGACAAAAATGAAGGGAAAAAAAAAACCTAAACTGCAGATGAAAATGATTAAAACGGATAATATTTTGCTAGGACTGTCACTGTAAGAGAGAGAACTGAGCAATCTCCCTGGAAAGACATAGTGCTGCTAGTCAGAGCAACCTGTTACTAGCAAGTGCAAATTATGAAGAGGTGGTGCTGAGATTTAATTCTCTCTGGATGTAACTAAGGGGCCGATTCACTCAGCTCGAGTGAAGGGTTCGAATGAAAAATACTTCGAATTTCGAAGTATTTTTTGGGTACTTCGACCATCGAATTGGTTAAATTCGATCGAATTCGATCGAAGTCGAACGAAATCGAACGATTCGAAGTAATAATCGTTCGACTATTCGACCATTCGATAGTCGAAGTACTTGCCCTTTAAAAAAAACTTCGACCCCCTACTTCGGCAGATAAAAGCTACCGAAGTCAATGTTAGCCTATGGGGAAGGTCCCCATAGGCTTGCTAACCTTTTTTTGATCGAAGGATTTTCCTTCGATCGTTTGATTAAAATCCTTCGAATCGTTCGATTCGAAGGATTTAATCGTTCGATCGATCGCAGGATTAGCGCTAAATCCTTCGACTTCGAATATCGAAGTCGAAGGATTACAATTCGAGGGTCGAATTTCGAAGTATTTTTAACTTCGAAATTCGACCCTTCGTGAATCGGCCCCTTAATGTCTTAAGTTTCACTGTGGTCCTCCTAAATTACTATGAGAAGAGAAGCCTGTGTGAGACACACAGCAACATCAAGAGAGAATGTGTGATTAAGGACCTCTGTAGGAAATTCCTTAAACCAAAAATAATCCAGTTATACATTGGCCTGGCCAAGTCTGAGCAGTAGCAGTTACACTCATGGGTCTTCAGTCCAGGACTGGTGCATAAGATTGCGTAGGGAACCAGCACAGGTCCACTAGGGCTGTAGACTTATTTTCATACTAGTTGACCTACATTTACTTTAATAACACATATGTCATGGTGAAGAGCTTCAGCTCCTAATGGTGCAACAAGATACTAATTAAAAATATACATATTGTTTCACAGCCAAGGCTGAAATAAGGCTGTATGCTTTCTTTCAACAAAAACTTACAATATTTGTAATTTTTTAAAAAAAAAAAAAGTTTTGGTGGAGTACATGTAACGCAAAAGCTATGCTTGATTCTAGATTATAATCACTGTTGACCTCATAGCATAACCCACATCCAATACTGTTACCATAAAAAGCTTGCTACCCTTTCTAGTAGAGAGTGTTGGAATAGGATGCTTGGGGCCCACCAGAAAACCTTAGTCCTTTGGTCCACTCTTATGTCTTCTCCTCTCTCAATCTCTTTATTTGTAAAGTCTCTTTTCTTTACATACTACAATCTATGCTTTTTCCTATTTTGCTGCATTGTTCCAAACAAATATAGGAATGACCATTAAATAGGCCAAATGTTAAGAAGCAAGAGGACCAACTAACTCTGCTAATTTCTTTCCTGGTATCAAGGAGTGCCTAATTTCCTAGAACCATCTCAACTATGGACCCCATTATCTAGCCTTCGGCTCCTGCAGTCATCAAGAAAAACCTGGTTTTAAGACTGTTCTTAAGAAGAGAAACTCTGGAAACTTTTCAGGTTCTTTGTAAGAAAAGGCCATTTGGTAAAAATTGTGTAAATTGCAGAGCCTTTTTGGGTCAATAAATCAACACGAATTCAGGAAATTCTCATCAGGTATTCTTGATGACCTCTCGAGCTTAAAAGCTTGAGCAATCATACATGGGGAACTGCCATTCATTGGTCCATACTATTTTAGGTTAGATAATCTAGATAATCAAAAACAATCTAGACCATCAGGAATCTAAGGCAGGCCATTGAGGCAATTAGCCCATATTGTATATGTACAGTATAATGTATTTAAATATAATTTCCAGGGATAGTCAAGATATCCCAGGATAGCTGGAAACTATGGGCCTAATGTAGAATTCCGATACGCAGAAGTAGGCAAAAATTCTAGGGACTAAAAAGTAAAAATATGGGGAGAGTTGCTGGAAATAAGAGAGAAGAGGCAGCTACGGAGCAATGAAAGTTACTTACCTAGTGTGCCTAATCCACAGAAGCTAAAGCAGAACAGAATGTACAGCTCCTTGTTGTTGTTGTTTTGAGTTAATCAGTGGCTTTACATATCTGAGCTGCAGATGAACTCAGCAGTGATTATGCATGGATATCTTATAGCCTGTCATGTTATTAGTGCCTGAGTAGTGGAGCTCGATCCCTGGCGGAGCTGAATCCCACTTAAAATGGATGGAAATTAAAGCTGAAAGAAGATTGTGATTGCCTGCATGCCTTGCGATCTCTGAATGCCAGCCAACAAATACACTGAAGGATGCTGTGGTGAAATATTACATCAATGCTTGAGATTAGCATTATTTGTTATGTATAAAGCACAAAGAGAGCTCAGTACAAGCACCATAGAGAAGTTGAATGGCCAAACTGCCAACCACAACAGGAGATGAGAACCTAGTTTTTTAAGGAACACAACCTGGGGACTATAGGCAGAGGTGTAATTACTATCATCATTTTAGAGCTCCAACAAAGATAACCTGGTTTAAAAGCATACATAAAAATGTCTAATTAGTGGGGGGTCCCACCAACAATTTCCTAATGTCATGAATATGGCTACGGTGAAGGTAGCTCCATCCGGCCTTGGATCATAGCAGGGCTCACACAAGGCTAAAAGTAAAAGCTCAGTTAGTAAAACATATTAAATATGTAATACTAAAGTAGCTACACTGCTCCATGGACAGAAATATTTATTAACTCTTTAGCTCCAGGAAATACATTTCATGTTACAGCAGGCTACAATGTGAAATTAACAGGTGATATTTTCTGCTTTAAATGTCAACTGGCCCTGAATTGTATAAATCTACTTTTCTGCAGTACAGAACATGCCTTCCAATTTCTCCACAGTCCGTGCCTAGCAGACAGCAAGCTGAGTTACGAGGAGATGGAGCAGACTAATTTAATGTAGACAAGCCGAGCTGTCTGCAGAAGTGAGAAGAGAGCCCTGCAGTAAGTAGTTAATAGCTTTTTCAATTGCGCATGGAGAAAGTCGACGTTCTAGGAACCGCTATATACCTGCTGTATGAGAACATGTTACAGGTCAGTGCATACTGTGATGGCAACACGCTTGGTAATAGAGAGAGAAAATATGTTTCCGCTGATAACCAGCGTTGTATGGCACTACAATTAAGGGCTTAATTTTAACTTTGCAATCATTGGGAGAAATCCAGTTGAGGAATTGGATTTCCAGTTGTCCACATCTAGGCAAATGCAGAAATGAGAGAGTAAGCTTGCTGGGATGTTTAGGCACCTAAATATCAATGAACAGACATGGTATTGGCATGTGAGTGCACAGTGAGAGAGGATTTTGGTGCGAAAATGCATACTTTCGAGTTTTTCAGAGACATCCACTCTGCTCTGTGGACAGGCGGCCTCTTCTCTGCCTGCTTTCTATGCCTAGTGTGCAACTGCCATTAGAACATGCCATTCCATTAAAAGACTTGTTAGGAAAGAAGTGTTTAAAGGAGAAGGAAAGGCTAAAATTAAGTAAGCTTTATCAGAAAGGTCTATATAAATACACCAGTAAACCCTCAAAGTAATGCTGCTTTGAGTCCTCTGTCAAAAGAAACACCACATTTCTTTGCTTTTATTGTGTACACATGGGCTTCTGTATCAGACTTCCTGTTTTCAGCATAAACCTCCAGGGCACGGCCTTGAGCATGCTCAGTTTGCTCCTCTCCCCCTCCCTCCTCCCCTCCCTGCTGTAATCTGAGCCCAGAGCTATGAGTGAGCAGGGAGAGACTCAGGCAGGAAGTGATGTCACACCAAGCATATATGGCAGCTTCTATCCTAAACAAACAGAGACAGTGTCTAGAGCTGTTTACTCAGGTATGGTAAAGCATTCTGCAGAATAAATATAGCGTTCTAGCTTGCACTATTGTGGCTATTCTATTGGCAATAAACTGTCTTGGAGCTTTCCTTCTCCTTTAAGTAGTAACAGTTCCTCCCTTCACTAGAAAAGAGCACATTCAGTGGGACTTGTGTAGAAAATGTGCATAAAAACTATCTGAACCGAAACCAAAAAGACGGTGCACTGTTGATATCATTATGGCTGTAGTATTGAAATAAAAGAAGTAAAATGAAAATAGAATCACTGCTGTGCAATATGTTGGAGCTCTAAAAATACATTTTAATGATAATAAAATCAGACGGGGAAAACTATTGGAGGGTATCAAATAGGGATGCACCGAATCCAGGATTCGGCCTTTTTCAGCAGGATTCGGATTCGGCCGAATCCTTCTGCCCGGCCGAACCGAATCTGAATTTGCATATGCAAATTAGGGGCAGGGAGGAAAATTGCGTGACTTTTTGTCAGAAAACAAGGAAGTAAAAAATGTTTTCCCCCTTCCCACCCCTCGGATTCGGTTCAGTATTTGGCCGAATCCTCTGTGAAGGATTCGGGGGTTCGGCCGAATCCAAAAAAGTGGATTCGGTGCATCCCTAGTATCAAAATATCATTCACTGCTTTTCTCTTTGTGCGCAAAAGTTGTTACTTATCTTCCTTCAGTAGGATTTTTCCATATCTGAGTGGAGAATTGAAGGAGAAGGAAAGTCTTCTTCCACTTGGGGGTGGAAGCAAATACATTCACTTGGAGGTGCCTAACATTTGGCACCCCCAAGTGTGAAACGACTTTCCTTATCCTTTAAGTTCAACAATATTTTATTTGAAATTGATGTCCAAGTATCTTTCAAACAGGAGAAAGTGTCACCAATTGCCTGGAATGCAACTTATCTGTCATAGATAAAGTTTTATAAATACGCAAAATTCAAAAAATCTACAAACTTCCCACAATTTTACTACTTTGACACATTACAAGTAGGGATAGACTTAAAAAGCACCCCATCCACTGTTTGCCTTACCTCCCCTACCATTAATGGCAGAGTATAGTGTTGGACTGAACCCATGTCTACGGTATTAGGAGATCTCTCAATCTTTCAGGAAGAACTAACTGAATCCAAACCTTATTTTGCATATGCTGATGTACATTGAAAAAAATAAAATTTCCTTAATCATGTGATCTAAAGTCATGTGGTTTTATGGTTTGGAAATCAGTTTGGCCAGGTTCTGCTCAAAATCCAGAATTTGTGCATCCCTGGTTAATGTATGGGGCAGTTTACTAAGTGAGTGATGTTAATCAGAATGGAGAATATGTATTTTACATAAATATCCCCATAACGCTCTTATAACTGTCTGCTTGGGGAAGGAGCCATGTAAATCAGGCTGTGGTTAATACACTTAATGTCACAGAAATGTGGAAACGTTTAGCAGCTTTTCATTTCTATAGAATGTTTAGAATTGCACCCAACACTCTCCCCTTAGTGATGTTAACTGAAAGTGACATGACGCTCCTGGGCCACACACGTGTTCTCAATAGCTGCTGTTTGGGTGTAATTAAAAAGCTATGGCATTGACCCACCCTTCCCATATGTATAAATGTTTTATTAGAAAAATCAGTGTTCTGGGATCGACGGGGATTAGTTTGTAGCAACCCCACAACAAAGGAGCTACACAGATCCTTGGACTTATCCTTCGACACAAGTATGATGAGCATTGAAACAGTTGTGACCATCTATACCAGCAATAAGAATGGCTACAGAGAGACTGAGCCCTTAGGGAGTAATACAGACCAACAAGGGGACAATCAGACAGTCTGAAACAGATGGTGACTATTCCTGGCCGGAGACTCATTACAAACCAGTCTTTTGCTGCATTCAATAATATTCCGTCTTTGCTGAATAAAGATAAAGAAAGCAAAAATGTAGGGCTTAGATATGACACGTTAAATAAAATAATCGCACATTCTGCCGCCGTAGTGTGGACTTTTCAACAAGGTCTGCAAATTCCGAATCAATTTCAGAAGTTATTTTCAGGAAACAGCAGGGGAAAAACAAGCTCTTAATCTCAGAGACGCAGTGTTTACAGGACACAGAAACAAATTATTGAACCCACCAGTGAACTGATAGAGTAACAGAGAAGTGCAAAGCCATGAAAGGTACAGGAGCCAGGAGAGATAACGGAACTCTGGTTCTGCCGAGGGACACAAGGTCACAAGGGATTAAAGCCTGCCTCACTATCCTTGTAAGATCTAACATAAGTATACCCTAAACGCGAAAGAATATGGCGGAAGAGTAATTACACAGACATGGAAATGGAGTTCTGGCGAGAAGAATGTCATGTTTTTTGTGCTGTGAATATTGTTTGGTTTCCAGGAGAAGTTTAACCTTATCTCCCCATGACACTGCTTTCCTAAACTAATTGATGCTCGGAATCCCCAGTTCCACATAAACAAGGGCGCAGTCTTATTGTACACAGAAATGCGACTGCAAGCAGACAGGAAAACTGCTCGCTCCCCAGATCAATAGATATGTCAGCAGTAAGCAGCTTAATCTTATTCTGCCTATCTCATCTCTGAGCAAGCAGTTAGCAGTTTAGCTTGTAGGTCTATTCTGCATGGAGTAGTTTAAAGACATTGAGGGGAATGTAATAAAAGTTGCAAAGAACAAAACAATTAGCACAAATAAGAATAATAAGTCTCATTTGCAATGTAATACTCTGCCTTAAACTGTTATTACAATTTTAATTGCGCACTGCCCACTTTTAAGAAGTGCTTGAAGGTATCGTAATCTTCTGGAGCAAACATAACGTTCTCAGTAAGAAGTATATATAAGAAGTATAACTATAAAATTCGCAAACCTTCTTCCACTGTCGGAATTGGTCATGTTTCATCAGTAGAATATTGACCTTAGGAATAGCATTGGCATAAATACAACCATAGAATTGCTCTGCGTAGAAAAGTGCAGACATTAGCAATGGCTAATTGGCAGGACTTGCAAAGGGAAATTAGTCAGTTATACAAAGAGGGAAAACTCTCTTAGATCAGATATCCACTCCATCAGCAGCCATTATAATGTCTCATTCATCTCACGCACAAAAGTGGCATTTTCCAAAAACGTCAGTGTATTCTGAAGGCACGTTCATGCAACCGCCAATATATTTCTGTTTCTGTTGGTCCATCAACGCGGTGCCTTCTGCAGTAAATCTGCTGCTTAACAACGTGAACAGCAAAAACAAAACAATGCCTTTTGGGTTTGTGTCCAGAAATAATAACATAGAAAGCAAATTATTTAAACATCTGCAATGCCAGTTTAGCTTCGAGAAAAACTGCCTCATAGTGTTTTGCAACAGTACATAAGGATCGATATCTTTGTGCCATGATACAGGTCGGTTTTTTGATTGGATGAGTTTTAAAACCTGTCAACGTACAATTTCAGCCCATGTGTGGGTAGATGAGGAAATTAACTACCTGCAGTTCAGATGGTTCAGGTGGTTGGGCCGAACAAATGAAACAACTTAAAGTTGGCCATACCAACTGCCCACTAGATATTGTTGGCATATCAGACACTTAACTGCCAAATATTGGTATATGACAGTCTTAAAAGAAAAGGTAGAATCACTGGGAGGTGCCATGATGTTAGGCCCCCTCACGTCATTCTAGTAGATTCCTGCTACTCCTAGTTACTGCTCCTCTTCAAAAAATGTACCAGCCCAGGATACTGTTAGTAATCCAATCTGCTCCAATCTGCCATCTCTTTTTTGGTCTTCTACTACAACTGGTATAGGGTGACACCAGTCCAGGGTAGCAAGTAAATAAGTAAGTAGTATCACTAGGGTGTTCCTACCTACTTGGTACCCTCAGTAATTTTACCTTTAATACTGGTCTACACAGCTGCAAGGGAGGGTACTAAGATAAGATGGGCCAAAATATAACCAGCATGGGCAGAAAGAGGCCATTCTTTTAAATGCACAGAGGCTGAAAACCTTTAGCTGAAATCCGCTGCTTGATTTCTGCCATACCATGGGCATTAGCATCCTCTATTTTCTGCATTCAGAAGAATTTAATCAGAAGTGGCACAAACAGACTTGACGAACTTAAGCGAAAAACCCTAAGTCTCTGCATTTTTAGCCAAAATCCAAAGAAGTTTGTTTGCACCAAATACGATTCTATGCTTTTGAATGCAGAAAAGAGATGATGCTACTGCTCATGATAGGGCAGAAATCAGGCTGTGGATTTCAGCTAACGGTGTTACGCCTCTGTGTGACCCTAGCCTTAATGTTACCTGTAACTTTATAAATCTGAAACAATGACCTGATCTCCATTTGAGAAAAGTCTGGCAGATAACACATATTTTACCATGTGGAACTTAAGTTGTTAGAATTCTGTGGAGCAGCGCTTCTCCATGCCTCAAGAAGCAGAGGTCTCAGCAGTCTATATGATATGCAACAAGGAGAAGTTAATAGCTATGCTACTAAGAATTTCAAGATTTTTTTTTTTTCTTTAAAAAAGGCTGAGACTTTTCTTTGGAGCTTTGAGGAATCGCTTGTGTATTTTCAAAATAGTATCAATCTTTACAAGACAGGGAGTGTGAGTTATTGCATTTGCCCTGCGACCATTCCATCATCCAAGATGCCTATAAAGTCAAGGACAAATTGTATATACTTAAGAGTATATTTACATCTGTCATGCCTCGCAGCTTTCAGAAAAATAAACAGGCGTATGAGATAACCCCTTTCACGTGGAAGATATTTGTCACTGACAGGACACAAGAGAAAAACTTTATAAAGCAACAGTGAGTATTTAAAGTTCCTGTTTCCTAAAAGCTTAAAGTATCGAACAAGGAGAAAGAGAAACTAAAGCAATCGGCATGAATGTCAACATGTGAAAGCTATAGCTCAATGGTGCCAATATGGCTCATTCAATAACAATATAAAGCACATAGAGATGGACATACAATTAAGTGTGTTTACAGACATATGCATTAAACAACACCAAGTAAACCTATAGTCAACAGTTGGTGGGTGACATTGGGAGCTGGAAAACATAGAAGAAAACCAAGAGGTAAGAGGCTTGACTAGGACATTCCCCAACATTTCCAAAGTAAAAACAGTATATTTTAGGCCATGTTTCCTGGTCTAATCTAGGGTTTTTTGAATCCACAAAATAAGTGCTGTGATTGGCTATTTGGTAGCCCCTATGTGGACTGACAGGAGGCTCTGTTTGGCAGTACATCTAGTTTTTATGCAACTGGAATTCAAAAATAATCACCTGCTTTGAGGTCACTGGGAACAACATCCAAGGGATTGATGAGCAACATGTTGCTCAAGAGTCACTGGTTGGGGATCATTGGGTTTAGGATATTTGCCTCCAATACATTTTTAGGGGCTATAGCCTATTCAAGAGCTCCACAGATGTCTGTGTACATCATGCTTTAAATCCAATCTGGCCCTTGAATATGTGGTTTAGTTTAGCAGATAAGTTGAAAACTTGGTGTAAACCCACAATCCCCTCCTCAACCCAACTCCTAGCACAAAACAGCAATATATAATGGACTACTTTAACACAGTTAATGATTTAAACTAATCTATCAGTAAGTGGCTGCTCTCCAAGTTTATTTTTACCTTGGGTCAGAATTTAATCATTTTGACAGTAGATCTTGGGGGAGTTAAAATGCTGTGTGATTGGTCAAAAATAAAAACAACAACGTCGGCATAGACCTGAAGTATTTATCAGTTACATGACTAATAGGCTCTGCAAAGCTGCCTACATAACATCATAACACATGTAATTATTTTATAGAAAGATAAATAGTGTCACCAAGATGTGAAGAGGAGGCCACCGTGCTTTTGTGTAATCATATAACAAATGTTGTTGCATTGTGCTAAGAAAGCTCTGATTGGAAATGTTTTTTGTATGGAGACGTATGCATTTGCTCTGCAGAATAAAAGCAAATTTAAAACTCATTTATTCTTGTCACTATTACCGTGTCAGGATTACACACTTAAAAAGTTCAAATGCCATTGCTAAGCCTACTGGCTAGAAGATGCTTGATGACTGTGAGAGGTCTCATTATGTTGATTGATTTAAGAAAATCAGCCTATTTACATCCCAAAAACAAAGTCCCTGATTTGGAATATTTCTATCGAGAGCGGAATAAATGAACTCTTGCATATGCAAAGTAAAACCCCGGTTAAAAGCGTTGATGTTAATTTTTCCACCAAAGAATTCATTATAGAAATTGAAAAAAAATAAAATATCAAGTTCTGCCGCGGCTGATATTCGCTGTCAAGGGTAGATGCATGCACACAGGGCACGGCGCCTACTGTCAGTGTAAGGATTCACTGGCTGACTGGCCTCCTCAGTAAATCGTTCCACCGCCTGGGCTCAGACAAATGACTTGCAAATGAAACAAAACATATTTATGATGCACTGCCATTGCTGGATTCTTCTGTGCAAGGTTACAAAAATGCTGGAAGAACTTTGAAATATATTGAAATGATTAACATTGCCTTTTGTCCTACTTATTGAGTTTGGGCACCTTGCTTCTTTATAGATATAAAAGAAATAGATGTGTTAGTATATAACTAGGTGGCCCAACTGCAGGTGCAGGAGCCAAGTGCCCCTCCCCCGGGTAGTTCTGTTATGCAATGAAATACTAAGTAGCAGATTTTTATTGTCTATATGAAGCCTGCTCCTATGGAGACCACAATCTAGATTTTCTCCAATGTGCTATAGTCAATTTCATTAGGAGCTTATTAACTTGCCTGCATGTTCCTTCATGGCACTCAGATACAATACAAAGGTACGGCAAAACATACCATCTACAATAATCTACGTAAATAGAGTGGCAGACGAGCCTTCTGAGCTGAATACATGTAATACATGCATATTCTCATTTGCCATGTTGCCTTTCAATGTTTCAGAGGTAGACTCAAGCCAGTAGGATCCTGCCACCTCCTGTTTTATTACTTTATAGCAGTAGTGGTAAACTGAATGACTGTCCTTCCGGGGGTCGACCATATGAGTGCATCTCTCCCCGATATGCCCACATTGAAGTGGGTGATATCGGGCTGATCTGATTGTGGGCCCAATGATCAGATCAAAATGGATGATACGGGGAGTCGGATCTCGGGACCGCATAGATGCGGCCGCAATCCAACAGGATTTTTTTACCTGCCCGATTGAGATCTGGATGACTTTCAGCCAGATATCGATCGGGGAAGCCCGTCGGATGGCCCCACACCTGGGCCAATAAGCTGCCGACTCGGTCAGTCAGCAGCTTTTATCGGCCTGTGTTTAGGGGCCTTTAGTCTTATGGTGGCCATAGACGTGGCAATTATGATGTTTCTTGGAAAAGATCTTTCCAAGAAAGATTGTTCGTTCCAATACACACGGGTAGAGCTGAATCATCAGATATACAGGTAGAAACAATAGAATTCTACCAGTATCTGAGTCAGCACTAACAATGGCCTATGTTTGGGTGGCAATCAAAATTTTCCGCCAGCCAGATTGACGAGCCGACCGATATCGGTGTCTTCTGCCGACACCGGTCGGCTCTTTTCCCATCGTACACGCACCGGATGTCATACAAAAATTTGTTTCATACAATATCTGTGCATCTATGGTCACCTTTAGAGCTGGGGCCAGTATTACAAATTTACTGGCAATGAATCTGCCGGTAAATTTGTAAAACACTGTAAATCCCTCCCTACCATGACCATCTCTACTGTCGATCACGCTTTATAATGAAGAGGCCCTCCTCTACCCCACCCAACACGCCCATTTCCAAGCTTTATCAACCCATTTCCACCCTGTGACATCATAATCCTGTAAATCCCTACCTACCCTGACCATCTCCACTGCCGATCACCCCTTATAACGAAGAGGCCTTCCTCTACCCCACCCCCTAGCCCACTCCCAACCCAAAGGATGGTATTACTAGAGAGAAAAGGTGTCAACCCTACTTATAACCATTGTTATGAACTAAAAATTTGGCCTCAAAGTGGCACTTGACCAGAAACAGTCTGAAACAGTCTGAAAACGATTGCCCTATATTAGGCCTGTTCAGTTTATCGCACTGTAGTACACGTTACAGAAGTGCAGGATAACACAAATAACAAATACTGCATACATGGCGACTTCTAGTAATCTCATATACTGACACCAGGGACCACACTACTGCCTATAGCCATTCCAGATCCACCTTGTGAAGGAAAGCACATTCCTCCAAAGTGCAGACTCTAGAAATTGCCAGAATTATTACCTAGAGATGATACTGTTAGTGGCTAATAAAAAAGATCTACTTTGCAAGCCTGAAGTCCCTCAGATGGATTAATTCAGCCTTTCAAGATATTACCTTTAAGTCACTTTCTGAGTTACTTTATAACAAATGGCTTTGACTTTCTCATGAATTCTATAGCAAACACAGCTCCATCATTTCACTTAAGAAATCTGGTAATTTATCTTGACAGCCGTACCAAATATCACTTCTGAATGATCCTCCCTTTCATGTGAAACCACGATAAATTAGGATTTCTTCTGCATTGCTAGCAATTCACCTAAACATTGCACATTTCAGCTAAGTAAAACCAACATGGTGGGGGGAACTCCAGTGAACTTTTCACTTTCTGGATAAACAAGAGCCCATTATTGTTCTCACATGGATAGATTAGGCTTCACGCCTTATGATATTGTCCTGAAAAGATTTCTACCGTGGCCATTCCCTGACCTTGGCATTTGGCTTTATTCAGCGCTGAAGTGATAAAGTCACACAATACAAACTATTGGCAACCAATGGGAGCCTGTCGCTTGTTTATTCTTCTTTACATGTCTACAGAGTTCATTATTAGAAGATACTTCATACAGGGATCACAGAACCTTATTGTTGCGTAAAAAGCCTTGATGGGACTTTGAAAAAAAATCAACATTAACCAATTACTGGGTAAGCGTCATGTTTGGTAGCCTAAATCCCCATATTTTAGATAATGAGGCAGATAGCTGCCACCTCATCTAACTTGATAGACAATTAAAGAAGGAAAACATATTTCTCTGAACTTCCATATTAAAATGCTTCAGATGGTGATAGACAAGAAAGATCCCCTTCCAAGCATTCAACATTCAAGCACAAAACCTCTATCAACTCATTTTATCCACAATTGCTTTTTTTGTTTTAATATATCAAAACTGAATACATAACAAGTGTCATTCCAATTGAATTACAATTCCCAGAAATAACCTAGTTTGGCGACATTTTTTTTTATTCTCAGATCAATTACATGAAAGTGAGGTCATCTATAAAGTCCTATGAAACTTCTAAACAAGCTAATATTCCCCCCTAGTGGAGGGAGGTCAGAACTCATCACAAGTAACCATGAAATTGTTTATACAGAGAGGGACTGACCTGACAGAATACTAGATGATCACCTGTTAGGCCCATGCCCTGGTAGTCCTCAGTCAAGGGATTTTTCCCATCTGACCTTTCTGATTTCTACCATAGGTTTATATGACACCTTAGTACTGTCATCTACATCTAATTCCAATAAGAGTGAACCCTCAATGTCAGGTCCTGTGAGAGGCATTTGGAGGCTACTCTTCATACACTTTCATAAAAGATTAAGAGGCAGAATTATTAAGGGTCGAATTGTGTTTTCCACAAAAAATGTGAGTTTTCAAGATTAGTTTAGCCAATGGCAGAGGTCCCTTGAACAATTTGAAGATTATTTGAAGATGTTAATAGCCTTCATGATGTTCACGTTTTTTCTGTGGGTTTCACTCGAAAATTTGATGAATTAGAGTGATTCAAGTTTTTTTTCCAGGGTTGTTAACCCAAAACTAGCTGATTTGAGTTTTTCCCCATGAGTTTTTTCTTAAATTAGAAACCTTTGAGACTTGATTTAAATTAGAGACCTTTGAAAAATAACCCCCTAACTGTCATTTTCTCACAGTAATATAATCAGTTTATCAAACTTTCCTTTGATTGACTCTTTATCTAGTCCAGAGCCAAGCCAGAGGCAATACTACTTTGGCCAGCAGCTCTTCAACACTTTAAAGAATTCACCAGGCAGTCACTCTTTTCCAAACTCCTTCCCCCCAAATCAACTGAATTTGGAAAGTTTTCTGACTCTAATCTGATTCTGTCCACTTTCCTGTGCACATAGAAAAAAAGGAATGATTACTGCAATTACTCAAGACCAGAATTAGAAGGACTAGAAAGAAGAGATACATTTCAAGGGTCCAAATGTCCCATCACAAACTGTTGCTCCCTGGGCACATGCCTCTTCTGCCTACCCCAAGTTCTAGGCCTTAAACTTAAGCAAAATAAATACCAGGAATTTACATATGAAATACTTTAATGCCTATTTGTTCCGCCAGTACATCCACAGGTGGCAATTTCTGTAACTAAATCCCACCTATTCAGGACAGATTTGAATAAGGCACTATGGATTTAAATCCGTCAAAATGCTAACTCTACTTTTATTCAAAAAAGGGCTTAATATAGGAGACTTAATATAGGAGACAGAGTTGACATATGATAAAACACGGCGCCTTAGTTGGTTCTGCAGCAAATATGAGTAGCAACCGTTCCTAATGAGCTGTGTACAGAAACAATTGTGTTTTTTAATGTGCCCTTCATACTAAACAGTACTACGGAGAGCACACAAGAGCAAGTTCATTAAGTATGCACATTTATGCTTCTACATCTATATTAATTGGCAGCGCTGTATAAAATAAATACCTTGATTGGTGCATTAACGGAACATTAATCGCAGGCATGATACAAAAACGACCTTAGTTAGTGAATTACAGTCTATGGAAATAAACAAGCCAAGAGAAAGGAAAAGAAACCCTTTAGGGGATATGCCCACAAGAAATTAAAGTAGGGCTAAATTAAGATTAATAATTAGCAGCCTGATAGATGGATGGCCTCACACACAATCCAAAACTTCCTTTCTGTGGCCGCTGTCTCAGCAGCTGTCTAACTTCACTGTGGGAATTTGGACAATGCTAGCCTGGCGTCTCAACACCTGTTGGAAGCGTGCACTTAATTTTTCTTGCTCCACGGAACGTCAGATGGGATTTGCATGGATTTACTTCCTATTAAGTACAGGCTTTCATGCTTAATATGATGCATTTCAGAAGGAAAATGAACCTTGTTTCCAGTTACAGGACTTGGCCTGGAATTGTAAATGCTACACTGGTTCAACTTAACAACCCAAACCACCGTGATTGCAGGTCTGTTGTAAGTACATTTGTCAGAAACATAATCTGGTATATAACGAACCCTGTTCTAGTATGTTTAGTTAAGCCACAATTTGCTCCTGTCCAAATACTGAGAATAGGACTCAACTGAAATGCCACCTTTGTGTTGCTGCACGTAATAGCTGGCAGATTGGCTGACATATAAAGGCCACCCACCTTAATAAAGAGCATGGACAAAAATCATTTACCGCCATTGTATCTAGACCACTTTTGCAGTACATGGTTTTATGGACCACAGGGAATATATCTGTATATAAAATTACAAAAAAAAGCCAAGACAGAAATTTTATGAGCAATATTTTATGGCAAATGAACAAAATAAAGGGGGCGATATTGGATATAAATTATATTATCATAGCCCTTCCCCTAATGTATAAGAAGAGTGCAATATCAACTAAATGTTTCCACTGCCTTTTCCCTATCCTTTGGGGACATTCACCATCATGCCCTTCAGCACTTGTTTAACTATAACTTCCGTCATCTCCCAATAGTGTTATGGAAAGTTTCAGTTCAATAACAGTTGGGGGCCCAGGTGGGAAATTCTTGATATAAAGATTATCTAGATCTCAGCACAGTTGTCCTCTCTCCCATGTCTCACAGCCAAACATCTGCTCTACTGAAATGTGAGAAATTATCAAAACACATCTAAAGTTTCTTTCTCTGCTTCTTTCTCCTGCTTCCTCTATATTTGCATTTGTCCCCTGTTAAGAGAAGAAGCCTAAGGAATCTACCAGGAAATCATTGAGGAGAGGTTCAGATTGTAACCGCAGCTGCACAATACTTAGAATGTCATGTAATCTCTAAAACAGACCTGTGTAATATGTATATATTGTGCCTCATTTATGTGGGGTTATGATCCATGATGTTGACTAACTGCTGTATTTAGACAAGCAAGTTAGGGAGCCTCAAAGGAGGCAGCATAGAACGTTTATCAGAGGCAGTAAGGGTAGGGCCTTCACCTTCTGATGCTTCATACCTTCCAGCCATTGCCCTGATCAGAAGTGGACATGGACCACATTGGTTTGTTGACTGAGCCCTCATTGCAGGTCTTTCTAGGCCAGCAGTATGATCCGATATTTGGCCAAACAAGCAGCACTTTATGTGTAGGGAAGGCTTTACTGGATCAACTGGCAGTTAGGCAGGTTCAAAAAAAGTTAAAAAGTTGAACTTGATGGACGTGTGTCTTTTTTCAACTTACTATGTTACTATGTACTGTACTGCAATCAGGTTACCTGTTCCAAGGCAGCTTATCACTCAAAGTAGGAGATTTAAAAAACTAACAAAAATCAAACAGAGCAAAGGTAAAGCCTAGGCATGGCATTGTAAATATAATTATTTTGTTCTTTGTGAAATAAAAAAACTGCGCTGTTTCTTTAAATCCAAGAGCCACTCTACATTTACAGCCAATTCTGGACTAACTGCAAATGGAAATAAGATTTGGTCAATATATCAAAGCACGTATTAGAAATGAAATGTCAGGGTCTGGTGGTATTTGTGCGATTCACCATGTTGACAGCTATATGACACGGAGAAATACCATACGAGAAATATCACTTGCCTAAGACCACATTTTAATAACACAAATCGAGCCGCGTGTGCCCTCCATTTGACAACGAGACAAGCTAAACAAAGTATAAACTGACAAAATATTGTCTTTAATTAATCAAGGATTATTTGTAGGGGAAATGGCTTCACTAACTTCGAGGGGGGATTAGATTGGCCATGTGCTGACATTTAATGCGTGGCTCTCGGAATAATTGGGCTACAAGCGACGCAAGCAAATAGGAGTCAACAATCAATCCAAACGGAATAACAATTCTGCCCCACCTGACAGAATATATTTGGAACACTTAGTAGGCCGATCGGGCTGAGCAAGTTTCTATTTGATCGTCTACCCAAGGCAAATGGAGCTTTTAGAACTCAGCGGAACATCATTGTTCCCAAACCAGTTTTTATTTTCCTAGGGCTTTTTAGCTCTGCATATCGGTAGTAAGAAACCAATACATCACATTGAAGAATAAGGAAATGTTAATTTGATCAGCAAGTGATTGTAGGGGTGACATTTGTCATAGGAAGCAGTTCTTACCCTTGCAGCACTTCCATGGGCTTTACAAAACACCATGAAACAAATCTGAATGGGAGATGCTAAAATTTTCCAATAAGCAATGTTAAAGGAGAAGCAACGGTCTTTTTACTTGGGGGTGCCAACATTTAGGCGCCCCACTATGATCACATCTACTTAACTAAAACCCCAGGCCCGGGATTCTTCTAGCGAGCACCACGGAGCGTTCGTCTTCTGGATTCATCTTTTTGGCTATTTCGTTCTTCTGCGCATGCGTCTGCCCTGGGAAATTTGAAGAAAGTAGAAGCCGGAAGACGAACGCTCCGTGGTGCTCGCTAGAAGAATCCCTGGCCTGGGGTTTTAGTTAAGTAGATGTGATCACAGTGGGCGCCTAAATGTTGGCACCCCAAGTAAAAAGACCTTTGCTTCTCCTTTAACATTGCTTATTGGAAAATGTTAGCATCTCCCATTCAGATTTGTTTCATGGTGTTTTGTAAAGCCCATGGAAGTGCTGCAAGGGTAGGCGCCCCACTTTGATCACATGTACTTAACTAAAACCACAGGCCCGGGATTCTTCTAGCGAGCGCCATTGAGCATTCGTCTTCTGGATTCTTCTTTTTTGGCTATTTCGTTCTTCTGCGCATGCGTCTGCCCTGGGAAATTTTAAGAAAGTAGAAGCCGGAAGATGATCGATCCGTGGTGCTCGCTGGGAGAATCCCGGGCCAGTGCAGTTTTCTTCTGATAGGAGCACCAGCCCCGGGGTGTCAGGTAAGTACATGCGATCACTTGGGGGTTCCTAACTTTTGGCACCCCCAAGTTAAAAGAACTTTTCTTTCTCCTTTAAAGCTTAAAAAACAGGTATTTTTCCAGACGATCATTCTAGTCTCATCCTTTACTGGAAACAGGTACAGCGCCGATGCAGAAGGAAATATTTGCATCATTACATTGCTAATTAAATCTTGCATTTTGCCAGCGTTAATAAGTACATTATAAAATATTTAGCACTGAAAACACTATTATCCTCAAATCCGAGAAGCAGCAAGAAAAAAAAAAAATCATCTTCACAAATTAGCCGGCTATATTAATCCAAACATTATCTTATTAATGTTAATGTAATGTTTTGGCTTATAAACGAACACACAATCTGCTTTATCGAGCCATATTCAGCAGTTCCCGGTCTGTGGCTTCATACAGCAGACGGAATTAGATTATATATACGACTGATTACACTCCCAAGCACAAGGCATTATTAAAAGGCTCAGACAAAGAGATCTGCCCCCTCTCACTTAAGGGCAACTACACGGGATGACTTTCAAGTGAAACTGGATTTGTAAATCCTATTTCTGGCGCTAGAAAGATTTTACATGGGGAAGGGTGGGAAGGAACATTGCTGTAGATGGGAGTGGAAACCGTGGCTGTAGTAAAATAGTAAAATACAAGGAAGTAGGGGCTCTGTTTGTACTTTTCTCTTTCCAATTTTTGGTCACAGTGGTGGACTGAAACCCACCATATAAAGGCAACACAGACAAAAAATAAAGAAACATTTACATAAGATGATTCACATGCATACCCTTCTATCTAGATATACCCAGCTAAACAAAACAGCCTTGACGTATCTCCCAGAATTTAGGTTCATTTTCATGTTCTCAGTTTGCAGCTCAGACAAACGTGAACAGAATAATGCTGGTTGTTGACGTTCTTCAAAAAGTGAATTTCTTTCTTTTTTCCCTGCAAAACCACGCCGAGACTAAAATGCGCTGTGTAATTACATGGTATGCAAACTACCCCTAATTTGCACAGATTAAAACAGACTGACAGTTGCTGCAATTTGCTGCCATCTAAGGGCTCATTTCCACTGTTTTCCCAACCTTGAGTGTCCAACACACAGTCACATTGTTTACTGAGCATACGGAAGCTTGTGATCTTCGAAGAGGTAACGCTTGGGTAAGTAATGTTTCTGCGCATTTCGGTAACATGTTGAGTAATAAACGCAATAGAATTTTTGAGAGTTGCCATTTTGGATGCTGACTGTTGATGAAGGAATCAGATTTGAAGCTAATTAAAGTGCACAGGACATAAAGTAAATCCTACAGAGGCCTCCTGAGATGTGTACATATATGGTACCTTCAATGACACAAATCATTAATTTATTCTGTAATGTCACTGTGATACTGTGCTAGTGAGACTGTAAATCAAAGGGGCTGCACCATTCTTTGACTGATATATACTGATAATCCAGGGAGAGCAAACCTTTTGCATGACACTCATAACTCATCTGTAGTACTGTATTTAATACAAGCAATATACCCCAGCAGGTACAACTTGATAGGAACTCTCTGAAGAGGACAAGAGCACACTTAAAGGGTTGTTCCTGCTACCTTAAAGGGATATTGCTTTCAGAGTACAAAGTGCAGGGATTTTACCTGAAAACCGTTGGAAATATTATATAAAGTAGCGTGGCATTGGGACAGAACACTTTACAACTTACTTACAGTTATTGGCACTTTATGTCTACATGAGGGAATTACTCAACTCTTAATATCCTTTCAGGACTGTTACCATTGGGCTTTCAGATATATTTTTCAGATTCTTTAGAATCTGAGCACAAGAAAAATACCCTTTATCTTAAAGGCTCATAAACATGAACCGCATGTTCCTTGGAAGGCTGCGGCTGGTTTACCAATGGGAGTAAATGAAGTTGTGGGTTTATTGGTCCATTTATGAGGGTTCCTCAACTACTATCTGCCAAATCCCATCAAGCAAGGACTGCAATAACATGTTGATGTAGTCTTCTCACGACAGCTTTGCATAGGCAATTATTATGTTGTGATCGTCGACCCAGAGGCTAAATTATGAGATCAGCCCAATTTGGCCAATGGACATCAGTGGCTATATAAGGCAATAAAAGATGAAACTTAAGCCCTTACTTTATATGCAATTCTTCGGTATTGTATCCCTTGCTCCCATCCAAAGCAGCATTCCAATAGTAATGTAGGTGGGAAACGATACCACAAGCGCAGAGAACTCATGCTAAAGGTGCCTTTATTTAACACGCAACATGTTTTGAGCTACATGGGCTTAAAGGCACCTATAGCAGCAGTTCTCTGAGCTTGTGGTATCTGTTTCCCACTTACATTACTATTATATAAGGTAATGATCCTCTTGTTGGGTGACCTCACTTAAGAGTAGATCTTGCCCTGTATCCTCAGCTTTAGTTGGCAACAAAAGTAGATACATACAATTTATATTGTAAAAATAAACTATGCATGAAAACTGAACCTCAAATTTAACAAAAATAACTGGACACTATTAAAGCATTTGACAAAAAATTGCATTGTAATCAAAGGTATCCACTTAACTTCAGGGAGTATAAAACATAGGTTTAGCATCTTGCGTAAGGCAGTGGCTTTGTTTTATTTAATTTCAAGCACCCGTTTGAGGATCAAAATTATCCTGGCGCCCCTTAGCTCATAATATGGTTCTAGAAAGGGTTAATTAATGCTATGCTAATACCCTGAACTTGGGTAGTATGAGGCCCACTGTGAAATTATGAATATTCCTGAAATATCATCACTATAGGACTGTCAAATTAAGCCTCGCTGATAAAAGGCAGCGCTAGCTCTTTAAATATGAATGAGCAAAGCAGGAAAATATATCTTTAAATAACAAGCTCACTTTTCTGAAAATGAATATTTATGCTGCACCTTCCAAGATGGGATTTCTTCCCCAGCCATCTTCTCATTCTGGGCAGGATTATTAGACATCGCTACCAAATACACTCGCACAATTACACGGACACACGGAACCGGAGATATCCATTCGCACAATTTCAGCAGCGCATTAAAATCTAATGCAATGCTGCCTCCCAAAAAGAACATTAGTCTGCAAGTATGCCCAGAATGTTAATTATGAAGATAAATATACAACTCTGTGCTCTTAGAACAATGTTCTATAATACCCCAATTCCGCTTTCGAAGCAGGGAGCCAATAAGAAAAGACAAATAAATGTACAGAGTTAATGAATGCCTAAGAAATGGATAGCACTGTTAGTATGTGAGCATTGGATCTTACCATATTAGCCCGGGTATCATATATATGTACCGACAACAAAAATGATCAAGCCACCGGCATTTAGGGATAATATTTTGACTATTCAGGCCATAAAATGAAGATGATTAAAGAAGTAGTAATGGTTAAACCTCCAGGAGGTGGCAAGTGTACATGATGCAGGGCTTTACAATAATTAGATATGGCCTGATTGGAATAAGAAGTGGACTGGACATGGTGGGATTGAAGTTAAAATATAATCAGCCCTGTTGGGAGGTGGGATTCACAAGTACCTTAAGCCAAATATATTGCAGCTTGGTCTCACAACCAGTTTAGCGGGATGTGCTGACTATTGTATAGAAAAAAAACAAGCATGTATAAACATTTAGAACAATGATCCCCACCAGTAGCTCACAAGTATTGTTGCTCTCCAACCCCTTGGATGTTGCTCCCAGTGGCCTCAAAGCAGGTTCTTATTTTTTGAATTTTAGGCTTGGACTCAAGTTTTAGTTGCATGAAACCCAGGTGTACTGCAGGCTGCCAGGACACATAGGTGCTACCAAATAGCCAATTACATCTCTTATTTGGTACCCCCAGGAACGTTTTGGATGCTAGAGTTGCTGCCCAAATATTTTTACATTTGGCTCATGAGTAAAAAAAGGCTGGGGACCCTTCATTTAGACGTATTCTTATCTATGCTAGCTCATAGACATTGACAAAAGATGTCCATAAACCTACATCAAAGGCATGGTATCTGGTGTATGAAACTGTGATCAGCCTATGTCCACAGGTGGAGACCATTGTCAAGAAGCTCTTCTCCATAATATTACAATTTAGATAATGCAAATATATTAATCTAGCTCAGAGGTGTAACTATAGAGAAAGATTATCCTGTCACCGCATGGGGCCCTGGAGTTACAGGGGGCCCAGTGGAAAACTGGCTTCTAAATGCAGAGCTGTCAACTTTTGTTGAAACTCATTCTGGGACCCGGAATACTTACTGCACATGAGCAGTTGGATTTTTAAAGAGAAACTGCAAAAAAATCGGGAGACCGTGGTAGGATGATGGAAGACTGGGGAGAAGAGGGCTAAAATACCGAAAAAAATAGAGGGAGTTGACAGCTCTTTAATCGTAAGCTTTTAGAAAGTGCATTAATAAAAATTATGCTTGAAACAACTGCCAAAACTATTTCAACACACCAGCTTTTCTAAGCGATTGCTAGTAACTCCGACACAAAGATGGATGCTTGCAATGCAGGCCGTGGTACTTGACTGCTCTGGAGCAAGCTGGAGGGGACCACTCCATCATGAGGCTGCATAATGTAATGGGAAAATGTACAGAGATTTAGAACTGGCTTCTCACAACTCTTGGGCTGCAATAAATCAATTTATGAGACAATCAATTTACTGAAAGAAACCAGAAGTAGCAATATCTTGATAACTGACTCTATATATAATTAAGAACATGCATTCAGAAATGCAAAAATAACAGTAAAGGACCTAGAAAACCTAATCTGAAGGTAAAGTGGTAGTATGGACTTTTCTTAGCAACTTTACAGTTGGCCTTCATTTGATAAAATATCTGTTCATAAAGTAGATCATATTTAGAATATTTAAATATATTTTTTCCTTTTTTATGTTATCCTTGAGAAGGAGCACAGTTGGTGTTTGAAACCTCGGATTTTTTTCAATAAATCTTGATTTTTTCACAAGTATTCCGTTGAGTGCGGAACTATGTAACTTTATTTACCTGCAACCGGGTAAATTGCTAAACAAGTTTAGGGTGTGCTCCTCCATGTTCGATAGATAGATAGATAGATAGATGATAGATAGATAGATATGGTAAAAAATTTATGGCTGGCTTAGAAAAACGAAGTTGAATTTATGGTGCAGTGAGCTTAGCTCTGAGATCTGCCATATTATTGGAGTATGTCTGGCAAAATACCAGCCATGCAGACAGCTCAATGAGATGTCTAGAAGAATTTTTGGAACCAGACAGACAATAAGGGTTTCTGCGAAACACAGGAAAGATAAGCAATGTTCAACCAGCTCGGAATTATCCAACACCCAGCATTTTCTAAAAAAAAGCCATTTTCGCTTGGTGCAATGCTCAGGGTTGTGGTTCAACAGCTTTTACAGATACCAATAACATATATTGGCCAGGAGGCCATTGCAACCTTAAAGGTCCATGGCACACCTTGGAATTGAAATTGAGTTCTTAACACAAAAATGATTTACAGCTCCTTATTGGTCATCCTGCATCTACCTCCATAGCTACCATATTGGACCTCTACCCTGTTACCAATCAAACATTAGCAGGTATATTGGACTTCCAATTTGGCAAGTGCAACCTGAAGAAGAATATGGAACGGTAATGTAAAGGTATGTAGAGATGAAATATAAATGCCTGCAGTTGTTGAAAATTAACTGGAATACGTGAGGTGACCATGGCCAAACACATCAGTGGGTAGAGGAGCTCATCCTTTGAGAAACCGTCCTGAGAAGTGTTGTATCTTCATCAGATAATGGCTCAAAATTTTGCCTTCTGTAAAGAGCCTGTGTACTGAGCAGAATAAGGCGATCGATATATCTAACAATATGAATAGGCGGGTGCAGTCTGTTAATCACTGCTGTCAACAAAAGGAGAAGCAAGGGTATTTAGGCAGAGCATAGGAATGCCCAGAGAGCTCAGCTAGTGTACGGGAGAGCTTGGCAATGCCTAGAGAGCTCAGCGAGTGTATGCAAATGCAGTTATATCTAAATTCAAGCAGAAAGTGGCCGAAGCACAGTTCACATCAGTCACAGAGAGAACATGGTTATTATACATGCAAGTGACAGAGACATTCAGTATTTACTATTCTCGAGGTGATCTTCCCAATTCTCCGGAAGCTTCAAAAAATGTTAATGCACAGCCCAGACTGCGATTTGCATTATTTTCCCTAAAATTCCAATTTGCACTGCCTGCGACCCGGCTCCAATTCCTGCAGCTGCCACTAACATGCATGACGGGTTCCCTAGCAACAGAATCAACGTGCCCGCTTATTACTCCGGTGGCACCAGAACTTCATTGCATTTTAATACATAACACACTGTGACAG
This sequence comes from Xenopus petersii, assembly GCA_038501925.1. Taxonomy (NCBI): domain Eukaryota; kingdom Metazoa; phylum Chordata; class Amphibia; order Anura; family Pipidae; genus Xenopus; species Xenopus petersii. The sequence continues at coordinate 146,847,712 of CM076682.1, forward strand.
ACTTCTAAATATAGAAGCAGCCTTTTCAGTTTTCACATTTAATTCCGTCTCACACTTTATAGAAATGTTTGTGCTGGGAAATGATAATTTAGTTGCTGACAGAAAGTAAACAATGGGCGGTTGGTGTTACTTATTCCCAAGTAGTATGAACTGGGCTCGAGGAAAGGGTGTGCGGCTGCACATGATGGGTGCCATGGACTTTCACAGTGTGCTACATTTTTCCATTTCTTTCCTCTTTCAGTTTTGACCACATTCTGCCTTTTAATCTTGAAATGTACTTTCTTTTGAGCATTAATGTTGGTTCTCAAACTGTGCTTAATGGCTTAACCAAAAGCAGAAACTTATCTTACAGCACTACTGAACGTTTTCAAATGGCGGCAATGGCACACGGGGAGATCTTTTTCTATAGTTCCTAGTGCTAAACACCTTTCCTTTTTATGGGGCCGTGGGGCTAAAATTGGTTGCACTAAAAATCAAACGGAAGCTTTCTGAGCAAAGAAGCACATTCACATGGATTTTAAACTGAACAAACAAAATAAAGGCTGATAGTGTAAGCAAATGCTTTGTTATTTGCCTGTGTATTTGTATGAAGCAATAATCATTCCATTGTGGATAAATGGATCTCTTTATAGACATATATCATAGTGAAGCCACTCAATTTTGAAGGAGCTATATAGTTATAAAATGTATCAATGACAGGCAGTTACCTTATATATTTGCAATATGAATTATGGCAAGTTTCTTTAGGTTTATGGAGATAGCAAAATCGAGCTCTACCAGTAGATTGTGAGCCGGTAATCACAGCGATTTACCAATAGATTACTTTACGTGCTACTTCCCATTCTTCAGGTTTTAAAGAAGAATGAAAGGTAAACTAAAAGTATCACTTAATAGAAATGCACCCTTGTATTTCACTTACTGAGCTCAGTTATTTGTGTGTTGCTGCTTGCACTATGTTGCAAGCACACTGCTTCAAGATAGTGAGTGTCTTAGTTGGATGACGTTGCCAAATAAAGACTCTTTTTCCTCCCCACTGCCCGGGCAGCATTGACTCTCAGTGAGCATGCTTAAAAAATGAAGACATCCTTGAGCTTGAGTCATGTGGAGGAATTCTTCATACATGTGTAGGCATGGGAAGTAGTGGAGGAGACAATGCTTGCAAACTTTGATCAATACAATGGAGTAGCAGTAGCAGTTGGGGTTCCTCAAGGCTCTGTCCATGGCCCCTTAGTATTCTCCCTCTGCATAATAATCAACTCGCATAGTTTCCACTACCACCTCTATGCTGATGATACTCAAATCTCTCTCTGCTCTCCTGCTCTCAACCCAGAACTCTCAACTCGGGTCTCCTCCTGCCTGTCTGCTATCTTTACTTGGATGTTGTAACGCTACCTTAAATTAAACCTCTCTAAAACGTAAATGGTTCTCTTTCCTCCAACTAACACCAGTAACATCCCGGAAGTATCCATCACAGCTAACAATTCCACTATCACCCCTTCTCCCCAGGCCCGGTGCCTTGGGGTTATCCTAGATTCTGCCCTGTCATTCACTCCTCATATCCAGTCACTTATTTAATCATGTCACTTCCACCTAAGGAACATATCCAAAATATGATCATTTATCACCCAAGATGCTGCCAAAATTCTTATTCACTCTCTCATCATATCATGTTGAAACTACTGTAACTCTCTTTTAATTGGCCTTCCCCACCAGAGACTGTCACCTCTCCACTTCATAATGAACACTGCTGCGAGGCTTATAAACTTCAGCAACTGCTCCTCCTCGGCCATGCCACTCCCTGCACTGGCTTCCACTACTTTTCAGAATAAAATAAATGACCCTGACATTCAAAGCACTTAATAACTCCACCCCACCATACATCTCTGAACTCATCTCTATATACTAACTAACCCAACCAACCACTTACTATGCTCCTCTATTGACCTGCTAATCAACTCTTCTCTCATTACCTCCTCACATTCTCACATTCAAGACTTTACAAGGGCTGCACCTCTAATCTGGAATTCTCTCTTACGGACTGTCCGACTTTCTTCCAACCTTTCTGCTTTCAAGAAATCTCTTAAAACGCAATTATTATTATTTTTATGTATGGTTGTAAGCATAAAGCATGGATTAATGTCATTGAGTCACATGACATTACTTAAATAGACTGAGGCCATACTGAGGCCATATTTACTATGCCAGAGATCGAAATTTGCCCCAGGTGTCTGGAGGCCATGCTCTTATGACTGGTGAGATCACATTTAAAAAGAACGTATTTACCCTAATAAATGCTGGTTAGCTGTAAACACTATACGCTACAGAGCTACAGGCTGAATTAGTGCATTGGGATGAGAGTGCACGCAAAGTAATTGCTCAACAAACATCAATCAGCTGTCCAGTCACTCAACGAATGAGAATAATGTAAAAGGAAAATGTACCATTTTAGGCACTTTTAGTGTAAATATGGGCCGTAAATACAAGTTTCATTTAAAATGCTGTGGTCATCGGAAGAACCACACTCAGAAGGCGATAGCAAATTATAGATGCAAAGTAATGAATCTTTCAGTTAATGCAGCTGACCAGCAGAGAAACCTAAAATATGTCTGCAATAACTATAAATGTCCTATTAATCCTCAGATACAGTGTTATTTATGCAAGCTCATTCTCACATATATAAAAATATAACTATACTAATTCTAACATTTAAAAAAAAAAAAACTTTTCTGGTTGCTGGGGTCACTCTCTAAACCAATCAGAAGGCAGATTAATCCTGAATTTTAGTTATTTCTAATATATATATTTTTTATCACACCCTCTCCTATTCAGCTTCAGTCTGTCTTTCAAATACCGTATATACTCGAGTATAAGCCGAGTTTTTCAGGCCCCAAAATATGCTGAAAAACTCTACCTCGACTTATACTCGGGTCAAGCGCAAAAATGGTCGCCGGCGCCCAAGAATAGTCGCCGGCGTCCAAGAATATTCACTGGCATCCAAAAACGAGACGCCGGCACCTTCAATGGAAGCAGAAACCCTCAATTTTTTGATTGTAACTTACCAGAAGCTGCTGCATTTCTCACCCTAGGCTTATACTCGAGTCAATAAGTTTTCCCAGTTTTTGGAGGTAAAATTAGGTACCTCGGCGTATACTCGGGACGGCTTATACTCGAGTATATACAGTTATACGGTACGCACTTACAAAAGACTCCTCTTCTGCTTTATTTTCATGTAAAATAAGGAATTGGGGTTGTCACAGTGCTTTACTATACTCTTTGTAGGTTATAGTAATTTATAGTAAACATACTCAGCTTCTGATGCCCTGGGGAGGGCACCCTTTTTCTGTGTTTTTTTTTTTGCTTGTTGTATGTTCAGGCCACTGCTTTTCATAATATCTGTTAAAGTTTGGCCACTAGCGAGTTGGCCATATGCAGCTGTACAACCAGATTCCTGGTAAGCATCAAAATCCGTTTAAGGATTCATCATATACTGTATTGATGAGCACTAGGGGGAGCTATTCTGCACAATCTCTACTGAGGGAAGGATCTTGGTAAAATCCCCTGATATAGAGTCCTGCAGCGAGTCAGGTACCCACGGGTTACCTGCAAAAACCTGTGGTACCCTGCGGGTTGCAGGTAGAATTTTCGTAAGCGGGTATAGACGCTGGTCAGCGGTTCTCTGGGTTTGCAGGTCTTCTCAATAGTGAGTTTTACGACAGCACTTCCTGCTTCTTGATGGTCAGCGGGTCGGTCAGGGATCGGTTTGCAGATAAGGTATTTGCGGGTTGCGGGTCGGGTTTAACAAGTTGGTTCCTTAGAGGACTTTACCCTGATATACCCAAGAACACTGGAGTTTAGTAATGCACAATTGTATTTTACAGGTCACTATACAAGACAAACTACTGTCAGTGGTAAGCAAATTCTAAACAATGGATGTTGCAGAACTACAGCTCAAAACATATCTGTCAGCAGGATGATGGCAGTTGCAGTTTAATGATAGATGGAAACCATGTGAATCCATTCGAAAAACTTGTTCATGAATTGGCTGGTATATCTATTGGCTGCCACTATGTAAATGAAAGGGAATAATAATAATAATCATAGTAGTTGGCACATGCTTAAAGGGACAATAACCACTCATTTAGACTTGGAGTAGTGCATTTGGGATGATGTCTGATATTTTTAAGGACTAAAGTTTGCCATCAAAGTTTCTTGGAAATAAATATGAATACAGGTATGGGACCTGTTATCCAGAATGCTCGGGACCTGGGGTTTTCCGGATGAAGGTAAGGTAATTTGGATCTCCATACATTAAGTCTAATAGAAAATGATTTAAACATTAAAGAAACCAAATAGGCTGGTTGTGTCTCTAATACGGATTAATTATATCTTAGTTTGAATAGAGTACAATGTACTGTTGTTATTATTATTACAGAAAAAAAGGAAATCGTTTTTAAAAATTTAGATTATTTGAATAAAATGGAGTATATGGGAGATGGCCAGCCCATAATTTGGAGCTTTCTGGGTAACGGGTCTCTAGATAACGGATCGCATTACTGCATTTTCTATAGCAGGTGAAAAGTTACTGCACCCAATTATACAGAAGAGGAGCGAACGCCATCCAGTGCCATTCTACATAATCTGCTTGTTACAGACAGCAGGGCAAGGGGAAAGAACAAGAGAAAAGAAAAACAAATGCTGTGCTGGTTTCACATTTCCTTTGTGTGTTAACACTAGAAAGAACACAATACAGTGGCAGAATGAGTGGGAGGTTTATTGCGAGACAGATATGGCAATTTGTTAAAAAGCTATCACACCTACTGATATAGCAGCCGCTTTCCACCGCCTGTCCTACGGCAGTACATGAGCGAGACAGAGGGATGTCTGGCTGAGGAAAGACAAGCTCAGCTGACTAGAAGTCCTATTAGCTGGCTCCTCACTCTTTGCTTCTCTTGGAAAGGAACAGTAGAAACAATTACAGGTATTGGACTGGATAAGGGATCTTTCCATCATTTGGATCTTCATGCCTTAAGTCTACTAGAAAATCATGTAAACATGAAATAAACCCAATAGGCTGGTTTTGCTTTTAATAAGGATTAATTATATTTTAGTTGGGATCAAGTACAAGCTACTGTTTTATTATTACAGAGAAAAAGACAATCATTTTTTAAAATTTGGATTATTTGGATAAAATAGAATCTATGAGATAGAGTCCTGCAGCCGGTCGGGTACTCATGGGTTACCCGCATTAAAAGCAGGTTCCTACTTCGGGATGAGGGTAGGGTTTTCGGGAGTGGTTATTGATGTGGGTCGCGGGTCTCATCTATATTTCTTATGTCATGTTATATTGTCTATATTTTGTCCTAATAAAATTTTACAAAACTTTTTTCTGTCTCCGCCCACTTTTGATGTCACTTCCAGTTTGCAGCAACAGCACTTCCTGTTTAATGGTGTTTGACTGGTTGCAGATAAGGTAGTTGAGGACCAGGGTTGTGTAGTGTATCCAAGTGGGTAAATGTGCGGGCTGCGGGTTCAGGTCTTGGTCTCAAAAATTGGTTCAGCGCAGGACTCTACTATGGGAGACAGCCTTTCCATTTGGAGCTTTCTGGATAATGGGTTTACCGCATAACGGATCCTATACCTGTATATGAGCCATGGACTGATGGTACCAAATCACACGTCCTCAGTGAAAGGCTCTTCCCACTCCATACTTAACCAACCTATTTCAAGTTCTGTATACAAACTTTTAGAAACAAGTTTGCCAATTTTACTGAAGGCGTTTCCATTCTGCTCAGCTGCATTATTTTGACTAAAACTCATTGTAAGCCGCCATGACATTTTTAAAGTACGGCCCACTTTGTGATTCTGGAATTAAGCATGTCTTATGGACATCTCACACTACCAAGGTTGGAGAACCACTGAGCTTACGACAATGTAATGTTCATTAATAAACTGTATCTTGGGCTTGAGTTCTTTAATTGCCAGATTTAAGTCAGCAATGTGCCCGGACTGAAAGCAGACAGTGTTTTTCTGTTAAGTTGTACCCGTGTGCTCGGATTTCAATTTCAAGGGCCATTATCTAGCTAGACTTTTCATGTGGGAATACACGCAAAAATTCCATTTCAACTAAAATAATCCTGGGCTGCCGTTATCTCTCTAACAGAAATGATTAGTGTCCGCTGCCAGATAAGCTGATTAATAATGGATTGTCTGAGCATTATCAGTTCTGTAAGTCCAATAGAAACATATTCATCTTTAACCATTCGGACCCCGCACTAAACTAATCATGCAGACGACCAGACTAATAAGTGCTCATATTGAAAAGTAATTATGCATGTAAAGTGCATTTGCATTCAGGATGAATGGGGCCTGGTGTCCCAAGGAACAACCTAACAGTGATGATGCCATAGGCAAAAATACTTGGTTCAGTAACTTCACAGTTTACAGTGGTTTGACAAAAAAAAATAGAACTGCCCGTCTCCATTTCAAATATGGGGTCTCTGAGGCTCATTGTCCATGGTAGAAAGCAGCTGGTGCCAGTGGCCTGTTTTCTTGATACTACTTGGGATGCCAAAATGCAAGACAAATACTTTGTGTAGATAGCAAGAATCTGAATAAAGTTGATAGAGCCATAAACAGACTGACTTTGCGGTTATATAACATATAAAAACAGCATTGTGCCCTGCTTTTCCAGCTAGAATCCAGAATTATTTGAAAAAGTTGTTGGATCTGTTTATCTTGCAGGGATTGGCCAAAGGCTCCTAAATTGCAATTCTGGAATGATGGAAACTGTGTTGGACTGGCCAACCAGGATATCGAGACAAATCACGGTGGATCCCAACACCTGGTCAGGCAGGTGGATGTTATTGGCTTAGCACAGCAGATGTTATCTGTGCTTGGGACTGTCAGTAGTGGCAACGGCCAAGTCAAGTCTTCCAGTCTGCAAAGAACAACATTGGAACATTGATAAGTTCCTCTCTCGATGTGTCTCCAATAGAAGATTTAAAAAAGCTGATCTGACCATTTGAGTTGAACTTTAGCATAAAGCTAGCCATATAAAGGCAAATGCAGCAAGCTAATATGATCTACAAGACCAATATCTAGTAGGGCAGTGATCCCCAACCAGTCGCTCATGAGCAAAATGTTGCTCTCCAACCCCTTGGATGTTGCTCCCAGTGGCCTCAAAGCAGGTGCTTATATTTGAATTAATGCCTTGAAGACACGCTTTAGTTGCACAAAAACATGTGTACTGCCAAACAGAGCCTCCTGTAGGCTGCAAGTCCACATAGAGGGGTACCAATAGCCAATCACAGCCCAATATTTGGCACCATCAGCAATGTTTTGCATGCTTATGTTGCTCTCCAACTTTTTTACATTTTGAATGTGACTCATGGGTGAAAAAGGTTGAGGACCCCTTATAGTAGGGGATTGGGCAGATAATTAGGGTTAATCAGGGTGTTCAAACTAGTTAAAGATCAGCTCTTTGTGACACTTCCCTTCATTTGTCTGTCTTCAAACAGAAGTGCCACAAGAAATAACAATTAAGACAAGGCAAATATAACTAGCTGTGAATTGTTTTAAACTACATTAAACCATGAACCCCCTGAGCTTCAGTTTAGTCTTCCCTCATTGTTTGATAAACCTTGCCGGCTATTGTATATTTCATTAAGAACTTGACTTTGAAGGCCATGACATAACAGCACAGGAAAATGTAGACAAAAGCTTGCACCTAAAATTGACTGCTTTCTTTTCGTTACCAATAGCAAAAAAAAAAAACACTCTACTAATTAACGACTTGACAGCCCTTAGAAATAATCTCAGCATTGTCTTGCGTCTACAGAGTGCTCAGCGATGAACAGGAGAAATATGAAATCATGTCTGCTGCCATAATAAATCAGGGCCCAGAAGGTGGTCTTAAGAATTAGCAGGCTGTAATGAAATATTAAAGCGAGCGATTATTGATGAAATATAAATTAGCCTTTTTTTTTTTGATTTCCGCAACCTTTGAATCATACCCACAGATCTGTGGCTAATTAAATCAGCTCCAGCACGTTTGGTTGCTTTTTTGCAGGCATCTAGAGGCCTCCACAATGAAGACTTTAAGGTCAGATTTCCATATGTGCCGGCCTAAAGGTTATACAATACAATGGCGTCTATATATATGTTAAGATTTTAAATCTGATGTGATCAAAGTTGACAAGCAAATGCACATAACATTTGGTCTTTAATAGAAAGACATATGACATATCATATGACTTGCACTCAACACTGGCTTTGGGGCACAGCAGGCAGCAGATACAATATAAAAATAACAGAATAGTCCCCTATGGGACAAGCCACAATAATGGGTACATCAGCTTAAAAGGACGTGATTTCGCCTTAATATGATCCCAGCAATGGTACCCCAGGTGCCCATTTGACCGTTAGCATAAGTCCCACCGAGTGACCCATTCATTACAGAATGAAGAATATGTATAATCCAGATCTGCCTTATGCAGCCAATGGTGCAGCCAATTGATGGAAGCCTTCCTACGATATCAGAAATTGTTTCTCAAAGTTTGTTGTCCCCAGTCTTTCTCCAGCTGTCAGTGACATTCACTAAATAGACAAAAATTAGCAGCACACTGTTAAGTTGCAAAAGTGCTCAAGTGCATAATTTATTTAGCCGATATCATACAAAAGCAACGACGTTTCGAGCCAACCAGGCCCTTTATCAAGGTTGGCTCGAAACGTTGCCTTTGTATGCTATGGGCTAAATAAATTATGCACTTGAGCACTTTTGCAACTTAACAGTGTGCTGCTAATTTTTGTCTATGGATTGATGCGACCCAAGGAAAGGATTGGGTCTTCTAGTTCAGCACCTGGCACTTCAACGGTGTTTGTGTGGGAGGTGAGCGCTCCAATTTTTGTGACTGAGTGACATTCAATAAAGGCACATCAAGCCATCTGTCAGTGTGGCATTAACCAATGAGACTGCTGGAATGTGAGCATCTACTCTGACTTCTAAGCAACGATAACGTGTATTGCCCAGAGACTGCAGGACAAGATGAGTATTATTAAAAGGAACACAGCCACTTTGATTTGCTAATATTATGCCTTTTTTCTTACATATTGATCCTTTTCTTAAGTGATGGGGGTCACTTCGGGGGAGACGTCAGCGATAAAGCAGGAAAACAATTTAAATAGAAATTAAAGAACACAGTGAGACAGACTATTATTTGACTTGATATTTGCTAGTCTTTGTGTAATTAAAAATTTCTGAGTTACAGAAGCATATCTTTTCAATGAGAAATTAATTAAGGTGATAACCTTCAAGGCTTGCTACTCCTTTCAGTACATCCATCTGAGCAGCTCGGAGTGAAACTTGCCTATTAAGTTCCACTGTAACTGCCCTAATGTCACTAAAGCTGCAGAATCCTGGGGATGTCAGAGACTGTGTGATAAGGTACATTTGCTTTTTACACGCTACGCCTGGGAATCTGTCTGATTGATCCAATGTGCTGGGCTCCTTCTCTATCACTCCTTTCACCAATTACTTTATAGTGCACAGCCAATGTAAGAAGGTGGAGAAATGCCTTCAAGATATTACCCATGCATATTAATGGTGAAGAACCAAACAAATGCCATATTAGTCACCAAAAATTCTGAAACCTAAAGCTACAGCGTGTTTACATGTAGCAGAGTGTGTTTTTACCCAGGCCCCATAATCCATTAAGTCAGGCCCCATTACCAAAGCAAAGTATGTGCCCATATATACAGAACAGTAGGTGATCCCCAACCAGTGGCTAGCAATTAATGTGTTGCTCTCCAACCCCTTGGATGTTGCTTCCACTGGTCTCAAATCAGGTGCTTATTTTTGAATTCCATGCTTGGAGGCAAGTTTTGGTTGCATAAAAACCAAGTGTACTGCCAAACAGAGCCTAATATAGGGGCTACCAATTGGCCAATCACAGTACTTGGCAGCCCAAGGAACATTTTCATGCCTGTATAACACCCCTACTCCTTTTAGATCCGAATCTTGCTCATGGGTAAGGAAAAAAAGGTTGGGGTCTCCTGGTCTAGACAATCGTTGAGGTCAAGGCTGTCCTAACTGCAGGTCCAAAGTGCATCTGTGAGCTTTTATATGGCTCTCAGACTTCTCAAGAGCTTGGTACGACATAATTTCATTATAGCTTGGTGCCTAACGAACAGGTGAATAATTGTCCCGCCATATGGAAAATGTTGGATAACATCAGCTTAGGTTATTGTGTATACAGACCAATTGGTTATGTCTACTGCAGTTTACTAAGCAGTATCAAGCCAAGTTAAGGAGGAAGCAGTTTTCATACACATGCCTATAATGAAAGTCCTGTGCACAAAACAGGCTCATAACTTGCCGGCATAATGTCACTAAGATCACTAAGGTTTTCTAAACTACCTCAGTGAGTGAGTATTCACTTGTTTGATCAACTTAATTTGTATAAACATACTGGAATGAGTTTTGCTTGCATTGATTAGCTTTGGGCCTGCGTCTGTATTATATTACGACCAATAGGAAAACAACTATGAGTTAAGCAGCTGATGAGTGAAGTGACTCATTTGAGCAAGGTCGTCTGATTGGTTCTTCCAGTAAAAAACAATTATGGAAAGACATTAGCTGGTTAAGAGCAGCTGTACTTTATCTTCATCTCTCCTGCATGGAACAAGTTGCTTGGGGCCGTTTTCTTGCCTGCTTTGGACATGATGGAAAAGTCATTTGTTTCAGCTTAAATAGGAGCTTTCACCTTGATTGAGACATGCCACCAAATGAGTTTTCCATAACACACATTGCTCACTGCCATTTGTGGGCTTCCTCGAGGGGAACTTAGCATGTGTTGCAAATGAATTCCTGATCTTGCTTTCCTTTCCATGTGCTTCATGTAAGATGATCGGTTCCTTAACGTAAGCCTAAAGTAGTCTCTCTCTGCAGAGAAATACTGAGCTCCACTTTAAATAGTCAGCCAGACAATGACTATTAGATACAGCCAGGTCCAAGATTGTTGGCGACGTGCCTACTGATGCCATCAATGTAAGCCACGGTAACAGATGAGTGTTGCTTGGTTTTAATCATGAACAGACATGACGAAATGAGTCTAGAATGGCGAATGTGATTATCAGGTCCGCAGTTGGACAGGACAATCCCAATGTCAATAAAGAAGATAAAGAACTCTTTGTTAGAAGCTGTGGACCTCACTGCAATAAGGGCTTGATTATTTGCAAATATCATGTGGGTGCCTCATTCCTGCCATCACTTAACACTGCAAAAAAGACCAATTATGCCAAATTGCAAAACTCGCTCAACAAGAGCATTGGCTGAACCTCATGTTTGAGCTGTACCTACCTCTGTCCTCTATTTCCCTTAGGGCAGTGGCCGATGGGGAGATTTGTGCGATTATTTATGCACGGCTGTGGGCAACAAATCACCCAAAAACGTGTCTCCATTGGGGACAACTGAAATCGATGGCGGTAAAACCAAAATATCACAAAGTCGTGAAAAGTTTCCCCCCGAGGCAACTTAGGGTGACTTCAGGAGAACAAAGTGACACTTTTGTTTCACCGCCAGTGACTTCAGTCATTTCCAATGCAGACACGTATTCTGGAAATTTGTCGCTCACAATCCTGAATTTTTAATCGCGGCCAACAAATCTCTCCATCACTCACTGCCCAATTATTTATGCACGACTTTGGCGGAAAATCTGCCTAAAATATGTTTCCATTGGAAATAACTAAAATCACTGGCTGTAAGACGAATATAATGTGAAGTTGCACGAAGTTTCCTACCGACGGAAATTCGGAAGAACAGATCGATATGTTGGTTTTACCGCCGACGATTTGAGTTATTTTTGAAAAGAAGGCAAATCAAATTTTTTCATACCAGGAGACAAATCTCCCCATCGCCCCTACCATTAATCTCCATTTTAAGCATGATAAATCTTTTCACAGTGTCAATGGTATGAATACGTCCTCCGCTACCAGCTAAACCTTCATATTAATACAAAGTTGTTATTAACTGGAATTCACATATTAATAAACGGTACAATACTTTTGATTAATGCACACAAATTACACCGATCTGTAAGTAGTCCAGAACCATGAATGGTACAATTAAAGGACAAAAAAGTTTGGAGATAAAGGTCACTGTGATCTAGCATCATAAAGTAAGTCAGTTTAAAGTTAAAAAATAAAAACGAATTGCGAATTAACAAAATTAACAAAGAATTAGAAAAATCATTGAAATACTTTAATCATATATTTAATAGGATACTATTTATAAATAATGAGTTATTTCTCTCCCTCTTTATATATACAGGTATGGGACCTGTTATCCAGAATGCTCAGGACTTTGAATCTTCTTTCCACAATTTAGATCTTCATACCAGATCTACTAGAAAATAATGTAAATATTAAATAAACCCAATAGGCTGGCTTTGCCCCCAATAAGGATTAATTATATCTTAGTTTGGATCAAGTACAAGCTACTGTTTTATTATTACAAAGAAAAAGGAAATCATTTTTAAAATGTGGATTATTTGGATAAAATGCAGCCCTCAGACAAAAGACCGATACAAGACCGATTTATCAGGAATGATATACCGACCCAAAAGGGCAAAGTAAATACAGAGGGTTATAAGTATTAATGCTGTTAAATTTAAATAGGGCTGATTTAGATTCTGTTACATGTCCTTTAAAATGGTCCCTGCACCCAAAAAAAACAAAACGGAAAAAAAAGCTAATTAGGCTGTAACGAGATTGTTCTACTGCTGTCAGTTTTCAAGAAGAAAAGACAAGTTTCTATTTAGAGGATTCAGTGACACAGGAAGAATTCACTAGTTGTGCATTTCCTCCAGCAGCAAATCATCACTAACAAGTGGCCTTGCTATTCTATTTCCAGCAGCCAATGCATCACTGTTTATCTTAATTGTCATAAATTAAATGGCGCCAGCCCGACACAATTTTTTAACCTTTGTCCGTCAATTTCAAGTCTTGCAACATTTTGGAACAGTGCCCCTCCCCCCCCTCACATGGCATCCGACTTGCACTTGAAATGTCATGATTTGGGTCACATAGTCCAAACCATTAGTCAGGACATATTTCTGTTGTAAATTAAGGGAGAAAAGATGTATTTCAGAATTCCTGGGCAGTCATGACCATCAATGCCATACATTAGCTTCTTATTTCTGCAGCAAAAGGAATCCTTAACCAGTTTGGTCACTGGTGAACTTATAGATATGTTTGTAACAATTTAAGATAAGCAAAGAAGCAATTGCAACAATTTAAGATAAGCAGGTCTCTTGGGAGAACTTCTTAAAGGGCAATTCACCTTCATTAACTGTAATAACATATAAAAACAACAGAAATGTTTCATAACCTGTCAAATTTTGTAAAATGAATAAAGTAATTAAGGTGTGTGGCCACAGAAACAGGCGTGGTCCAAAAAAATTGCAGTGATACACACAGAATATCTTTTGTCCCTCTTTCTATTTCAAAATTGTTGGGAGTTATGGTTTTTAAATGGCATATCATCAAACATAGCATGGAACTGGTGGAGTGGTGCCCTATGCATAAGGAACACCCTAAGCCGGGGGTCCTCAACTTTTCTTACCTGTGAGCTACATTCAAATGTAAAATTGGGTATTTGGTAGCCTTTAAGTCAGGGATCCCCAACCTTTTGGACCCATGAGCAACATTCAGAAGTAAAAGGAGTTGGGGAGCAACACTAGCATGAAAATTTTTGTTGGGGTGCCAAAGAAAGTGCTGTGATTGGCCATTTGGCATCCCCTATGTGGATTGTCAACCTACATTGAGACTCTGTTTGGCAGTGCACCTGGTTTTTATACAACCAAAACTTGCCTCCAAGCCTGGAATTAAAATATAAGATCCTACTTTGAGGCCAGTGGGAGCAACATCCAAGGGGTTGGAGAGCAACATGTTGCTCATGAGCTACTGGTTGGGGACCACTGCCTAAGTGGACTAGCAGACTACAGGAGAGTCTGTTTGGCAGTGCACCTGGTTTTTATACAACCAAAACTTGCCTCCAAGCATGGAGTTCAAAAATAAGCACCTGCTTTGAGGACGCGGGAGCAACATCCAAGGAGCTGGTAAGCAACATGTTGCTCACTGGCCAGTGGTTGGGGAACCAGGCCCGGATTTGTGGCAAGGCCACAAAGGCCCGGGCCTAGAGTGGCAGAAATTCAGGAGTGGCATGCCGCCCAGCAGCCTAGTTATAGGCACTGGACATACACAGGAGATTTGCAAATCTCCCACACGCCAGTTGCCCGGAGCACAGGAAGGAAAGAGATACTGCGAAGGGGAGGGAGCAGGACGGGAAGAGGAAGGAAGGAAGGGGCTACAAACAGAGCCGGCGCTTGGTAAGTAAATCCGGCCCTGTGGGGAAGACTGCCTTAAGCCCATACATAAGTGACCACTATAAGCACTAAATGCGTTAGGCTTTGCCTCTATTTGGCCTTCACATAAAATAAATTTCTATCCCATATACAGTAGTCAGGATCAGCAGGGGACAGCAAAGGACAGAGACATAATAGAACCATAAACCGATGCCATTCTGCTTCAACACTACAATTATCATCCTCTTTGGAAAGGGAAAGTTTGCAGGCTAGCAGTTACGTCCAGTCAGTTAAATGAGTTGCCTTTAATTTCCAATATCCCTTATGAACATGGTCCTTCATTTGCAAGGCTGTGAACCATTCTTCAGCATTTGCTAGAGGCCGCTTAGTAATTACACACACGTACATATGCTCACAATGCTTTTTGGAAATACATAAATAACGCGGCAGGGTCTCTTGTGAGCAAATTAGTGCTGGAATGTCTTGTAATAAGCAAGAACAACAGATAATTCTAATCGCAGCAACATAAGCATTTCCTACAAGGATTCCTTTCTGCTACAGTGATCTTGTATAGCCACAGCGTCCTGGAACTCTATAATGATCTGCCTTTTTATTAACAGCTTCAGTGCAGCCCATATTCCAGTCTGAGTGAAGGTGATAACTGGAAAAATAAAAGAGTATGTGGCATAAGGTACGCTAGGGTAATGGGACACCAGAAACCACTATAATGTGCCTTGGTGTATATTCTTCAAGGGCCTAGAGCTGCATTAGAGGTATCTGAGATAGTTCCTCCACTAGCTTATGGTATACAGGTATGGGATCCATTGTCACAGAATCACAGAAAGGACTTTTCCCATAGAATCCATTTTAATGAAATAATTAAAAAAATATAAATGATTTTCCTTTTTCACTGTAATAATAAAACAGTACCTTGTACTTGATCCCAACTAAGATATAATTAATCCTTATTGGAGGCTAAACAATCCTATTGGGTATAACTAATGTTAAAATGATTTTCAAGCAGACTTAAGTTATGGAAAGATCCTTCAATCGGAAAACCCCAAAGCCTGAGGAATCTGAATAACCGGTCCCATACCTGTAGTTGCAAAAATAAGTGGCATGATTATGACTTGTGGCTTGCATGCTCAATTACCGAGTGCCCACAAAGACCCCCTAAGAGCATCCTTACTGTAATCAGAAATAGTCTGTTTCTAGTGCTTCTGAGGTTCACGCAAATAGTCCAACACGGACACAAGAAAACGTATGGCAAACACGATGGAGGATATTGGGAAGCTGCAGGGACACAAATTGCAAAACAGATCTTGCCTATGAGCCTAAAAGTGGCCATACATGGGATGAGCATGTACCCTATCAATTTGATGGGCCCAAGGGCCAAAGGAAAACAGAACTTATGAGGAGCATCATACACCATACCAATAAGCACACAATGATATTATTAGTATGTGTATGGCCAGGTTAATAGTTGTATTCTTTGATCATCTTTTGAGATTCTACCATGACAGTAGGGTGAGGGCACTGGGATATTTTTTTGAGAAAGATCAAAATATTGGCACTTTCAGGTTTTTATTTATTTTTTATAAATTGTCTAAGATAAATGTATGGTCTTAAACGGTCTAAGCTAAATTTGGTACATGGGCTTTAACAAAACAACAGAGGGGCATGATTGTCCTCTTTAGCACATGTGAATCAACATAATAAGGAACTGGGATTTTGAAACGTGCCGAATAGCAAGCAAAAAAGGTTGGGAGAAATAAAAGGAGAAACTAAAGTAGCTTACAATGAAGGCGTTCCAGATGCAGAAGTATAAGTCACCCCATATAGAAACCAATAAGATGTTCGCTGCCCTTGTTCTATTCTTACTAGATCAGTAAATGCTGATCCCTTATTGCTTGGAAAGTCACCTCTACAGTATTGGATGATCTTTTAGGACAACCCAGTGACTTGCCACCTTTCGGTATTTGTTAATTTTTCCTGATTAATACTTTTTACATGATCGTTAAATCACAGAGATCCCATTTGGGGGGATGGGGGGGGTTGATGTATGATTGAAGGGCGTGAGCAATACAAAAGATCATACTGGGCAACCTTCTTTTCTTTTCTACTCTCAAACAATTTCCCATTGACATGAATGAATAGCACTTGCAGTATAGAAAAATACAGTTCACTGAAGGTCTTATATTTAAAATGGGCATTTTCCCAACAGTGGCCAAATGTGCACAAAAAAAAACATATGATTATGGTATTTATGTGTCCATTAAAGCATCCTCAGAAAGCTAGGGGTGGTTAGCCTACTATTTGCAGGCTATTTAGATTTACTGCAGTTTAAAGCCCATTTTATTTCAATTATACTTTTGTGGACAAAGCTCTCTAGGTGCCAATTGATTGAGTAGCGGCAGAAATCGCACTTCTGTCTCCAACGTAACCTCGCATCTCCCGCTAAGAAGTCCAGGCCACAGCCAACGGAAAGGACTGCACGGTATCATTAGTGTTTAGATGGAAAACCCTATGGACCAGTAGCTTGTGTTTTTCTTTTTCCCGATGCAAAACATCAGTAACGCTACATGTGCTCTGCCTGCGTGTAATAAACATAAGCAAATAACACCTTCAGGGGCAATGAACGCACGCCTGGGCTCAGAGCGGATCATTCTGGAAGCACCTGATGTGACGAAGTCAATTTCATTTATGACTTGCTTTGGAACATTCGGCACCATGAAAGGGCTTTGCCAGCAGAATCATTTAGCTGTTTGAGAGTCAGGGAAATGTTGGTTGATGGCACTGCTGCACGCTCATAAAAGTAACAGCAAAAATCTCTGCCAGGTAAGACGGTGATGCCAAATGCCTCAAAACTAAAATAGGGAAATTACAATAATCCACTGAATTATTCTTTGGAGGGGGTCAAGGAGGAAGCTTTGCCTTTGTTAGACTTCTAGGCCATTTGTGCACATTTTGCATACTGCATTCCATGTATGAAAAACTGTCGCGGGGCTCTACACCCAGTTCTGTATTCATGAGGGGAACATGGGGGAAAGCAAGAAGGCAATGCCCCGTCCCATCCTGCACCCAACCATTCCATGCAGCATGCAAGTTATAGAACAAGAGAGGACATAGGAGAATATGCAACCTTGTCCTTAGAGCAGGCAGTAAGGACAATGATCAAATTTACCCCCTTACGTTGTGATGTGCACCTCGCTCCAGATTTTTATGCATCACAAAGTGCACAGTGAAGCCATTCCCCCAGGCAGAAGTGCTCATTGGAAGAACATTAAAGGGCTCGTCCACTGCCCCTAATACCAAGAATAAATGCCATAAATCAAGAATTCTTGTGTACCAGAGAAGTGCGTGTCCTCCGTGTAGGAATACAAAGTAATAGTAGTAGCAGTACATAAAATTATTTTGTTCTACCTTATTTTTTACTCTAGAGGCACTAAACTAATTGCAAAGTATAGTTAGAAAAACTCTAAAACGCACCATAGCATGCTAGTATGGCCCCTAGGGATGATATCCGACTCTATCTATGAAACCCTTTGAAAGCGAGGCCTTAGGTCTCACCTAAGAGTTAATGTAATGCTTAGCGAGTGTCCAATTAAATATAGCTACAAGCAGATGCGCTCCGCAGTCTTTTGTCTCAGAGCAAGATCAGAAAACCCAAAACAATTTCAAAATTTTTGACGTCTAGAGGCAAAGAAAAGACCCATACTGCCGGGGCTGAATGGAGACAACGCTCCTAATTAGGACAACCAGAAATTGTTGTTGCAGGGGAATTCATTGACAAAAAAACCCATGGATTCCACCTTTAAACTGGTTTGAAGCTGACTATTAATATGCCCAAGGCGTGCCATTGAGCTGAGGAGGTTAAAAATTAGTAATACATCAGGGAAAGGAGAAAAGACATCAAGGAAAAAAATTATTTTTGTCAATAAATCTCACCTGAAAAGTTATATCACATTTAACCGAAAGCTGGAATTAAAAGAGAACTAAACACTAAAAAACAACAATGGTTCTATTTATATAGTGTAGCTACTGCACCTGCTTAAAGGTTCAACATCTCTCTAACAGTAATGATCCAGGCCTTCACAGGAGAACCCCATCTTGATCTGTATTGGAAGTGTCAGTGACACACACATGCTCAGTGTAGTCTGAGCAGCTCATGGGAAGCTAAGTATAGGGGTTGATCAAAACCCCAAACATAATGTGTAGCATGTCTACCCTACTTCCTTGGCAACTTTAAGTTCTCCTTTAACATGACTGTATGCAATTGTGCTGGCATTTACCTATAAATGCTCTACTCTTGCTGTATCTATTAATCCCTTTTGTAGAGGAGAGCTGAAGAAAATGAAAGCAACTGGAAAATCCACACAAGTCAATCACTCTTTCTGCGTTCAGTATCCTTTTAAAGCTATATCACCTCATTTCATCTGTCATTCATAGTCTTTTTTAATTGGAGAAATTGACAAAGTGTCTTCCGTTCAAGGATGCAGCATCCAGTGCATTTATGAGATGCTAAAGACCCATACGCCACTAGATCTAGTGCTGATGCGACTCAAACTAAAAGGTTTCTCCCATACAAGAATTTATTTCAAGAAGAGACATCAATAAGTTTAGGATCATTAAAAAAGCATCAGTGCATTACAAAAGATTTATGTGTTCTTAATAGTTAAGGGCAATGTGAATTGTGCTGTCAAGAGCCAGTGATTCACAACCACCAGCTAAAAGAATGTGCATTACGAGGGTACAGTTCAAGAGCAAGAATTGATTCATGTCTGGTGCCTACCTGTCTACAGGTGAAGGCTTTGAGCTTCTCGGTTTCTTTACTTGAGCATAGAGTGCTTCTGTTTGCTTTCCATCCCTTGGACTTTGGGGCCTGTTGTTCAAATGTAGTGTGCCGCTATTACAAGTGTCATACAGTCTGGCCCCAGCATAGGGAGACTCTTCGAGGCTTCCGTGCGTTTTCGCGTAGTCTTGGACCTCCGCATAATCCTTTTCTCTAGCTTGCCTTTCCCGGAGCTCTCGCGTCTTTGCTTGTATTCTGTAAATGAAACATGGAAGTTTAGATGCAATCGGCTATATCTAAAGGAAGAAGATAAAAATGCAAAGGTAGTATTTGAGAGAAATTCTGTGTAAAAAGGATTTTTTAAGGCATTGACCCTTACTGATGGTCTAAAGGGCAAGACGACACCCATAAACATAAGGATCTAATTAACAACAACCTTCCATGTATATCGTGGGTTCCCAATGCTTTTTTCCCCGTAAGCAACCCTCAAATGTAAAAATAGTTGGAGAGCAACACAAGCATAAAAATAATTCCAGATGTCAAATAAGGGTTGTGATTGACTATGAGTGTGACTGGCAGCCAAAAGGAGGTTCTGTTTGGTGGCACACCTGTTTTTTTAAGCAACCAAACTTGCCCCCAAGCCACAAATTAAAAAATAAGCACCTCCTTTGAGGCCACTGGGGGCAACATCCAAGATGTTGAAGAGCAGCATGTTACTCATGAGCCACTGGTTGGGGATCTATATATTTTCATTTTATGCAACTCTCTATATCTCATCAGGTAACTTAAGGACCATAAGGAGCTCCAAAGCTAAGTTTTGGTGGGCAAGGCACAGGAAGATTTAGTGCTATATTCAAAGGATACAATGTAATTTTAAAAGAATTGAAGACAGACTTCAAATTCCATTGTCTGGAACACTGAGGCAGTATCCCTGGCAATAGCTAATGAGGAAACATTTGTCTACAGAGAACATTAATCTTTGACCTTCGGACTAATTTCAATAAGTCCTCTGATGGCCTGTGTTGGATAAGTGCAGTCAATAGTCCGGTATATAAATTGTGCTTAGGAGAAGCCCTAAATTACAATACTGGAAGTGAGATTTCAATAAAGAAAACAATGTGTTTAAAGATTTAGTACGGATGACTCGAAGGAATCATAAAAGTATCAGGGAAGATTTACTTTTGTGTGTAAGGAAACAATTTATTACCCTGAAGACATGTTCACGGAGCAGCACTAAAGCTCCAGGCCATTTTATGAGAGTTTGTGTTTTCCCTCATGTACCTGGAGTTGAAAAAACACACCAGCAGGTGCTTTTCACTTGCTACGTCTGCGTTCCAGAAGCCCTGCTTATTACACGATGCAGATTACAAATGCACACGACTGCCTTCAAAGGGAAAGTGCAGAATGTCAAGCCTGACGGATAGTGATTACACAGTACAGACTAGTGCCAGACCGATGGGCCATTACTGAATGCTGCCAGAACGTTCCACAAGAAAACTTTGACAATTTTATGTGCTGCTAAGACATCCCATCAAGATGTGGGCTCATTCTCTGCACGGGATCAGATGGAGATATGGTGAAAGGTTTCGCACATTAACACACTGCAATTGACTAGGAACGTAGACAAGAACACAGGACCTTTAAGATGCACCATGAGTATAACCTACACAGTGCAACATGTGCTCACAGGAGGATGCTTGTTATCTACTGCTTCTAAGACTTTTATTTTAGTTTATTTTTCTATAAAGGTTCAGCAACATATTCTGGCATAGCCAAGGAATGTTATGCAGGTGTCGGCTTAAGAATGAACTCTGGAGACACACAGCAAATTCAGCGTAGTTTATTTCTCACAACATGTTTCGGATATAAATATCCTTCATCAGGTGCTTGTTATGCGGGTGTCGGCCAAGATCAGTGATGTCCAACTAGTGGCTAATGAATTCTTGAATTGAATTCTTAAACTTTAGTTGCATAAAAACCACGTGTACTGCTAAACAGAACCTCCTGTTGGCTGCAAGTCCACATCGGAGCTACCAAGTAGTCAAGCACAGCCCATATTTGGCACCCCTAGAATATTTTTGATGATTGCTTATGTTGCTCTCAGACATTTTTGAAACGTTTGGTTTAGTGATCAACTTTGATATGGGATCTCATGCTAAAAACTCTGGTTCAGTTCCCTGAACAAGCCACTTAATCCCCAGGTGGCCCACACTTGGCGTGCCTATAAAGGCTGCATTACTTGCAATGGGGGCTGGAACTAGTGGGAGGCAGGCAGAAGACATCTTCTTTTACCTACCCCTGGTCTGGACCCTTGTTCCCCTTCTGCCACTTTTCTACGGCACATCCCTGTGCACACGCCTCACCCCGCGCATTTTCCCATTACGCAAATGTGCCGGGGAGGGGGTGAAGTCGACAGCGGGGTTGTCTTGGGCCTGCATGCAACTTTTTGCTAGCAAATCTACTAGTCATTTGATTGTTGGCCTGATTAAACACCTGGAACAACTAATTAGGGCACCATAATCAAGTCTGTTGACCAACTCTTCATAAAAAAAACATGGTGGAACGCATGATCTGTTTTACAAAGGAGTAACTTTTGAATGAAAAATCTTTTTGACACTGTCATTCTGCTTGGTTGGTTAACCAAAAAGCTGTGATACATATATACTGTTTGTTAAAACCAATTTTGTATATGTTCCTTTGAACTAGCAGGTACTAGGTCTACAGTCGCTGCATTCCAAATGGAATCACAATTATTACTCGTTGCCAGAAGTAATATTTCATGCACTATATTACTGATACAGTATGTAAGGTGACACCCAGCTATCTGAACCTCCCAAAAATGAGAAAAAAAAATCTATTTTCAGTCTTTGCTTAAAGGGGGCTAACCTATTGGGAGACCAAACAACAACTTAGTGTGAGGTGCAGCCGAGCCATGAGCTAATGGACATTATATATCATTGCATTAAGTCTGTTCAACCATAAATGACTTGTGTTTTAGTAAGTTCAATCAGTTTGCAGCTCAATATTTAAAGGGATCCTGTCATCGGAAAACATGTTTTTTTCAAAACGCATCAGTTAATAGTGCTACTCCAGCAGAATTCTGCACTGAAATCAGTTTCTCAAAAGAGCAACCAGATTGTTTTATATTCCATTTTAAAATCTGACATGGGGCTAGACATTTTGTCAGCTGCCCCCAGTCATGTGACTTGTGCCTGCACTTTAGGAAAGAAATGCTTTCTGACAGGCTGCTGTTTTTCCTTCTCAATGTAACTGAATGTGTCTCAGTGGGACATGGGTTTTTACTATTGAGTGCTGTTCTTAGATCTACCAGGCAGCTGTTATCTTGTGTTAGAGAGCTGTTATCTGGTTACCTTCCCTTTGTTCTTTAGTTTGGCTGCTGGAGGAAAAAAGGGAGGGGGTGATATCACTCCAACTTGCAGTACAGCAGTAAAGAGTGATTGAAGTTTATCAGAGCACAAGTCACATGACTTGGGGCAGCTGGGAAATTGACAAAATGTCTAGCCCCATGTCAGATTTCAAAATTGTATATAAAAAAATCTGTTTGTTCTTTTGAGAAATGGATTTCAGTGCAGAATTCTGATGGAGCAGCACTATTAACGGATTCATTTTGATAACATTTTTTTTCCCATGACAGTATCCCTTTAAGAAACATGACCTTTAGCGGAGAAATGTTTGTATTCAAACAGACAAAGTAATATATATATATCATATGAAATGATACAAATCTATTTGGATCATTATCAATGGAGAACTGATGTAGCAGAACATAAACCACTCCCCAAACTTCTCTACAATTGCTTTTAGCAGAGCTAAGAAAACAATGGGAGGGCAAAAAAAAATGGAAATGCTTTATAAATTTAAGAGCAAGGAGATTAAACTGATGTATTAAATATACATAAAAATAAATATTCTGATAGCATTCAATCCATCTGAACCAATAAACTGTATATATTACCTCACTATCTAGTACATTTAGATGGAAGAATGCACTTAGCAATAAAATCACAATAGGCTGCAAGTGCCAGGGCGTCTCCCTGATCTTCCTTTCCCAGAAACATTATATACGCCTTTCGCACAAAACCTAAGCTTATATAATGTATAAGTACAAAAGAGTTGTTGAAACGACTTGATATAAAAGTTTTATGTATCCTTATTCAAAAATGTGTTAAAAAAAAAGGGACGTGCTACATTCTCATTTCATCTAGTGACCAAGCTTGAAGGTCTTCAGCATGTGGAGTAGTTGTTACATTAACAAGGGAAAAGAAAGAATGGACCCTAAAAGGTTAGGCTCTGACCCTGGCAGTCTTTGACCAAGTCTCTCTGTGTCCATAATGCACCTTACTTCCAACACAAAGATAATAAAAACATTTCTTGTGTACAGAGATGCATTATAATTATCAGGCAGGGTCAAACATTACCTTTATTATGGTGATCAACTCCAATAAACAAATCTAGAACAGCCTATGGCACCAGATGTGTTAGTGTGAGCAGAGACACATGTCTGTTTATGGGAAGATCAATGGGGCTTGTAGGACAAACAGTCAGCATATTGTCAGTCTAGCATCTGCTCAACAAGCCACAATTAACGGATATCTAAGGGACTTCCAACACAGAAATCTGTGGCAGTCTCAGTGAACGCATTTTGAATTTATACATCAGTGTGTTTTTTTTGGGGGTGGCTAAAATACACACCTGATTAATTTATTGTTGGGATTTTGCTCTAAAAGCTTGCTAGGTGGGCAACAATAAATAACCATCACTATAGATCAGTCCTTTCCAAATGGTGGGGCTGGCTCTCCTGGGGGACCTCACCAAAAGGTTTAACTTGAACCAAAATATCTGACAATAACTGCCCTAGACTATGTAGTTGCAGGTGGTAAGAAGACAACAGAGAATTCAAAAAGCAGGTTTTTCTACCTTTAAAGGAGAAGGAAAGTCGTCTTGCATTTGGGGGTGCCAAATGTTAGGGACCCCAAGGGATTTTATTTACTTACCTGAAATCCTGGGCCAGTGCTCCTATCAGCAGAAAACTGCAGCGGTCCCGGGTTGTTCCAGCAAGCACCACTGAGCTATTCTCTTCCGGCTTCTTCTTTCTTCAAATTTCCCAACCGACTTTTTAGTTAACGCTCAGCTTCTCGCTGTACTGCGCATGTGCAGCTGCGCGAAGAAAGAGTAAGACAGAAGACAGCTCCTTGGTGCTCACTGGAAGAACCCCGGCTAGTGTAGTTTTCTGCTGATAGGAGGACTGGCCTGGGGTTTCAGGTAAGTAAATACTATCACTTGGGGGTGACTAACATTTGGCACTTCCAAGTGCAAGACGACTTTCCTTCTCCTTTAAGACAAAACAAGCAGAATATTACAGGACTTTAAAAGCTTGAGCCCTGTAAAACTGTTATAGGCCAATGAAAGGTATCATGATACCTACTGATTTGAAAGAACTAGGAAAAAAAGCATCAATGAAAATGTTTAGGTCAAAAAAATAAAACATGCGTGTTCTTCCTTTCAAGGTCTCACAGGGAACGTAAAAAAATAATGTACTAGCAAAGCATCCTGTGGTTCAACTTTCCTACAGCAGAAGGTTTAAGGGTTCCAGATGGCCGGAGTAGAAAGAGGACACCACTATATTCTTTATCTATGACCTGAAGGTCACCAAGTCCCTTGTTTTTATATTGACTTCTTTAAGGTCTTCCTAAAGGCACATCATAAATGAAGAGTCCCTACAGATGGCTCAATCTAATGTCTATGCATGGCATCATAAACTATAAAAGAATCAATGGCTACTCAAAATGGAACCAGAGATTAAAGCAAACCTCCAACATGAAAAGCGCTAAATTAGAGGTGCATTCCAAATATTTTTGTCTGAACTAATTCTATGTGAAGGTCTCACTGCTTTACCACCAAGGTGAATGCTTTTACCAGTACACGTTATGAAGTGATGTCAGGGTCACTTATTACTTATATGGGTTAGAACAGACGCTTTGTTTTTGTCTGTCTGAATTGTGTCTCATTGTAGTCCTTTATAACTTGAAAATGTTCATTGGTAAGGCTAACTTTCGCTTTTTTTTTTTGTTTTAATGTAGTTCTGGAAAGAAAACACACTAGATAATCCCTTTCCAACAAGTTACAGAAACTGTTTAGAAAAAATAAATATATATATATATATATATATACAGGTTGACTTTGGCCTAAGGACATTGTGCTTGCATTCAGGAAAATTCATTATCCGACTGCAACAATATAAATGAACAACCCCAACGTGAACTGGAAAAATAAATACA